>CM019066.1:353625910-354825910 GCA_009667805.1 Leptobrachium leishanense | reverse complement strand
AATGTCCAGCCTACATAACGTCCAGACGCAAAATAGTTTTTTACTGACGATCCGTAGTAAATCACGCACGAAAATGCGCGTCGTATGACTGTTTTTGCGCATTCCGTTGGTGGGGAAAAATGCTTTTGTTTGACCCTAGCCTTAAACCTTTGCCCCTCTAATCTAAGACTATGTCCTCTTGTTTTGCTACTTTGTTTCCTTTTAAATATACTCCCTTCCTCTACCTTGTGGATTCCCTTTACGTATTTAAATGTTTCTATCATATCTCCTCTGTCTCGTCTTTTTTCCAAGCTGTACATGTTAAGATCATTAAGCCTTTCCTGGTAACTTTTCTCCTTCAAGCCGTACACCATTTTAGTAGCCCTTCTCTGAACTCTCTCTAAGATGTCTATATCCTTCTGGAGATACGGTCTCCAGTGCTGCACACAGTACAATACTCCAAGGGCTCTATTACATTCTGCATGCAAACGTTAACGCGTGTGCAAAAACGCATTAACGCGAGGGGCAAAACCCTTTGCGCAGACCGTCGTATTACAACGTCAGCGCAACAAACGCGCGCATACGTCTAAGGCTGGGGTCAGACGAACGCAGTGTGAACGTGCATTGAGCCGCACTTTTTTACGGCCGTAGTAGCAGCAAATGACGTCCAATGATGGGCAATATACAAAGTACGGCCGCACGAAAGTTCGGCCGCGCAACGCAAGTGGCAAACGAACGCATTTTTTCGAGAACGTGGAACCGCTAGTACTGACGCACAGAGTGCGCTGCATCAGCATAGCAGCGTGTGTGCGTGATTAGGAGACGTCAGACACTGCTAATGTCCAGCCAACATCACATCCATTTTTTTTTTTAGCTCCGTCAAAAATTACAGCCGAAATTGCGCATCGTGTGACCGCTATCGCGTCTTCCGGACGCATCAACACACTTTTTGACGGTAGACGTGAAAAATGCGTTCGTCTGACCCTAGCCTTACGCGGGTGGACCTGCGCGAACCCTGCGCGAGTGTACTGTACTGCGCGCGTCCTATACTTAAGATTGTGAGCGCAAATGCGTTTGTGCGCTGGTACGCGGATGGTATTACAATCTATGCGCAGTTTTTAACGCACAGCGTTTGCGCGCATAATTTTAACGTCTTTGAAAAGCTGGTGGTAACTGCAAATCTGAACGTTTTAGCCGAAACCAAATACACCAGCACGAAAAAAAAACACAGCACAGTATAGTTACACATTCTACACATACCCAAACAATAAAATGGAGAAGTTGTGCCTGTTTTTGTTATTGCTGCAGCATATATACTCAGATTGATTTTGACAGGCGCAAAAGCTGAATGGGAGACAATTGTGGTTCTTAATTCTGATTGGCTGAATCGGGTGAAAAAACAGTCCGCACACGGATTTCTGCGCACAGCGTTAATTCGCTCGCGTTTTTGCATGTGTTTTTTTACGCGCGTTATTTTTTGACGGATGAAAAAATGCACTCGGATTGTAATACCAGCGTTAATTTCCGTACGTTAACGTTTAACGTTTAACGCTTCACGCACAAATTAACGCGATGCGTGAGCGTTTTTGCGCAAAGAATCTAACAGAGCCCCAAATGAGGTCTCACCAGTGCTCTGTACAACGGCATGAGGACTTCCCTCTTTCTACTGCTTATACCTCTCCCTACCCAACCAAGCATTCTGCCAGCATTTCCAAGTATTCTGTCAGCATTTCCTGCGCCTCTATTACATTGTCTACTTACACTTAGATCCTCTGCAATAATAACCCCTAAATCCCAACCCTCAGATGTATCAAATATTCTATATTCAGCCCTTGGGTTTTTACGTCCCAGGTGCATTATCTTGTACTTATCCACATTAAAACTCAATTGCCACAGCTCCCACCATTGTTTTAGTTTACCTAAATCATTTGTCATTTGGCTGATCCCTCCAGGAATGTCAACCCTGTTGCAAATCTTTGTGTCATCAGCAAAAAGACATACTTTTCCATTAATACCTTCTGCAATATCACTAATAAAAATATTAAAGAGAATGGGTCCAAGTACTGACCCCTGAGGTACCCCACTTGCGCCGAATATACTCCATTTACCACAACCCTCTGTTGCCTGTCCCTCAGCCACTGCCTAATCCATTCAACAATATTGGAATCCAAGCTCAAAGATTGCAATTTATTGATAAGCCTTCTATGCGGAACAGTATCAAAAGCCTTACTGAAATCTAAATAAGCAATGTCTACTGCACCACCTTTACCCAAACACAAACCCAATGTCTACTGCACCACCTTTACCCAAACACAAACCCAATGTCTACTGCACCACCTTTACCCAAACACAAACCCAATGTCTACTGCACCACCTTTACCCAAACACAAACCCAATGTCTACTGCACCACCTTTACCCAAACACAAACCCAATGTCTACTGCACCACCTTTACCCAAACACAAACCCAATGTCTACTGCACCACCTTTGCCCAAACACAAACCCAATGTCTACTGCACCACCTTTGCCCAAACACAAACCCAATGTCTACTGCACCACCTTTACCCAAACACAAACCCAATGTCTACTGCACCACCTTTACCCAAACACAAACCCAATGTCTACTGCACCACCTTTACCCAAACACAAACCCAATGTCTACTGCACCACCTTTACCCAAACACAAACCCAATGTCTACTGCACCACCTTTACCCAAACACAAACCCAATGTCTACTGCACCACCTTTACCCGATGTCTACTGCACCTTTACCCAACCACAAACCCAATGTCTACTGCACCACCTTTACCCAATCACAAACCCAATGTCTACTGCACCACCTTTACCCAATCACAAACCCAATGTCTACTGCACCACCTTTACCCAAACACAAACCCATGTCTACTGCACCACCTTTACCCGATTTCTACTGCCACCTTACCCAACCACAACCCAATGTCTACTGCACCACCTTTACCCAATCACAAACCCAATGTCTACTGCACCACCTTTACCCAAACACAAACCCAATGTCTACTGCACCACCTTTACCCGATGTCTACTGCACCTTTACCCAACCACAAACCCAATGTCTACTGCACCACCTTTATCCAACCACAAACCCAGTGTCTACTGCACCACCTTTACCCAACCACAAACCCAATGTCTACTGCACCACCTTTACCCAACCACAAACCCAATGTCTACTGCACCATCTTTACCCAACCACAAACCCAATGTCTACTGCACCACCTTTACCCAACCACAAACCCAATGTCTACTGCACCACCTTTACCCAACCACAAACCCAATGTCTACTGCACACACGGACCCACACTGGTAGGATGCAGGGGCACCAACTAGCCTACTTAAAACACACCACTTTCCAAAAACACTGCAAAACACCCGACTATACTAAACAGCAAGAAATAAGAAGCAAAAGGAACCAGCTCACACAATAACCAGAAGAATGTGTCATGATAAAAAAATCAGTATATATCAAGCAGTTGGGCTTTTTGTGTACTGAGTAATGGCCGCTGAGTCGCTGACCATGGAGAAGAACAAATGGACCTTCTCTAATTCAGAATGAAAAGCCACAAAAAGAACCATCAGGCCACGTGAACGCCTAATAGCAGCCAAGGTGACTGTCTCTGTTTTGGTTCCTCAGGACGTCCAGGATGTGTCACTGATTGCGGCCTGCGCACCACCGGGCGGTGGGAGGAACGAGATCAATCCACGTCTTCTCAAACACTTCTGCGTGATTGTTCTTCCTCACCCCTCCGTACAGGCGCTTCAGCATGTTTTCCAGGTAAGTCATTGCTTTGAATGAAATTGTCTCCGTCTCTGAGATGTTGACCCCTGTTTTGCTGAGTGGTGGCTCCAGCTCGACGTATGAATGTAGGTTACCTTTCTGTGTAATAATGTAATGCTCGGGCCACACGAGCACTAAATGTGTCCATTGTAACGTGCATTGTGCCGTCCATCATAGAACAATGATGGATCCTATTGGGAACAACACACGAAGCACGCAGAAAATACCAAAGACAAACAGGGTTATTCAAAGAGAATCGAAAAGTCACCGCACGTTGAACACGCCGAAAAAACCCGAGCAGGAGCCAATCACACGCAGCGCAGCCGCCGGAAAAACCCGACACCGCAGACGAATGGAGTGGAAAAAAAAAAGTTTGCTTGAATGTTTGAAAAGTGAAACGCTGTTTGCAAAGAAACTACTGAGCGAAAATGTCTGAAATTTACATATAAAATCCAATGAATGATAATAAAAAGGGCTGTTACAGAAAAAAGAAAAGTTTAAAAAAAAAAAATTAAATATCGGAAAAAAGTTTTTTGAAACAAAATCCCAGGAAATGCCTAAAAGATCCTAAAAAAAAACTGTAAATAAAGAGACGTTTTACTGCAGAATAAAATAATGAATGGTTTATTAGATATTGAATTAAAACGGGAATATTTTTAATATTGAAGCCTATGGGATTCGCCTGAATAAACCTGCAGAATGAAACCTCCGAATGGCAGGGCATTTCGGCAACTTTTCACTGCTGGTTTGTGTTCTCTGAATAGATGAAGCATTGCTTCTCTATGGGGATTTCACTGCCCTCGAACAGGCACCGTATGTGCAGGCAATTCGCCAGGATTTGGTGAATTGCCTGCTCTCTGGATAGACGAATGGCCAGGAAAGGTAACCGTATGCTGAATTTTCAGCGTTCGGTTCCCTTTCGGGAGCCATTCGGATCTCTTTGAATAACCTTGAAAGTGTCGGCGCGTTGTTACATACGTGACTATAAAATAATAAAAATTTCTGCATAAATGGATAAAACCACACTAAAACTATCCAAAAAATGTGTCCAGTGCTATAGAAGCAGAATTTTTTTTTCCAAACAGTGCGTATATATATATGGTGTAAAACTGTGTATATCTGTGATATGTAACAATTTAATACATGCAAATCTTAGTGCAATACAGTGAACATCTATAATAGTAAAACTGTGTCCATCGCCGTCGTTGGCCGCAATGCGTATACGCAAGCTTACCTACGCATGCGCGACTAGGGGCGACGAAAAAAAACGCCGACATCAGACAGGAAGAACTTTTTCACGCACGTGGATTTTTAGTCGCGTCAATCTGCTAGGCTGCACATCCAGACATGTCTGCTGACATGATGTTTTCTATCTGTGCTTTCAGACGTGCGCTCATTTGATGTCCGGCACCTGTATAGGAAACCTAGACGACAAAATGCAGGGGCTTCCACAGCTTCCAGATTTTTTAAATTCAGTTTGTGTGCATCGTGTGGTCTCCGTATGTACGTCTGTGCAAAAGTACGTCCGTTACAACAGACGTACTTTCTGTGCTCGTGAGGATGCAGCCTACCTGGAAGAGAACTATAGGATCCTGTTAAATAATGTGCGTCTTATAATGTAATAAATAATGTGTATCTCCTCCCCAGGTCCAGTTGGGTTCCTTCCTTCAAAGCAATCATTTTCTAGCGGAGATCCAGAAGTGCCGAGACTTATTATCTTCCTGCTCCATTGCCATTTACTACAGAATGGGCCAGAGTTTGTTGCCCACACCCGCTAAATGTCATTACACCTTCAATCTAAGAGATCTATTCAAGGTAATCTCTGCTATTTAATTTATTGTATCACTATGGACACTATCAGCTGCCCCTCGCTAAAACCCGGGACGCAAAGGGGAAAAATTAGTTTCCCCTCAGCGTCCCGGTTTCCCCAGCAGATCGCGGGGCAGACGCCAAGTCCGGCAGCCTGCCCCTTAGCGATCGCTAAGCTCGCTGATGCTGAGGGCACCGCTACAGCGCCATCCCCAGCATCCCCTCCATGCCGTCCGTAGGACTCCATGGAGGATCGTGCTGCTGGGTCACATGACCCGCAGGTTCTCTCTTTATGCGAGATCCTGCTGGTCGGCGGAGTGATCACGGAAGGAGACGGGGGACTTTCTTCCCCCAGTCTCCCTCTGCTCCCGGCGGACAGAAGCAGCGGATCGGGCCATCGTTCTCGCCATGGGAAGAGAGGTGAGTATGTGATTTTTTTTGGGGCGGGGGGGTTTGAGCTGCAGGTAACAGATTCTGCAGCAGCGCAATCAACACCTACACCTCTGAGCTGGGGGTAACTTTTTCGTTAGTGCCAGCTCTTAGTAACTAGCGTCAGGTGGACCAAGTGATCCCAACGCTAGTTGCTCTGTGCTTTCACTTTGCGCTCCCCATGTTAGGTATTGGGAGCGCAAAGTACAGTAAACTTGCGCTACGAATCGCAAATTAATGAGCTCTAACAGATTTTTAACCCGTTAGCGTTTCCAAGGTGATGTGGGCGCAGCGCTATGACCTCCTTTAACGCTAGTGTTAGCTTGAAGGAGGTGATAGAGCCCGATATATTTTACCATCTGCTCTTTCCAATCAATACAGATTAATATCTAGAATACACTCACCCATTCACACGCACGTAATAATAGATAATGAAGCTCCATGGCGTGTAAACTCATTGCCAACCCCTCCTGACCTTCCTGGTGCTGAGAGTGACCACATCACGAGTGTTGGTGAGGTCTTATTGGGTACAATGCGCACATTTACACTTCTAGAAGGGCAGGCCCATATCATTAATCCCTCCCCAGGGCAGGCCCATATCATTAATCCCCCCCCAGGGCAGGCCCATATCATTAATCCCCCCCAGGGCAGGCCCATATCATTAATCCCCCCCCCCCAGGGCAGGCCCATATCATTAATCCCCCCAGGGCAGGCCATATCATTAATCCCCCCAGGGCAGGCCATATCATTAATCCCCCCAGGCAGGCCCATATAATTAATAATCCCCCCCGCAGGGCAGGCCCATATCATTAATCCCCCCCAGGGCAGGCCCATATCATTAATCCCCCCCAGGGCAGGCCCATATCATTAATCCCCCCCAGGGCAGGCCCATATCATTAATCCCCCCCAGGGCAGGCCCATATAATTAATAATCCCCCCCAGGGCAGGCCCATATCATTAATCCCTCCCCAGGGCAGGCCCATATCATTAATCCCCCCCAGGGCAGGCCCATATCATTAATCCCCCCAGGGCAGGCCCATATCATTAATCCCCCCCCAGGGCAGGCCCATATCATTAACCCCCCCCAGGGCAGGCCAATATCATTAATCCCCCCAGGGCAGGCCCATATCATTAATCCCCCCAGGCAGGCCCATATCATTAATCCCCCCCAGGGCAGGCCATATCATTAATCCCCCCCAGGGCAGGCCCATATAATTAATAATCCCCCCCAGGGCAGGCCCATATCATTAATCCCCCCCCAGGGCAGGCCCATATCATTAATCCCCCCCAGGCAGGCCCATATCATTAATCCCCCCCCCCAGGGCAGGCCCATATAATTAATAATCCCCCCCAGGCAGGCCCATATCATTAATCCCTCCCCAGGGCAGGCCCATATCCTTAATCCCTCCCCAGGGCAGGCCCATATCATTAATCCCTCCCCAGGGCAGGCCCATATCATTAATCCCTCCCCAGGGCAGGCCGATATCATTAATCCCCCAGCCAGGGCAGGCCCATATAATTACTAATTCCCCCCCCCCGGGCAGGCACACATGATTAATTTTTCCACCCCACCCCAGCGCATTCCCAGATCATTAATTATCCCCTCAGGTCGCTCTAATTCTTCCCCTACACAGGCTGCCAATCTCATCTTCTGAATATGGTGAGGATCCGTCCATCGCCATCCTCCAAAACAAACACAATATAACGGAGTATATTCACCAACTTGGCAATACCTCAGCACTCCGCTGGCTACTCGTCTCCTCTGTCCCAGACTCCTTCGGCTTGACCGCACTCGTCATTGGCCTCCTCTGCAGCATGCCGTTTCCAGCCGCGTGCTATGTGTATGAGAGGCACACTGCAGCGCTTGGGTAGCAGATAACAGTCAGACAAGCTCTGGATTCCAACATTAAAAAATCAGTGGCGGCCCGCTGAGCCATTGGCTCACCGGGACTCTCCCGGTAATCCCGATGGCGTACCTGCCTGGAGGGCAGGGAGAACTAGTTTAATCAAGATCCTGAAGGTTGGAAGTGGTTTGATGGAATCCTGGGGAAAATAAAGAAATCAATTATTTACAGATACATAAGGGAAACAACCCAGTGTATACAACATCAGGGAATAATCATATAACACAGACATCAGGGAATCGGGCCCAGCAAACACAAACACCGTGCACCTAGAACTGCAGGCACAGGGTATCTTTAACATAGAGTGCAGGGAAACAACATAAAATATCAGGCCCGCACCTCCCAATCGCATCCGGAGGTCCATGTACCCCAAGTCCAAAGTGACTATCGTCACGGGTTCCCGTAGCAAATGGGCCCTAAAGTGTTGGCAAAAAACATCAAGCGATGGATCCATTAGCGCTCTAGAATTTGAGGAAGACCTGCTGGGATCAAGTGCTGACAACTAACAGGCCTTGGATTTATTAGCACGTTACAATCTGATGGAGGCTCGACTGGGCTTCAATGCTGAAGACCAATAGGCTCTAAATCAATTAGAACTACTGGTTTCCATTAACCAGAAATGGTTTGTTGCTGTTACTGATGACTCTTGTTGCGCCAAGCTCAAGTTGAATAACAAAGGGCCCTATTCCGATGTAATTGTTAACAAGGAGCCACTAAGGGAAAATATTGGCGTTTGCCGATAATGTGCAGCATCTTCCTGTTACTGGCGTTACTGCCAACGAGCTCTGTATTAGCGGCTCGAGCTGTAATGTTAGAGAGCAACGAATTGTAGTGGTGTCATATGTTGGCGCTGCTGATGTCACCTGGAGTCCATGGGACTATGGGGAGAGATACACAACCCTGCTTGAGCTTGCCTAAGCCTGATAGGACACTGGGTACTCTTTGTTCCCATGTTCTACTGCATGCAGACAGAAGAGGCGGTGGATCGCACCATTGGACCAGTAGTACATAGGCCATTTATAGATACATTCATTTTTATGTGATAAGCGATTTTGCAAAAGTATCATCACTCATCGCCAGGGTCTCCGACCCCGAGATATTATATCTGTCACCTTCTTCTTGTGTTAATAATGTTACATTATTACTGTTTCTAGATTGCAAATAAAATGATTCCATTATAGTGGAAATCTATTCCAAGTCATTTCTCATTCAAACATGTCATCACACTAAATATAAAAGTATTGCGTTCAGGATGAATCGGATAATGTAACGGATTAATACGGGAGTCAGGCATACATTATTACTTTGTGACATACCCTGAAAGTGAACCATTATTAATCTCCTCTACAGGTCCTCCAAGGGCTTCTTCAGGCCAACGAGACCGTCATCGTCACAAAAGAGAACGCGGCCCAGTTACTGTCTCACGAGGCGTCGCGTGTGTTCCATGATCGCCTGGTGGAAGATAAAGACCGGGAAATCTTCTATCAGTGTCTTTCCGATGAGCTGCATAATTACTTCAAGGTAAACAGAGGGGACTTTGAGGCTGTGAATTTTATTAAATTCGTCACATCGTCATCTATTTGTACCCAGTCGTCTGATGGTTTTGTCACACTAGGGTTGACTGATGAGTGTCATCTGCAAATTGCTCACACATGGTGATTTTAATCAAATCCAAAGTTTCTGCATAAATCAGTGTGATCAAATGGAAACCATCCACCAGAAGGATAAAGGGGTTATTCAGAGAGCACCGAACCGTGAATTACCCCGTCCAGTGCAACTTCGTCGCCATTCAGCTATTCAAAAAGCTGTCAATTCACCAAATACTGGCGAATTTCCAGCAAAATACGGTGATCTTCGGCGGCAGTGAAATCCCCCATCGAGAAGTAATGGTTAATCTATTCAAAGACACCGAACAGCAGAGAAATGTCAGTGAAATGCCCCGATGTTTATTCGTCAGGTTTATTCAGGCGAATCCCATGGGTTTAAATGTTAAAAAATTCCCTGTTTTTCTTAAATATTTATTGAATTGTTTATACATTTCATTTGCAGCAAAAAGTCTCTTTATTTATTGGGATTTGTTTAGGACTTTTTCGAGATTTTTCTGGAGTTTTTTTTCTGTAACAGACCTTTTCTATTATTATTCATAGGACCTTATATATTATTTTCATGCAGGACTTTCTTTTGAAAACGCCTTTTAAATGTGTTGTTTTTTTAAATAAAACATTTTTTAACCCCCGTTCGGCAGCTGGTCGGCTTTTTTTGGATCAATTCGGCAGTCTGTTCATCTGTTCGTTGGATTGTCGGATGCAGACGGTGATTCTTCGGTGTGTTATGTGATCAATTCAGCGGTTTTGTGGCGGTTTGAGGATGCGTTTGCTGTTTTTTTGGTTCGAGTCGGCGGTTTTGCGGTAGTTTGACAATACATTTGGCGAGTCGATTCGCCACACTTTGGGGGCCCTGCAGTAAATGCTCAAACGCAGGGTCAGCGAATTTAACTCCCTGAAGAGCGGCGAACGGGAGAGCACCGAAATATCAGTGACATTTTGGTGCTCTCTGAATAACCCCTTTAATGTGAGCAACAAACCATGGGTGGAGGCTGGCGGTGGACGTATCCACTCGCTAAGTCTATTATGCTCCACCCATTTTTTAATTCTAGTTATTTTTTTTTACTTTTTACAGTGGCTGCCGCTGGTCATCCACCACTGAAAGGCACACTACCAGTTACATAAGCTGTAATTAGATTACTTGTGCGTTACAAACAAAACCACACATTATAAAACACATTAAGGGTTATTCAGAGAGAGGTGAAAAGCAGGAGAATGGCAGGAGAATGGAAAATTCTAGGTAAAAATAGCCGATTTGTAAAGTGAGATTAATGGGAGAATTTTTCTGGTTTGGCTATTTTGAACTAGAATTTTCCATTCTCCAGCCATTCTCCTGCTTTTCACCTCTCTCTGAATAACCCTGATAATAAAACACATGCTGCTGTTGTTTTTCTTTTTTTTCTTTGCTTGAATTAATTACATGTAAAAAGGTAAAATAAAGTTAGGTTTTTATCCAATTCCATTTTGTGGATTTTTCCCATGATGCAACATTTACCAGAATCTGTGCAAAAGTTTTACTTTACTGCCCTGGTTTATCTTCTATAGTATTTAACAGTTAATGAGGTGGATGATGAAATATTTAGCTAAGACTTCAGGTGGTCTGTTGTCCTACCTCTGCTTCCCCCCAATAAGAGCTGGCAGCTGATTGAGATAAGACAGGGACCGTAAAAGACTTCTAATCTATCCCCTGGTGACGTCCTTTGAATACATCCCACACAATACAATGATGTGAGTCGGTGACTGACCCATTCACTCCATTCTATGACCAAAGCCACACAGTAAGGAGCAAGTGATGGAAAGATACTGTGTGTGTGTGGGGGGGGGAGTTTACAACACAAAATATCACACAATGGATGCATCCAGTGACACATATAGAGGAAAATATCACACAATGGATGGACCCAGTGACACATGTAGGAGGAAAATATGACACAATGGATGCACCCAGTGACGCATATAGAGGAAAATATCACACAATGGATGCACCCAGTGACGCATATAGAGGAAAATATCACACAATGGATGCACCCAGTGACGCATATAGAGGAAAATATCACACAATGGATGCACCCAGTGACGCATATAGAGGAAAATATCACACAATGGATGGACCCAGTGACACATATAGAGGAAAATATCACACACAATGGATGCACCCAGTGACACATATAGAGGAAAATATCACACACAATGGATGCACCCAGTGACACATATAGAGGAAAATATCACACAATGGATGCACCCAGTGACACATATAGAGGAAAATATCACACAATGGATGCACCCAGTGACACATATAGAGGAAAATATCACACAATGGATGCACCCAGTGACACATATAGAGAAAATATCACACAATGGATGCACCCAGTGACACATATAGAGGAAAATATCACACAATGGATGCACCCAGTGACGCATATAGAGGAAAATATCACACAATGGATGCACCCAGTGACACATATAGAGGAAAATATCACACAATGGATGCGCCCAGTGACACATATAGAGGAAAATATCACACAATGGATGCGCCCAGTGACACATATAGAGGAAAATATCACACACAATGGATGCACCCAGTGACACATATAGAGGAAAATATCACACAATGGATGCACCCAGTGACACATATAGAGGAAAATATTTTCTTAACTAAACATACAAGAGAAAAACAAACACATGTAAGATATCAGCAACATCACATAAACACAATAAGGACATTTTTTGGTATTAGTGGTCCTTTAATCTGGATTTACAAATGAACAAATCGCTTGCTGAAAATGCGTTCGTCATGCGATTCGTTCTTCGGACATTTTTTCCACGTGGCATGTCTTTGATCCGTTATTCGGGCAAATCAGTGGAAATTGGGTGACATTTACGATTTGTCCAGAAACGCAGGCAGCACAGAGTGTCCATAGACACTTTCTGATGACATGATTTGCACATTAAAGTTTCACTTCCACCCCTTCACTTCATCATCGCTGGAGCTCTGCATTTTGGTATCAGCCCTTCTGAGTTTATATTCAATGCGATGTGAAGAGAATCAGATCTTCCTGTTAATCAGTGGGAATTCCTGATCAGAGACGCTCAGATGAATTAGCTCATGGAGTGGAAATGATATATTATGTATCCAATGCATTCTGTATCGAAGTGTAAATTAGGTGAATGCTCCGGGCTGAGTCGAGATGATCAAAACCGTGAAGGATCTTCATGCAGGCCGTCTACATTACAAAGTATGATGATCGACCTTCTCTATTAAAAATAGTTCTCTGTCTTAAAGGTCCCCACCTAAGAGAGCAAAGGGGGTTATAATAAGTCCTAAACTTTCCTTTATGTACTAACACATTATCACAGCTTTTGAACGAACCACAGCCTTTCATATCTTCCCTAATACACCAGTACCCCCCTCCTAGATCACTGTAGGTTTCCGTTTCCACCCGGGCTGCTAACGCTCGCCCACAAGACTTCTCAAGAGCGGCTCTGGTCCGGTGGAACGACCTATCAGACTTTCCCTTAACCTCCAGTCCTTCAAAAAATCCCTCAAAACTAATCTTTTCAGATTGGCGTATCACATTCCAGACTAATCTCCCTCCTCACTTTCTTCCCACTAGAGATGTGCATTCGTTTTGGAAAAATTCTGAATTTGTAACGGAATTTGATAATTCGTAGTTCGAAAGTACTTCCGAATAACGAATCGATACGATCCGATTTAGAAACGAAACGGTATATAACGATTTTTTTTCGTTTTACACTGTGTCATCGTCACAAAAGAAAAATTTGAATAATTGATGTCAACTATCGAATTTGAAATGAACTATCGAATTGATCTTAACTTAAAATACAAGTAATAGTAAGCAAAGGACTTTACGAAACGACTTCATTTGTTTCGCTGTTTAATTTGACTCAAATACTAAACCTTTGACACAGCTTAAAATTTAACCCTAGCTTTTCTTTTAACAGCAAAATTTGATTAATTGGGGTTTTATTTAGTGATCCAAAATTCGAATTGATATCAACTATCAAACTAATCTTATTGATTTTTTTGATTGGGTAACAAAAATAATAGACACAGGTGGTGCAGTAGACATTGCTTATTTAGATTTCAGTAAGGCTTTTGATACTGTTCCGCATAGAAGGCTTATCAATAAATTGCAATCTTTGAGCTTGGATTCCAATATTGTTGAATGGATTAGGCAGTGGCTGAGTGACAGGCAACAGAGGGTTGTGGTAAATGGAGTTTATTCGGCGCAAGGTCTTGTTACCAGTGGGGTACCTCAGGGGTCAGTACTTGGACCCATTCTCTTTAATATTTTTATTAGTGATATTGCAGAAGGTATTAATGGAAAAGTATGTCTTTTTGCTGATGACACAAAGATTTGCAACAGGGTTGACGTTCCTGGAGGGATCAGCCAAATGACAAATGATTTAGGTAAACTAAAAAAATGGTGGGAGTTGTGGCAATTGAGTTTTAATTTGGATAAATGCAAGATAATGCACCTGGGACGTAAAAACCCAAGGGCTGAATATAGAATATTTGATACATCTGAGGGTTGGGATTTAGGGGTTATTATTTCAGAGGATCTAAGGGTAAGTAGTCAATGTAATAGAGCAGCAGGAAATGCTGGCAGAATGCTTGGTTGTGTAGGGAGAGGTATTAGCAGTAGGAAAAGGGAAGGGCTCATGCCACTGTACAGAGCACTGGTGAGACCTCACTTGGAGTACTGTGTGCAGTACTGGAGACCGTATCTCCAGAAGGATATAGACATCTTAGAGAGAGTTCAGAGAAGGGCTACTAAAATGGTGTACGGCTTGAAGGAGAAATGTTACCAGGAAAGGCTTAACCACTTCCATGCGGAGGACGCGCTCAGCGCGTCCTCCACATGGCTCCTGCTGTGCGGAGGACGCACTGAGCGCGTCCTCACTTTGGGGTCAGCGTTCGGCCGGGTTCCGGCCGATTGCTGGCCCCCCCAGTGCGGGCTGATATCCTCGATGTCAGCCCAGCATCCGGAACTGCCGCCGGTGAAATTAGGTGTCATCGCGGCGGCGCGATGACACCTAATTCAGGCGCCCCCCCCCGCATGTGCGGAGGAGGCGCCTGAAAGGGAGGGGGGGAGGTCCTTCGGACCTCTCTCCCTCCCGATCGGCGGCATTGCGGGGGTTAACCCAGGCACCGTTTGGAAGGGCACAGCCTGCCCTTCCAAATGGTACCTGGCATTAACCCCTGGGGAGCCGGATCACGAATCGGTGCTGAAAAGCGCCGGTTCGTGATCCTTTCCCGGAGCTGGCCGACATCTTGGATGTCGGCCAAGCCTCCGGGAACTCCCCCTGAGGACTGGCGTCATCGTGCATAGCACGATGACGTCAGTCCTGGAGTTAACCCCTAACTGCCACCAACGGTGGAGATAGGGAGTTCATTGGAACTCCCTATCTCCCGATCCGTGGCAGCTAGGGGTTAAAGTTTGGTATGGTTGGATCGGCCAGAGCATGGCTGTTCCAACGATACCAAACACTACTGTGAAAAACGTTTTTTAAAAAAAATAAAAATTAAAAATAAAAATAAAAATATGTTTAAAAATAAAATTAGAAAAAAAAAAAAAAACATTTTTTTGGTTCGTTAATGCAGCAATATTGTTCCCATTTCAATTATAATGTGAACAATGATGCTGCACTAACGATTTTTGTATGCAGTGCGTTTGTTAAAAATCGTGTCATTTTCCCCAAAAAAAAAGTAACGAGACCCCATCTCTAATTTTTTTAACAAGCGCACCCCATACAAAATATAACCGCAATTGCTCGCATGTTAAAATGTGAAAAAAAAAACACTTTACACATTGTAAATTATTGAAAATTCATATTTTATTGCATTTTTTGTTATAATATACAGACAGGACATAACGTATACATATAATAATGACATATTATGAATCTGCCGAGTCTGACGGAAATAACGATATATAATATGTCTGGGTCATTTACTAAAATAAGCCTTCAAAACACGTTTAAACATGATGAGCAAAACCAGTAAAAATGACCTCAGCACAGGGGCAGGAAAAGCCTCAGCAGCGAAAGGGTTAATGATCTTAACATGTACAGCTTGGAAATAATACGAGACAGAGGAGATATGATAGAAACATTTAAATACGTAAAGGGAATCCACAAGGTAGAGGAAGGGAGTATATTTAAAAGGAAACAAAGTAGCAAAACAAGAGGACATAGTCTTAGATTAGAGGGGCAAAGGTTTAAAAGTAACATCAGAAAGCATTATTTTACTGAGAGGGTGGTGGATACATGGAACAGTCTTCCAGTTGAAGTGGTAGAGGCCAAAACAGTGATTGAATTTAAGCAGGCATGGGATAGGCATAAGGCTATCCTAAACAAAAGATAAATCCAGGTAAAGTATCCATGTAATTGGGCAGACTAGATGGGCCGAAAGGTTCTTATCTGCCGACATTTTTCTATGTTTCTATGTTTCTAACTATAGAATTAATATATGAAATTCAAATCGATACGAAAAACAAAACAAAGCGAAATTAGTTACGAAAATTCCGAAAACAAAATTATTTAAAAACGTAACAAAACAAATTTTTCAGCCATGCATATCCCTACTTCCCACACCATTGTAGCCTTCTTACCGGGATACTCTATTAAAAATATGACGCTGATAACACCATGTGCCCAATTATTTTTATATATATATTTTTATATTTTGGGTGCTTTTACTCGCCTTTTGCCCCTTCGGCGTGCAGAGCTCCTCTTTTTCGTCTCTAAGTCCCTGCAGCTATGTATTATTATCATCCTTTATTTATACAGCGCCACATATTCCGCAGCACTTTACAAGATCAGTGTACAAGGAGTTGATACATTGGAATACCACACATGGATGATACGGCCTGATTCAGGGGGACCCTGTTCCCAAGGGAACCTACAATCTATGAGATGTACATGTATTTTGTGAGGTTTGCGCATCCATATCATTACGTGTCTTGCCCAAGGACCCTCGCTGGTGGCGTCTTCTGAGTGGGATCAGGTCGTCTTTCCATGATTGTAGAGCAGCGACCTGGTGGTTAGGTTGAACTCGCTTTTCGTAAAGTCGAGACTTGATTCTCCACAGTTGTATTGGAGGGATGTGCTGAACGGGATTTTACTTGCTTCTTCATGGTCGAAGGGTAGAGACGTTAACACTGGACTCCACAGCCGATATTGTGCAGTTGGCAAGTATGTACCATTAGGTATCTTGCCTAAGGACACTTACTGGAGAGGTGCTCTGGCCGGGATTCAAACCTGTGTCTCAAAAGTTATAGAGCAGTGATGTTACCTCTACTCCATCCGGCCGGTACACAATGTAACACAATTTGTGCTCCTATACAACTTATGTAGTGTAGGAACCGGTAAAAAGGTATTTGCTCTTCTTCATAACACAGCTAGGTCACGGTCAACCCGTACCCATGGTTCCTGTGAGTTCATTTACTTCAGGTAAGCTCAAGATGAGAAGCCTAGATAATGTAGATAAAAAATGGCTAAACTTACACACACGTGCCAGGTACTTGGGTTCTACCACGTTCCTCATGTTAGCCTTTTGTGGGAAAAAAGCCCCAGTTGGCTGTGACCTCAGTTGATGTTTTTCAATCGCAGAGACCATGAAAAGAGCTTCACCCAGAAAGGACCCCTTGATGTCTTGTTAATTTTACTTCTTCAGATGTCATGGTCCAAGGAGAAGCTGATGAAAGACCCGATCCAATTCGCAGACTTCCTGGAGCCGAATACATCAGCTAAAGCCAGAGTTTACCGTCCGGTCACAAACCATAAACTGCTCGTGTCCAGGCTGGATGAGTATCGGATTAAAATGAAGATCAGCTCCACGAACACATCTGTGAGTACATGCGCCAGTCAGAATTCATGAATATGACTTTCTGTATTTATTCCTGTGGACAACTTGATGTCATTTCCTCGTGTTGAATGCTTAAAGTCATCTAAGCGTCCGTGGGCCGGATCACAACTTGTACGTTAAAGGAAAGACGCAAATGGAAAACGTTTTGTCCGCCAGTTTCCATTTGCAGCTCACCTGTAATATCCGTATTATGAACAAGTCGCTTTGACAGCAGCTCAAGGTGTAATATTTCAAGCCGCAGGGAGATACTGTAACATCAGTCACTGTAAGCGCCACGGTGTTATCTGCTCCAGGAGTCCATAGGAAGAGCTAGAGATGTGCACCGATTTTTTTTTTTCGGCTCGTTTCGGTTCGTTTCGTTCGGATTTTGTAACTTCTCGTTTCGGACGATTTTCTTTTCGGCTCGTTTAGTTTCGGCTCGTTTTTCATATCGACTTTTTTCCCGTGATTTCGGACATTTTCGTGTTATCGGACCGGCTCGTTTTTCGTATCGACTTTTTTTTTTTCGTGATATCGGAAATTTTCGTGTTTTTCGGAATGTCTGTTCTCCTCGTTTCAAAGTGTCTATTCCTTTTGACTTAAACTAATGTTTTTTCGGATCCGATATTTCTGTCAATACGGTAGTTCTGTCGATACGGTAATTCTGCCGATACGATAATTCTGTCGATACGATAATTCTGTCGATACGGTAATTCTGACGATTCTATCTCTTATGAATATGCATTGCACAACTTTATTTAATCATATTAAAATGGTATGAAAGGAACAAAAATGAACAAAATGATTTAAAAAAAAACAAACTGACCCAAATGGTCTGACTTTAAAAATAAAAACCAGAATAAAGGGTTTTAAAACGGGAAAAAAAGCTGAACAAAATTATCAGAAACAAACAAAAAAAAAACAGAAAAAAATAAAATGATTTAAAACGAGAAAAAAAATTAAAAATAATTAATGCAGCATATGAATACGCACACTGTGGGGAACAAGCGCCTCTCTGCGGTATAATTAATGCAGCATATGAATACGCACACTGCGGGGAACAAGCGCCTCTCTGCACGGTATAATTAATGCAGCATATGAATACGCACACTGCGGGGAACAAGCGCCTCCCTGCGCGGTATAATTAATGCAGCATATGAATACGCACACTGCGGGGAACAAGCGCCTCTCTGCGCGGTATAATTAATGCAGCATATGAATATGCACACTGTGGGGAACAAGCGCCTCTCTGCGCGGTATAATTAATGCATCATATGAATACGCACACTGTGGGGAACTAGCACCTCTCTGCACGGTATAATTAATGCAGCATATGAATCCACACACTGCGGGGAACAAGCGCCTCTCTGGCTCTGCACGGTATAATTAATGCAGCATATGAATCCACACACTGCAGGGAACAAGCGCCTCTCTGCACGGTATAATTAATGCAGCATATGAATACGCACACTGTGGGGAACAAGCGCCTCTCTGCGCGGTATAATTAATGCAGCATATGAATCCACACACTGCTGGGAAGCGCCTCTCTGCGCGGTATAATTAATGCAGCATATGAATCCACACACTGCGGGGAACAAGCGCCTCTCTGCAGTATAATTAATGCAGCATATGAATACGCACACTGCGGGGAACAAGCGCCTCTCTGCGCGGTATAATTAATGCAGCATATGAATACGCAAACTGCGAGGAACAAGCGCCTCTCTGCACTGTATAATTAATGCAGCATATGAATACGCACACTGTGGGGAACAAGCACCTCTCTGCGCTGTATAATTAATGCAGCATATGAATACGCACACTGTGGGGAACAAGCGCCTCTCTGCGCGGTATAATTAATGCAGCATATGAATCCACACACTGCGGGGAACAAGCGCCTCTCTGCCATATAATTAATGCAGCATATGAATACGCACACAGCGGGGAACAAGCGCCTCTCTGCGGTATAATTAATGCAGCATATGAACGCACACTGCGAGGAACAAGCACCTCTCTGCGCGGTATAATTAATGCAGCATATGAATACGCACACTGTGGGGAACAAGCACCTCTCTGCGCGTATAATTAATGCAGCATATGAATACGCACACTGTGGGGAACTAGCACCTCTCTGCGCGGTATAATTAATGCAGCATATGAATCCACACACTGCGGGGAACAAGCGCCTCTCTGCCATATAATTAATGCAGCATATGAATACGCACACAGCGGGGAACAAGCGCTTCTCTGCGGTATAATTAATGCAGCATATGAATACGCACACTGCGAGGAACAAGCACCTCTCTGCGCGGTATAATTAATGCAGCATATGAATACGCACACTGTGGGGAACAAGCACCTCTCTGCGCGGTATAATTAATGCAGCATATGAATACGCACACTGCGCGGAAGCGCCTCTCTGCGCGGTATAATTAATGCAGCATATGAATCCACACACTGCTGGGAACAAGCGCCTCTCTGTGCGGTGTAATTAATGCAGCATATGAATACGCACACAGCGGGGAACAAGCGCCTCTCTGCGGTATAATTAATGCAGCATATGAATACGCACACTGCGAGGAACAAGCACCTCTCTGCGCGGTATAATTAATGCAGCATATGAATACGCACACTGTGGGGAACAAGCACCTCTCTGCGCGGTATAATTAATGCAGCATATGAATACGCACACTGTGGGGAACAAGCACCTCTCTGCGCGGTATAATTAATGCAGCATATGAATACGCACACTGTGGGGAACTAGCACCTCTCTGCGCGGTATAATTAATGCAGCATATGAATCCACACACTGCGGGGAACAAGCGCCTCTCTGCCATATAATTAATGCAGCATATGAATACGCACACAGCGGGGACAAGCGCTTCTCTGCGGTATAATTAATGCAGCATATGAATACGCACACTGCGAGGAACAAGCACCTCTCTGCGCGGTATAATTAATGCAGCATATGAATACGCACACTGTGGGGAACAAGCACCTCTCTGCGCGGTATAATTAATGCAGCATATGAATACGCACACTGCGCGGAAGCGCCTCTCTGCGCGGTATAATTAATGCAGCATATGAATCCACACACTGCTGGAACAAGCGCCTCTCTCTGCGGTGTAATTAATGCAGCATATGAATACGCACACAGCGGGGAACAAGCGCCTCTCTGCGGTATAATTAATGCAGCATATGAATACGCACACTGCGAGGAACAAGCACCTCTCTGCGCGGTATAATTAATGCAGCATATGAATACGCACACTGTGGGGAACAAGCACCTCTCTGCGCGGTATAATTAATGCAGCATATGAATACGCACACTGTGGGGAACTAGCACCTCTCTGCGCGGTAAATTAATGCAGCATATGAATCCACACACTGCGGGGAACAAGCGCCTCTCTGCCATATAATTAATGCAGCATATGAATACGCACACAGCGGGGAACAAGCGCTTCTCTGCGGTATAATTAATGCAGCATATGAATACGCACACTGCGAGGAACAAGCACCTCTCTGCGCGGTATAATTAATGCAGCATATGAATACGCACACTGTGGGGAACAAGCACCTCTCTGCGCGGTATAATTAATGCAGCATATGAATACGCACACTGCGCGGAAGCGCCTCTCTGCGCGGTATAATTAATGCAGCATATGAATCCACACACTGCTGGGAACAAGCGCCTCTCTGTGCGGTGTAATTAATGCAGCATATGAATACGCACACTGCAGGGAACAAGCGCCTCTCTGCGGTATAATTAATGCACAATATGAATACACACACTGCGCGGAAGCGCCTCTCTGCGCTGTATAATTAATTCAGCATATGAATCCACACACTGCTGGGAACAAGCGCCCCCCTACGCGGTATAATTAATGCAGCATATGAATACGCACACTGCGCGGAAGCACCTCTCTGCGCGGTATAATTAATGCAGCATATGAATCCGCACACTGTGGGGAACTAGCACCTCTCTGCACGGTATAATTAATGCATCACATGAATACGCACACTGTGGGGAACTAGCACCTCTCTGCACGGTATAATTAATGCAGCATATGAATCCACACACTGCGGGGAACAAGCGCCTCTCTGCGCGGTATAATTAATGCAGCATGTGAATCCGCACACTGCGGGGAACAAGCGCCTCTCTGCACGGTATAATTAATGCAGCATATGAATCCACACACTGCAGGGAACAAGCGCCTCTCTGCACGGTATTAATTAATGCAGCATATGAATACGCACACTGTGGGGAAAAAGCGCCTCTCTGCGCGGTATAATTAATGCAGCATATGAATCCACACACTGCTGGGAAGCGCCTCTCTGCGCGGTATAATTAATGCAGCATATGAATCCACACACTGCAGGGAACAAGCGCCTCTCTGCAGTATAATTAATGCAGCATATGAATACGCACACTGCGGGGAACAAGCGCCTCTCTGCGCGGTATAATTAATGCAGCATATGAATACGCAAACTGCGAGGAACAAGTGCCTCTCTGCACTGTATAATTAATGCAGCATATGAATACGCACACTGTGGGGAACAAGCACCTCTCTGCGCTGTATAATTAATGCAGCATATGAATACGCACACTGTGGGGAACAAGCGCCTCTCTGCGCGGTATAATTAATGCAGCATATGAATCCACACACTGCGGGGAACAAGCGCCTCTCTGCCATATAATTAATGCAGCATATGAATACGCACACAGCGGGGAACAAGCGCCTCTCTGCGGTATAATTAATGCAGCATATGAATACACACACTGCGAGGAACAAGCGCCTCTCTGTGCGGTATAATTAATGCAGCATATGAATACGCACACTGCGAGGAACAAGCGCCTCTCTGTGCGGTATAATTAATGCAGCATATGAATCCACACACTGCGAGGAACAAGCACCTCTCTGTGCGGTATAATTAATGCAGCATATGAATACGCACACTGCGAGGAACAAGCGCCTCTCTGTGCGGTATAATTAATGCAGCATATGAATACGCACACTGCGAGGAACAAGCGCCTCTCTGTGCGGTATAATTAATGCAGCATATGAATACGCACACTGCGAGGAACAAGCGCCTCTCTGCCATATAATTAATGCAGCATATGAATACGCACACTGCGGGGAACAAGCGCCTCTCTGCGGTATAATTAATGCACAATATGAATACACACACTGCGCAGAAGCGCCTCTCTGCACGGTATAATTAATTCAGCATATGAATACGCACACTGCGCGGAAGCGCCTCTCTGCGCGGTATAATTAATGCAGCATATGAATCCACACACTGCTGGGAACAAGCGCCTCTCTGCGCGGTGTAATTAATGCAGCATATGAATACACACACTGCAGGGAACAAGCGCCTCTCTGCGGTATAATTAATGCACAATATGAATACACACACTGCGCAGAAGCGCCTCTCTGCGCGGTATAGTTAATTCAGCATATGAATCCACACACTGCGGGGAACAAGCGCCTCTCTGCGCGGTATAATTAATGCAGCATATGAATACGCACACTGCGCGGAAGCACCTCTCTGCGTGGTATAATTAATGCAGCATATGAATCCACACACTGTGGGGAACAAGCACCTCTCTGCGGTATAATTAATGTATACGTCTGTGTTATATGTATATGTGTCCTGTCTGTATATTATAACTTAAAATGCAATAAAATTAGAATTTTCAATAATTTACAACGTGTAAAGTGTTTTATTTTTACATTTTAACATGCAAGCGTTTACGGTTATATTTTCCATGAGTTGTGCTTGTTAAAAAAATTAGAGATGTGGGACTTGTTACATACATTGTTTTGGGGGAAAATTACACAATTTTTAACAAACGTAACCCATACAAAAATCGTTAGTGCAGCATCATTGTTCACATTATAATTGAATGGGAACTTTTTCGCTCAGTAGTTTCTTTGCAAACAGCGTTTCACTTTTCAAACATTCAAGCAAACTGTTTTTTTAATTTATTCACTCCATTCGTCTGCGGTGTCGGTTTTTTCCAGCGGCTGCACTGTGTGTGATCGGCTCCTGCTCAGGTTTTTCCAGCGTTTTCGGCGGGTTAATCCAGATGTTTCTGCGCGTTTCGGTGTGCGTTCGCCCTTGTTTTGCGGTGTGTTTTCGACGACTTTTCCCTGCATTTCGGCGGCCCTGTGGTGCTCGCTGAATACACCGCAGGGTCGCCGAAATGGGATCACCGAATCAAACCGAATTGAAGAGAGCGAAAAGTCACCGAACGTGCGGTGGCTTTTCAATTCTCTTCGAATAACCCTGATAGTTTGTGTAGGAGTATTTCATGTTATCGCAAAACACTTGCTCAGCCGGATAAAAGGCTGCTCAGCAAGGCAGCCACGCAGGGCAAGAAAATGCCCCAACAAAGGACACAAGTATACACAGATGTCTTTCTCCGGTGTCCCAGGAAGCAGGATAACGGCGTTAAAATTTGGGAGGAAAACTTAGGGCTGGCCCAGTGAATTCAGGATGGTTGGTAAGTATGGAAGCTGACACACTCTATAAGATGCACAGTATTGTGGGGAATATAAACCATTCATAGATATGAATAGCGGATGATTTATTGAGTATGTAGAGCTGTAGATTGGAAGCGATATATCAGAATATGCTTAATAAAATATGGTTTCTGCTCTGTCTTCAAGGACATGTGCGTGTTCTTTAAAGAAGCCATTCAGCACATCTTAAGAGCCACTCGCGTCCTTAGACAACCAGGAGGCCACATGATGCTGGTAAGAAACCGTTTTCACTCTGTCTTCTTAGGGGTTCCTCCATATATTCAGGGTGTGTGAGTGTCTTTTTAGGGGTTCCTCCATATATTCATATTGTGGGCTGGTGTCTTTTTAGGGTCTCCTCCATATTTTCAGAGTGTGCGGGTGTCCTTTTAGGGGTTCCTCCATATATTCAGGGTGTATGGGTGTCTTTTTAGGGGCTCCTCCATATATTCAGGGTGTGCGGGTGTCTTTTTAGGGTCTCCTCCATATATTCAGGGTGTGTGGGTGTCTTTTTAGGGTCTCCTCCATATATTCAGGGTGTGTGGATGTGTTTTATATGGTCTCCTCCAAATATTCAGAGTGTGTGGGTGTCTTTTTAGGGGCTCCTCCATATATTCAGGGTGTGCGGGTGTCTTTTTAGGGGCTCCTCCATATATTCAGGGTGTGTGGGTGTCTTTTTAGGGGCTCCTCCATATATTCAGGGTGTGCGGGTGTCTTTTTAGGGGCTCCTCCATATATTCAGGGTGTGCGGGTGTCTTTTTAGGGGTTCCTCCATATATTCAGGGTGTGCGGGTGTCTTTTTAGGGGCTCCTCCATATATTCAGGATGTGTGGGTGTCTTTTTAGGGTCTCCTCCATATATTCAGGGTGTGTGGATGTTTTTTATGGTCTCCTCCATATATTCAGAGTGTGTGGGTGTCTTTTTAGGGGCTCCTCCATATATTCAGGGTGTGTGGGTGTCTTTTTAGGGGCTCCTCCTTATATTCAGGGTGTGTGGGTGTCTTTTTAGGGGCTCCTCCATATATTCAGGGTGTGCGGTGTCTTTTTAGGGGTTCCTCCATATATTCAGGGTATGCGGGTGTCTTTTTAGGGGCTCCTCCATATATTCAGAGTGTGTGGGTGTCTTTTTAGGGGCTCCTCCATATATTCAGGGTGTGTGGGTGTCTTTTTAGGGGCTCCTCCTTATATTCAGGGTGTGTGGGTGTCTTTTTAGGGGCTCCTCCATATATTCAGGGTGTGCGGGTGTCTTTTTAGGGGCTCCTCCATATATTCAGGGTGTGCGGGTGTCTTTTTAGGGGTTACTCCATATATTCAGGGTGTGCGGGTGTCTTTTTAGGGGCTCCTCCATATATTCAGGGTGTGTGGGTGTCTTTTTAGGGGCTCCTCCATATATTCAGGGTGTGCGGGTGTCTTTTTAGGGGCTCCTCCATATATTCAGGGTGTGTGGGTGTCTTTTTAGGGGTTCCTCCATATATTCACGGTGTGCGGGTGTCTTTTTAGGGGCTCCTCCATATATTCAGGGTGTGGGGTGTCTTTTTAGGGGCTCCTCCATATATTCAGGGTTTGCGGGTGTCTTTTTAGGGGTTCCTCCATGTATTCAGGGTGTGTGGGTGTCTTTTTAGGGGCTCCTCCATATATTCAGGGTGTGCGTGTGTCTTTTTAAGGGCTCCTCCATATATTCAGGGTGTGCGGGTGTCTTTTTAGGGGCTCCTCCATATATTCAGGGTGTGGGGTGTCTTTTTAGGGGCTCCTCCATGTATTCAGGGTGTGTGGGTGTCTTTTTAGGGGCTCCTCCATATATTCAGGGTGTGTGGGTGTCTTTTTAGGGGCTCTTCGATAGATTTTTTGCATCCTGGATCTGTTTTCACACAGAATCCTTCAATCAATGCCGCGTCATACTAGACGGCTTTTTTTAGCAGAGATGAGGTTTATGCAACTGGTCAAAGCTACTCCTGGACAGCGCTGTTTCGGGTTTATTGGACCCTCATCAGCAGGAGCTAGGCATGATGACCAGTTGCAGTTTGATGCTTAACCCGTAGTATGGCGCGGCATTGATTTAGAGGGTTCTGTGTGAAAACAGACCCAGGATGCAAAAAAATGAGAAATTGCAGACTTCATTTGCATGTCTTACCCAGAGTTCTGTGCTGCATATGGGGAATGTAGCTCTGTGAAGCTGTTCTCTGAATTGCTGGGATGTATAAATGGCCTCTGCAATAATAAACTTTATTATTTGCCGTGTGGAGGCTTTTAATCTCATTTTTGGCCCTTCACCACAACTGAAATGAGTGTGTATATATATATATATCAATCAATTTGAGTCGAACATTATAGATTACGTCCCAGATGACAACGCTTAATAGTGGGAAGAAATATCGATGCGTTCCCGCATTTTTTTTTTTTTTTTTTTTTAAGATCCCTGACCCCTGGTGCGATGCAATAAAATTTAATGTCACATAAAACGTGCTCTGTTTCACATGACGAGTTTTAGCACTGGAAGAAATTCCTCTCGTTTTATTAGCTTGAAGCCCCAAGAGCCCAGTATTCAATTCCCACATCCATGTGGCTTTGGTAGGAATGGCTCCCTGACGTTCTAAAATTACACAGGGACATCAGGAAGCTGTTTGATCATGTCTTTAGCTTCGGTGTTACATAGAAGTGTGTCAAACTCGTGATCGTTTTGTGTCTGATTCAGAAAATTCAGTTACTTGCAATTCGGATCTGATGTAGATTCACACGAACAAAACCTGGTTCAAAAATTCACATTCTGCCATCTGTATCCACAAAATGTCACAAACACATATGATTGGTGTCAGAAGTGGGTCATACCAAGCCGGACCTGTACTTTTGAAGGGGCAATAAAGTTCCTTTTGGGTCTTTGCACTGATGCTTTTATTGGTATATAATCCTTTGTTTCCTTGATACGTCGTAATATATAGGGGGGTTATTCAGAGAGCACCGTCGTGTTGCCGTCATTTCAGTGCTCTCTCGTTCCCCGCACTTCCCTGCACTTCGAGGAATCATAGTTCCCCACCCTTGCGGTGAATTCAGCATTCACCGCAGAGTCACCGGAGTGCAGGGAAAAACCACCACAAACACGCTGCAAACCCACCGCACACTGCCTAAATCCCACTGGAACCGCCACAAAAAACACGCCGAACACATCGCAAAAAGCCAACTAGTCGCCGAGCACAGAGCAGCCGGCGGAAAATGCTGACAAGCTGAAGAACGAGGTAAAAAAAAAACAGTACGATTGAAAGTGTCAAAATTGAAACGCTGTTTGCAAAAAAACTACTGAACGAAAATGTCTGGAATTTACATAAAAGATCCTATGAATGATAATAAAAAGGGCTGTTACAGAAAAAAGAATAAACGCTTTTAAATTTTTTTATAAAAAAAATTTGCTGAAAAATGTCTAAAAGATCCTAAAAAATCAATAAATAAAGAGACTTTTTGCTGCAGAATAAAATAATAAACAGTTTATTAGATATTGTATAAAACCGGGAATATTTTTAACATTGAGGCCTATGGGATTTGCAAGAATAAACCTGCCGAATGAAAACACTGAACAGCAGGGCATTTTAGCAACTTTTCACTGCTGTTCGGTGTCTGTGAATAGATTAACCACTTGCTGGCAATTCACCAAAATTTGGCAAACTGACTCCTCTCTGAATAGCCGAATGGCACCGAAATGTCACCGTATGGGGAAATTCACTGTTTGGTGACATTTCGGGGCCAGATCAGCTCTCTCTGAATAACCTCTATAATGTTTATTATGATTGTAGTAATTAAATTCCTAAAAAAATAAAAGTGTCAAGTAATTCCTCGGAATTGTCCACGAATTTTCACCAAACTATAAATTTCCCCATACTGTGCTATTTCGGGGCCATTCGGCTATTCATAAATCTGTCAATTTGCCAAATATTGGCGAATTGCTAGTGAAATACGGTGCCTGTTCGACGGCAGTGAAATCCCTTATAGAGAAGCAATGGTTAATCTATTGCTTGCAGCAAAAGTAATTTTATTAATTTTTTTTAATTTTTTGGCAATTTTTTCTGGAGGTTTTTTTCGGCAACATTTTTAATTCCGATTATTATTTTATTTATTTTTTAATTATTATTATTTATTTTTTTGGCGTTTTTCTTTATTCTGTAACAGACCTTTTTATTGTTATTCATCGAACATTATATATTATTTGAATGCATTCATTTTTAATCGCTTTTTTAAAAAAAATTATTGGGTTTTCTTTGGAGTTCGGCGGTCTGTTCAGCAGATCGTCAGCTGTGTTTGGCGGTTTATCGTCGGTGTTCGGCTGTTGATCGACGGCATTCGGAGGGTTTATCGACGGCATTCACTGGTTTGCTGTGGAGTTCTGCGGATTTATTGGTGGCGTTCGACAGAATGATTCGATGGAACAGCCACCATCAATACATAGGCATGGCTGGAAGTTGTATGGAATGACGACCACCATCAATACATAGACATGGCTGGAAGGTGTATGGAATGACGACCACCATCAATACATAGACATGGCTGGAAGGTGCATGGAATGACGACCACCATCAATACATAGACATGGCTGGAAGGTGCATGGAATGACGACCACCATCAATACATAGACATGGCTGGAAGGTGCATGGAATGACGACCACCATCAATACATAGACATGGCTGGAAGGTGCATGGAATGACGACCACCATCAATACATAGACATGGCTGGAAGGTGTATGGAATGACGACCACCATCAATACATAGACATGGCTGGAACCAGAAGGTGTATGGAATGACGACCACCATCAATACATAGACATGGCTGGAAGGTGTATGGAATGACGACCACCATCAATACATAGACATGGCTGGAAGGTGCATGGAATGACGACCACCATCAATACATAGACATGGCTGGAACCAGAAGGTGTATGGAATGACGACCACCATCAATACATAGACATGGCTGGAAGGTGCATGGAATGACGACCACCATCAATACATAGACATGGCTGGAAGGTGCATGGAATGACGACCACCATCAATACATAGACATGGCTGGAAGGTGCATGGAATGACGACCACCATCAATACATAGACATGGCTGGAGCCAGAAGGTGTATGGAATGACGACCACCATCAATACATAGACATGGCTGGAAGGTGCATGGAATGACGACCACCATCAATACATAAACATGGCTGGAAGGTGCATGGAATGACGACCACCATCAATACATAGACATGGCTGGAAGGTGCATGGAATGATGACCACCATCAATACATAGACATGGCTGGAAGGTGTATGGAATGACGACCACCATCAATACATAGACATGGCTGGAACCAGAAGGTGTATGGAATGATGACCACCATCAATACATAGACATGGCTGGAAGGTGCATGGAATGACGACCACCATCAATACAAAGACATGGCTGAAAGGCGCATGGAATGATGACCACCATCAATACATAGACATGGCTGGAAGGTGCTATAGGAGCAGTAGAGAATAAGTGGCATTAATTGGTGGTAAATATCCTTTAAGGTGTCTCTAAATCTTGCTTCTGTTTTAGGAGCAATTGGAAAGTTTGACGCCTGGGTGATAGACTTGTTGTGTCGGCTTCTTCTTTTTAATCTCTGTGCATTAATTAAGGAAAATATGCTGAAAATGTGCGTTTGCTGATTTGTAAGTAGAAACAGTGAAACATTTTCATATTTGAACTTGAATCTCAGAAGAATAACGTGAGCACCACTTGCTGGACAAGGTGAATATTTCACATTCAATGTTTTCAGTTTGGTTTTCTAACCGTTCCTGCCTCGAATCGCTCGTATGTTGGGTTTATAATGAGCGCTGGCCTCCATGTATGTGCTGTGTATATATATATATATAACAGTAGGCAACCTGTGTAAGGAAATCCCATATCTTCCTTTTTTCAACCCATGATTTACAGCAAATGGATTTAACTAATCTAATGAAATGAGAGTTATCTTTCTAAGCTGTGGAATATGGCGACTCCAAAAGGCAGTGTAAGGACCGATTATTATTTTCCATTCACCAGATTTCACACCATAATCCAGACAGGTCCAGGTATCAGCACTGGTGCTCAGATCTTGGTCGAAAAGAGTTCCCCAAGGCCTAGCAATACATATCTCACCTTCTCTTTTCCGTGGGCCTACTCCGTCATTGTGCCTGACCTTCTTGAGTCAGAGTTCCCATACCCACTATACACACCTTAACTGTTTCATTTGTAAGAGGACCTTCAGAACGTGTCCAGAGGTTCCTCTGAGGGTCTAAGCAGAAACTGTCAATCAAGTGTCACCTAGATCCCTCATGTGGCACGTTCCACCACAATGTTTTTCCAAGATATCTCTTATAAGGTTATTCAGAGAGCACCGAAATGTCACCAACGTTTTGGTGCTCTCACCTTCCCCGCACTTTGCGGTGAATTCAGCATTCATCCCAGGATCCCTGAAGTGCAGGGAACAACCCGCCGAACGCATCTGAAAAACTGCCAGGAAACCGCCGACTAAACACATCGAGCTGAAAAAAAGCTAACGACCCGTCAAACAAAAGTGCCGACCAGCTGCCGGAAAAGCCAATGAACAGGTAAAAAAAACCAAGAAAAAAACCCGCAACTTTTAAAAGCTGTTTGCAAAAAGCTAAAATAATCTATAAGGCCCTATGAATAATAATAAAAGCTACTGCTGTGAACCAAAAAGAAAGGACATTTTTATATTTCTGTACATTTTACATGGCAATGTTTGGTGTTATTGGAGAGGCTGCAAAGCTTTTTTAAGAAAACTGCAACATTTCGGGAAGATGTTCATCTTCACCTGAAATGCTTAAGTTTGTTTAAATAAAGCCTTGCATGAAAAACCAAAACAAAACAAAAAAGTTTGCCGTGCTCAGACCCTCTCCTGTTGTATGTATGGAACTAAGTGCTGGAAAGCTCGGATCCATGAACACCCACGCTATAGCTAGATTTACAACTTACAGTTTTCTTCTTTTTATGGAGCGCATATAACCCTGTGTCTTTGATGTCACGTATCTATAAACACTGGCAACAAGGTGAGCATACAATCAATTAAAAGAAAGCTGGGGAAATGGTATAAGGGCCTAGGGGGTGCTCTGTGGTCAGAATTGCGGAGCTGATTGCTATGGTGTTGCTACATGTGATTCTTAACTAATTTGGTGTTATTGATACACAGTTGGCTGATGCGATTTTATTATATTATAAGTTAACATGCAGGAAATGTCGCTTACATGTCGTTGAGGATATTTCTTGCGTGTTTCACTATGATTTCGGAGGGCTTCTTAGGAACTGTCCCCAGAATTCCAGGAGGAGCGTCACAGATATTAAAAATATCACAATACACAGCTTGGCCAAAAAAAGTCACACCCTGTAATATCTGGATGTGTTGCCTTTTGCTGTGATTGCGGCACGCATTCGCCGCGGCATCGTGTCGATAAGCTCATGCAATGTCACAGCATCTATTCGCGTCCAGAGTGGCATTAGTTTGTTGCCAAGATCTTGTATGGATGATGGGAGAGTCGCGGCGCTGCGTAAAGTCTTTTCCAGCACATTATCCCAAAGATTAACCTCAATGGGGTTAAGGTCTGGACTGTGCGTTGGCCAATCCATGTGTGAAAATGATGTCTCATGCTCCCTGAACCACTCTTGCACAATTTGAGCCCAATGAATCCTGGCATTGCCATCTTGGAATATGCCCGCTGTGCCATCAGGGGAGAAAAAACCCATTGATAGAAAAACCTGTTCATTCACAAGGAGTCACATGACCTCATTTTTTGGGCCCATAACTTTGATGAACCTAGAGCCGACCAAATGAAGGATCATAACAGGCTTCTCTTCGGTCCTCTAAAGAAGCCCTCCTCTGGTCTTCCCATTAGGACCTTCATAGATAGATATTCAGAATATCTCTACAGGATGTCTCTCACATGTTCTTTTAAGAGCATGTCTAGACTTTTTTTGGGTGAAAGTACTGGATTCTGTGAAAATCTCACCTTGAGAATATATGATCTTGTTAGGATATGCAGCTCATCATCATCCACATTAATGGTTTACCAAGAAGATGAATTAGCAAACATTAGACTGAGGCAAGCATTGCCAAATTTCTGGCCAAAACGGCCGAGCTGAACAAGTAACAACTGCAATTTTTTTTTCTCTTTGGCCTAATTTTGGTCAACCGACCCCCGTTTAATATAATATTTCCACCCTATGACTACTCTTGGTTTTGCTAATCTTTCTCACTCCAGCAGTTTACTCATTGACACATAAAATGTCTTGATTGTGATACATTGTGTCAAACAGCTTGCGCTAACATATTGTTGTCCAGATCGCTTAGCGTGAGGATGGAGAGCGATCCCGCAGATGTAGTGATTGTGTATCATCACAGATGTTTTCTCCTTTTTAGCCGTATGTTTTACCTACTAACAGTGGACTAAGATAAAAAGTAACTAATACATTAAATATCATTTTTTTTTTTATCTGACACCTTGAGATTCGTGACCTATATTCTCCGTAACATATAGATCAGAGTGATCCAAAGAAGCGAATGAGGAAATGCCTCAAGAATTAAAAATAAGTAACGGTAACATTAAGGAGTGACCGAGGATGGAATTATTTAACACATGTCTAACTGGCAATGATGTAATAATTCGTTGCTGAAAAATATGAGGAGCGATGTGCTAGACATATTTTTGATTGCTGAAATGGTCTTTGTGGTTGATGGAAAGTGGTATACAGCTAATTTGTGCTGATAGGTGATGATTTTCAAGTGGTAGCCCTTTACAATTGAGTGAGGGGGATTTTGGTTTGTTTTTACCTGTCGAAACTGGGTTCAGCAACAAATCATTACATCATTGCCAGTTAGACATGTGTTAATTACATCCACGGTCACTGTTACTGCATTTGCCTTATTGCTTTACATTTTGGCAATTGGCACATGCAAAGTGTAACTAACAGGATTATTCAAAGAGATCCGAATTGCTTGAGAAAGGTAACCGAACGTTGAAAATCAGCATTCGGTTACCTTTCTTTGCCATTCGGCTATCCAGAGAGCAGGCAATTCGCCAAATCCTGGCGAATTGCCTGCACATACGGTGCCTGTTCAGTGCCTGTTCGAGGGCAGTGAAATCCCCATAAAAAAGCACTGCTTCGGCTATTCAGAGAACACAAACCAGCAGTGAAAGGTTCCCTAATGCCCTGCCATTCGGTGGTTTAATTCGGCAAGTTTATTTAGGAGAATCCCATAGGCTTCAATGTTAAAAATATTCCCGTTTTAACCCAATATCTAATAAACCGTTCATTATAAAATTCTGCAGTAAAGCGTTTCTTTATTTATAGATTTTTTATGATATTTTAAACATTTTTTAACCGCAGGGTCACCGAAATGGGATCAGCAAAAGGAACCGAATTGAAGAGAACGAAAAGTCACCGAACGTGCGGTGACTTTTCGAATCTCTTTGAATTACCCTGTATATGATTAATGGGCAGGGGTGCATTCTGTCCTTATACAGGGATTTCTTAGGATTGAAGAGCCCTTGTTATATTACCTATATTTCAGACAGGTGCACATCTTCACCTGGTGCCTTTTCTAGTATTTATAGGGTAGAATAATGGAGTGGTTCTCTCCTTCTCCTTTCCATATTTTTAAACTAGTGGAAGGGGGGGAGGGATACAGTATCTTACAAAATGGAGACAAAATGGAGACAGAGCAGATAGCGGAAGGGTTTCAGTTCAGACTAAGGGGGGTGGAGCCGGGGGGATGGGTAATGTAAGAACAGTGGAGGCATGTAATGTAAAGTCGCATTCAGCATGTGTGGGTAGAGACAACATTAAATGTATGCTTGCTAATGCAAGGAGCCTAAATAACAAGATGGGGGAATTAGAGGTAATAGCATACACTAAGCAATACGACATTATAGGAATAACAGAAACGTGGTGGGACGAAACACATGACTGGGCTGTAAACTTAAACGGTTATACATTGTTTAGAAAGGATAGGAAACATAAGAAAGGGGGTGGAGTGTGTTTATATGTAAATCAGGATTTAAAGCCTAATATTACACAACTGGAAAGCGATGAGGGAAATGTGGAATCCTTATGGGTAAATATTTTGTTGGGGAATAAACAGGGAAGTCAATTATTGGTTGGCATATGCTATAAACCACCTAATATAGATAATGATGAGGAAGAACAACTGTTAGAGCAAATTAGGAAGGCTGCACATCATGGTAGCACTTTAATTATTGGAGATTTTAATTACCCGGACATTAATTGGGATAGTGGGACTAGTAATTCAGCAAAGGGAATCCGGTTCCTGAACATTTTAAATGATACCTTCATGTCACAACTGGTAGAAACACCAACTAGAGAGGATAACTGTCTGGACCTGGTTATAACAAATAATGTGGATCTTTTCTCAAATATTAATGTAAAGGAACAGTTGGGAAACAGTGACCATAATATGGTGACTTTTGAAATAAACTCAAAAAAACACATTCATAAGGGGCATGCTAAAATATATAATTTTAAAAAGGCCAACTTTATTAAAATAAAGGAAGCCCTCAATGTCATTGACTGGCAGAAACTCTTTCACGGGAAAAACACTGAGGATAAGTGGAATATCTTTAAACTAACACTAGAAAAGTACACGTCACAATATATTCCACTGGATAATAAATATAAAAGAAACAGACTGAAACCAATGTGGCTTAGTAGGAAGGTAACTAAGGAATTGAAAAATAAAAAGAAGGCATTTAAAGCTTTTAAATTTGATAAATCTGAGGCATCCTATAAAGCATATAGGGCAGCCAATAAAGCATGTAAAAATGCGATTAGATGGGCTAAACTAGAAAATGAAAAAGAAATAGCCAAAGAGAGCAAGACCAACCCTAAAAGATTCTTTAGGTACATAAATTCTAAAAAACCCAAGAGTGAAAATGTAGGTTCACTAAAATCTGAGTCAGGGCTATTGTTAACTGAAGATCAGGATAAGGCAAAAATTTTAAATGATTATTTTTCTTCAGTATTTATCAAAGAGAAACCTATAACAGGAGACATGAAATTCATTAATAAAAACTTACTAATACAAAGTGACTGGTTGACGCAGGACAAGGTTTTACACAAATTAAACAATGTGAATGTTAATAAAGCCCCAGGGCCAGATGGAATTCACCCGCGAGTACTGAGAGAGCTATGTGTTGAAATATGTAAACCTCTGTTCTTAATCTTTCAAGATTCTTTTCTTTCAGGAATAGTACCAGAGGATTGGAGAAAAGCTGACGTGGTCCCTATATTTAAGAAAGGTTTAAAATTTGTGCCTGGGAATTATAGACCTGTGAGCTTAACATCTGTGGCTGGGAAAGTATTTGAGGGGTTACTAAGGGATAATATTCAGGAATTTATTGGGAGGTATAATGTAATTGGCAAAAATCAGCATGGTTTCATGAAACACAGATCATGTCAGACTAACCTAATTACGTTCTATGAGGAAGTAAGTAGAAGTATAGATCAGGGGGTCGCAGTGGATGTGATTTACTTAGATTTTGCCAAAGCTTTCGACACAGTTCCACACAAAAGGTTACTATTTAAATTAAGAAAAAATGGTCTAGATGAAAATACTTGTTCTTGGATAGAAAACTGGATAAAAGATAGGGTACAGAGAGTGGTCATAAATGGTACATTTTCAAGATGGACACCAGTGGTAAGTGGTGTCCCTCAGGGGTCTGTTATAGGACCAATACTATTCAATTTATTTATAAATGACCTTGAGATAGGCATTGAAAGTCATGTATCAGTGTTTGCAGATGACACAAAGCTAGGAAAAGTAATACAATGTGAGCAGGATGTTACTTCGCTGCAGAGGGATTTAGATAGATTGGGGGACTGGGCACTTAAATGGCAGATGAAATTTAATCTAGATAAATGCAAAGTTATGCACTTTGGAGTGAAGAACACACAAGTAATTTATACCCTAAATGGTACGGAGTTAGGGAAATCCAAGCAGGAGAAGGATTTGGGAATAATCATAGACTTCAAACTAAGTAACAATGTGCAATGTCAAACAGAAGCCGCCAAGGCCAGCAAAGTACTGGCATGCATTAAAAGGGGAGTTCACTCACGGGATGAAAACATAATTTTGCCTCTGTATAAATCAATGGTCAGGCCGCACCTTGAATATGCCGTGCAATTTTGGGCACCTGTCTTAAAAAAAGATATTATATCGCTAGAAAAAGTGCAGAGACGGGCAACTAAATTAATAAAGGGGATGGAAGAGTTAAGTTATGAGGAAAGACTAACAAGCTTAAACCTGTTTAGTTTAGAGAAAAGGCGCCTTAGAGGGGATCTGATAACCTTATATAAATATATACGGGGCCATTATCAACCATTGTCTGATAACCTATTCATTAACAGGACTATACGCAGGACAAGGGGTCATCCATTTAGACTGGAAGAAAGAAAATTTAGCTTAAAGCATAGGAAGGGTTATTTTACGGTGAGAACAATAAAGCTGTGGAATTCTCTGCCTGTTGAGGTGGTTGGGTCAGAGTCTGTACAGACTTTTAAAAAACGACTGGATGACTTCCTGCAGACACAGAATATTAAGGGTTATAATATTTAATATGTGGGTAAAAGCTTCTTGATCCAAGGAGAAATCTGACTGCCATTCTGGGGTCAAGAAGGAATTTTTTCCCAGTATGTTTCATATTTCAGACTGGGTTTTTTGCCTTCTTTTGGATCAACAGCAGTAGGTTATGTGGGAGAGGCTGAACCCGATGGACGCATGTCTTTTTTCAGCCTATGTAACTATGTAACTATATTGGTCCAGTGTAGTGTGCTTTTTTGACTTCTTGTTGTTCAGGTCCTGCATATTTTGGGTTTTCTATGTTATTGGTTTTTGTATTCTTTTGTGTGGTTTTATCATGTTCTATTAATAAAACTACTTTTATTTTTAATTCTTGAGGCATTTCCTCATCCGCTTCTTTGGATCACTCTGATCTGTATGTTCTTTATATACTCAGGGGTTAGGCCCCTCAAATCCTGGGTGAGGTGAACTCCCGGGTCCAATCATTGTAAACTTGCATCTCTCCTATTGACCCCTTTTGTGTTCTTTGGGGTCTGTTTAAGTCTATATTCTCCTGATACTCATCCCATAATCCTGGCCCTATGGCCTATGTGATGTCTTTATAACAAAGCATTGTATTCGCAGGTTGGTCTGGACGGCACAGGAAAGGTAACCAACATGGCCATGGCGTGCTATATATCGGAGTGTGAGCTCTTCCGGCTCTCCATAACGCAGAATTACAGCCAAGCAGACTTCAGGGAGGAACTCAAGAAGGTTTACAAGCACACAGGTTTGCTGGGAAAAAATATGGTGTTCCTCATCACTGATACTGACTTGATTAAGGTGAGTATTCCTGCTGTATATTACTGTGCAAGACGATCATACCTCTGACATCTCAAATTCCTTATGTCATTGCCTTGATACCCAATCACCCCGATATACCCCCAACATAGCGCAGAATAATGGCTCATGACAACAGCAACTTTAAAAATTACACACCATGGGCCCTATTCCCAGTTCACTCTAAGATGGGGACGTTAACGGGAATGTGATTATGGGTTGTTAGACTGTGTATGGTGTGTCTGTGAGTCTGTGTATTGTGAGGTATGGACTGTTGTTGGCTATGGATGATGCATTGCTTTTCTTCTGCCTTCTTACTGAAGGAGGAATGGGTGGGCGAAATATGCTTTGTATTAAAATGATTATGTAACCTTAACTGATACAACTTAATACAGTATACAAAGGGTTAAACTGAACGTGTGCAAAGCAGTGAACCGTGTGCAAAGTCTTAAATCGTGTGCAAAAGAAGTTTGTCCAGGTGTCCAGCAGGCAAGACCCCTCAGGGCATGAGCCGAAACCACGATTCCTGAATAGATTCGAGGGAACGGCCGGTAATGAGATTCTGGTCTTTTGTTATCTGTTATCTGTAAATCTATACTACCAACTGAAAGGTGTGTCATCGGGGGCTATAAAATGTATATGCAAAGGTGCATCTGGACTCAGTGCTGGCCGTCCTTCCATGATGCCACTGAGTCTCGGTGAATAAATCCTGCCTTCCTGAAGAATCTCTGTCTGGGTATTATTTCTCCGCCACGACACGAAATCCCTAAAATCTGGTTCCTATTTCATTATTCTTGTTCTGCTCTGAGGCATTTATTCACTTCCTGTTCTGCTCTGAGGTGTTTATTCACTTCCTGTTCTGCTCTGAGGTGTTTATTCGCTTTCTGCTCTGCTCTGAGGTGTTTATTCACTTCCTGTTCTGCTCTGAGGTGTTTATTCACTTCCTGTTCTGCTCTGAGGTGTTTATTCACTTCCTGTTCTGCTCTGAGGTGTTTATTCACTTCCTGTTCTGCTCTGAGGTGTTTATTCACTTCCTGTTCTGCTCTGAGGTGTTTATTCGCTTCCTGTTCTGCTCTGAGGCGTTTATTCACTTCCTGTTCTGCTCTGAGGCGTTTATTCACTTCCTGTTCTGCTCAGAGGCGTTTATTCACTTTCTGTTCTGCTCTGGGGCATTTATTCACTTCCTGTTCTGCTCTGAGGTGTTTATTCACTTCCTGTTCTGCTCTGAGGTGTTTATTCACTTCCTGTTCTGCTCTGAGGTGTTTATTCGTTCCTGTTCTGCTCTGAGGTGTTTATTCGCTTCCTGTTCTGCTCTGAGGTGTTTATTCACTTCCTGTTCTGCTCTGAGGTGTTTATTCGTGTCCTGTTCTGCTCTGAGGTGTTTATTCACTTCCTGTTCTGCTCTGAGGTGTTTATTCGTGTCCTGTTCTGCTCTGAGGTGTTTATTCACTTCCTGTTCTGCTCTGAGGTGTTTATTCGCTTCCTGTTCTGCTCTGAGGTGTTTATTCGCTTCCTGTTCTGCTCTGAGGTGTTTATTCACTTCCTGTTCTGCTCTGAGGCGTTTATTCACTTCCTGTTCTGCTCTGAGGTGTTTATTCACTTCCTGTTCTGCTCTGAGGCGTTTATTCACTTTCTGTTCTGCTCTGGGGCATTTATTCACTTCCTGTTCTGCTCTGAGGCGTTTATTCACTTCCTGTTCTGCTCTGAGGCGTTTATTCACTTCCTGTTCTGCTCTGGGGCATTTATTCACTTCCTATTCTGCTCTGAGGTGTTTATTCATTTCCTGTTCTGCTCTGAGGCATTTATTCACTTCCTGGTCTGTTCTGAGGCGTTTATTCACTTCCTGTTGTCGGTTGGTGGGAATGTTCTGAGGCCTGTTCAATACCTCAGCAGCTGCTGAATATTCAGTTTGCTGCAGCAGTGTCGTTGAACCCTTTGGATGCGGATTTTGAATCCAAAATGGCCGACGATTTCTTAATGAAAAATTCAGATTGTTTTTCGGATCACTCGGACAAAATATAATAAAGAGAAGCAGTCAGCACAATTCCGTTTTGTATGCACACACCACAAATGATAGTTTTTAATGAATAAACGTTATGTTTACTTCTGAAACAATATATAAATTGAACTGTAATATATGTGTATGTGCAGGGGGAAATAATAAATAAATATTTTGTGCTTTGGTGAACAAAAACCTCAAAATTAACATTGCTGTATGGAATTATTACTTGCTTCGAGGCGGCGGCCATCTTGCTGTACGGCATTGTTACTTGCTTCATGCGGCGGCCATCTTTAAAACGTCACACTCAGCATCTCCTCGGGTCGCTGCAAGTGCTAGGTTAGCACTGCTGAGCGCTGAGCGGTTGAACGGCGTTCAATGGCAAGTTGCTAACTTAGCACTTGCAGCGGCTGTGGTATTGAACAGGCCTCTGGTAGATGTATAACTGGCGGCTGAAGCAGAGCAGTGTTATGGGGCAGCTCTGTGAGGAAACTGTTTTATACAAATTAATAAAGTACAACTTGCTTATACAGAAGTGACTGTTTTGTACAAGACAACTAATAAAGTAGGAATATAAACACCTTTTAAGCAAACATCACAGGGAACATCTCCACCTGCAGAGTTTCCCGTAGTGTCCACATGTGAACGTGGTTTTCCAGGACAGGCGCAAGCTGAGCACCTCGCCCTGGAACACAGCGCTAACCACAGTGATACTGGCAGAAGCGTTTCCACACCGACCGCGATTATCACCTCCTGGAGTCCATAGGACACCATTTTAGGTTTGTGCTTCCGGGCCGCGAGCCCTGCGCGCTTTCGAAGAGTGATCACTGAGGGAGACTTGGAACTATTTGTCCCCAGTCTCACTCTGCTCGCGGCCAGAAGAAGCGGCAAATCGGGCCACCGTTCTTGCCACAAGATAACAGGTTAGTATCTGATTTATTGGGGTGTATTTAGGGGGTGTTAAATGATTTTGCAAATACGGAATCATTTAGCATCAGCTTTTAGGTGTAGCTAATATTTTGGTTTGCCTGTCCCTGCGGTAATTAACGCTAGCACTTTGTAATACCTTACTTATCAAAGTGCTAATTACTGATTGCGCTCCCCAAATTATGTATAGGGTGTGCAAAGTAATCTGATGCGCTAAGTGATTTCTTACAGGTTTAGCATCAGGAATGTATTAGGGGGCATGTGTTAACCCTTTCGCTGCTGAGGCTTTTCCCGCCTCTGTGCTGAGGTCATTTTTACCGATTTTGCTCATCATGTTTAAACGCGTTTTGAAGGCTTATTTTAGTATATGACCCAGACATATTATATATCGTTCTTTCCGTCAGACTCGGCAGATTCATAATATGTCATTATTATATGTATACGTCATGACCTGTCTGTATATTATAACAAAAAATGCAATAAAATATGTATTTTCAATAATTTACAACGTGTAAAGTGTTTTTTTTTTCACATTTTAACATGCGAGCAATTGCGGTTATATTTTGTATGGGGTGCGCTTGTTAAAAAAATTAGAGATGGGGTCTCGTTACATTTTTTTTGGGGAAAATTACGCGATTTTTAACAAACGCACCGCATACAAAAATCGTTAGTGCAGCATTATAATTGAAATGGGAACAATATTTCTGCATTAACGAACCAAAAAAAGAAAAAAAAAACACTTGTTTATTTTTTTTTTTATTATTTTTTTTAATATTTTTTTTATATATTTTTTTTTAAAAACTTTTTTCATACTCATGTTTGGTATTGTTGGAACGGCCATGCTCTGGCCAATCCAACAATACCAAACATTAACCCCTAACTGCCACGGATCGGGAGATAGGGGGTTCATTGGAACCCCCTATCTCCACCATTGGTGGCAGTTAGGGGTTAACTCCAGGACTGGTGTCATCGTGCTATGCACGATGACGCCAGGCCTCAGGGGGCAATCCCTTAAGCTTGGCCGACATCCAAGAAGGAACGTTACTGCGGGTGGACGCGCTCAGCGCATCCTCCGCAGTGAAGTGGTTAAAGTCACTTATCCTGGCGATAATGCTTACACATCCGAACGCTAACATTAGTGTTCACTAGGGAATAGCGCCCCAAGTGTGTGACGTCGCTAGTGACCAATCTGGGGACCGGCAGATGGGAAATTCAAAATCTCAGCTGTTGGTGATGCTGGATGGGATGAAAGAAACTCCTCCACTTCATCCAGTGATTACACCCTATTGGGCCTACAGGGGGAAGGGGAGGAGGCACTCCTCACATCCTGACCACTTTAAACCACTAAAGTAGTCAGGATGAGTAGAGCGTCCCTGTAATTATCCTTATGCATGCTGACAGGTGATTATATGCTCTTTAACCCCTTCATGGCCAAGGTTTTTTTTCCATAAAACCATTGTCAGAACCCACTGGATTTAGGAAGAACAAGTTTGCATTATACATTCATGGAAAATGTGCTTAAAATATCAAAAGCCCATTTTCATGCTTTATGCGTTATTTGAAAGGCATGTGGTGCCACCTGCTGGCCGAATAGCACAATAACATCTCCAGTGTAGGTTTTTTTTCCCGAGCTGCTTAAATTGCTTTTACACCTTGGGAATCATGCTCAAGGTGCTAATACTTTGGGGACACCTTCTGGAGGGCATTTACAAATTAATTTTGTTTGCACTAAAAAAAATCCTTTGCATTGCTCCAGTGTTGGCTCACATCGAATATACTCGCTATCGGGGCACTGATTGAGTATAGTCCGTCTTGGTAATGATGGGGTTGAGAGAGATGTGCTGTTATTATCATGGATGATTTAAGGTCTAAGGACCAAAGCGTCGCTTTGTGTTTTGTTGATCTTGGGAATAAATATCACATATAATGCACCCACTCTGGAGCCGGCTTCCTTATTGGTATCTGCTGCGGCTGGATGTTATGGGATTGACTGTCCCTCAAGGTAGCAATGGCTTGAGTGGAAGGGCCTGTTGAGCCAGTGGTTTTATATATATATATATATATATATATCAGCTAATATTGTTTCTGGTCTGTGTTCTAGGACTCCTTTTTGGAAGATATAAACAGCATCCTTAACTCTGGGGAAGTCCCGGACCTGTTTGACAAGGAGGAGCTGGATGGGATATTTGTGGAGCTGAAGGCAGCAGCGCTTGAGGCCGGCGTGGCAGACAATCCGCAGTCATTGCTAGCGTTCTTCCTGCAGGTACTGCGTGATCATACAGTATGTGCACAGAGGTGATGGATAAACGCACCATCCAGAGGTTTAAGAACTGGTTCTCTCACGATGTTCTCGAGCCTTAAAGGAACACTCTACTCAAAAATCCCCCCCCCCCCGTTTTTTTATCCTAACCTATCCCTATTCCCTTAATAAATCTTTATTTTTTATTTTTTTACTTGTAACTGTAATACTTACCCTAAAATCCTCTTGTTTCCAGCAGTGTTTTTTTTATACTCCCCTCCCTCCTCTTCCGCTCCCGTCCTTCTTGCATTGAAGTTGCCTTCTGGTTTACATGAGAAGCACGCATGCGCGCCTCTCACGTAAGCCAGCCAATCGGCAGGCTTCCTCCCGGCTCCCTCTGAGGATTAGTGTTGCGCGCAAGAGGATGCGCGCAACACTAACCCTCAGAGGGAGCCGCCAGCTTCTGCGGTGAGTTAGAGACGTCATCGCGCTGAAAGCTGAAAGCGCGATGACGTCTCCTACTCGGCAAAAGTCGGCAGAAGCGGGAAATATGATTCCCGCTCTGCTGACTGACAGCTGGGAGGGCGGAGTAAAGTTCTCCGCCTCTCTCAGCTGTTTTCAGCATTTACAGCTGAACCGCTGAGCGGAGGGAGGGGGGACAGAGGGCAGGATACTCCGGGCATCATGACCACCTAAAATAGCTTAGGTGGTCATGTTGCTTAGAGTATCCCTTTAACTCCTTCACTACCAAGGGATTTTTCGGATCCACTGTCAGGAAACAGTTTTTTTTTTTGTTGGTAAAATCATTTTTAATTATTTACACAGTAAGAAATATGTGGGAATATTCCCAATGTATTCCTCACTGTAATAACCTGTTTGGCAGGAAGATGTCGCCACCTGCTGGCCAAAAGGAGTTACTGCACCAAGAATATAATGTGGCCCATAGTCTATGGAGTTAAGTTTGCAGCAGTTCTGGTTAAGTTAGGACCAGCTTTGTAATATTGCCCTAGATGGGCCGAAAGGTTCTTATCCGCTGACATATTATATGTTTCTATGCCTGTTAATAAAATCAATGGTCTCTTTACATGGACGCTCACAATTTAATTATTTTGCTCCTTTTCCTTGATTTTCATGATTTGTCCAAATTGGCAACAAAAAAATTTGATCTTCTGTCTCTACAATCAGGAGTCGAATTCACTGTGGTTTTACTAGATTTTTTTTGTCTTTGATGGCAGCGAGCTCGGTGCAAGCTCCACGTGGTCTTGGCCCTCAGCCCCACCGGACAGACTTTCAGAGAGCGCTGCCGGTTAAACCCATCCCTGGTTAACTGCTGCACTATTGACTGGTACGATGAGTGGCCTGAGAGGCTCTCCTGGATGTGGCTACTGGCCACATCACACAACCAGACCTGGTGGAAGGTAGCCCGGTGAGTTACCATATTTGTGTGATTGGAATCAGTGGTTACTTCTGGAGGGATGTCACAACCTATTAATCCGGAGAAATCATTCGTTTTAGTGGTATCCATGTTGCAAACTTTTTGAGTTTTTTTTAATAAATGGGAATTGAAAAGAAGACAACCGCACTTCTGCTCAGGTTTCTCAATGATGTCATAACATGAGCAGGGTTTAGAAAAATAAACTATTGCTTCCTTTCGAACACATACATTTATGGTCACAATCGCCTACGCATTTCACAGTGCACAAAGATTCTATTGATAATGATACATTTTAGATAGTTGTTTACAAAAAAAATAAAACTATAACTACTAACTGCAACATGTGCAATCCAAAAGTTTTGGGGCTATGTTGCCTGTGATGCAAACCCAGGGGCAGAAGGGGTACAAGTTTCGGAAGGGGCACTCTACCAAGTTTGATTTACAGCTGATGGTTTGGGTTCGTGATTGCAGCGGCATTTTTTTTGCTGTATGAAAAGGAGATAATGCCACTGCCTGTCATGTTTCAGGCAAACCAAAGGGGGCGGCGTGGGTACAAGCCCAGGATGTAGTGACACGCACAGGAGGCGAAGATGCGGTAAAATAGACAGTGGTTTATTGAGTAAATGCACAGGTTAGCACTAGAGAGGGGCGAGGCCGGAATGGGGCTAACTATGGAGGGGAAACAGAGATGCAGGATAGTCAAGGGGGTTGAGCACAAAACACTCAGATCACAGGACAGAAACACGAGGGCAAGGCAGGAAGAGAGCTAGACACATGTACAAAGGGAACTTGCATAAGACACCAGATAGACAAGACAGGAAAAGGGCTGAGGACCAAGGAGATACTGGGAGGGCACAATGAACTAGGAATCTTGGAACCAGGATACTAGGAGGGTACGTGGAGCAGATGAGCAGTGGAGCAGGAACCCAGCGGAGCAATCAAGGTGAGGTATCCAGAAGGGTAATCCAATAAGTGAAGTCCAGTGGAAAATCCGTATGTCAGGGGCAAGCAGAGAGCAAACAAAGTACAAAGGAGAAAGCCAAGGGTCTGGTACACTGGAGTCAGATGAGGGTCAAGGAAGAGCAAGCTTCTTACAGACAGGCAGAAGACTGAACAATGCAGAAGCATTGTGGGATTGGTGTGTTCTTGTTATATAGGAAGTCCAGAGCTAAATGAGGGAACACCTGCTGAGCCTGCAGGAGAGCTGGGAACAATCGGGGTATTGCAGGAAAGGTGCTGCCATGTCAGGTGTGAGTACAGTTCTTTATGTGATTTCTAAGGGACGTCTGGCAGAGGTTGTGACAAAAACGGACAGAATTCTTTCTTTTTCTTTACTGTTACGTGGTTTCACTCGGTAAATGAGAAAGTGAGTTATTGCAGCCGCATTGTTCACTTTATGATTTAAAAGTGGACAAAGATACTGCTTTAGAACAAAAATAATACAAAAAGAGGGAAAAAAAATCCCCCCTCTATTTTGATTGTACATATTACATGGTCATTTTAGGTAGCATGGGAAAGGCCAGACTCTGACTCTTCCAATGACATCACAATTGACCTTGTGGGCTGTATGGAGCAAGAAAAATAGACGTCCAAATGACTCGTGCAGCTTAGGGAAGGAGGGATTGCCCCCTGCACCCTCCCAGTCCCTAGATCTGCCAGTGTGCACACCCACACGTCAGGTTTTCTGACCACCATGGGACATATACGTTCAAAATCTCTCTGCTCTTGAAGTTGTTCATCCATGATCTATAACAAATATCCTGGACGTTGCTCAATCATTGGTTCAACAATTTTATGTGGTTCAACCACTGGGTGTAAAAATACAGTATTACCAATATTGCTCTTAATCTCGGCTTTATATTTTGAGAGATTTTACAGTTTGCCGTCTCTACAGGACTTGCAGAATAACATCGCCAAGCTCTGCGTTGAAATTCACAAGAGCGCATCTAGGAAAGTCGCACAGTTTACCGGAGAGACCAGACGCCATTTTTACATCACGCCGCAAAATTACCTTGGCTTCATTGACACTTTCACACACATCCTACGGGCAAAGAAAGAGCATATCATGACTGAGCGGTAAGAAGCATCTCTTGGTCTGTTGGTCCTGAGGGGGTTTAAACCCCTTTTCATCAATGTGAACCTGATTTTTAAATATTTAATGAATTGTCACTTTGAGTGATGATCATAGTGGTCTTGTAGGTCCACGCAACAGCTTTCTGCTTAAATGAGGTTTTTCCACTGGGCCTTGACTCCACTATCAAGTACCCATATCTGGTCCCTGTCCTTCTTCCATGGACCACGTTCCCATGCCGAATTTGCTGCTCCATTGACATCAACCCGGAGGTTTCATTGCCAGGACTCCAGCTCTGAGTGGCAAAGAGAATGCATGAGAAGCCCCTATCGCAGGATCCACCTGCTCTTCTGTCCCTCAATCGCCGGCATAAAGCTTCTGACGCCTGCATAGACCTCCATTCTGAGATAATGGAAGGGATGTACTAAGACATTGATAGGGGAGCGAGGCACCCGCTATAAATGCCAGTCATTCCACCTGATTCACCAAGGCCCTGATTGTGCTGCAACCCACTCGCAACCTTAAAGCTGCTGAGCAGCCCTTCTATCCCGGAAACCACTGGTCGTTGCGTTTTTTCACTACACGATGTGTTTTAGCAAAATTGTTTGCCGCCCTCTGTTGTATGGTGTGCAATTTTATCACTTATATTTTTATTAAAATAAGCAGTTTTTTGGAGAGCGTTTCCTCTCTGGCGCCATCTTGGAAGCTTGCGAGTTTCTTGCACCGTGAGGCTGCTGGCTTAAATCATTGTAAGTATCCAAGGACTCACAAAGTGCGACACCCACGAGTTTCAGGACGCCCGTGCAAGCCGAGACCTTGCAGCTTAGTAAATCTCGCCCAATGACTGACAGGACAGGTTTGCTTCCTAGATGTTTTAAAGTAAGTCTGTACATTTACCCACACAGGGCCCTATTACATTCTTCACGCAAAAGCGCAATGCGTGAATTTTTGCGCGAAGCATTAAACGTTAAGGCGCATAAATCAACGCTGGTATTACAATCCTCGCGCATTTTTCATACGTTAAAAAAATAACACGCTTAAAACGTACGCGCACAAATGTACGCACAGCAACGTTGCGCTCAGAAATCAGTGTGCGGTCCGTTTTTTTTCACGCGATTCAGCCAATCAGAATTAAGAACCACAATTGTCTCACGTTAAGTTTTTGCACCTGTCAAAGTCAATCTGCGCATATATGCTGCATCAATAAAAAAAACACACACAACCTCTCTGTTTTATTGGTTTGGGTATGTGTAGAATGTGTAACTATACTTTGCTTCGTATTTTTTTTGGGCTGGTGTATTTGGTTTCGGTAGGTTGATAGAATTTGCCGTTAACACCAGCTTTTAGGAGTTGCTAAAATTATACGCGCAAAGGCTGTGCGTTACAAACTGCGCATAGATTGTAATACCATCCGCGTATCAGCGCACAAACGCATTTGCGCTCACAATGTTAAGTATAGGACGCGCAAAGTACAGTAAGCTCACGCAGCGTTCGCCCGTGGTAGAAGTATACGCGCGTTTTGTTGCGCTGACATTGTAATACGACGTTCAGCGCAAAGGGTTATGCCCCTTGCTTTAATGCTTTAACGTATGCGCGAAGAATGTAATAGGGCCCACAGTGTATTAATCGAATTTCAAGGGCCTTTTATATAAACGGACATGTTTGCTTTCCTTGAAATTTCCTGTTCGATGATGGATACAACAGATCATAGCAAATTGTGCTTAAAGCCAAACAAACAACACAGTATCTTATTAAGCACCATATCCTATGATAGCAAATCCGTACTAATAACTATGGTTATCACCGGGCACGGAGCCCCATACTGCCCACCAGTTGGGTTACACTGTATCAGAAAGCTATGCCATGGCTCATACTGTAACTGGCGCCTTTTCCACAGGGATCGTTTCTTCACTGGTTTGTCCAAACTGCTGGAGGCCTCGTCATCCATTGAAGTCATGCAGGAGGAACTGGTCGCCCTGGGTCCACAGATGGAACAAAAATCAAAGGTACAACGTGGAATAAAAATTCAATATCACGTAGGTGAACCAGCCTTTTATTAGTTTTAGATGGTATAATCCAGGGCTTAACCTCATGACAACAAAACCCAAATTATCTTGCCGTGATTCTATGGAGACTCTCTAAAAAAATCACTGAGACATGATTTTCCAAATTACAAATAAAAATCTGATATGGCAACCTCCGTTCCGGATTAAAGTCTTCATGGATCTGGAGCTGAAGATTTTGGCGTTCCTCGGCTGCATCCCTGTTACTGCACACATCAGCGCCAGCAATGCTGCAGGCCCAGCTCGTGCTGTTTCACCCTAAAAAACTCTAGCGGCCCCTTTCCTGCTACGACCTGCGAGTTCCAGACCAAGTTTTGCAAATACTCTGGTTTTCCTGCAGGTAACCACAGGTGCTCATCTAACGAGCCCTATGAACCCCTACCTATGGGTGGAGCTCCCAGATTACTGTGCTTCGGCATTGCCAATACTTGTGGTGTGTTGCTCCTTGAGAAGCAGTGTTCCCAGTGACCCTTCTGCCATGTTCCCAGAGACCTTTCTACCATGCCCTCAGCCTTCCAGAGCGCCCTTCGTGCCCTCAGCCTTCCAGAGCCTCTTTGTGCCGTCAGCCTTCCAGAGCCTCCTTGTGTTCCCGCCCATCCTATGCTACCATCCCTCGTGTTCCTACCTGGATCCAGCCAGCCCTTTTCCTGTCATGCTTGCTGCGGTCTCATGCCTATTGTGAGTTCCTGGTTTGTTGCCCTTTCTGTCTGTTACTCTGTCCTTTCTTCTGATTACCTTGCCTCATCCTCTTCCCCTCATCTTGTCCTGCAGTCAGACTGTTTCCTGCCTTGTCCCTCACCTTCACTCCATATTCCCACCTTGCCATTCTGCTGCCATACTTGTATAACCATATACCTAATAAACCCCATTTTAACCCTGTACAATTGTCTGTCTCTTGTGTCACTGCAAACTGGGTTCATCCCCTCACCCTCTGGTACACCACCCGTTACAATCCCTCTCCGCTACATTATGGTTCTGCTTCATTCTCCTCCTCTCCTGTTGGTCCTCTCCCATAATCTCCTCATCTCCCATTGGTTGTCTGCTCCATTCTCATCTCTAGTTGGACCTCTACCCCATTCTCATCTCCCATTGGACCTCTGCCCCATTCTCCTCATGTCCCTTTGGTCCTCTGCCCCTTTTTCCTCATCACCTGTTGGACCTCTGCCCCCTTCTCCACATTTCCCATTGTGCCTCTGCCCCATTCTCCTCATCTCCCTTTGGTCCTCTGTCCCATCCTCCTCATGTTCCGTTGGTCCTCGGCCCCAACCTCCTCATCTACCATTGGACGTCTGCCCCATTCTCCTCATCTCCCGTTGGTCCTCTGCCCCATTCTCCTCATCTCCCGTTGGTCCTCTGCCCCATTCTCCTCATCTCCCGTTGGACCTCTGCCCCATTCTCCTCATCTCCCGTTGGACCTCTGCCACATTCTCCTCATCTCCCGTTGGACCTCTGCCACATTCTCCTCATCTCCCGTTGGACCTCTGCCACATTCTCCTCATCTCCCGTTGGACCTCTGCCACATTCTCCTCATCTCCCGTTGGACCTCTGCCACATTCTCCTCTTCTCCCGTTGGACCTCTGCCACATTCTTCTCATCTCCCGTTGGACCTCTGCCACATTCTCCTCATCTCCCGTTGGACCTCTGCCCCATTCTCCTCATCTCCCGTTGGACCTCTGCCCCATTCTCCTCATCTCCCGTTGGACCTCTGCCCCATTCTCCTCATCTCCCGTTGGACCTCTGCCCCATTCTTCTCATCTCCCGTTGGACCTCTGCCCCATTCTCCTCATCTCCCGTTGGACCTCTGCCCCATTCTCCTCATCTCCCATTGGACCTCTGCCCCATTCTTATCATCTCCCGTTGGACCTCTGCCACATTCTCCTCTTCTCCTTTTGGTCTTCTGCCCCATTCTCCTCTCCTTCATTTTTCCTCATAAACATACTTGTCGCCTCCCATACTGCCAGTGTCCATCTCTCTAAATGTCATAGTGTTGATAGCATTTGGTGCAGATATAGTAAACTATTCTCTGGAGCTCCAATGCTCCCTATGTTAATCCAGCCCTGGGTAACCATACTAGATGATTTTGGCTCCAACACATTAGGTCATCCTTATGTGTTGCATGATGTGGTGTCATCATCTTATGACCATTATAATGTAATTTACACCAGAGCACCACCTCTAGAAGTGAATATGTGATGTGCCAACTGAATCCATGCAAGGTGTGGTGTGCTCTTGGTTATCTTGGTTGTAGCATGGTTACTGAAAAACCGTGTGAACGGTGCTATGAACGATTTGTCCCTGGGGCAATAGTTCAGTCGCTCGGTCCTGTCTCCAGGTGGATATATTCACAGGTTTCTCTTCTCTATGGCTGATTTTTTTTTTATTATTATTATTTTATTTCCATCTCTCTGTGTTTTTTATTGTTTAATCATTAATGGGTTTGTCTGGTAGGAGGTGGAAGTCCTGATGGTAAAGCTCCAGAAGGATTCTGTGGTGGTCGAGCAGGTCAGAGCTATTGTTAAACAGGAGGAGGAAGTCATGGCAGAGGAAACGAAGATCGTTGAAAAGTATGCGGAGGTAATCCACGATAACATAGCGTGATGGAGTGGGGCTTGAGCTTCTTGAGTCAGTCACAGCTTCCATGTGTCAAGTCTGTATTACTTTGTATAATTTGCACCTTAGAGTCTCCATAAACCTAAAACGTTTCAAAACTGTGGACATCTTTCTCACTTTATCTACAGGGGTTTGTATTGCGGCTCCCTGACTAGGCCTGAAGAATTCTGTCTATCGATATCTACACATCTCTCTCCCTCTATAATACTATCAATATCTCTGTATCTATCAATATCTACACATCTCTCTCTCCCTGTATAATACTATCAATATCTACACATCTCTCTCCCTCTATAATACTATCAATATCTCTGTATCTATCAATATCTACACATTTTTTATTATTATTATTATTATTCTTTATTTATAAAGCGCCAGCATATTCCGCAGCGCTGTACAATAGGCACAGTATAGACAGGGTTACAATACATTGAACAACATTTGACAAACAGTACAGGAGGAGATGAGGGCCCTATTCCCGTAGGAACTCACAATCTGGGAGGGTTGGGGTTGGAAACAGGAGGAGAGGACTGTAAGGTGAGAGTGATTGATGGTTGCGTCAGTGAGTTGGGTGGTAGGCTTCCCTAAATAGGAACGTTTTAAGGGAGCGTTTGAAGGAAGAGAAGTTAGGGGAAAGTCTGACAGTACGAGGGAGAGCGTTCCAGAGAGTGGGGGCTGCACGTGAGAAATCCTGCAGTCTATCACGGGAAGAGGTGATGCGGGGAGAAGCTAGGCGCAGGTCACTGTTTGACCTTAGGGAGCGGGCTGGGGTGTATTTGGTGATTAGTGAGGACAGGTAGTGGGGAGCTGAGTTAGTGAGGGTTTTGTAGGTAAGGATAAGGATTTTGAACTTAATTCTGCAGTGGATGGGGAGGAGTGAAGGGACTCGCAGAGGGGAGCGGCAGAGACAGAGCGGCGGGTGAGGTGAATTAGCCTGGCGGAGGTGTTCAGGATGGATTGTAGGGGGGAGAGGCGGGACAGAGGGAGGCCAGATAAGAGATTATTGCAATAGTCGAGTCGGGAGATTACCAGGGCGTGTATGAGTTGTTTTTGTGGCGACAGCGGTAAGAAAATGGCCGAATTCTGTAAATATTACGCAGTTGGTATCGGCAGGAAGGAGGAAAGAGACTGGATGTGGGGGATGAAGGAAAGAGCAGAGTCCAGTGTAACTCCAAGACAGCGAACTTGGTTTGATGGGGAGATGGTGATACCCTCCACCGTGATAGAGAAGTCAGGAGGTGGGGAGGCATTGGAGGGAGGAATAACATCTCTCTCTCCCTGTATAATACTATCAATATCTACACATCTCTCTCCCTCTATAATACTATCGATATCTACACATCTCTCCCCCTCTATAATACTATCGATATCTACACATCTCTCCCTCTATAATACTATCAATATCTCTGTATCAATATCTACACATCTCTCTCCCTCTATAATACTATCAATATCTACACATCTCTCTCCCTCTATAATATTATCAATATCTCTGTATCTATCAATATCTACACATCTCTCTTCCTCTATAATACTATCAATATCTCTGTATCTATCAATATCTACACATCTCTCTCCCTGTATAATACTATCAATATCTACACATCTCTCTTCCTCTATAATACTATCAATATCTCTGTATCTATCAATATCTACACATCTCTCTCCCTCTATAATATTATCAATATCTCTGTATCTATCAATATCTACACATCTCTCTCCCTCTATAATATTATCAATATCTCTGTATCTATCAATATCTACACATCTCTCTTCCTCTATAATACTATCAATATCTATCTACACATCTCTATCTACTCATCTCTATCTCTCTATCACTGTATCTATATCTTTCGATATCTCTGTACCTAAATCTCTGTCTGTATCTCTGTATCTATTTCTCTGTATCACTCTATGTCTGTATCTATTTCTCTGTATCGCTCTGTGTCTGTATCTATTTCTCTGTATCGCTCTGTGTCTGTATCTATTTCTCTGTGTCGCTCTATGTCTGTATCTATTTCTCTGTATCACTCTATGTCTGTATTTCTCTGTATCGCTCTATGTCTGTATCTATTTCTCTGTATCGCTCTATGTCTGTATCTATTTTTCTGTATCGCTCTGTGTCTGTATCTATTTCTCTGTATCGCTCTATGTCTGTATCCCTGTATATCTGTATCTATATCTCTCTGTATCTCTATTTCGGTATCTACAGGTGAAACTCGAAAAATTTGAATATGGTGCAAAAGTTCATTTATTTCAGTAATGCAACTTAAAAGGTGAAAGTAATATATGAGACTCATTACATGCAAAGCGAGATAGTTCAAGCCGTGATTTGTCATAATTGTGATTATTATGGTTACAGCTCACCAAAACCCCAAATCCACAATCTCAGAAAATGAGAATATTACAATCAATAAAACAAGGATTGTACATAGAACAATATGGACCTCTGAAAAGCATAAGCTGCAGATGTACTCAGTGCTTGGTTTGGGCCCCTTTTGCAGCAATTCCTGCCTCAATGCGGCAATGTAGCATGGAAGCTATCAGCCTGTGGCACTGCTGAGGTGTTATGGAAGACCAGGATGCTTCAATAGCGGCCTTCAGCTCTTCTGCATTGTTCGGTCTCATGTCTCATCTTTCTCTTGGCAATGCCCCATAGAGTCTCTATGGGGTTCAGGTCAGGCGAGTTTGCTGGCCAATCAAGCACAGTAATCACACGGTCATTGAAGCAGGTTTTGGTGCTTTTGGCAGTGTGGGCAGGTGCCAAGTCCTGCTGGAAAATGAAGTCCGCATCCCCATAAAGCTCATCTGCAGAAGGAAGCATGAAGTGCTCCAAAATCTCCTGGTAAACGGCTGCGTTGACCCTGGATTTAACCCCTTCCCGACCGCTGACGTACCCTGTACGTCCTGTGTTCGGGTCTCCCTTAGACCCGATGACGTACAGGGTACGTCAGCGGCGCCAAATCCCCCTCCCGCCCGATACTCACCTCCCTCGTCGGATCCCACGCCGATCTGACAGGGAGGAAGCCTGCCCATGTGATTTACATGGGCAGGCGAGGCTGATGACGTCGCCACGCTGCGTGGTGACGTCATCAGAAGGTGCCCCCATGTGTTTCAATGGAGGGGAGGGGGGGGAGCTCCTTCGGAGCCCTCTATCTCCCCAACCATTGAAGCTAGGGAGATGCCGTTTGCACCGCTGGAGAGGGGAGAGGCTCCCCTTTCCAGCGGTGTATGGCATTAACCATTTCGCCGCCGGATCACGTTGCGGCGCCAATTGGCGCCAAAACGCGATTCAAACCTGGAGGGGGGCTGACATCTTGGATGTCAGCCAAGCCTCCAGGTCCCCCCCCACTGACAACCTCACCATATGTGTGAGGATGTCAGTGGGCCAGTTAACCCTCTAGCTGCCATGTAGAGATAAGGGGATCCTAAGGATCCTTTATCTCCCGATCCATGGCAGCTAGATGGTCATAAAAATTAATTTTTTTAATTAATTAAAAAAAAATTAAATAAAAAAAAATAATAAAATTAAATAAATAAAAAAATGTTTTTTTTTTAAAGTTTTTTTTGTCTGGGGGAGTTTAATTAAATAGGACCTAGGCTGTCATCTAAAAATAATTAGCACAAAATGGTCAGAATGAGCGCAGCGCACATAGGTGAACTGGCTCAGCAGTGAAAGGGTTAAAAGGTAAAAACATGTAAAAATTGGGTATTTCTATTCTCGGGATAAAATTTGGAAACTATTTAGCCGGGGTCTTTATTGGTGGTTATAGCTTTAGGGGATTAATTACGAAAAAGTGTGTTTTTACCATTTTTTTCATCATATTTCATATTTTTTTTATAGTAAATTATTCGATATGATGTAAATAATGGTATTTCTAGAAAGTCCATTTAATGGCGGGAAAAAGGGTGTATAATATGTGTGGGTTGAATAAACGAGTAAGAGGAAAATTTGATCTAAACACGAGCAGCGCAGAAACATAAAAACAGCAGCGGTCACTAAAGGACGGATTTGTGTAAAACCGCCCGGTCACTAAGGGGTTAATGAAGCACAGTGGACCAACACCAGCAGATGACATGGCTCCCCATATCAACACAGACTGTGGAAACTTCACACTGGACTTCAAGCATCTTGCAGTGTGTCCTCTCCATTCTTCCTCCATACTCTGGCTCCTTGGTTTCCAAATGTGATGCAAAAGTTGCTCTCATCAGAAAAGAGGACTTTGGAGACACTGAGCAACAGACCAGGTCTGTTTTTCTTTAGCCCAGGTAAGACGCTTCTGACGTTGTTTGTTGTTCAGGAGTGGCTTGACAAGAGGAATACGACATTTGAAGCCCATGTCCAGGATCCGTCTGTGTGTGGTGGCTCTTGATGCACTGACTCCAGCCTCAGTCCACTCCTTGTGAAAGTCCCCAACACTTTTGAATGGCCTTTTCCTGATAATCCTCTCCAGGCTGTGGTCATCCCTGCTGCTTGTGCACCTTTTTCTTCCACACTTTTCCCTTTCACATAACTTTCTATTAATGTGCTTTGATACAGCACTTTGGGAACATCCAACTTCTTTTGCAATTACCTTTTGAGGCTTTCCCTCCTTATGGAGGGGGTCAATGATGGTTTTCTGTACAACTGTCAGGTCAGCAGTCTTTCCCATGATTGTGATTCCTACTGAACCAGACTGAGAGACCATTTAAAGGCTCAGCAACCCTTTTCAGGTGTTATGGCTTAATTAGCTGATTAGAGTGGGACACTTTGAGCCTAGAAGATATTGCACCTTTTCACAATATTATAATTTTCTGAGATTGTGGATTTGGGGTTTTCATGAGCTGTAACCGTAATCATCACAATTATGACAAACCACGGCTTGATCTATCTTGCTTTGCATGTAATGAGTCTCATATATTACTTTCACCTTTTATGTTGCTTTACTGAAATAAATTAACTTTTGCACGATATTCTAATTTATCGAGTTTCACCTGTATATCTCTCTATATGTCTATCTCTTCTTGCTCTGGTAGTATGGGCTTCATTGTATGATTCCCTTTGCAGAATGCCTTCCAGGAGCTCAGCGATGTCCTCCCAGCGTTGCAGCAGGCAGTGGCGGCTCTTGATTCCCTGGAGAAATCCGATATTTCAGAAGTAAGGTAAGACTTTCAGGAACACGAGAGGGGTCACAGTGAAAGTCACTACAACTGCTTTAAAGTATGGGCTCTTGTGCCCATCCCAAGTGGCCTTCTTAAATGGAAGTTTAGAGTTGATTTCCTGGAGTTGCGAGACTGGAGGAAGGAACTGCAAGGCCCACTTTTTACTCTGGGTAAACACACGTCTATATTAACTCAGCTCCCCACTACTGTCCTCACTAATCACCAAATACACCCCAGCCCGCTCCCTAAGGTCAAACAGTGACCTGCGCCTAGCTTCTCACCGCATCACCTCTTCCCATGATAGACTGCAGGATTTCTCACGCGCAGCCCCCACTCTCTGGAACGCTCTCCCTCGTACTGTCAGACTTTCCCCTAATTCTCTTTTTCCTTCAAACGCTCCCTTAAAACGTTCCTATTTAGGGAAGCCTATCCATCCAACCCACTGAACAAACTATCCACTCTCACCTTACAGTCCTCTCCTCTGTTTCCAACCCCAACCCTCCTAGATTGTGAGTTCCTAACGGGATAGAGCCCACATTCATCCTCCTGTACTGTTTGTCAATATGTTGTTCAATATATTGTAACCCTGTCTATACTGTGCTTATTGTACAGCGCTGCGGAATATGCTGGCGCTTTATAAATAAAGAAAATAATAATAATATATTATGCTTTCTCTCACGCTTCTACTCTTTACTTCTACGCGTTCTCCTTAAATGGAACTCCTGCCCCTCTCCACCGACCCCTACACTATCTGCATCTCTCCCTCCTCCTCTCGTCCCACATGATGGCCTCGCATGAGCTCCTTTGTTTCCTCAGAACATGGTCTCCCTCTAACTCTCGTGCAGCCAATCACTCCCACAAATCCCATTCCCACCTTCTCTTTCTCACCCTCCTGCTGTTACTCTATTCAGGTGACATATCCTCTAACCCTGGCCCCACAACACATCCAATACTTCCCTCTCATCCTATCTCCATCGCACATAAATCACCTCCCTGCAGCCCAGCAACCTCATTCCCATCATCCCTCAGCACCTGTCCTCTTTCTCCTGCGCCCTCTGGAACGCTCGCTCTGTGTGCAACAAACTCACAGCCGTCCATGACCTCTTCCTTTCAAACTCCTTCAACCTCCTAGCTTTAACTGAAACCTGGCTAACTCCTCTGACACGGCCTCCGTGGCTGCTCTCTCACATGGCGGTCTACACTTGAGCCATACCCCCAGACCGGGTGAGAGAAATGGTAGCGGGGTCGGAATCCTGCTCTCTCCCACCTGCACCTACCAGCATCTCCTCCACCCCCATCCTCTCCTTCTCCTCCTTCGAGACACACTGCATCCGCCTGTTCTCTCCTCTGGCTCTCAGGGTGGCAGTCATCTACCGCCCACCGGGACCAACCTCCCAGTTCTTTGACCACTTTGCCACCTGGCTTTCTCACTTCCTGTCTTCTAATCTTCCATGCCTAGTTCTCGGGGACTTCAACATTCCCATTGATGATCCTTCTGCCCCTGCTGCCTCCAAACTTCTTTCACTCACGTCCTCCCTTGGACTCACACAATCCTCCCTCCTCCCTACCCACCGCGATGGTCATGCTATTGACTTTGTCTTTTCCAACCTCTGCTCCATTTCTGAGTTCAACTGTCGCCCTTTCCCCATCTCTGACCACCACCTTCTCTCTTTCAACCTATCTGGACTTCCTAAACACCCTGCTCCCCCACCCCGCACACACACTCGCAGAAATCTACATGCTGTGGATCCCCATCAATTCTCCAATCTACTTCACCACCTCCCTCACACCTCATCCTTCACCTGCCCACTAATCACTACAACACTACTCTTATCTCTGCTCTAGACACTCTTGCTCCTCTTCGACTCTGTAAGGCCCCACGCCGCCAGCTTCAGCCCTGGCACACCCTCCAGACACGCTACCTGCAAAGATGCTCCCACACGGCAGAGCGTGCCTGGAGGAAATCCCGCTCTGAAGCTGATTTTGTTCACTTCAAGTTTATTCTCCGGTCATACACCTCTGCCCTCCACTTGGCCAAACAATCCTTCTTCTCAACTCTTATATCTACGCTGTCCTCCAACCCTAAATGGCTCTGGTCCACCTTCAACACCCTCCTCTAACCCAGCCACTGAGGAGTAAGTCAATTCCTTATTGTCCTCATCACATCTCACCACATTCCCGCTCAACCCCATTCCTTCACATCTAACTCCTCCCCTCTCCTCCTCCCTCACCCCTGCTCTCACACACATCTTCAACCTATCTCTCTCCACTGGCTCCTTCTCATCCGCCTTCAAACACGCGCTAGTTACCCCTTTACTAAAGAAACCATCCCTCGATCCCAACTCTTCATCCAACTACCGCCCTGTATCCCTGCTTCCCTTCACATCAAAGCTCTTAGAAAAACTAGTCTTCAACCGCCTCTCCCTCTTCGTGTCCTCCAATTCCCTACTTGACCCACTGCAATCTGGCTTCCGTCCCCTACACTCAACTGAAACTGCCCTCACGAAAGTCACCAACGACCTCCTAACTGCTAAAAAACACAGCCACTATTCTATTCTCATCCTGCTTGACCTCTCGGCTGCTTTTGACACTGTTGACCACCCCCTCCTTCTACAGACCCTCAACTCTCTGGGTCTCGGTGACACTGCACTCGCTTTGGTTGATTCCTATCTATCCAACAGGTCCTTCTCTGTGTCCTTTGCTGGTAACTCCTCCTCTTCATTGCCTCTATCTGTTGGTGTACCCCAAGGCTCTGTCCTTGGTCCTCTGCTCTTTTCCATCTACACCTCCTCCCTGGGCAAAATCATCAACAGCTTTGGTTTTAATTACCACCTCTACGCTGATGACACTCAGATCTACCTCTCTACCCCTGATCTCTCTCCCCCTGTCCTTTCAAAAGTCAGTGACTGCTTATCTGGCATCCCCTCCTGGATGGCCTCCCACCACCTAAAGATCAACATGTCCAAGACTGAGCTCCTACTTATTCCTCCCTCCAATGCCTCCCCACCTCCTGACTTCTCTATCACGGTGGAGGGTATCACCATCTCCCCATCAAACCAAGTTCGCTGTCTTGGAGTTACACTTGACGCTGCTCTTTCCTTCATCCCCCACATCCAGTCTCTTTCCTCCTCCTGCCGATACCAACAGCGTAATATTTCCAGAATTCGGCCATTTCTTACCGCTGTCACCACAAAACAACTCATACACGCCCTGGTAATCTCCCGACTCGACTATTGCAATAATCTCTTATCTGGCCTCCCTCTCTCCCGCCTCTCCCCCCTACAATCCATCCTGAACGCCTCCGCCAGGCTAATTCACCTCACCCGCCGCTCTGTCTCTGCCGCTCCCCTCTGCGAGTCCCTTCACTCCTCCCCATCCACTGCAGAATTAAGTTCAAAATCCTTATCCTGACCTACAAAACCCTCACTAACTCAGCTCCCCACTACCTGTCCTCACTAATCACCAAATACACCCCAGCCCACTCCCTAAGGTCAAACAGTGACCTGCACCTAGCTTCTCCCCGCATCACCTCTTCCTATGATAGACTGCAGGATTTCTCACGTGCAGCCCCCACTCTCTGGAACGCTCTCCCTCGTACTGTCAGACTTTCCCCTAACTTCTCTTCCTTCAAACACTCCCTTAAAACATTCCTATTTAGGGAAGCCTACCACCCAACTCACTGACGCAACCATCAATCACTCTCACCTTGCAGTCCTCTCCTCCTGTTTCCAACCCCAACCCTCCTAGATTGTGAGTTCCTACGGGAATAGGGCCTCATCTCCTCCTGTACTGTTTGTCAAATGTTGTTCAATGTATTGTAACCCTGTCTATACTGTACCTATTGTACAGCGCTGCGGAATATGCTGGCGCTTTATAAATAAAGAATAATAAATAAAATAAAGTATAACATGAATTCGTCAATTAATAAAGTTACTTTATGCATCAGTTACAATGACTTCCCACGCTTCTTCCAGCATCGTAAGAAACCGTTTACAGACATTGTAATTACACGTTGAGTATCCATTATCTGGAAATTTGAAATATTCCAAACCCCAAATATTCCTGAGCGCCGACATAATGACGCAAGTGTAACACCCCGCCGATCTCATGTGACGGGGCAAAATGATTAAACATAAGGGGCTCTATTACAAACATATCGCTAGCTTAAGTGGCTCTAGCGCATGACCCCTTCTATTACATACCTGTTAGTGCATTGGGGATTGCACAAAATTGCGTGAGCTTGCTGTAATTTTGTTCCCTATACTTAACACGGGGAGCGCAAAGAGTAATTAGCCTTAGGATTACAAAGTCCTCACCGATACGGCTAATTGAAAAGATGACCACAGCTAGAGGCTGGTGCGTTTTGATTCCCCTTCTGCAGAATCCTTTGGCACCAGCCACATATCCCCCCCCAAAAAGGGACAATCATCCCGGCGGAGAGAATGGTGGCCCGGTCCGCTGCTTCTGGCCGCCGGGTGCAGAGTAAGGCAGAGTAGTCCCCAGTCTCCATCCGCAAATCACTCTTTGACCCTGCACGATCTTGCGAGATCCTGCAGGTCATGTGACCCGGCAGCACAAGCCTCCATGGAGCAAGGACGTGCGGTCAAGGGTGGCAGGTGAGGCAGAGCCTCACCTGCCATTAAGGGCTGCACTGCAGTCAAACTCACCTGCTCCGCGTCCCCCTGCCGTCTTCTCCGTCAGCTGCACTTTTTTTTTTCAGCAGCCTGAGCCTACACAATTTGCGTAGCAGGACGCTACGCAAATCGCGTAGGCTGCCAAGAAGTGGGCAGTGCGGCGCGTCTGTTCAATGAACAGACGTCCAAGCACTGCACACTTCCTGAATATTGCTCTCCCAGTGCCTCAGAGGCCCTGGGAGAGCAATAGGAAACTGCTATTGGTCCAAGCCATTCAAAAAACACCTGCATAGGAGGCATGCCTCCCATGCATTGATTGGCGTAGGTCAGTCATGTGACTGTCCTGTTGCTCCATCAGTGGACGCGGGGGTGTGGCCTCAGCGTCACACAAGGCTTACTGGAGGAAGATGCAAAGATCATGGGGACACTGAAAGCTGCCAGATCGTGGGGAGCCCTGAAAGCTGCCAGATACATCCTACTACAGAACCCCAAGTGTCCTAATACAGAACCCCAAGCCCATACCATCCTAATACAGAACCACCTGCCCAAAGCACCCTATTACAGAACCATCAGCCCAAAGCACCCTAATACAGAACCACCTGCCCAAAGCATCCGAATACAGAACCACCTGCCCAAAGCATCCGAATACAGAACCACCTGCCCAAAGCATCCGAATACAGGAACAACACCCAGACCTCTGATACAATGCTCCTGGGGCGCACTGAGAGCAGCCAGTTCCCGGGGAGCATTGAACAGCCAGTTCCTGGGAAGCACTGAGCGCAGCCAGATTCTGGGGAGCACTCACAGCAGTCAGATCCTGGGGAGCACTGAGAGCAGCCAGTTCCTGGGGAGCACTGAGAGCAGCCAGTTCCTGGGGAGCACTGAGAGCAGCCAGATCCTGGGGAGCACTGACAGCAGTCAGATCCTGGGGAGCACTGAGAGCAGCCAGATTCTGGGGAGCACTGAGAGCAGCCAGATCCTGGGGAGCAATGAACCTAAACCTACATAAACTGTGTATATCTAGCTGATACTAGCCAGTGCCTCACCAGCCACTGACCTCACTGCACGTCACTGCCATGGAGTCCTATGGATTCCAGGAGGTGATACTTGCGGCAGCGCATTAGTGATTATCCTGGAGGTTAGAGCTGCGTTACGGTGCAGGCTGCTGAATATGCGGCTGCCCTGTAAAATGCGGTTAAAACCGGGACGCTAAGGGGAAACCTGCAGGCACACATTATCCACCTTTACATCCTTGTTTTAGCGCAAACTATGTAATATGGCCCACTGTATGAAATGCTCTACAGGCTGTATGTATGAGAATTCCGTGTTCAGACATGAGTCCCGTCCCCAAGATATCATTATTATATGCAAATATTACAAAATCTCCTAAAATCCAGACCACTTCTGGTCCCGAGCATTTTGGATGAGGTTTACGGTACTCACTCAGCCTGTACATGTATCACTTCCCCAGGACTGAGAAGTACCTTTTACATTTCACTAATCCCTTGGATTTACCATTTAATTTTAACAGTTATGGAGTTATTCAGAGAGAGACGATCTGGCCCCGAAATGTCACCGAACAAGGAATTTCCCCGTACGGTGACATTTCGGGGCCATTCGGCTATTCACGGAGCAGGCAGTTTGCCAAATTTGGCAAACTGCCAGCCAGTACGGTGCCTGTTCGACGCAGTGAAATTCCCCATAGAGAAGCAATGGTTAATCTATTCACAGACACCGAACAGCAGAGAAAAGTTGCCGAAGTGCCCTGCTGTTCGGTCCTTTCATTCGTCAGGTTTATTCAGGCGAATCCCATAGGTTTCAATGTTAAAAATATGCCCGTTTTAATACAATATCTGATAAACTGTTTATTATTTTAATCTGCAGCAAAAAGTCTCTTTATTTATAGATTTTTAGGATCTTTAAGGCTAGGGTCAGACTAACGCATTTTTCACGTTGTCCGTGAAAATGTGCGTTCGAAGAATGGACGTATTTTTTCACGGAATACGCAATAGCGGTCATACTATGCGCAGTTTCATCCGTGATTTTGTACGGATCATCAATAAAACACTTCTTGCATCTGGACGTTATGTTGGCCGGACATTAGCAGCGTCTGATGTCTCCAATTCACGCACACACGCCGCTAGCGGACGCAGCGCACTCTGTACGTCAGTACTAGTGGTTTAACGTTCTCGAAAAAATGCGTTCATTTTCCACTTGCGTTGCGCAGCCGGTCTTTTGTGCGACCGTACATCGTATATTGGCCGTCATTGCCCGGCATCTGCTGCTAGTGCGGCCGTGATTAAGTGCGCCAGAACGCGCGTTCGCACTGCCTCAGTCTGACCCTAGCCTTAGGGATTTTTCCGGCAAAAAAAGTTTCCTTCTTTTAAAATAAAATTCAATGTTTTTTTTCTTTTTTCAGTAACAGACCTTTTTATTATCATTCATTGGATCTTATATGTAAATTCCAGACATTTTCGTTCAGTAGTTTTTTTTGCAAACAGCGTTTCAATTTTGAAACTTTCAAGCGTTAATTGTTTTTTTTACCTCGTTTGTCAGGTTGTTGACTTTTTCCGGTGGCTGGTCTAAGCTGTGATTGGCTGCTTTTTCCGACGCGTTCAGTGTATTTTTTCCGGCGGTTCCGTTGGTATTTCGGTGGGATTTCTGGGAGTTTGTGGCGTGTTTTCCCTGCACTCCGGGGACCCTGCGGTGAATGCTGAATTCACTGCAGGGTGGGAACGTTGATTCCCTGAAGTGCAGGGAACTGCAGGATGCGAGAGAGCACCGAAATGTCAGAGAGCACCGAAATGTCAATGACATTTCGGTGGTCTCTGAATAACCCTCTTTGTGGTTTTTAAAGGCTCTTTTTATTTTCTTTATTCAGAGTATACACGCACCCTCCTTTCCTGGTCTTGACGGTCATGAATGCGGTGTGTGTCCTGCTACAGAAGAAGCCAGACTGGGCAACAGCCAAACTCCTCCTGGGAGACCCCGGATTCCTTAAAAGACTGGTCACCCTGGATAAAGACAGCATTCCCGATAAGGTAACTCTGGATTAAATTTCCCATAAAATACTAATTGGCGTCATGAGAATTGCACGTAGTTATCTCTTCCTCCCTTGTTGAAAGAATCAAGCCCACATCTTCTGTCGCAGCCTCAGGAATACATGTCACGTTTGACTAAGAAACACTTCTGTTCGCATGTAAAAGCTTTGAGACGCAGCAAAAGACAATAATTAAAAGAATTTAGTTATCTGTGGCAATAAAAAATAACCATCGTCCCAGGATGCATTATTTCTGAAGATGCAGCTAACTTCTACTTCCTCCCCCAGCCCAGGGGGGGAGATCCAGACGCAAGATTCCAGAGGGGCCCTCTCTGTATTTTGGCCTGCGGCTGGCTATTCGGGCTGGTAATTACTGCGGCATTGTTTGCTTTATGAAAAGGAGACAATGCCACTGCATGGAAAAACATTTTTTTCTATTTTGTTTAAACATTGTACATGGTCAGGTTTGGTATTATTGGAAAGGCCAGACTCTGATTTTTCCAATGACCCCTCACAGGACCAGGACCTTGTGGGTTATACACAGCCAGATATACAGAGCACAGAGGTCCAAGTGAACTGCAGCTCAGGGGGGCATGTGCCCCTCTGTGGATCCACCAGTGCCCTAGCATCATCTCAGTGGGTTGGAGAGATTAAAGTTTGACTGCGTGTCCTGTTCAGAAGATGCATTGCTTGCGGCTCAGGGTGCAACTAAAAATGTGAATTTAGAGCTTTTGCTGGGATTAATATGTTTCCAAGTAAAATTCAGCCACGGGCAGCCCAGCTATCTAATAATGGAGGAATTATCTGTTTCCAGTGTTAAAGGGACACTACCACCACTTACGTAAAATGTAACTAGATTAAATGTGCATTAGAAACAAAATCACATTCTAAAATTATAAAACCACATTTTTTTTAGCTCCCTACCATTTTGTAGATTTTTCTCAAGAGGCAACATTTACCAATGGTTTTTATTTACTTCTGTGGCTTCTCTAATCTACAGTATTTAACAGTTTATTGAGATGGAGGAGGGAATGTTAAGCTAAGGCTGCAGGGGGCTATTGTTCGTCCACTCCTTTCTATGACTGAAGCTACACAGTGAGGAGCAAGTGATTGAAAGATACTGGGGGGGAGAGCAGTTTGCAACACAAAATATCACACAATGGATGCACCCAGTGACACATATAGAGGAAAATATCACACAATGGATGCACCCAGTGACACATATAGAGGAAAATATCACACAATGGATGCGCCCAGTGACACATATAGAGGAAAATATCACACAATGGATGCGCCCAGTGACACATATAGAGGAAAATATCACACAATGGATGCACCCAGTGATACATATAGAGGAAAATATCACACAATGGATGCAACCAGTGACACATATAGAGGGAAATATTTTCTTAACTAAACAAACGAGAAAGCCAAAGCACATGTAAGATATCAGCAACATCAAATAAACACAATAAGGACATTTCATTATTGGTGGTGCTGGCCCTTTAAGTAATTGCAACCTGTCGTTTCTTTCACAGGTCTTCGTGAAGTTGCGACAATATTCCCAAACGCCTGAGTTTAACTCCAAAGTCGTGGGATCCGTGTCCAACGCTTGCCGTTCCCTGTGCCAGTGGGTTTTGGCTTTGGAGCATTATCACCAAGTGCGGAAGGTAGTTTCTTTAATATGTGGAGTGGAACGTAACGCCGGGCTGCGTTTGGGTATACAAAGACGTAAATAAACGCGATTAAAGGGACACTATGGGCACAGCATAATAAACGAGAAGGATTATTATTATTATTAACCCCTGCTCACGCCAAACCATTCTATTTCTTATTTTGCCTATCAGTTGTCTCTCCTGCCAGCTCTCGGGCGCCAAGCTGCAGGATGCATCTAGACCTCACACACCAGGGTGATCAATACAGCCCCCATGCTTCCACCCAACCCCACCATGGCTTCCAGCAGCTGTGGGTTGACAGCATTCCAGATGAAGGGAAAATATGGTGACTAGGATCTCTTTCAATGGCTTTATTAGCCTGGAGCTGAAGACTTTGGTGGACCTTTTTTCCAGCCCTCTGACTCCTAATGTTCCTCTGCTCATTCCCTCTTTAATAGTGACCATTTCCCTGGAGCTGATTGATGGATCGGGCCATTGAGCATTAATTAATATTACCCACAATCTAAAAAGAATTAATGTTGTCACATGGGGTGGAGGATAGACAGCAAGTGGGACCTTCCATCCTATGCTGCTGTCATTCATGGATGAGGTGACCATAAGGGACAGCCCCAAACCATATCCTATAAATCATGGGTCACAGAAGCTCAGAAGCTTTAAGTTGTTTTCTGATCTTAAGGTTAGTGCTCACAATTTTATTACTTAACATTTATTTTATGCCCAATTGCCCTCTCTAGCAACGTCCAGATCCTCATTATTCCAGTTGATGCCTGACGGGTTCCATATTTTAAGTCCAGGACGTCCTGTATCCTTAGAACAATAAATAACTTAAGGGGTTATTCCCAGATTCACTTTGGTGCACCTCGGCGATTCACTATTCACCGCCGGGTCACTGTGGAGTTGCCAAAGACCGACGAACTGCAGGAGAAAAACAAAAACGTAACTCTTACTCTCCTATTCTCCTAATTGGTGATTAAACCAATTAAAAATGCATTAAAATGTGTCGAAATAATAAAAAGGTCTGTTACGGAATAAATAAATAAATCACCTATTAAAAAAAAAAATTGGAAACAAAAATTTTGTCAAATGAAATACAAAAAGGTGTAAAAAATAGACTTTTTGCTGATAATGAAAAGAATAAACGTTTATGGGGGATTTTTCAATTAAAAATTATATTTTTTTACATTGAATCCTATGGGATTCTCCTGTTTAAACCTGTCGAACTGAAACACAGAAAATCTGGGCATTTCGCCAACATTTCGGTGCAGTTCGGCGTTCTGTGAATACATTAACCATTACTTCTCTTTCAGACAATTTTGCTGCCGCCAAAGATCGCCGAATTGCAGCGAAGTGCACCATATCTCGCTGTCAATTTGCCTGTATTTGGCGAATTGACAGTTTAGTGAAGAGACGAACCGCCACCATATTCAATGTTTGCAATGCGGTGGCAAGTTTGTCGCTTTGTGAATAACTCCTCAAACATTTTATTGTTTTGTTTCTTGTTGCATTACATTGTTGCTGTTTTCTTTGCTATAATAGACAGTGGAACCAAAAGAGAAACGGCTGGTGGAGGCCAAGGAAGCTCTGAGACTGGCAAAGGAGCGGCTGAAGCAGAAGCAGAAAGCCTTGTTTGCGGTAAGGGTCTCAAACGTTGAAAAATAGTGAATTTCAGACACTGGAGTTTTTCTCCTTCTTTTGCACCAGGAGTAAACATAACGAGAGGAAATTTTAATTGTATAGACATTCGTTTTTTCCATCCTCTATTGCCCCAGTAATATATGGAAAAGGTTAAATCAATAAATAGTAAGAAACATATTAAGGCTACACAAACACATGTACGTTTCCCAGGTCAACCACTGCAAAAGAGAATCCATTGCTGCTGCAGAACCTACTTAGCCCCTTCACTACCAAGTGATTTCCAATAAAACCACTGGCAGGACTCAGTGGATTTATGCAAACCCACTTTCGGCAAATCTATGTACCTCTCATATATACAGTTTAGAGCAGGGCTGTCACTCTCACAGCCAGCCAGATGTTGAGTTGAACCCTATAATTCCCAGAATTCTTCCACTGTAATAGATGGCTACTTAATCATAGGAGTTGTAGTGCAGAAACATCTGGGGGAGCCAGAGTTTGACAGCCCTGTTTTGGGTTTCCAGTAAGCTTATCTGATAGGCAGAGAGCTCCCCCCTGCTGGCCAAAAAGTGCTATTGCATGTATAATAATACGGCTGGAGGTCTGTTTTCCGTGAAAGAAAAAAAACAGATCTCCAAGGTGTTCAAACAGCTTCAACGTCGGAGGTGCTGAAAGTTTGGGTGCGCATTCTGGAGCTGATATGCAAACAAATGTCATTTGAAATAAACAAAATTCCTTTGCATTACTCCAGAATGTGACTAGATCGAGTCTACTCGATCTAGGACTCCTGCAAGCGCTTTTGAAAAATGAGTTTACTTGATCGTGGTAGTGGAGGGGTTAAATGGTAAACCTTCTTAGTGGGCTATATGACCATCTGGAGATATCGTTATCCAATGATAAATATACAAGTCCCGTTGTAATCTCACAGGTGGGTGTTGTAGGCGACCAGCCAAACCTGCATGTTTTTGGTTGATTGTTAACAGAAAAAGACACCGATGTGACATTTTACTGCGTGCAGATTTTGCTATACTTTCCTTTTGTATAGTCATGTGGCAGATCTAATATTTTAATGTTTCCTATTACTAGAAAAGTAGATTTATAGATCTAAAATTTTGCATTTCTTTTTTGGTTTTCCTTCTTTTTTGCCCCATTTATTGGCTCTATTAATTTCTTCGTGCAAACGTTAACGCGTGCGCAAAAACGCATTAACGCGAGGGGAAAAACCCTTCGCGCAGAACGTCGTATTACAATGTCCGCGCAAAAAATGCGCGTTAACGTCTACCACGGGTGAACCTGCGCGAACATTGCACGAGCGTAATGTAAGTTGCGCATCCTATACTTAACATTGTGAACGCAAATGCGTTTGTGCGCTGGTACGCGGATGGTATTACAATCTATGCACAAAATTTAACGGACGTTTGCGCGCATAATTTCAACGTCTTTGAAAAGCTGGTGTTAACGGCAAATCGGAACTTTCTGGCCGAAACCGAATACACCAACCCGAAAAAAAAATACAGCACAGTATAGTTACACATTCTACACATACCCAAACAATAAAATGGAGAAGTTGTGCGTGTTTTTATTATTGCTGCAACATATATACTCAGATTGATTTTGACAGGCGCAAAAACTGAACGGGAGACACCCAGGACCTACTTCAAAAAAAGAGAGAAATCTCAATGTATCCTTCCTGGTAATGTACTTTCTCAGAAAAAAAAAATATGTGTAAATGGTTTCTCCAGGTTGAAGAGCATCAGCGATCTTTACAGAAGCAGTACAGTGAAAGTGTGGCTGAAAAGCAGCTTCTGGCACATCGTAAGAAGCTAACCGGAGAGCGCCTGAAGACGGCCGCTGTGTTGATCACTGCCCTGGACGGAGAGAAGGTCTGGTGGGAATGTGTGATTTTTTTTTTTTTTTTTTTAATGTTTTTATTACATATGAAAAATCTGACTTTGTCGGTTTTCAGACATTGACAGGGTTATGTCACTGACATTTCGGTGCTCTCCTGTTTGCTGCACTTCAGTGAGTTCAATTTGGCGAACCTACGGTGAATTCAGCATTCAATGCAGGGTCTCCCAAGTGCGCCCAATCGATCCGAAAAAAGCCGACGACTCGCTGAACAGACCGCCGACCAGCTGCCGAAAAAAGCCAACAAGGCCACCGAACGGGGTTAAAAAAAACTGCCTTTTAAAAGGCTTTTTCAAAAAACTACTGCATGAAAATGCCTGGAAATATTATGTAAGGTCCTATGAATAATAATAAAAAGGTCTGTTACAGGAAAAAAAAAAAACATTTTAGAAAATAAGAAAAAAAAATTTGGCCAAAAACTGCCTAAAAATCCTTTAGAATAAATGAGACTTTTTGCTGCAAATGAAAAGAATAGACAATTGAATAAATAAAAACGGTAATATTTTTAAAATTGAAACCTATGGGATTCGCCTGATTAAACTTGACGAATGAAAACACCAGAAAAAAAGAGTCAATTTTTAAAAAAGGGATTAAAAAAAACTAATGCATGAAAATAATATGTACGGTTCTATGAATAACAATAAAAAGGTCTGTTACAGAATAATAAATAAGTAAATAAATAAAAAATAGGAATTAAAAATGCTGCCGAAAAAAAATCCAGAAAAATTCTAAAAAATTAACTAATAAGAATACTTTTGCTGCAAGTGAAAAGAATAAACGTTTAAATAAAATTTTAACAAAAACTGGGAATTTTTTCCCATTGAAACCTATGGGATTCACCTGATTAAACCTGCTGAATGAAACCACCGAACAGCAGGACATTTCACTGACATTTCTCTGCTGTTCGGTGTCTGAATAGATTAACCATTGCTTCTCTATGGGGGATTTCACTGCCACCGAATGTCACCATTTTTGCCTGGCAATTCGCCAATATTTAGCGAATCGCCAGCTTTTTGAATAGCCGAATGGCCACGAAATTGCACCGTACGGGGAAATTCATTGTTAGGTGCTATTTCGGGGCCAGATCGGCTCTCTCTGAATAACCTTGCAATAATTCCATCACTGTTTTTATTTATTCCTCTCCCTCTCGGGTTATGATCAACTTTAAAACCAACCTTGCGAATACTCATGTCCCAAAAAAAATAAATGTGGGAACTAACCTGATGTGTTTAATTGTGTAACTCCATGTTTCTGGAGCAGGTTCGGTGGAAGGACTCCGTAGACCGGTTGGATCTCCGGCTGGAAGGAATCCTTGGCAACGTGCTGGCTTCCGCGGCGTTTATCGTGTATTGCGGAGTATTCCCATCAGACTATAGGGCTCAGCTTGTGGGGGAATGGCTAACGTTGTGCAAAACCTACAAGATCCCTGTCTCCGATGACTTTTCAATTGTCAGAGCCATGGCTTCCAAGAACGAGGTAATGTTCCCATTGCACATTGAACCAGATCATGTTCCCGTTCATAATATCATCCTACATGGCTCTCGAGCACCTTCAGTGAGGTGTCCGAGGCCATACATGATATTCATACCCACCAAACAATGAATTCATGGTCAAAATACACTAAGACAGATGTCTGTTTGATTCCAATATTTGGCTGACCAGCACCTAGACCTCCTGATCCTGCCATCCCACCTCATATAGTAAAGTTCCGGGGTCTGTGCTTTGGGTGGGTGTTCCTGTTGATGTTTTCGCATTGTGCTTATTTTATAATTGTAGAACAAAATATATTACGATTGGAGAATTGACTGTGGGTTTTCTAGTTATATAGAATAAATGTAGTTATTTGCATAAATTGCAGTTAATTAGATCTTAGTGGTGACTCGACTGTCTCGACAGGTCCGGCGATGGCAAAATGAAGGTCTACCTCCTGACCCTTACTCAACAGAAAATGCGATTTTGGTTAAAAATGGGCAGCGTTGGCCACTCCTTATCGACCCACATGGCCAAGCCCATAAGTGGATCTGCCAGTTGGAAGGTGACCAACTGCAAAAGGTCCAGGTCTCCGATCCCGGCTATTTAAAGATTGTGGAAAATGCCATTCGGCTTGGAGAACCCATTCTTCTGCTGGTAACAACGTGAAGCTCTTTTTAGCCTTGTGGCAATTATAAGAATTGACCGATACGATCCTACTGAGGTATTAATGATTTACTTACTCTATAAAGGATGTCGCAGAGGACCTGGACCCAAGCCTGAAACCTGTTTTAGAGAAGCAAATTTACCGAAGAGCTGGGCAAGACTTTATAAAGATGGGAGATTCTGAAATTGAATACAACCACAGCTTTAGGTATGTTTTATGTCATAAAAATACCTCCTCTGCTTGCTTTATTGCTGGGTTGGATGGTGTTGAGGATGTAAGAGACAATGTTTACTTCCATTTACGTCCTGAATAGACTCTGATATAATTACAATGGGGCATTTGTCCCTCCTGAAGAATTCCACACCCGTAACTCGCCTCCGGTATCTGCGAGTGTCTGATCTGAAGCCGAGTGTGTGAGGCGGCCATTATAGTGAAGTTGTACTTGCTTGGCTTCAGCTTGTTATTCATGGTCAGAAATCTAATCCTGGTGAAAACCTCCGCTGATTGGCCAATTAGCCGAAGTTTCCTTTTGGGAATAACATAGCCATACACGTCGACTATAAAAACGAAGCTGCACTAGCAAATTTGTGAATAGACCCCTTAGTTATGGAATGCATATTGACAGTCTCACCCATTGGTGCGTGTCGGCAGTGAACTCCAGTACACACTGATGTTGGGTTATGGGCCGTGTCAGACAAGCGCACTATGTGCTCCCGTACTGGCCTTCCTCCTGGCGTCCGTCGCAGCGTTGTGACGCCTCGATGGGGCCGGCCACACGTTGTAGCGCGTGCACGAATTGCGCTTGCTGCAGCGGCCAGGCTGACAGCCGCTACGACGCGCATTCGACGGTGCTGGAAAGCGCTATCCTCCATAGGAGGATCGAGCCTTGCAGCGCTGAGTGCACTAGCTGCGCTCAGCGAGGTGGCCAGACGGGCGTCAGAGTGGAAGGAACGTCCACTCTCAAGGACGTTCCTTCTGCTCTTAAAAACGCTTGTCTGACCCTGGCCTTAGGAGTCCTCTTTGACAGCCTTTCTTTGACCTTTTAGGCTAGAGTCAGATGAACGCAGTCTGAGCGCACTGTGCATGCATAACGGACAGACGTACTGATGGAAGATACTGTAGGCACCACACGATCCGTTTTTGTTGACGGACGTAGAAAAAAAAAGGGATTATGGGAAATAAAATTAATATGAAAAATTATAGAAATTGGAAAATTATATGACAAGACATTGTTTGCGTCAAGGTGCTGTACGTCGCAAATGCGCTGCGTCTGACATCTCATCACTCACACAGAACGCTACGCGGACGTGGCGCACTCTGCGCGTCCCTCTAGCGGTTTTACGTTCTTGCCTAACTTGCGTCCATTTGCCACACGCGTTGTGCGTGCGCAGTTCGGTGCGCACGTACTTCGTGTATGGGTCTCTATTGTTCATGATTCTATGACGGACGTTAAACTGTGCGGCAACACGGACGTGATGATCACTGCGTTCGTTTGACGCGGGCCTTAGATGTTCGTTATCTTGTTCATGATAAATGGCATCTAAAGTGACTTTATCTCTGCATTTGCATCAGTTATTCCTTACGAAAAACGAATATTATGTGCTAAATTTGTAAATTAATATTCCCTGACTGCACAGCCTAAAGAAAGGGTGGTGGTGTCAACCTTTTTTTTTTTTTGAGAAAGGATTTTACCAGGAAGGATACATTGAGATTTCTCTCGTTTTCAAGTATGTCTGGGTGGCGAGTATGTACCGTTAGGTGTCTTGCCCCTGGAGAGGTGCTCGCTGGGATCGAACCCATGTCTCCACAGGCTCTCTCCACGCAGAGCAGTGATGTTACCTCTACTCCACCCAGCCGGTATTACTCCACCCAGCCGGTATTGCATCTAGACTGAGCACGAGGAATCCCTTGTTGTCATTGCAATATTGTGCCGACTCATTTCACTGATAATTGAGTTCATTCTGCCTAACGTAATGCTGGATATCATCGGCCTGTGAACCATAATGAATTTACTTCATCACTGGAATACATGACAATGACATATATAACCAACATAGATCATGCGGTTCCTTCTCCATACATTTATTTCATACAGTCTCACCAAACCGTTTTCCATAGTTGTCGGTGAGGGTGGTTTACGCTTTAATGTGTCAACCTTCTTTCCCTCATAAGGGATTTCATACTAGGGTAAGGTCAGTTTACTTTCAGTATCTTGTTATTTGGACAGTGGTCATGGGATTTGCTTATCTGAGCATCTTTTAGAGGCATAGTTCTAGGCTATCAAGAGAAAGCAGACGGGATCCAACATTTATTTGAAGAGAAGGCAACGTTTCGGCTACTAGTGCAGCCTTTCTCCAGCCTGGTTGTTAGATAAGAACCTCTTGTCTTTTCAGGCTCTATATGACAACGACGATGCCAAACCCTCGCTTCCTACCAGCTGTCTGCATTATGGTCACCATGATCAACTTCACAGTAACATTTCAAGGACTGCAAGACCAGCTGCTTTCCATGGTCGTCGAACACAAGCAGCCACACCTGGAAGAACGGAGAAGTCAACTGATGGAGAGCATCACCGCCGACCTTTACATGCTCCATGAACTCGAGGAGAAATCACTCACTCTGCTACAGAAAACCGAAGGTGTGTTTGCAGCATCTTGCGCGACGATACGCTACAGTCAACAGGATTGGAAGAGTAGGGAGTGAGACAGATAACTGTCAGTCTCATTGATGAATGGGTCCGCAAGTAGATTAATGTCTGGAACACTGGATACCTACTGTGGCTCAATTTATTGGGGCTTGATCCTCAAAATTTACAGATTTTTTTTTCCTACCATAATTCAGCTAGGTTTTGATTCAGAAGATTTACAGGGTTATTCAAAGAGATCCGAATGGCTGCCGAAAGGCTACCGAACGCTGAAAATTAGCGTTCGGTTACCTTTCCTGGCCATTCCTCTATCCAGAGAGCAGGGAGTTCGCCAAATGTTGGCGAATTGCCTGCACATACTGTGCCTGTTCGGTGCCTGTTCGAGGGCAGTGAAACCCCCATAGCTTTGTCTATTCAGAGAACAAAAACCAACAGTAAAAAGTTGCCGAATTGCCCTGCCATTCGGTGGCTTCATGCAGCAGATTTATTCAGGCGAATCCCACAGGCTTCAATGTTAAAAATATTCCCGTTTTAATTCAATATCTAATAAACCATTTATTATTTTATTCTGCAGTAAAGAGTCTCTTTGTTTATAGATTTCTTTGGGATATTTTTTTAAATTTTTTTTAAAATCGTTTTTTTTCTTTTTTCTGTAACAGCCCTTTTTATTATCATTCATTGGATTTTATATGTAAATTTCGGACATTTTCGCTCAGTAGTTTCTTTGCAAACAGCGTTTCACTTTTCAAACATTCAAGCAAACAGCTTTGTTCTCCTCACTCCATTTGTCTGCGTTGTCGGTTTTTTCCGGCGGCTGCTCTGCACTGTGATCGGTTCCTGCTCGGGTTTCTCCGGCGTCTTCGGCAAGGTTAATCCAGATGTTTTTGCGGGTTTCTGTGAGCCTTCGCCGGGTTTTGCGGTGAGTGTTCGTCGGGTTTGCGGTGGCTTTTCCCTGCATTACGAAGGCCCTGTGGTGCTTGCTGAATACACCGCAGGGTCGCCGAAATGGGATCGCCAAATCGCACTGAATTGAAGAGAAGGAAAAGTCACCGAACGTGCAGTGACTTTTCGATTCTCTTTGAATAACCCTGTTAGTTGAGGGCACATTGACATATTATCGATTCCCGTACAAAATTCTGCTTAATTGCTGGCATTTCAATTCACAATAAAAATTTGGCTCCGTTATCGGCACTTCTGGCTATTCATTCTAATGGAAATTTTGGCTTCAGTAATTCAATTTGAATGAATGGGTAAAATAAAATTTTAAAGAAATATCAAGTGCTGAACAGGGTTGATAAATAAATAGGCAGGAAATGAGGAAAATCACCCTGAAATCCTCAGTTTTAATATTGGTGTTGATTTGGCACTTTAAACCTAACCCTAAAAATCCCCCTAACCTAAAATGTCCTGTATACTATCACTTAAAGGGGTTATTCAAAGAGTTCCCAACTTGCCGCTGAATTGCACCGAAAAGTGAATTTCATTGTATGGTGCAATTTTGTCAGTTCGGCTACTCAGAAAGCTGTCAGTTTGCCAAATACTGACGAACTGACAGCGAAATACGGTGCTATTCGACCGCAGTGAAATTCTCCCATAGAGAAGTAATGGTTAATCTATTCAGAGAATGCCGAACTGTCAGAGAAATGCCCTGATTTTAGATGTTTCAGTTCGACAGGTGTAACCAGGCAAATCCCATAGGATTCAACGTTAATTTTTTTTATCGTTTTTATTTTTTTTTCAACGTTTATTATTTTAATTTTCAGCAAAATGTCGAATTATTTATTTTTTGGGATTTTTTTTCTGTATGTTTTTGTGTTTATTCGTATTTATTTTCTTTAGGCAAAATTTTTGTTTCCCAATTTTTTTTTTATTCAAAGGATTTTTTTCTTGTAACAGACGGTTTTATTACTTCTTATAAGACCTTTTTATTATTTCCACACATTTTCCTGCATGTTTATTGCTCCGAATCACCTGTTAAAACAATAGCAGAGTTGTTTTGTGGGGGGGGGGTTCTGCTGATCGGTGACGGTTGGCTGTCTTCCGCGGCTCCACATTCGGCACACTTCGGGGACCCTGCAGTAAATAGTGAATTCACTGCATGGTCTACAAACTGGAATCGCCGAAGTGCGCCAAACAAGAAAGCACTGAAATTTCGGTGCTTTCTGAATAACCCCTTAAGCTTTAGGGTTTAGGTTATTTTTAGGGTTAGGGTTAACGGTGATTAATGAATAAAATACAATTTCAAATAAAAAATTATGTTTTTCAGGCTTCTTAATGGCTTGAATTTAATCCAAAAGGCGCCATTTATCAGCATTTGGCTGTGGACAAAACTCGTCAACTTTTTTTCGAAATATTTGTCGATAAAATTAAGGCTAGGGTCAGACTAACGCATTTTTCGCGTTGTCCGTGAAAAAGTGCGTTCGAACGAATGGACACATTTTTTCACGGAATACGCGATAGCGGTCATATGATGCGCATTTTCGTCTGTGATTTTGTACGGATCATCAATAAAACCCTTTATGCGTCTGGACGTTATGTTGGCCGGACATTAGCAGTGTCTGACGTCTCCTAATCACGTACACACGCCGCTAGCGGACGCAGCGCACTCTGTACGTCAGTACTAGCGGTTTGACGTTCTCGAAAAAATGCGTTTGCCACTTGCGTTGCGCGGCTGCACTTTCGTGCGGCCGTTCTTCGTATATAGGCCGTCATTGGACGTCATTTGCTGCTAGCACGGCCGTGATTAAGTGCTGCTAAACGCATGTTAATACTGCGTTCGTCTGACCTTAGCCTTAATGGAGCCCTTAGTTGGGCCTCATCAGGGAGATGTCATTGATATTTTTCTAGGCATAGTGAAGGAGACCATGTCTGGATTAACCTTTGGTTTTAAGGGTCTAGATTTATAGAAACAAAGCTAAACACATTTAGAAGAACAGAAACTATGCAACACTTCTGGCTTGAAGGCCTATGTTAACCATCCATTGGTCCCTTTTAATGTAGGACACCTATTGGATGACCGTGATCTAATCGAAACCTTAAAAATGTCCAAGGAGACCTCAAGGGACGTGTTTCAGCGTATCGAAGCTTCTGAGAAGACCGAAGCCACCATTGAAGATGCGCGGAAAGTCTACCTTCCAATTGCCACACGGGGCGCTGTTCTGTACTTTGTGGTAGCGGACCTCGTTCACCTCAACTACATGTACCAGTTCTCTCTGCTTTGGTTTCACCAAGTCTTCATGGAGTCTTTGGGGACTGTGGAAGTTATTCAGCCACAGATCTCCTCTTTTGGAGTCGTTCGACCATCTAGCCGAGAGCGATCCATAAAAACGCCCCGAAGTGAACACGAGGACCTCCATGGCCACATTCGCAGCATCATTAATGTCTTAACGGAAAATGTGTACAAGGTAAATGTAACCAGATTTTCATTTAAGGGTCCTTTACTTTTGGCAGCATTTCGGCGATTCCATTTCTCAGAAAATATGGCGAATTCACTATTTAGCGAACGTTCACTGTATTTTTGCCAAAACTGGAGTCGCCGATGCACTTATTGGACATCGGCAAAAAACGCCGAATTGCAATCGGAAAGCTCTACCGATCTGAGCACAAACCAAAAAAGGAGGTCACATATTCTTCTAATATCAGCTTAAATCAATATAAATGTAGTAAAAATGTGTCTAAATAATAAAAAAGCCCTTTAAATATAATAAAAAGGTCTGTTAAAAAATAAATAAAAATGGCTTTTAAAATAATACAGAAAATAACAAAGCTCTTTATAAAAATAAAAAATTTAAAAGGTTTTTGCAAACAATAAAAAGAATAAATGGTCGGTGCAATTCAGAGTTCTGTGAATAGATGGATAGTTTTCTAAGGGACAATTTCGGTGCCACCAAATTGCAGCAAGTTGCGCCGTACTTTGCTGTTATTTCGCCTGTATTTGGAAAATTGACAGCTTTGTGAATAGATGAATTGCCCTGAAATTGCACCGAATGGTGAAATTCACAGTTCGGTGCAATTCAAGGCCAATTTGGAGGTTAGTGAATAACCCATTTAGGGCCCTATTACATTCTTCGCGCATACGTTTGCACCGGCGCAAAAATGCTTAACGTGAGGGGCAAAACCCTTTTCACTGAACGTCATATTACAATGTCAGCGCAACAAACGCACGTATACGTATACCGCGGGTGAACCTGCACGAACGCTGCGCGAGCTTACTATACGCCGCGCTTCCTATACTTGACATTGTGAGCGCAAATGCGTTTGTGCGCTGGTACGCGGATGGTATTACAGCATAGCATAGCGCGCATAATTTCAGCAACTCCTAAAAGCTGGTGTTAACGGCAAATTCTATCAACCTGCCAAAACCAAATGCACCAGCCCAAAAGAAAATACGCAGCAAAGTATAGTTACACATTCTACACATACCCAAACCAATAAAATGGAGAAGTTGTGTGTGCATTTATTATTGATGCAGCATATATGCACAGATTGACTTTAACAGGCGCAAAAACTTAACGTGAGACAATTGTGGTTCTTAATTCTGATTGGCTGAATCGTGTGAAAAAAACAGTCCGCACACTGATTTCTGCGCGCAAAGTTGCTGCTGCCAAAGCCTACTGCCTACTGCTGCCAAAGCTTGTCTTCAGTGGTTTATAGGGGAAGGCATGGCTTCAGAATGGTAATATTTGGTTGTTAGGAGGTGCTTTATTGAAGCATAAAGGAGTCTGGCACCAACAGCTCTTCCTTTCCAACCAATTCTCTGAACTCGCAATAATTTCAAATTCATTACCCAACAGTAGGGTGTTTGCTTCCAGACGTCTTAATAACGATGACGTCCTCCATTCATTTGAATTCATGTGTCGATCTTCAGATCGTTTCCTCTGGACTTTTCACCGAACACCAGCTCTGCTTCTCCTTTATGCTGAGCACTAACATCATGAGACACGCCAATAGCTCAGAACTTTCCTTGGGCGACCGCGACCTCCTTCCCAACGCAGAATGGGATTTCTTCTTGCACTCCATGCTACTGGCCAACATGATGGACAAAACCGCAAGCCTCCAGAAGACAGGTTGGTGATATTTCCGCCAATAAAATGACAAAGTAGAATCTGGATTAATGGTAACCTTATAAATGGGAGAACTTGTATGATATATACGATCGTAGTCAGCTTTGGTTTCCTTAACAGAAGGAATCAGTGCTCCAGAATGTTCCGCAGATGACTTTATTAGGTGCACAGCAGCAATAATGTTTCAGCTGTAGAGCTTGAGAAAGACTGACTCTACAACTGGAACGTTGCTGCTGAGAACCAAATAAATTAATCTGCTGAACTTTCTGCAGTGCTGGCTCCTTCTGTGTTTCCAAGCATTGACAGGGATATGCTTCCCCTGATCCCAAGCACCCATTTGTGGAACTTTATAAGCAGCGACAATTTCGTCAACCAATAGTTATCATCAAAGACTTAGTCGACTACATTTATTTTGTGACTAAGACTAAATAAAAACGAAGTTATGACTAGAACTATGGTGAAAATTAACTGACATTTTAGTCGACTGATAAAAACTAGAGTAAAATGTTAGGGAGGGGCTATTTGGGAAGAGATCCAATCAGAATGGATCTCAAGTATGAGAGAAATGCTAGATTTTCTATATTCAGACAAGAGATTACTCCAGATGTATATACAGGGCCGGCCCATCCATGGGGCCAGATGGAGCCATGACTCCAGGAGGTATTTTTTCAGGGGAAGCATTTTGGACCTCAACTAGGCACACCACCATTGCTGTGGATTCTGTGATATGCTCATACACACCACACATTACTGTGAGGTTTATTGCAGTGGATTCTGTGATATGCTCATACACACCACACATTACTGTGAGGTTCATTGCTGTCGGAGCTGTGATACGCTCATATACACCACACATTACTGTGAGCTTTATTGCAGTGGATTCTGTGATATGCTCATACACACTGCACATTACTGTGAGTTTTATTGCTCTGGAGCTCCATGATACGCTCATACACACGGCACATTACTGTGAGTTGTATTGCAGTGGATTCTGTGATACCTTCATACACCCTGCACATTACTGTGAGTTCTATTGCAGTGTATTCTGTGATACCTTCATACACACCGCACATTACTGTGAGTTTTATTGCTGTGGCGCTCTGTGATACCTTCACACAATCTGCACATCACTGTGAGTTGTATTGCTGTGGAGCTCTGTGATACCTTCATACACACTGCACATTACTGTGAGTTGTATTGCTGTGGAGCTCTGTCATACCTTCATACACACTGCACCTTACTGTGAGTTTTATTGCTGTGGAGCTTCTGTGGAGAAGAGCTTAAATAGTGCAGAATACACTTTAACCCATATGGTTTCAGTTGATTAAATCTGCTAGATTTAGTCAACTAAAACTAGACTAAAACTAAAACAATTCACAAGACTAAAATATGACTAAAACTACATTAAAACATTTCAGTATAAACTTACATTGCTTATAAGCAAGTATTTTAAACCGGAGTTCATTGCACTTTGTCCCAGCTGTAGACTAACAGCCTTCAGTTCTGGCCAAGTCCTCCCCTTTGAGCTGTCAGAAACAGCCAGACACAGCTATGTGGGCGGGCCGGTCACCACTGGTGTATTTTGGCCTAGGCCAACAAGGCCTAGGCCTAGGGCGGCACTTTCCAGGGGGCGGCGGCCCGCCGGTTGGCCCCACCCCAAAAAAAAATAATTTTTTTTTTTTTTACTTTTGCAAACTATTTTACCAGGAAGGAAACATTTGAGATGTCACTAATTTTCAAGTATGTCCTGGGTAGGCAAGGCCTAGGCTTTCACTTTCCAGGGGGCAACAAAAATCCTCACCACTAATTGGGTTACTCACAGAGCACCGAAATGACGCCAACATCTTGGTGTTCTGTAGTTCCCTGCACTTCGGGGAATAAAATTTCCCCACCCTGCAGTGAATTCACCACAGGGTCCCCAAAGTGCATGGAGTCGGCCGCTGAATGTTGCCACCTCAAACCCATGGCCTGCTGTTTTCAAAAGAACTACTGAATGAAAATGTCTGGAATTTACATATAAGATCCTATAATTGATAATAAAAAGCTCTGTTACAGAAAACGAAGAACCGCTAAAGGGGGGGGGGGGGGTTTTGCCCAAAAAATTCTGAAAAATTACTAGAGATACTAAAAAAAAATCAATAAATAAATAAAGACTTTTTACTGCAGATTAAAATAATAAATGGTTTATTAGATATTGCATAAAACCAGAATATTTTTAACATTGAAACCTATGGGGTTCGCCTGAATAAACCTGCTGATTGAAACCAGCGAACATCAGGGCATTTCACTGACATTTCTCTGCTGTTTGGGGTTCTCTGAATAGATTAACCATTACTTCTCTATGGGGATTTGCACTGCCTTCAAACAGCACCGTACTTGGTGGCAGTTCGCCAAACTTGCGTGTGAGCATATCACCAGATCAGTGGTGTACTTGGAGTGGTGGAGGGCGGGTCGCCCCAGGTACCAGTGATTATGGGGGTGTCATTAGGGGGTACTAGTTGGTGCCACTGTCACTGTGTCAGCTTTGAGCAGTGTTCTCAAACAATGAGCAGCGGAGCAGGGCGTTTGCATACGGAATAAAATCGAATAGAATAAAAATCCCCCTCTCCTCCCTCCATAGCTCCTCCCCTGCCCCGCAGCAGCTCTAGGAGAGGGGAGGGGGATGTGATTTGTGTCCAGAGAGAGAAGATGACAGTAAATGGCAGGTAAAGGGGGGGGGTGGGGGGGGGTGTATCAGCAGAATATGAAGCCCTGTCTGCTTACTGCTGTTTAAAGTGGACCTTTCCTTAACCAGCACTGCAGTGATAGAAATTTGTCATTGAGCTGCCTGGCTCCTGGTGAGGCTGCGTGCGTGCAGGTCACACTCGGTCCGGCCAGTCAGGTGCTACTGAGTCTCAGTACCACCTGACTGGCTGAACCACGTGACATGCATGCACGCAGCTGCCCGCCCTTTCGTTAACATGGACTGTCACTCTATTCTGGACTGAACACCCACTGGGAAGGGAATCAAAGCCACGGTGCACCCTCTGGCAATGGCACCCCACTGCTGACAAGATGGCTCCACGCACAGGCACAGCCGCGATCCTAACATGGCCGGGAGGGACCTCCTGCTGAGTCTGTACACAGTCCCTGCTGACTCTGCACACAGCCCTACCGCGGAGGCCAGTAAATGTAGAATAAATAATTGCTGTGTGCTCATATACACTCGGTTTTCTGGGAGTTTTATTGCAGTGGATTCTGATGCACTCATACACACCGCACATTGCATTGCTGGGAGTTTTATTGCTGTGGATTCTGATACGCTGACCCGCACATTGCATTACTGGGAGTTTTATTGCTGTGGATTCTGTGATACACACTGCATAGTACTGTGAGTTTTATTGCCCTGGAGCTCTGGGATACACTCATACACACTGCACATTACTGTGAGTTTTATTGCTGTGCAGTTCTGTGATATGCTCATACACAGTGCACATTTCTGTGGGTTTTATTGCTGTGCAGCTTTGTGATACGCTCATATGCAGTGCACGTTTCTGTGGAATTTATTGTTCAACCAATTAGAGCGGCTGTGAATCACTGTCTGAGCTTGGCATCAGTGTTCACTGGCAGACTTGATGCTCTGATCTGGATGCAGGTTTGGTAGCATGGCACAGGAAGAAAGCTGCCCTTCTGATATGAGGCTGGTACTTTGCTCCCTTTGCAATGGGTACCCTGCCTAAAACTACCACTGCTGAGCACAAACCTGGCATTGCCAGCAAAGCCATGTCTTCCTGTCTTTACACACAGTAGATAATCTGTGGTTTTCTCAGGGGAATTCTCAGGGGAATAAAGTGAGGGGGGCTGACTGCTGGCAGCAGGCAGCCCCCCACTTTATTATCACCCCCCCCCTCCCCTCACAGCACACACATTTCTGTGGGTTTTATTGCTGTGGTGCTCTGTGATATGCTTATACACACTGCACATTACTGTGAATTTAATTGCTGTGGTGCTCTGTGATATGCTTATACACACTGCACATTACCGTGAGTTTTATTGCTGTGGAGCTCTGTGATTCGCTCATACACACTGCACATTACTGTGAGTTTCATTTCCCCTATAGAGGAAGGGATGTGCTTTAAACAGGAAGAGGTGTGGTCTTGACAGGAAGGGGTGTGTCAAATTTAAATTAGGGGGTGCACGAGTTTAGTCAGGCCTAGGGCAGCACAAAACCTAAATACACCACTGCCGGTCGCAGTCATCGTGGCAGGAGAGTCCATTTCATTAAGATCTATTGGGTTTATTTCTGCATGTTCTTTTCCATAAGAGCGTCCTCATACTTGAACTTCGCCAAAGGCAAGAATCAGAAAACCTTGGCGCTCCGGATATTTCGGAAATTCATTTTCCATCAGCCTCAGTACATCTAATTAATGGCTGAGCAATGGCGGAGATGTAGTTCCAAAGTATCTAGAAGGCCAAGGTTGCTGTCCCCTGGGCCTAAATCTTCAGTAACTCTCGAACTGCCTCTGCCGTACTATTTCACGGAAAACGCTGAGGTCCGCCATGTCTTCTACATAAATATATAATTTGTTATTGTTGTGTTTTTGTGTTTATAGTAATTTTGTGTTTGTATACTCTGCTTGCACTCTGCATTTTTTCCAAGTGTTTACGGTTTCTCAGAGTTGAAAAACGAGACGTGGAGAGATGCGTTTGAGAGGGGACGTTGTGGATGGGTGGTTGAGGGGTGAAAATGGCGCATATTCACTAACCTTTCTTTTTAGACACTAGAGAAGAACTGGACAATTCTGCCGTGGCAGATGGCAGTGAACAAAGTCAAGGTATTTGTAATCTTGTTTTTCTCCCGTGAACCCAAGAATGTTTCCCAGCACAGGATTAAGCTTATCTGATCCATAATATAGGCAGGTTCTCTTTATTATGTAGCGCTCACTCCCGGAGGAGCCGCTGAATAAACCTCGGGTTAGTCTCACCGCACTAGGGAATAAATATACACCAGCACTGCTGTGGATTTTATAGATTATATACTTTACTGATCCCAATAAAGTGACACATATAATGTAAATACGGTATATGAACGACAGGATTTCGTAATGCGGGAAAACACGCGGCGGCAAAAGAAAAAGGATTAACCCCCTCAGTTCTGGAGTGTAAGTCCCGTGAGTGTAATGTCTCAAAAAGGTGTACGTGTATTGATTCGTGTACCCGGGTACCGTATTCAACTGGCCAGTGAATTTAATAAGCAAATCTTCGACTAGTCAAGTTGGGGCCCTGTAGAATTGAACAATAAAGCAGCGTGCTGGATTATACTTGGACTTGCGGCCTGTAAGGCCTCTCACCCATCCATTAGACAGTCCGTCCCACTGCCCGATCAAAGATGTCTCTCCGCTTGTCCTCCGGAACTCTGTGCCACTGGATCCGCTCTCTTGCTCATCCGATCTCCAACTCGAGAACTACGGCCTACCGCCTGCACTCCCTATGGATCATCGTGGTCTCCTTACAAGGGATCCAACTGGAACTGAAGTTCTGCGCAAACCTCTCAACTGTAATGGGTATGCCTCCGCAAGTTACTGTCCCGATCTTCAGCGCCCTCGAGGTAGCGTCTGCGCTTCAGCCTGGTCTCGATCCCTGGCAGTCTCACTTGCGTCCTCTGTCTTTCGCCGCTCCGCTCCCTCTGGCGCTTCTCTGCACGAGGCTGCTTACGTCCTTCCCCTCTGTTCCACCCACTTCCTGTATCCGCCGCAAAGCATGCTGGAAATTGTAGTTCAGTCCTGCTCAGCATAGTCCATATTTCCTCTGTCTCCCTCTGGTGGCCACAACAAGAAAATGCAGCAAACAGTCTTTTTTAAAGCAGCGCTACAATTAAATAACATTTTATTATTTTATTCTTCTCTAAATCTTGTGAACAAAAGCCAAGAGCAGCTATGGGAAAAACTGTGGCCCAAATACTTAAAGAAATGCCCCAAAAAAAGAGAACCCACTGATAAATAAGATGCCTTTTATCTTCGTGTGTGTATCTTGTCTCAGAACGGTTGAGATTGGATCTAATCGCTCGATAAATATTAGATGTGCAGGGGCAGACTGACCATTAGGCCAGTTGGGCACTGCCCGAGCGCCCTTTCCTACCACTAGTGGGTGATGAATGCCGTGGTGCGATATGTTCATTTTTAAATAAATTCTGTTATACGGCAATATACATATGGGTGGTGATTGTATGCTGGTGTGGCTTGTATGTAGACCGGCAGAATTGAGGGGCCCCATGATTTTCTATTGCCTGGGGGCCCCAAGAGTTTCCAGTCCATCCCTGAGGATGATTGTAGGAATAATGCTTTTGTTTGTTAGCAGAAATTAGGGATGACGCTCCAAAACCCTGCACCCCTGAATGGCTCGCACAGTCTGCATGGAAACAATGCCAGTACATGAGCGCCAACATGGAAGACTTCCTGTCCCTCTGCGGCTCCCTCTCTTCCAACACTCGGCAATGGAAAGCCTTCTCTGAGGCGAGCACTCCATATCAGTATCTTAGCACACCGTACGGATCCCAGCAAGGTAGTGATCATGTTTACACCATGACATTCCATAATCCATTAAAGAATATTAGATTTTTCCCTCAATCACAAACTGTACTTTTCTTGCGCTGTTACTCATCGGATTGGCTAATTTCCAGAGACACGTCATAGTGAATATTTTTGTTCAGTCTTTGCAGAAGAAAAGGAAGGAAAGGGACCTCAGTTAGGAGGAAACACTAACGAGACATTTACATATCAGTTTACAGAGGAGGAGGTTCTACAGCAGCTGTCTAAAGTAAAGACAAATAAGTCAATGGGGCCTGATGGGATCCACCCTAAATTATTAAAAGAGCTCAGTGGTGTAATGGCAAAACCGTTAACAGATTTATTTAACCAATCCTTGTTAACGGGGGTCGTCCCAGAAGACTGGAAATTAGCAAATGTTGTGCCCATTTACAAGAAGGGTAGTAGGGAGGAATTGGGGAATTATAGGCCAGTTAGTCTTACGTCAGTAGTGGGGAAATTAATGGAAACCATATTAAAGGAAAGGATTGTTGAACATCTAAAAACACATAGATTACAGGATCAGAAACAACATGGGTTTACCTCAGGGAGATCATGCCAAACTAATCTTATTGATTTTTTTGATTGGGTAACAAAAATAATAGACACAGGTGGTGCAGTAGACATTGCTTATTTAGATTTCAGTAAGGCTTTTGATACTGTTACGCATAGAAGGCTTATCAATAAATTGCAATCTTTGAGCTTGGATTCCTATATTGTTGAATGGATTAGGCAGTGGCTGAGTGACAGGCAACAGAGGGTTGTGGTAAATGGAGTTTATTCGGCGCAAGGTCTTCTTACCAGTGGAGTACCTCAGGGGTCAGTACTTGGACCCTTTCTCTTTAATATTTTTTATTAGTGATATTGCAGAAGGTATTAATGGAAAAGTATGTCTTTTTGCTGATGACACAAAGATTTGCAACAGGGTTGACGTTCCTGGAGGGATCAGCCAAATGACAAATGATTTAGGTAAACTAAAAAAATGGTGGGAGCTGTGGCAATTGAGTTTTAATGTGGATAAGTGCAAGATAATGCACCTGGGACGTAAAAACCCAAGGGCTGAATATAGAATATTTTATACAGTCCTAACCTCAACATCTGAGGAAAGGGATTTAGGGGTCATTATTGCAGAGGGTCTAAGGGTAAGTAGTCAATGTAATAGAGCAGCAGGAAATGCTGGCAGAATGCTTGGTTGTGTAGGGAGAGGTATTAGCAGTAGGAAAAGGGAAGTGCTCATGCCACTGTACAGAGCACTGGTGAGACCTCACTTGGAGTACTGTGTGCAGTACTGGAGACCGTATCTCCAGTAGGATATAGACATCTTAGAGGGAGTTCAGAGAAGGGCTACAAAAATGGTGTACGGCTTGAAGGAGAAAAGTTACCAGGAAAGGGTTAATGATCTTAACATGTACAGCTTGGAAAAAAGACGAGACAGAGGAGATATGATAGAAACATTTAAATACGTAAAGGGAATCCACAAGGTAGAGGAAGGGAGTATATTTAAAAGGAAACAAAGTAGCAAAACAAGAGGACATAGTCTTAGATTAGAGGGGCAAAGGTTTAAAAGTAACATCAGAAAGCATTATTTTACTGAGAGGGTGGTGGATACATGGAACAGCCTTCCAGTTGAAGTGGTAGAGGCCAAAACAGTAATTGAATTTAAGCAGGCATGGGATAAGCATAAGGCTATCCTAAACAAAAGATAAATCCAGGTAAAGTATCCATGTAATTGGGCAGACTAGATGTTCTTATCTGCCGACATTTTTCTATGTTTCTATAGTTGGCCAGTGCAGGGTTGGCTACATGCTTGTCTAATGACCACAATTCTTGGGTTGGGGGCTGGCACCCCTGTCCAACTCTATCCATTCCATGATTACACCATGAAAGAGCATATACTGGGCATGGCCGGAATGTGTTTCAAGAAGTAGCGCTTGGTTTAATCCACCACAATTTAGATGATACAGAGACATTAAAGGGAAGGCAGGCACTGGCTCCCAGATAACAGAGACATCCAAACTATCCACTTCTGGTACCCAGTACCAGCTATTTTTAGATTGCCAGCAGGGCTCAGAAACACAATATGGCATCAACTCTACTGTGTGCGCAACCACATTCACTCATAAACTGGAGCCCATGATCTATGCATTGTCCACCATGGACTTTCAGTGTCACAGACATTTCATTTAGAGTACCTGCCGTTCTTTTTATTTTTCCCCATGAATAAGAAGTTCTTCGTGTGATATATTTGAGGTGAAGCTCTGCAGGAACAGGCTCAGCGCTGCTGCAGTGTGACACGGTATCTCGGTTTGCCAGGCCACCATGTTTTTGCCAGACAATTCCTGTACTTGTGGCTACACTTAAAACATTTTAAGTTTGCTACTTTTCTAATTGTTGTGTTTTTGCACATTTCAATGTTTAGAGCTAACATTACCGGCAGAGGACACGCCATGCACTGCGCGGGACGTGTTTCCATGGGAGAAGCTGTCTGCCTTCCAAAAACTTATTATGGTAAGAGGAGAATTTGTGTTTTCTTTTCTTGTAAATGGGTAAATGGGCATGAAGACGAGAATATATGGACAAAATTAAGGGCTATGGATATCTGATTATGGGTTGATTGATAGGTGCAGGGCTGGACTGGCCTACCGGGATACCGGGAGGTATCCCGGCAGGCTGCTGCAATCAATGTGCCGCCCGCAGCATCACTAGAAAAACCGTGGGCTGGTACTAGCGGCCAGCGGCCGCCGACCGGTCAGCAGTCACCTTAGGTGTGTGTGTGTTGTGTATGTGTATATATATATATATATATGTATATGTATATGTATGTAGAGGTAGAAGGATAGCTAATACATGGTGATAGATATAGGTAGGTAGAAGACAGAGATAGGTGAATGGTAGATATAGGCAGATATAGGTAGAGGGTAGGTAGCTATATATAGATTAATATATTGACAGACAAACAGCTAGACAGACAGATGGATAGACAGATTGAAAGACTAGACGGGGAAACATTTCATGGATTTACAGGTTTGTCCTGCTACATAGATGATAAACAGACAGACAGAAATCGCATAGATTATCAGTGTGTATCTATCTATTCATCTGTCAGTCTATTTATTTTTCCATCAATAGGTCTGTCTGTCTGTCTAGCTATCTGGTCGGACAAACCTGTAAGATAGACAGACATTTCATGGATTTACATGTTTGTCCGACCAGATAGATGGACAGACAGATTGATAGACATTCAGAGGCAGACATCTCATGAATTTACAGGTTTGTCCAACCACATAGACAGACAGACATATTGATGGAAAGATAAATAGAGAGACAGACTGATAGACATTTCATGTATTTACTGGTTTGTCCGACCAGATAGAAAGACAGATCAACATCACAAGGATTTACAGGTTTGTCCATCCAGACAAATACACAGACATCTCACGGACTTGCAGGCCTGTCCAGCCTCATCCATAGTCTTGTGTCCTAATACACCCTTTACTACAGCAAGTGGGTGCTCGGTCCTTTCTGTTTCGGGGTGCAGGATGGCAAGAAGATCTAGAGATTTTGATCAGTCCAGAATTCGATTTGCTTTGTGAGACATGTTAGAGTTTTAGTCGTGAGTGTGACACCGTTTGGCCCTGGACTTATAATTCAGGCTGGTATCTGTACATCTGCCATCAGCTCTGACGGGTACCATAGCACCTCCGACCTCTGTATTGTAACCTTAACAACTTTGCTTTTAAACGCAGATCAAGGTCCTGCGGCCTGAATGTTTAATAAGCTCCATACAGGAATTTATTGTTGAGAACATGGGAGCTCAGTACCTTCAGAGCGGAAGGATGAATCTGAAGCAAGTGTTTGAGAGGTCTGCAGCGAGCATGCCGCTCATATTTATCCTCTCACCAGGTAAGTAACGAGTCTATCAGAAGCCGACTCGCTTTACATAATCATTTAACTCCGTGCAAAGGTAGACTAACGTATTGTTCGGTAAATTTACATCTTATGATGTGTGATGTTGTTATTTAAATCCACATTCTAGTCGCTGTGAGCTCTCCCTGAATCAGTTCAATGTGTTAAAACAAGCTTTCTCTTACTTTCGACCATTATTAATTTCTTTCCTTTACCTATTTAAAGTGCCCAATCGCTCCTAAAACATCTTTAGCTCATCTGAAAGTTCTCTGAAATCTGCCTATACATTGTGTTAGGTTAGCCACACAGCTGACAAATGGAAAGTTTTAAGAATAACCCTGGTAAAGAAATCTCCCTGCGCTTCTGTTTGCTCTCAGTGCTGCGGCATGCCGCATGACGTGTTTCCCTGGGGAGGGATTTATGACTTTCACAGCAGGAGACACTCCCCCAGAGCTGCCACTGAACTAAAAATTCCTGCAAAGCATTTGCACATGATTCATGGATTTTTTTGAACAGATAGGGATGCTCAGTAAGGTTCAACCTTTAACCCTTCCCTGCACTGCTGTGATTGCAAATGTCAACAAAATAAATGTAGTCTTTTTGGGGAAAAGGGGGATATAAATATACTTGCTTATGTATACCTGTGTGTGTTTGCACTGCAGCTAAGCAGTGGGATGGGGTAAAAAAACTTTTTAGCCTTTCAGAGTTAATATTAGGAGCATCCTTGCTATCTGGACCCCCCCCCCTCCCCTATGATCCACCCCGGGCTGAGCTGTCAATCAAACAGCTTAGATGTTTAATCCTTCCCACAAACGAGAGGAAGTAAAACCATGGCCGCCTGCATTAGGAGCTAAAAAACTCACAAAATTCCATTGAAAGTTGTAAAATAAAAAGGTTTACTGGTTTAATTAAGCTACAATAAAACGCATATCAAAAATCTCTATAGCAGGCGGCGGGTGTGCTTTAAGAGTCCACTGACTTCTCCCTCCTGACCAAGTGCTTCTTCATGTGTGTTTCATTGATATAAAAAACCTCAATAGTTTTTGTTGCGGCTCTCTGCCTCTGTCATTGACTTTTTAGGTACAGATCCAGTCAGGCAGCTGGAGCGTCTTGCCCTGGAGACCCGTGGTGGCACCGCGCACGTGGACATGATATCTCTTGGCCGCGGTCAGGGAACCAAAGCCGAGGAACTGATCAGCAAAGCGAAGCACCTGAAGGGCCGATGGGTCTTCCTGCAAAACTGCCACCTAGCAGCTTCATTCATGCCAAAACTACAGGAGATTGTGGATAAGTACGTGATAAACCATAACAGAAATGGTATCGTTAATACATATACTGATGGTACAGAACCAGTATTTCAGTCTGGCTGGGTCAATAGAGAGGCTGTTTGGACTCTGGCTCAAAGCCCGTTTCTTAAACATAAATCCAAAGAATGGTTAGAACCAACTGCTTACAACATGAAGAGGATAGGACCAAGGCACAATAGGGATAAGAGCAATGTCACAATGAAGAGAGGGATGGGCCAATGGCACAATGGGGGCTAGAGGGGTGGGACATAGGCACAGTGGGATGGATGGAGTAAAGGTACAATATGGGTGAAGGATGGGGCAAAGGAACAATAGGTGTCAGAGAAATGGCACATTAAAAAGCGGGATGGATGGACCAAAGGCGGATCATGGGCTAGAGTAGGCCTCAATATTTCAAGTCCCAAGCTACTAGCCAGGCCTTAAGAGTTACTCGCCACTAGTTGCCCCACCTAACCCCTATCCAGCTATGCCTCTGCATTCCCACTCGCCCTCCTGTAATTTCCACTATCCAAATGCGAGCAGGCGAGTGGAAATTTTGAGGCCTGGGCTAGAGGGTTGGGACCAGGGGATAGCGAGAGTGGTAGGGATGGAGAAAAGGCGTCATATGAGTGAGGATGGGGCAACGGCACAATTTTGACAAGAGGAACGGCACAATGAAGAGTGAGAGGAGTCAGCCAAATGCACAATGTGGGCTAGAGAGAATGGACATGTGCACAGTGGGAGGGATGAAGTAAAGGCAGAGTGGAGGTGGGAGGATGGGACAGACGCACAATGGGGATAAGAGGAAAGGCACAATGAAGAGTGAGAAGTATGGGCTAAAAGCAGTGTTGGCTAGAGGGTTGAGACATTGGCACAATGAGAGGGGGGTGGCGTAAAGGCACAATCTGGGTGGAATAGGAGGAATGGCACAATGTTGAGTGAGAGGGATGGGCCAAAGGTGCAATGTGGGCCATAGAAGTAGAACATGAGCAGGGTATTATGGATGGAGTAAAGGCACAATGTGGTTGGAGACTGTGACAAAGGCACAATAGGGATAAGAGAAATGGCACAATGAAGAGTGGGAGGATAAGGTCAAAGGCACAGTGGGGGCTATAGGGATGGGGCATGGGCACAGTAGGAGGGATTGATAAAGGCACAATATGAGTGTGGGGGTGGGACAAAAGCACAATGGGAATTGATGAGATGTGTCAGAGACACAATCGAATGAGAGAGATGGTGCAGACCCATAAAGGGGGTGACAGCAATGGGAGGAGGCATGATAGGGATGAAAAGGATGGTGCAGAGACACCAAAGCTCCAGGCCATGAACCTGCCAACTGTCCAATCACCTCCAGTATCCATACAATTAATAAGTGAAGAAGATCTAGGACAATAAAACCAGTGGCCGTGCACCGGGGAAGGAGCATGGTCATATCATTAAAGTGGCACGTGTGGATCCCCTATGAATCATGTGATCACCAGCTAACAGCTCACTGTATCCGCGTGAATCCCTGTGCGCTGTGACTTCCCGTGGATTAACTGAATGTTATCAATCTTATGTTAGGCTTTCACATCAAGGCGATTACATCGACCCTCAGTTCCGGTTGTGGCTGAGCTCCAAGCCGGACGTGGCTTTTCCCGTTCCTATTCTACAGAAAGGTTTCAAGGTAAGAGTAAAGCATGCGAGTGCTGTGTAGACAGGTGCAGGTAATGGATAGTCCATCCTATGAGCACCTGAATCATTCTGCACAGTCTATAGGATGTACACCACGGACGTAGCACTATGTGAGGTCATTCATTAGTCTGGATGTGATCATAATGACGATCAACATCGAGTCCCGTAATACATCCACCAAGTCACGGACAGGATCACTTTCCCTGCGATGTCCCATCAAGAAATGATATCACAAGCTGCTGCTCACGGGTTTCAGCGCCTCGTACTGCCATCATGTTGCTTTGCGGGGGCCGCATAATGAGGGAGACTGCAGGAGAGCTCTGTGATTGGCGGTGTAATTAACCAGCTGACTCATTAGCCAATCACCCGCCGGCACTAAACGAGTACACCAGCAGGATGGTCCTTCCTCTCCCATATTATACCTCATTTGCATACATTTTTAATGCTAGATTAGTGTGCCCGCTGGGGAGAAAAAAAAATGCTGTGAGATCTCACTCCTGTCACCCTGTATTACTGTAAAGAAGCTGCAAGGTGCAGCCCCCGCCTTCACTGTAACAAAAAGCTAAACAAACCTTTTGCTGCATTACAGCAGTCAGGGATTTGTCAGAATACAGGGAGAGCTGTGGGGTCACTCGCTGCTGTATAGAGATAAGATTTAGGGGGTTATAATGAGTAAAAAAAAAACATAAACAGGAGTTTGTGAACAAGGAGTTAAAATAGTATACGTCCTTTTCTACATTTTTCCCCTTTATATTTCAGTTTTTTCTCCCTTTTCCCCGGGGTATGTTCCCCTGTAGATGGCTGTTGAGCCCCCACAGGGCCTTAAAGGGAAATTGCTACAGACGTTCGATAGCAGCGGCTCCGGGGCGGTGACCGAGGAAGTCTTTGAGAAAGAAGATGGCGGGCAATCCTGGAAGAAGCTGGTCTTCAGTTTGTGCTTCTTCAACGCAGTCGTAAATGAAAGGAAAAAATATGGATCCCTTGGCTGGAATATCCCGTACCAGTTCACATCATCTGACCTAGAGGTACGTCCCGGCACAGGACAGCGTAATAGATGGGGTGACAACTTCTGCTCCAATACAGGGATAATAACACGTCAACAAGGATAACAAATGAGACCTATGCAAAGTCAGAGGCGAAGCTCAGCTACAGGCCATAAATTCCCATTGACTATTCCCACAAACACAAGATCCGAAATGCCACTTTGTGGAATAACCATCCCTATTCTGAACCCATATCTCTCCATCTTTTCTCTCCTAATGTACCTCTATTTAGGCCCTCCTTCATACATATTCGGGGTGTGTGGGTGTCTTTTTAGGGGCTCCTCCATATATTCAGCGTGTGTGGGTGTCTTTTTAGGAGCTCCTCTATATATTCAGGGTGTGGGTGTCTTTTTAGGGGCTCCTCCATATATTCAGGGTGTGTGGGTGTCTTTTTAGGGGCTCCTCCATATATTCAGCGTGTGTGGGTGTCTTTTTAGGAGCTCCTCTATATATTCAGGGTGTGGGTGTCTTTTTAGGGGCTCCTTCATACATTCAGGGTGTGCGGGTGTCTTTTTAGGGGCTCCTCCATATATTCAGGGTGTGGGTGTCTTTTTAGGGGCTCCTCCATATATTCAGGGTGTGCGGGTGTCTTTTTTAGGGGTTCCTCCATATATTTATAGGGTGTGTGGGTGTCTTTTTAGGGGCTCCTCCATATATTCAGGGTGTGCGGGTGTCTTTTTAGGGGCTCCTCCATATATTCAGGGTGTGCGGGTGTCTTTTTAGGGGCTCCTCCATATATTCAGGGTGTGCGGGTGTCTTTTTAGAGGCTCCTCCATATATTCAGGGTGTGCGGGTGTCTTTTTAGAGGCTCCTCCATATATTCAGGGTGTGTGGGTGTCTTTTTAGGGGCTCCTCCATATATTCAGGGTGTGCGGGTGTCTTTTTAGAGGCTCCTCCATATATTCAGGGTGTGCGGGTGTCTTTTTAGGGGTTCCTCCATATATTCAGGGTGTGCGGGTGTCTTTTTAGGGGCTCCTCCATATATTCAGAGTGTGTGGGTGTCTTTTTAGGTGCTCCTCCATATATTCAGGGTGTGCGGACGTCTTTTTAGGGGCTCCTCCATATATTCACGGTGTGCGGGTGTCTTTTTAGGGGTTCCTCCATATATTTATAGGGTGTGCGGGTGTCTTTTTAGGGGCTTCTCTATCTATTCAGGGTGTGTGTTTATAGCTGAAAAACAAAACATTAGTGCAATGAGTCTGTACATCATGTTATCCCATGTGCCAGTGCGTAGGATGTCAGACACCTCGGTGCAGGACTCCATTGCGCCCTCCTGTGGCTTGTTTTAAGTGATAGCTGCTTTTTTACCACAAAAAGGACATTTTAAAACTGAATCGACTGACCGGAAGATCTGTCCTCAGGTTTCCATCCAGATGCTCGGGATGATCATGCGTGGGCAGGCGGAGATCCCGTGGCAGGCTGTGCACTATCTGACAGGGGAAGTGGTGTACGGCGGGCGTGTGACGGACTCCTGGGACCGCCGGTGTCTGCTCAGCATCCTGGACAAGTTCTACAACCCTGCCGTGCTATGTGAAAACCATGCTTTCTCTGCTGACATGGTAAGAAAGTGCAACAGGATGTAGTCACATAATCATGGGGTACGGCCCCCCGGAATGTGTCTTACAGGAGCTAAAGTCCCCCCAGCATGCAGATTGGTTATATGTGAAGTGTCACGGGCCCAGGCTGGCATTGAATTGCATCATTCGTATAAAATATGGTGTTTCAGAAAAGCTGAAAAATATCATGAGCCTCGTTTAATTGGCTGCTAAACCTCATATATATATGTTTAAAATATACATTGTCCGGCCAAAACAGACACCATCTGGATTGTCGTGGCTTCACTTCGTCAGGTCTTGGTTCCGCAACGTTATGTGCCCAAAAAGTGAGGTCATGTGACTCCCTGAATATACTGAATGAGCAGGTTTTTCCATCAATGGGTTTTTCTCCCCTGATGGCACAGCGGGCATATTCCAAGATGGCAATGCCAGGACTCATTGAGCTCAAATTGTGCAAGAGTGGTTGAGGGAGCATGAGGCATCATTTCCACACATGTATTGGCCACCGCACAGTCCAGACCTTAACCCCATTGAGGTTAATCTTTTGGATAATGTGCTGGAGAAGACTTTACGCAGTGCCGCGACTCTCCCATCATCAACACAAGATCTTGGCCACAAATTAATGCCACTCTGGACGCCAATAAATGCCGTGACATTGCATGAACTTAACCGACGATGCCGCGGCGAATGCGTGACACAATCACAGCAAAAGGCGACACAAACACATATTACAGCGTGTGAGTTTTTATTGGCCGGGCTGTGTATAAAGAGGTGCTTCTATGACTTACCCAGAAGCAATTCCATTATTCCAGCTCAGGAGGCACAATAAGTCATTGGGAAGTTGAGTAATACAGGAGATCTCTAGCTTTGCACTCCTCCTCGTTACAAACTGTGAGGCCGAGGAGACGGCGTGGCCCAACATCCACAGCATCTTCTAGAAAAGAGTCAGTAGAGGACTTGTTAACAGCAGATCAGGGCTGGTGGGTCCCAGCTGAATCAATATTGGCCATTGTCCATCATTGTGGCCTGGAAGGCTTGTGGGGGGGCACAAGTTGTGTATTTCTATAATTTATTCATTGTGGTTCTTAACACTAGATGTTTCCAGCTCTCTGTTCGCTTTTAAAACTGTAACACGAGTTTATCCTCAGGTTTACCGGTCATTGTCAGACAGTGCGACTCTACAAGACTACAGGGATTACCTGTCCTCTCTGCCAGACACGGACTCCCCGGAGATATTCGGGATGCATCAGAATGCTGAGAGAGCTCACCTGGAATCCCAAGCCCAACTATTCCTGGACACTATTGTCAGTATGCAGTCCATAAAGAGTGTGGAGGACACCGCAGAAAGGTAGGACATCCATTGAAGGCTAAACACAGAGACTGTAATGTACCGAGGACTTCACGCTGTGACGTGTCATGGCGTTTGGGAGTCACACTGTGACGTGTCATGGCGTTTGGTAGTCACACTGTGACGTGTCATGGTGTTTGGGAGTCACACTGTGACGTGTCATGGCGTTTGGGAGTCATGCTGTGAATTGTCATGGCGTTTGGGAGTCACGCTGTGACGTGTTATGGTGTTTGGGAGTCACGCTGTGACGTGTTATGGTGTTTGGGAGTCACGCTGTGACGTGTTATGGTGTTTGGGAGTCACGCTGTGACGTGTCATGGTGTTTGGGAGTCACGCTGTGACGTGTCATGGTGTTTGGGAGTCACGCTGTGACGTGTCATGGTGTTTGGGAGTCACGCTGTGACGTGTCATGGTGTTTGGGAGTCACGCTGTGACATGTCATGGTGTTTGGGACTCAAGCTGTGACGTGTCATGGTGTTTGGGAGTCACGCTGTGACGTGTCATGGTGTTTGGGAGTCACGCTGTGACATGTCATGGAATTTTGGGAGTCACGCTATATATAATTAAACACTTACCGTGATACTGTTTGTGTTTCTCTGTTTTATTTGTGATTTTTGTCTCAATGAATCTTTCCATGTGGCAGAGCTGAACAAAACAAAGACGAGATCGTCCTGGAGATCATTTCTGACATCCTCAATGTGTTACCAGTGACTGTGGAAAGCAAAACAAAGCAAGAGGTTCCCGTTACCGCCGATGGTACCAGTGTTTCTCTTGGTACTTTATTTTCTGCTCCAGCTTGGGACTCGATCGCCAAATCCACGAAAGGTCTGAACCCGGCACAATGCTTCCAATACGTTATACCTTTAACATGTTCCCTGCGCCGACGCGGACGACCTTCTCATGTGTTTGAAATAATGGCAGCTAATTAAACTTTTGACGTTGGGTCAGACTTTATGTTCTCAGAGACTTAAAATAAACTGATACATTGTTTTCCTTGATATCAGCGGTGAGGAGGATTGATGAGAGTCTATAGGTCTGCTCCTGAATGTCCTGAGTTATGGAGGCTCGTAAAGCTCTCTGGGTAAACGTGTGTATTTGTGTGGATCGTCTGCGTTTACATAAGGGATCGGCAACATCAGCTCTCCAGATGTTTTCAAAGTACGTTTCCCTTGGGGATCAGCTATTCTGATGAGCAACTGAGCATCATGGGAGATGAAGATATAAAATGTGGGGTCAAGGTTGCTGACCCCTGGTGTATGTGACTGCTTAGGTGTATTTGTATGGAGTGTTGGTGCATTTACCTTAATGCAGGCGTGTGTTAGAGTGGTTTGTGTCTATGCAGAGTGTCTGACCGTGCATGGTGGCATGGAAGAGGTCTTCCTTCTCTCTATGCCATCAACTAGGGCCACGATGTGAACGAGGTCTTAGGCAGCTGCCTCTTTACCCTAATTGTAGGACTGCCCCTGATTTCTTATGTAATTCCTGCAGACCCTCTGCTGTGTATGGTGCGACGGTTTAATTTCTCGGCTCGGCGATAGCGCCTCGTACTGACAAGACGTTATCGTTACGGTGTTCACAGGTTATGACCCATTGATTAACTCGGCGTTGCTGACCGTCCTGCGCCAGGAGATCGATCGCTTCAACCACTTATTATCTGTGATGCACGCGTCGCTTCACAGTCTGAAGCAATCCATTAGAGGAGAGATACTTCTTAACAAGGGTCTCGAGGAGGTTTATATCGCCCTCCTCAACCTGAAGGTGCCTCGACTCTGGCAGGTGAGTAGAACTCACGTAACGCTGCTTAAACAACGTCAGTGACACCGACACATTGCAATCCAACCGACCGGCTGAGCTTTATGAGACTAGTAGTGTCCAGCAAGAGATGTCCCTGGATGAGATATACTACAGGTCAAGCATCCCTTATCCGGTATTCTAAAATCCGGAAGACTCCAAAAACTAGAACTTTTGGAGCCGGGTAGTTGTTTTGTGGTGACAGCGGTAAGAAATGGCCGAATTCTGGAAATATTACGCAGTTGGTATCGGCAGGAGGAGGAAAGAGACTTGATGTGGGGGATGAAGGAAAGAGCAGAGTCAAGTGTAACTCCAAGACAGCATAACACAGCGGAAATCACATACAATAATAAATATGTAATAAAAGATCTCATCATAGGATTCCCAGAAATGAGGTAACAGCCACTGAATGAGACGTAACCACTAGAGTTTCAAGAACTTGTCTCTGAGGTGGGCTCATATTTGCATAGAGGTGTGCTTAACCAAGCCTACTTTAAATTCCTGCCAATTTCTCTGTACACATTCAACACGGATAAGAAACGAAGGCAAGGTAACTCCTTTCTCTCTGGATTAGGGAAGCTCGGGACGGGTGCAGACGTTCGGGAACCCAGCTCCAAAGCGCTGCAGCAAACCGCAGCACATGTTGGGAGCCTCCGAGCAACATGTCACACGGTGGGGCTGTTCAGAGTCACGCTGGCTCTGTGCATCATGTCCGTGAAGAAACCCCGCACAGCGCCCCCAGCGAGTAATATACTACCCGGAGTCCCGCTGGCTCTGTGCATCATGTCTGTGAAGAAACCCCGCACAGCGCCCCCAGCGAGTAATATACTACCCGGAGTCCCGCTGGCTCTGTGCATCATGTCTGTGAAGAAACCCCGCACAGCGCCCGCGAACTATCTATATTAACATAGCGCCCGCCAGCGAGTAATATACTACCCGGAGTCCCGCTGGCTCTGTGCATCATGTCTGTGAAGAAACCCCGCACACTCCACAGCGCCCCCAGCGAGTAATATACTACCCGGAGTCCCGCTGGCTCTGTGCATCATGTCCGTGAAGAAACCCCGCACAGCGCCCCCAGCGAGTAATATACTACCCGGAGTCCCGCTGGCTCTGTGCATCATGTCCGTGAAGAAACCCCGCACAGCGCCCCCAGCGTGTAATATACTACCCGGAGTCCCGCTGGCTCTGTGCATCATGTCCGTGAAGAAACCCCGCACAGCGCCCCCAGCGAGTAATATACTACCCGGAGTCCCGCTGGCTCTGTGCATCATGTCCGTGAAGAAACCCCGCACAGCGCCCCCAGCGTGTGATATACTACCCGGAGTCCCGCTGGCTCTGTGCATCATGTCCGTGAAGAAACCCCGCACAGCGCCCCCAGCGTGTAATATACTACCTGGAGTCCCGCTGGCTCTGTGCATCATGTCCGTGAAGAAACCCCGCACAGCGCCCCCAGCGAGTAATATACTACCCGGAGTCCCGCTGGCTCTGTGCATCATGTCCGTGAAGAAACCCCGCACAGCGCCCCAGCGAGTGATATACTACCTGGAGTCCCGCTGGCTCTGTGCATCATGTCCGTGAAGAAACCCCGCACAGCGCCCCAGCGAGTAATATACTACCTGGAGTCCCGCTGGCTCTGTGCATCATGTCCGTGAAGAAACCCCGCACAGCGCCCCCAGCGTGTGATATACTACCTGGAGTCCTGCTGGCTCTGTGCATCATGTCCGTGAAGAAACCCCGCACAGAGCCCCCAGCGAGTAATATACTACCTGGAGTCCCGCTGGCTCTGTGCATCATGTTCGTGAAGAAACCCCGCACAGCGCCCCCAGCGAGTAATTACACGCTGGTGGCTGCAGCCGGAGGGGATCGTGGCTCTCCCGCTACGATTTCCTTCCTCTAAAACATCACATTCTCCCAGACTCCGAAACCCAGAATGCTTTTCCAGATAAGAGTTGCTAAGCCTGTAATTCTATGACTTCCTATAATATTCTACACCCCCCCCCCATGTCCCATTCACTTATTATATACGGGACTACAAAAACTACTCCCAAAAGCATCTCCAGCCTCCGAGGAGCTACGGATGGGAGAGAAGAATAATGATGATGATGATGACTCTCCACATTTCTTGGACAAAACAGCCGCGTTGACCGTTATCTCGCTAGGATGGAGAATATTTACACAGTTACAGTTTGGTTATTTTGGCCTAAATCTTGTAATTACTATGTGAAATTTCTACATTTCCCAGATTATTTTCTTTTGAGAAAGGATTTTACCAGGAAGGATACATTGAGATTTCTCTCATTTTCAAGTATGTCCTGGGTGGCGAGTATGTACCGTTAGGTGTCTTGCCCAAGGACACTTACTGGAGAGGTGCTCTTGCTGGGATTCCAACCTGGAGCCCTTTATTATGGTTTTATTCCCCCTGTTTATTCCTGGATAGATTGTAACCTGGGAAAAATTTTCACAATAAATGAGATTTAAAAATAATTACGTTTTTTTTTCTGTTTTTTTATTTTAGCAAAGTTCCTATGAGTCCTGCAAATCTCTGGGATCATGGGTGGACGATCTGGTGCAGAGACTCGACTTCTTTTCTACTTGGGCTAAACAAGTCATCAAGTGCATTCAAGACAGGTGAGAAAAAAGCAGGACGAGAAATGAGCAGTATGTGTAACAGTGGTTCTGAACTACATGTCCCATGATGCTCAGCCAGGTTTATGTGTGACTAAGCATCATGGAACATGTAGTTCCAAACCATCTGTATACCAAAGTTTGCCATCATTGGTATATAATATGTGGAGACGTTGCAATGTAGCAATGGTTACTGCTGGTCTAAGGAAGCAAGAATGGCAGAACTTGGAAACCCTCAGCCCATTAACCCCCTAAACTGGGCGCCGGATCATTATTCCATTTTAGGCTAGGGTCAGACTGAGGCAGTGCGAACGTGCGTTCTGGCGCACTTAATCACGGCCGTAGTAGCAGCAAATGCCGGGCAATGACGGCCAATATACGAAGTACGGCCGCACAAAAGTCCGGCTGCGCAACGCAAGCGGCAAACGAACGCATTTTGTCGAGAACGTAAAACCGCTAGTACGGTCGTACAGAGTGCGCTGCGTCCGCTAGAGGCGTGTGTGCGTGATTTGGAGATGTCAGACACTGCTAATGTCCGGCCAACATAACGTCCAGATGCACAAAGTGTTTTATTGATGATCCGTACAAAATAACCGCTATGACCGCTATCGCGTATTCCGTGAAAAAATGCGTCTATTCGTTCGAACGCACTTTTTCACAGACAACGTGAAAATGCGTTCGTCTGACCCTAGCCTTATTATCACATGTGCTTTCAGGTTATTTATGGTGAAAAGAAGCAATGCACCATCACATTGAGTCACAACATTGACCTGTGTTTGATATTGTGGGCAGTCTTGGACAGTGGCGTCACTAGGGTTGGTGTCACCCGGTGCGGTAACTCATGGTGTCACCCCCTCTCCCCCCCCCGAGTTTTACGGGGATATTTTTTTTTACTACTCTTGCTCATAAATCAGTGCTCCATATAACACTGAATGCTCATAATACACGGCGCACATTACTGTGAGGTTTATTGCTGTGCAGCTCTCTCATATACTCACACACAAATTTTGGTGAACTGCCAGCAAGTACGGTGCCTGTTCGACGGCAGTGAAATCCCCCATAGAGAAGTAATGGTTAATCTGCTCAGAGACATCGAACAGCAGAGAAATGCCCAGATGTTCAGTGGTTTCATTAGACAGGTTTATTCTGGGGAACACCATCAGGGCCATTCAGAGAGAGGTGAAAACCTTGAGAATTGCCAGGAGAATGGACAATCTAGACCAAATAGCCAATTTGGAAAGTGAGATAAATGGGAGAATTTTTCTGGTTTGACTATTTTACCCTAGAATTTTCAATTCTCCAGTCATTCTCAAGGTTTCCACCTCTCTCTGAATAATCCTGCATAGGTTTCAATGTTAAAAATATTCCCGTTTTTACCCAAAATCTAATAAAATGTTTATTCCATTAATCTGTAGTAAAAAGTCTCTTTATTTGTTGATTTATTTTTCTTCGTATCTAATAGGCATTTTTTTTAAAAAAACTTTTTTTTTTCTTTCTAATGTTTTTTTTCTGTAACGGCCCTTTTTATTATCATTCATAGGATCTTATATGTTAATTCCAGACATTTTCATACAGTAGTTTTTTTGAAAACAGCTGGTGACGGGTTCGCGGTGGCATTCGGTGGCTGATTCCCTGCACTTCAGGGACCCTGCGGTGAATTCACCAGGGAAATTATATCCCCAAAGTGTCTGCGTCATTTCAGTGCTCTGTGAATATCTCCTTTAGTGGTGAGGTTTTTTGCTGCCCCCTGGAAAGTGCCAGCCTAGGCCTTGCCTACCCAGGACATACTTTAAAATGAGAGAATTCTCAATGTATCCTTCCAGGTAAAATAGTTTTTGAGTAAAAAAAATATATATATATTTTTTTTTTAGGGTGTCTAGGCGGGCCTAGCGACGCTGGTGGTCATGGATTAGGATGGGTCTTTATGTTGTCCGTGCCTCTCATCCCCCACCCCCATTGTGCCTTAAACCTCTCACCTCCCATGGTTCTTTTGCTATTTTCTTACCCAACTGCGCTCTCGCCCCACGTCACTCACTCCCATCGCATTGACTTATTCCTCCACTTGCTGGCAAGTTGCACTTACAAGTATTTATAAAGTTCTAACATGTTCCGTAGCGCTGAGTTAGTTTTTCCCCACTGTGTATGTTTTGTTTCCTGGGCCTGAAGGCTGGGGTCAGACGAGCGTGATTTCTACGGGCTGTACGTCCGTGCAGTACGGACATCGTCAGTACGGATGACGCAGTAGTGGTCACACAGTCCGTGTTTTCACTGAAGTTATTTTTTGACGGATGTAGGAGGGAAAAATAAATTACAATGAAAAAACATTCTGTCCGTCAAAAATGCTGGACGTATAAATGCAGTCCGTCTGACCATGCTCCATCACTCACACACAAAGCTATGCAGACGTTGTGGACGCAGCGCACTCCGCACGTCCGTTCTAGCAGTATTACGTTCTTGCCTAACCTGCGTCCGTTTGCCGCGGCCGTTGTGTGTCCGCAGTTCAGTGCGGACGTACTTCGTGTGTCAGGCTCCAATGGACTTTCTTTCATGCTATCACGGACGTACTTTTAGGCGCAATCACGGACGTGAACACTACGCTCGTCTGACACCAGCCGAAGCTGCAGCTCCGTCTGCTCATATGTTAAGCCGACCCTGGACATGATAACATAATAATGTGGTTTGGCGGGTAAAGGGGGCAATTTATTAAACATATATAAGGCTAGGGTCAGACTAACGCATTTTTCGCGTTGTCTGTGAAAAAGTGCATTCGAACGAATGGACGTATCTTTTCACGGAATACGCGATAGCGGTCATACGATGCGCATTTTCGTCCGTGATTTTGTACGGATCATCAATAAAACCCTTTTTGTGTCTGGACGTTATGTTGGCCGGACATTAGCAGCGTCTGACGTCTCCTAATCACGCACACACGCCGCTAGCGGACACAGCGCACTCTGTACGTCCGTACTAGCGGTTTCACGCTCTCGAAAAAATGCGTTCGTTTGCCACTTGCGTTGCGCAGCCGCACTTTTGTGCGGCTGTTCTTCGTATGCTGCCTGGCATTGGACGTCATTTGCTGCTAGTGCGGCCGTGATTTAGTGCTGCTAAATGCACGTTGATACTGCGTTAGTCTGACCCTAGCCTTAATATAAAATGTCGCTCCGTCTCTCCCGTACAGGTTCGGTCAGACGCTGGGATTCCAGAAGACGTTTAAATATCACCGGCCCGGCACATCCCAGACAGCCGAGATTCCCGAAATAACTCCGCCGCTTCTCCAGGAGCAGCCGAGCAGTTACTGGCTTTCAGCATTTTTTTTCCCTCAAGGTAAGGGAGATGGATGTTCAGAAAATATGATCCCGACGCCTTAAAACAGCAAACCTCCAAGCTGAATATATACGAGACAAACTTACCCGCCTGCCCCAACCCACCATGACTTACATATAACTGTGCCGGGTAACCTGGGCGTCTACGTCTTATTCACCATTTAAACCATCGCTGAGCCCACACCTAAGGTCACCAGATTGTCCATGTTTTCCTCGACACGTAAAATGTATTCGTGCTGAGTGATGGGCGGTGCGTGAAAAATGCCACCCCGCCGCATGTGTAACCATACACTGCAAGTAAGAAATCATAAAGGAATCCCAGGTGACCTGCCTTGAATTCCTTCCTGCAGCAAATGAATTATACATGTTGCAGGGCAGCACTTTTCCCTGTGCTCACCCTCTGCATTAAATAGCAATGTGTCCAGGAAAACATGGCTGACCTGGCAGCTCTACCTGTCCTCCTTTCATGATTCTTTGCCAGCAGTTTCCATGATATAACACAAGGATACGCATGCGCTGTCCATGTATATCCGACATATCGTGCAGTTTAGTCACGGAGCCTCGATTAAAGGTGCACAGATCTTGTCGGCTGCCAGCATTTGTAACGGTATGAGGCGTTAGACAGAAAATGCTACTTAAATGGCTGCATTGCCGTGGGCCTGGGGAGACCAGTGTGGGGGGGGGCTCAGCTTCCTGACTCCGAAGCTCAGGGGGTGCACCAGAGATATGGTGGGTTTTATTTATACACGCACCAAACACTTCCCAAAGCAGCAGGAGGGGCTTGGAGCTGCTCAGTAGAGCGGCCTTTTGGTTACAATTGTTAGGTACTCACTCTGTAAAGAGGTGCCTTGAAATGGCGAGTGAGCTTACGTTGCAATGGCCATTGAAACAAACAAAAACCTCAGTGTTTTGTTGTACATGGAACACATAGAAACGAGCGCAGATAACAACTTTTTTTCTCTTGTTATGTTTTATACATTAACTGGGCTGTTACTCCTGGCTGTTGCTGCCGCTCCGGTGAGTATGGGCGCGACGCCATTTTTTCTGTATGTATGTATATTATGCTTGTAACACCAGTTCGTCGTTTTGCTGCTGTTCCTCTTTCCATGTTTTTGTTTTTTACCCCAAATGGGAAGTGGTTGGTGCGTGTATAAATAAAACCCACTGTATCTCTGCCTCTCCTTAGCTGAAAAGCAGCAGGAGGGGCTTGGAGCTGCTCAGTAGAGCGGCCTTTTGGTTACATTGGTTAGGTACTCACTCTATAAAGAGGTGCCTTGAAGGGGCGAGTGAGCTTACGTTGCAATGGCCATTGAAACAAACAAAAACCTCATAGTGTTTTGTTTAGGGATGTGCGTTTCGGGTTTCGGAATTTTGGAATTTTCACGAAATTTCCCGATTCGTGTTTTCGGATGCGGCCGATTTTCTGAAAATTTTTAGATCCGAAAATGGCAGATCCGAAAAGTTTTCCGAGCCGAAACGAAATATTTTCGGAATTTTCGAATGTACTTGAAATGTGTCAAATCGAAATTTATTGCTTTGAAACGAGGAGAACAGACGTTCCGGGAAAACGAAAATTTTCGAAAATACGAAAAGTCGATACAAAAAACGAGCTAAGTGACACGAAAATACGAAAAATGGTCGAAATTCCGAAACCATGTACAATTCCGAAAAACGAAAATTTTCGAACATACGAAAAGTCGATACAAAAACGAGCAAAGTGACACGAAAATACGAAAAATGGTCGAAATTCCGAAAAAAAAAAGTACACGAAAAACGAATCGAGCCGAACCGAATCGAAACAGAAATCGGTCGAAATGAGCCGAATCGAAAAGTTTAAAAATCCGAAAAATCGAATCGAACCGAAAAAAAAATCGGTGCACAAGCCTAGTTTTGTTGTACATGGAATACATAGAAACGAGCACAAACACACATAACATCTAGGGAAGCCGCTTGACGCAGGCTCAGAAACCAGGCTATTCCCAGACTTTTTAGGCGGCATCGCAAACGATCGGCCATTTATGTCAATAAAAACACACACAGCAATGTCTAACAGCAGTTATTATCGTTTAGAGACGCATTGCTGCTGGGAGGTTTATCGCTTTAGAAATACTTTTAAATGTAACTGTACTAATTTCTACTGAAACAAGACAAAAAAATGGTTTGAGAGCCGGCGCTCCTGTCTGGGTGTTATCAGGCTTGGTAAAGGCTGCTGTTTTGGCTGAAGCGTTGTCTGCTTTGGAGGATAGGTTTCCACATATAGAATGGAGAGCCTGGCTTGCTTCATCAGTTTGTTTTGATCCAGTGCAGAGGTGGCCGCGCCGGATCCATCAGAACACCCTGAATAACGCGCGTTCAATACAGCGTGTGCGTTACCCATTTTTATAATTTCCAGTAAAAGTTGGATAAATCTCACACACGATGCGCAAAAAATGTTATTAAATCGAAGAGAAAACCAATTGCATTGTTTTCATTACAAGGTTTACAGATTCCGCGGGCCTCAAAGGTGGATCTAGGGGTGTGTGTGTGTTGGTGTCTGTGTGTTATCTGGCTATGTGTGTGTGTGTTTGTGTCTGTGTGTTATCTGGCTGTCTGTGTGTTATCTGGCTGTGTGTGGATATGAGTGTGTCAGGGCGTGTTGTTGCTGGTGGTGCTCGATTCTCAGTGACTGGCACAGCATGTTCCAGACTGCAGAGCATTGCAGTGCGGGGTCTGTCAGGTGTCAGCTGAGCAGCAGGAGGACAGACCCTGTGCGGTAACATTCAGGGAAGCGTGAGTGTGATCAGCTCAGCCTGGGATCCGGCACCCGCTCTGCCGGTCACTACTACTGCGAACCTAACACCAGCTCTTAACCAAAACTGGTAGAGTGCCCCCCCCCCCAACATGTTTCTGGATCCGCCGGAGTCATTTAGCCAGGTCTTATACGCTGAACTGTTTTTTTGGATGGTTTTGTCTGCGTTGCTATGTGCCTCCTGCCTTCTCCAAATAGCGTTTTGAATGGAGCCCTCATAAAAGCTCCTTCATGTAGCAGAAATATTTGTTCAATTACCCAGAAGGCACTGGTTTATTCGGTTATGTCAGCCATGCTTCTCTTGTGTCTGTCTAGGATTCCTGACTGCAGTGTTGCAGAACCACGCGAGGATGAAAGGTCTCTCTGTGGACTCGCTCACACTTAAACACCGAGTCTGTTCGGCAGCAGATTATTCCCCAGAGGCAAACGGAAGACAAAATGTGCAAACTGCAGCTTTCAGCGTAAGTCATTTCTTACTCGCATTAACCACTTTAATATCGAGTTTCCATTTAGACCCCTCAGTCTTAGAGATGGATCCCCATTTAATAAATTGAATGTTCTGCAGCAGTTGTTGATGTTTGAAGATGACAGGATACCAGACATCACCCCTAAAAATGACTTCACCCACCCAATGAGTTCTTTCCCGCTGTCTACTTATGGATGTTTGGTCGTTGTGTTGCAGAGTGACGTTGGATTTCTCTTAATGGATAGATCTCATTAGGCGACATGTCCCTCTCCATCTCGGACGGGTCATTATCAATCAGTCCCTTTGAGTTAATAAGAGGTGAGGAGGCCTCTGCTTTTTTTTTGTCCTTAAGGAGAGTGAATGAGTGACCTCAGAAATCTACTGCAGAGACAGACTGAGCATGTGCAAGGTGCCCTCAGACAGGGCAGATTTAAATTTACCTGCTCATTTCCAACTGTTATCCTTCAAAACTGGATTTATTTATTTATTTTTAAAGTATTTTACCAGGAAGGATACATATTTAAGAATATATCCATTTTTATTGTAATAAAGAAAATAAAGAGCTGAGAAAAAAATAATATTTATTTAATAAAGAGAGCTGAGAAAATAATAAATAGTAGAATATAAAAAGTCTACTCACATTTAACGGTGCCTATAATTGAAGAGGCACCAAATCTCAAGCAGCCGGCAATTCCAAGGGGCATGGACCCCCTTCTTAGTTGATATGGTCCTCAGTGGTGATAGTGGTGGTGATTCATCCACTTAAACAGGACAGGCACTCTCTGGCTACGTTTAAAACTACTTTTATTTATTGTATTGTAAACTTTTAATAAAGTAGTTTAATATAAATTTATTAATAAAGAGAGCTGAGGTGACTTAATAGCAGAGCGAAAGGGAAAAAATATCAAAATTGGAATTGTAGATTTTTTTTTTCTTTTTACACAATTTGGCACAAATCATAATAAACAGATAAACTGGACATTTAATATCCGCGTCTAAGGCTAGGGTCAGACGAGCGTGATTTCTACGGGCTGTACGTCCGTGCAGTACGGACATCGTCAGTACGGATGACGCAGTAGTGGTCACACAGTCCGTTTTTTCACTGAAGTTATTTTTTGACGGATGTAGCAGGGAAAATAAATTACAATGAAAAAACATTCTGTCCGTCAAAAATGCTGGACGTATAAATGCAGTCCGTCTGACCATGCTCCATCACTCACACACAAAGCTATGCAGACGTTGTGGACGTGGCGCACTCCGCACGTCCGTTCTAGCAGTATTACGTTCTTGCCTAACCTGCGTCCGTTTGCCGCGGCCGTTGTGCGTCCGCAGTTCAGTGCGGACGTTCTTCATGTGTCAGGCTCCAATGGACTTACTTTCATGCTATCACGGACGTACTTTTAGGCGCAATCACGGACGTGAACACTACGCTCGTCTGACACCAGCCTAAACTGGGAAGGTTGGCATAGATGTCAGGTCTATACACGAGGTGTGTCTGTGTGACAAGTCCAACGTAAAACCAAATCCAACGTCACTTTGACGGTGCGGGGGTCAAGTCACAGAAGCCGCAGTGGTTTTCATAGGAAGGTTCTTCAGGTTTTATCCTGCAGGATTTTGGGGGAAACAAATTAACAGGGAAATGATATTCTGTTATTATTGCGCTCAGCAGGAATCCTTGCCGCCCCAGGAGGGAATCCTTGTTTTCGGTCTTTTCCTTGACGGGGCCAAGTGGGACATCGAAAATCACACCTTGGAGGAATCTGAACCTCTGCACAGATTTTACTCAATGCCTCAAATACATTTCATCCCGCATGAGGTGAGTAAAGCTGGAAGCACCATGTCCTGGCCCGCTGGCTAGGCTTGATGGGGATTATTAGAGTGGCAATGATGCAGAGCAAGCAGTGACGTGGCCAGCTCACACACAAATCATATTTCAGAGATGATCCATAAGGTTCCTCAGACTGACACAGGTTTTGGCGCTGGAGCTCCATTCCAGATTCATTACATGAGTTAAGGCAGGAAGCGTCGGCAACCTTAGCCCAGAGCTCGACAAACTCTGGCGCCAGGGTCGCCAGGGCGACAAGAAATGCTGTCCTGGCGCCGGGGTTTGGATGCATAGACTCGCGGGACAGCCTCTGAGCAGCAGGACAACTAGCTGCTGATAAGGCTTTGTCCAGTGGTCTAGCAGAGGGCATGTTACAGCGATCGGAATCAGCAGTGTGCAAACAGATCTGCATTACATGCCGAGGCCGATCTGCGCGTCTGACTGGGAGTTAAATTCGTGCTGTGTGTGAAGGAGCTGCTGGCCCTCCCCCTCCCTCCCCCGGCTGCTGAGTGATGGGAGCACTCCAGCAAAAGGGGACTGGGCAGCTCTGACCGAGGAAGAGTGTGTCTGGCAGCAGCTTTCAAAACGTGCCTGTGAGTATAACACAGCCCGACCAGCTGAAAAACCATGTCCACTACGAAAATTACCCCCAGATAAGCAGGGAATGCAGGGGGGGGGGCAGCTAGAGAGAGGAGGGGGCACAATGTATCACATAAATCACACATGGCAACTAACATGCAGGGCACACTCTTCCGAATTGATGATTAGATATCGTGTCTGCATGCTCTCTGACTTAAACTGTAAAGTCATGAGTCCAGGGACAGCAGGGTGAGCTGGCCTCAAAAGGGTTAGTTGTCTGCAGTACTGCCTCATTGAGCGTCTCCTTGAGGGACCCTCCAGCCCCTGCACTCTCTAACTCTGCGTTCCTCTGATGGAGCAAGCAGCCAGCCTGGAGGTGTCAGACAGCAAATGATCTTAGTCCAGCACTGGCTGGAGGTGCCACTATCTGCTTTAAGTGGCCTGGGCACAGCATGGGACTGAGGGCAATGCCCTGCAACCCCACCAATACTACCCTGTAAACCCCTCTCTGCAACCCCACCAATACTACCCTGTAAACCCCTCTCTGCAACCCCACCAATACTACCCTGTAGCCCCCTCTCTAACCCCACCAATGCTGCCCTGTAGCCCCCTCTCTGCATCCCCACCAATGCTGCCGCTCTGCATCCAGGTAAAGTGAGAACGAAAACCCCAACATTTTTTTTAAGTAACTTCAAACGGGGTCTCCTTTCTAAAGCCCCTCTCCCATTCTTCAAATATATCCCATCGTCCATCCGATCACATATGCATGGTCTCCACTCCTATTATCCTCTGCAGCTCCCTTATGTACACACATACCTCCCAAATGTCCCAATTTACTATGGTTAGTCCCTATTTTGGCGACATCTCACATAAGAACTCTGCATATAACGCCAACGTTTAAAGGGTCACTCTGCTAAAAATCACCCACTTTTTTTATCCCTTTAAATAATTGAGCTGAACCTGCTGACATCTGCCCAATTTGTATTTACTTCATAAATATAAAAACTTTTTTTCTTTTAGTTTAGGTGTAAATACTCACCTTTTCTCCCTCACCACATGCTGCTCCTGCCCTTCAGTGCTTCAAAAATGCAGAGGTCCCTGCAGCTAACACTATTTACATAGCATACATAACCTGCGGTGTGCGCGTTGTGCGAATTGAGTAAGGCTTGAAATTTGTGCATTTTGAGCTTTATTCCCTAGTGAACATTAACTGTAGTGTTCAGGTGAGTAAATGTTAGCATCAGGATAAGGGACTTTAATGCATTCCCCCATATTACATTCTTAAACACATCACCTGTGAGAAACCAGTTTGCGCATTTAGTGATTGCTCGATCTTACTGTACTTTGCACCCCCCATGTGAAGTATAGGGTTCGCAATCAGTAATTGGCTTTTCCCCGTTGGCATCCCCATTTTAGCACCAATTAAAGGAATAGGGCCTTTTTATTTACGCAAGTTCCACAGCGCTTGAGCAGTATTGGAGCTGTGTATTTACAAGATCTTAGGCTGGGGTCAGACGAACGCATTTTTAACGTGCGTTCTGGCGCACTTAATCACGGCCGTAGTAGCAGCAAATGACGGGCAATGACGGCCAATATACGAAGTACGGCCGCACGAAAGTCTGGCTGCGCAACGCAAGTGGCAAACGAATGCATTTTTTCGAGAACGTGATACCGCTAGTACTGACGTACAGAGTGCGCTGCGTCCGCTAGCGGCGTGTGTGCGTGATTAGGAGACGTCAGACGCTGCTCATGTCCGGCCAACATAACGTCCAGACGCAAAAAGTGTTTTATTGACGTTCCGTAAAAAAATCACGCACGAAAATGCGCATCATATGACTGTTTTCGCGCATTCCGTGAAACAATAAGTCAATGCGTTCAGACGCACTTTTTGACGGTCGCTGCGAATAATGCATTCGTTTGACCCAAGCCTTAGAGGTCACAAGAGCTTGCAGATCTTTAGATTGGTGCATTCTGACAGCCGCCCCGTGTCGGAGGTCTGCAATGAATATCAAATGATAATTATATATAATTATCTCTGAGGTCTGATGTGCCTGGGTATATTTGTATCTGGTGTGATTGAGATATAGATATCTATATCTGGTGTGTGGGAGGGTGTGCAGTGGGTAAATTTATTGGAAAGTGGTCACATGACTTAACGTATCAGTACTTGTACTCACCATTTTTTTTTTTTTTTAAAGATTATCTGTATCTTTAGTTGTTGAATATAAAGCTTTGTTAGTCTGACGAAAAACCTGGCTCCTAACTTTTGTAGCTGGCTCCTAGATTCCAAGCAAATTTGTCAAGCCCTGCCTTAGCCCTCCTGATGTTTTGGAACTACATTTCCCATGGGTCTACACCAGCCTAATGAGTGGCTTAGCAACATGGGAGATGTAGTTCAAACAAATCTGGAGGGCCACGGTTGCCGATGCCGGAGTTGAGGCTATATTCAAACAGCTGCTTGAAGGAGAGTCGCACTCGCCCAGTCGCAGAACAATCCTCAACGAACATGACTCACCAGGTCCTTTGGAAATCAGCAAAATTTGACAGTTTGACCGTCATGTGAACCAACTCTGGGAAAGTGCAACCCAGTTTAGTGAATAAACCCTCTTGTTTATAGAACATGTTGTTGCACTGTTGGCTCGTGTGTTGCACCTCACCATTATTGTGTGAGGACAGCAGCATGGAAGGAATCTTAGCAAGACAAAAGCTTGTAACAATGGAGGGGCTACGTTTAATGTTTATCCCCCCCAACAGAGCGGCGTGGACTCTGAGAATGAATCTGGCCCCGAAGAGGTGCGTTACACCTACGAATGCCCACTTTATAGGACGCCAAGGAGAGCCGGAACGTTGTCTTCCACAGGACTGTCCACCAACTACGTGACCGCGGTTACCTTATCCACACACGCCGAAGCCAAACACTGGATCCGAAGAGGTGTGGCTCTCCTGTGCCAGACAGGCGACTGATCCCGGCTCGAACCGGAGAGAGCGTCGATACAGAGTGTTTATACACAGCGCCGCTGCGTTACTTAAAATATACACAAAAGAAAATGTCATTTTATAAACATTATATATCGTACACTTTTATCTGATTGTTTGAAGCTTTGCAGACAATGGAACGAGAAAAAATAAAAAGGTTTGTGTAGATTTAAACGTGTGTGAGTGTGTGTATAAACACACACAGATGAGGGGGGGGGGGGGGGAGAAGGAGAGTCCAGGCGCTCCATGAGGTGTGACCAGCAGCCTTATGGGGTGATCTGCAACATTTCGACTTGACAGAGGCCATATGGATGGATGAAATGCTGCTGCTCGTGACGCACCTGGACACCTCTTAGATTTTTCCCAACTTACTCTGTTTTAAGCAATAATAATGATAAAGTTTAATAAAATAAAAAAGCGTCATCTGCGTTTATTCCTAGAACATCGTGTGAAACAAGACACAATTCAAAGCTTTGGTTTACTGCAATGGCCATTGAGTGTAAGCTCACTTGCCAACGTCAAGGCACCTCTAGTGAAGGTGAATATCACACGGTGTTAGAGGAAGAAGTGCAGATAACCTTTTTTTTTTATGTTTTATACATGTTGCTGGTCCGATACATTTGGTGGTTGCAGCCACCCCATTGGGGAATAGGCGTGACCCCGCTCCTCCTGTACTATGTATAAAGTTTAATGAGAGGGTGAATCCAAGCGCCTCCACCAGCAACGTCAGCCATTGAAATGGCCTTTGTCGAGTCAAAACTATGTGCACGTGGAAGCTGGCCCTCTGGGATGTCATGAGGCCACCGAGCTCGAGCACGGTTACATGAACAGTTAAGAGCTTTGCTGCATATTGTATATAGCGAGTGAAAATATGTGAAGGCCCCGTATACAGGCAACGTCACAAGGTTTGTAAGGGACCGGAGAATGAACAACAGCATGTGTCCTGCCGTAAGGTTTTAGCTCGATAGCACCATTACAGAGGACACGAAACCATATGAAATGAGATGCCATCACAGAACGGTTTAGTGTCCTCGGTAATGGTGCCATGATGCTAAAACCTTGTAAGACCTGAGTGGGGACTCCTCGTAGGGCAGGACACTTATGCTTTTGCCCTGTCTCAGGACCTGCACAAACCTTGTGACGTTGCCCGTATTCAGAACTCCCTACTAGTTTACAGGGAAATCCAGGTGTGCACATCTCGCGCGATGTGCCTAGAGGTTCTGCTGTGCCCGAGGCCTAAACGTTGGTCGGGGGCTGCGGTTCCTCTCGTGTACTTGCTCGGCGTTTCAGTTCTGGCCGGCCTCTTCGGGTGATCGTTGGACTGATCTGCATACGGTTCAGCATACCTGAATAGCGCAACCTTGTGAGATCTGAGCGGGGACCCACCGGCAGGACACTTTATGCAGATGCCATTCGGGGCCTTCACATATTTTTGCATCTTGTATATACTATTATATAATATAGAATAAGGGGCAGATCCTCCTTACTGATCTCACATGTTTAAACCAAGACTAAAACTGATCGAACACACAACGCTTATTTTAAGATCGGGTGTTGCCGAAACAAGGCGCTGGAGCCAGCGGTTCCTGATTAAAGAGGTGTGAGAGGCCCTTGCGGCTGCCGCCAGGTCACAGCTCCCGATAGCGTCCTGCCATTCAGTAGCAGCAGACCAGATGCTTTTTCCTTGTGATATTGCAGGAGGTGGACTGAAGGGGTTATTCGCAGAATGGCATTTAGAGACATTGGTGCAACACCCCCCCCCCCCCCCAGAACATCACCAAAACTTATACTGGTTGCAAAATCATCAATTTTTCACCAGTGTTTGCAACAACATTATAGAATTATTAAACTTAGAGAGGAAGGAGGAGAGAGGAGAGAGCGGGCGCTCAGGTCCCAAAGTGATAAATTTGATATTAACCCCAGTTATCCAATAAATTTGCCCTCTAGGTCCTGAGTGCCGGTATCACGTCTTCCATTGATATCTATAGATGTGGCCGCGCTGGAGTCTGAGCGCCAGTTCCCCATCGTGTAACTATTGTTGCGTAAATTGACCCCCGCCTGCAGTATTAAAAACAGGCAAATTTCATTTAGGTTTTGTGACATTTCCCCAAATGAGAACATTGATCCAGCAAAGCAAATCTGTCAACACGGGCTGTGTGGAAATAAACGTGCAAAACACTTCCACCTCCCCTCCCCAAAATATAAATGATCATTCATTCAACCTACCACGCATCTCCACCTCCGTGTACGAGCAAAAAATGAACAAATTGGTTGAAAGTAGCAGTGGACATTGCACTTCCTTCTATTAATATCAAGAGATCAGAAAGAATCTTGTTTTCATACAGGTCCGCTGTGATCTTCATACCTCAGAGAGAACACAGAACAAAAGGCACAACCTTGGTGCAGCCAATATCATTCAATGGAGTTGAATGAACACTCACGTTTTGCGGTGTCACCCCTCGGACACCTGATGTATAGGCAACCGGCAAATAGAGAGGTACCGGATCCTCTTTCCTGTAGAAAGTGCCAGCGGCGAGTTCCTGCTTCAAATTTATTAAATAAAAACAATTATTAACACTCTTTATTAAATAAAAACCATTCTGAATCAGGAGTGTTAATAATTGTTTTTAAATAAATTTATTTGAAACTTTCTAGATTTTGTCCTATTGGTGAATTTGAAGCAGGAACTCGCATCTGGCACTTTCTACAGGAGAGAGGATCCGGTACCTCTCAATATTTGCCGGATGCCTATACATCAGGTGTCCGAGGGGTGACACCTCAAAACGTGAGTGTTCATTTGATATATTAAAAACTCCATTGAATGATATTGGCTGCACCACGGTTGTGCCTTTGTTCTGTGTTCTCTCTGAGGTATGAAGATCACAGCGGACCTGTATGAATATCAAGAGATCAGAAAGAATCTTGTTTTAACAGATGGAAGCGCATGGTCCACTGCTACTGTCAACCAATTAAAAACTTACAGAGAACACAAAAAAAAAACACTAGTGTAAGTTTGTGCGAGCAGGGCTTTTGTTGGTTTATATTTTTTGCCGTTTTTTTATCACTTTATATCAAAGCGCTGCCAGAAAAGGTTAGGGTTTTATAAAATGGACAACACAGTAAAGGGAGCTGCAGCTTTTTTCTCTCATCACAATGTGCATCCAACTATATGAAACACAAGAATATGAGACGGAAACAAACGCCACGAGACAGAAAGCTAAGTAAAAATAACATTTATTCTTAGAATATAGATATTTTGACAATAGCCTTTGACACATTAGCTGAAACATAAGCAATTTAAATTACGCAGATTCACAGCTTCTGCTCGATGCAATATGACCCCCCCCCCCCCAGGAACATCTAAAAACACAAGTGGAAGCAGAAAAATACAAATTATTTCAGAATATAAAATCTCATAGCAAAAATATTTAGCCAAGCTTTTATCTCTTTCTTAAAAAGCCTTACAGCCCCGGTGCGAGAATTATCTAAAATATTCAAGAGGTCAGACAGGGAGAGAGACCAGATCACAAGGGTTAAAAAACATTTAATAATAATAATAATATTAAGAATTAAAAAAGCAACCCCGGGTGTCTGCAGGTATCGAGTGAAAGAGGTCTTTGAAAATATCCTGACAGCCTTCATCCCTCGGTAAGGAAAGCCACGACGGATATTTTCTCTGCAGAGAATGTATAAAAATCACCAACCTCTAAAAACGGAGGTTTTTGTCTATATGTTAAAAATAAAACTATCACTGGAGGTAGAAAGTCTTTTTTTTTTTACCCCACGTTTAATATTACACAGCACGAGAAGAGACGAGCGAGCGATACAAACGCATTCTTCTACCCTGAATTCCTGACGTTCCCAGTTTGTGCATAACCCGTTTCCTACACATTTGCGAGCCGTCGGCTCTCGCTGTGCACACATACACACACACAGCTTAGTCACAGGAACTGAACGTGTGGCGGCATGAAGTATTACGACAATATTGCGAGCGTGGAGACTTTACGCTATGTTCCCAACGCAGACACACGTTACACACGAGTCTGCGAGGAGCAGTTTCTGAAACCACAGCTTGATGTCAAATATAAAACAAAGTCCTGAGAAAATATAATTTACAAACAAAAGCATAAAAATACACACATTACAGCCACGTGAAACAAACAGACCCTCAAAACACGGGTTACAAACCTCTTCACAGATCAGAAAATTCACTTTCTTAGCTTTGCAATCCATTCACAAAGCGACGCAGGTAAACCGACCGGCACAATGCGGACGCTACAATGCCCGTTTAACCTGGTCAAGCCCACGAAAGGAAAAAAACGACTAAAAATGAAATATATTTTTATATATAAATTTATATCTACACCTGAAAAAAAACAGGTGTTTTTAATATTGTTATAGGTTGCAGGTGGTTTCGTTGTGGAACCGCGGGGCTTCTGCGAAAGAAATTAAAAATATAATATAATATAATATATATATAAATTTTCTAAAAATGTGGTTCAGATTGAAACCACTGGGCCTGAAAGGGTTAAGTGCTACATAAGACACTGGAGAGCCAAGTCCCCCCTGAATTCAGTGTCACTTATAAAGGGGTCATTAATCCAGAAGGTAAACACGTTCCATGAAAAGGGTTTTACTTCCTCGGATTAGGGACAGATACCACAGCATTATAATATATATATTAACAGGTCCGTTCACGAAGCATCGAGCTGAAGCCACCTCCGTGCTGTGACCTCAGAGTTACACCTGCTCGATCAGGTTTTGGTGAGGAGAAAAGCGGGAACGTTTATATTACATATATATATATACACTGCAGAGTTCCCAGGTGGTTTTCCTCCCGTTTCGAGTGGACGCACCGTGAAGCGAGCAAATCGAACTCCAGCTTCAGCGAGATACTTTGTGAAGACACTTAAATTACTCTGACTATTTAATGTTAAAAAACTAAGGAGTTTCTAAAGTAATTTTTTTTTAAAAAAAAAAAGCAAACAGCTAATGTTAAACAGCGGCGCCAACGTTTATAGTTCTCTGTATTCTATAACGGAGGCACGCGGGGGCCCGCAGAGCCAGGAGCCACGCGGGGGCCCACAGAGCCAGGAGCCACGCGGGGGCCCACAGAGCCAGGAGCCACGCGGGGGCCCACAGAGCCAGGAGACACGCGGGGGCCCACAGAGCCAGGAGACACGCGGGGGCCCGCAGAGCCAGGAGCCACGCGGGGGCCCGCAGAGCCAGGAGCCACGCGGGGGCCCGCAGAGCCAGGAGCCACGCGGGGGCCCGCAGAGCCAGGAGCCACGCGGGGGCCCGCAGAGCCAGGAGACACGCGGGGGCCCACAGAGCCAGGAGACACGCGGGGGCCCACAGAGCCAGGAGACACGCGGGGGCCCACAGAGCCAGGAGACACGCGGGGGCCCACAGAGCCAGGAGACACGCGGGGGCCCACAGAGCCAGGAGACACGCGGGGGCCCGCAGAGCCAGGAGACACGCGGGGGCCCGCAGAGCCAGGAGACACGCGGGGGCCCGCAGAGCCAGGAGACACGCGGGGGCCCGCAGAGCCAGGAGACACGCGGGGGCCCCGCAGAGCCAGGAGACACGCGGGGGCCCCGCAGAGCCAGGAGACACGCGGGGCCCCGCAGAGCCAGGAGACACGCGGGGGCCCCGCAGAGCCAGGAGACACGCGGGGGCCCCGCAGAGCCAGGAGACACGCGGGGGCCCCGCAGAGCCAGGAGACACGCGGGGGCCCCGCAGAGTCAGCTCAGGGAGTAACAGAATAAAAACACCTTTTTCTTTTTAAAATTCTATACATTTAACTTTACATGATGATACAGAGCAGTAAGAGTTACAGATGTGCGGCACTGGATTGTATCGGTCGTGTTTCCCCTCAGAGCAGGCCCCGCGTTGTCTTCCTAGTAGATGTACTTCACTAGGCGGTAGGGCACGCGCTGGCAGTACGTCTCCCAGTCGGGCCCGTACTTGGCTTTGCAGAGCTGCTCGTCTCGGATCGCGCGGTGTACCAGGAGGCCGGTTAAGAATATCACGTAGAAATAAGGCAAGACGTGAGTGAAACCTGAAGAACAAGAGAAGAGGCCCCAGTCAATGGTTTCCTTTTTGTTACATGCAGGTTTCCACATATTTCTCATAAAAAAAGAGATTATATACAAATCCTAGATGTCGTTCTCTGTATGTTTACATGTGGCAATAAACATGAACACGAGATCGCTCTGTCTTTAATATGTTGGTGGATACAAACGATGATCCAGGTATGAACACAGTGAATGAGCGAATAAATGAACGCGGGCGCCGTCACTTACAAGAACTTTAAGAAAACCTCCCCAAGCCCCCAAATATTTTGGATTGCTTATTTTAAAGTAACCTTGCCGCTGCCCCCCCCCCAAATATTTTGGATTGCTTATTTTAAAGTAACCTTGCCGCTGCCCCCCCCCCAAATATTTTGGAACTACAACTCGTATGAGGCTCAGCCACTTGTTAGCTTGGCAAGGTCTCATGGGAGATGCGTAACAAAACATCTGCAGGGCCAAGGTTGCTGATGCTTATTTTAAAGCACTGGATCCCAGCTCTGGTCCCAGTAACAGGACAGGTTTTAAGGATCACCGTGGGGAAATGCAGACTGAATCCTGCAATCACTGAGCAGCAAATCACATCACCTGTGCGTCACATATCCTGCAAACCTGGCCTGTTAGGGGAACCTGTAGTGGTTCTCAAACCTGTCCTCGGGACCCCCAACCAGGCCATATTTTGCAGATCACCTTGGAGAATTGCAGACTGAATCCTGCAATCACTGAGCAGCAAATCATATCACCGGTGCTGTGCTTCAGCTATCTGCAAAATCTGGCCTGGTTGGGGGTCACGAGGACAGGGTTGAGAACCACTGGTCTAAGGGATTACAAATCGCAGCTGATCTTTGGAAGCATAAACAGAATACAGGTTAATTAATGAGGCATAGTAAAGCAGGCCAGTGGATCACCCTTTTCTATTGAGAACGTTGACACGTGAGCCGGTAACGCAGTTTGCATTGATACAATTAACCCCTTCACTCCTGAAGTGGAGATAACCTGGGTCTTCAAAAAGGCGCCATCAGGTGCTGTTATCTAAATAGCTCAATATGCAAAAGGAAATTAATTCCCAAATTTTCCTACTCCCGATGACGGAAAGTTTGTATTTTAATAAGGACTCGGAGGCGAGTATTTGCAATCTCCTTCTTCATTACACCTACAGCAGTAAAGAACATGAAAAAAAACCAATCCCCCAACATGGGGTACCCTCCTCCTCTGTAAACCCTGCCCCCAAGCCCATAAATCGTCTGAGCCGGAGCAGTAACGCCCTCTTTCTTAATGCGACTGACAATGCCAGACCCAGGAACATCCAACAGGAACCCCGTCCAGGGCGCACGTCAGTTCTACGTGAAAGTGCAGTCCGTAGACAATCAAGCAGCTGCAAGAAAACAGAACACGAAGCCAAGCATTAGGAAATGAAGGCACCGACCCACCGGTGTCCCACACTGAGTACCATGAGTAAAACCCAAACGTAATTATGCGCTTCGCCCAAGCACAAGTGAATCAGCCGGTCTAGAACACACCCCCACCAGGGCGGGAGAGGAGGGAAATACTCGCCTCCGAGTCCTTATTAAAATCCAAACTTTCTGTCATCGGGAGTAGGAAAATTTGGGAATTTTAAGGCAGGCCTCGGAGGCTTCATATTTGCACGTTCAACGCATCAGTGCCTGTGACCAATGAGAGACCGGCTTAAAATAAAACGTACGAAACGTAGACTCACGGGACCAATCCGCCGACTTCGTAATGTCCTCTAGGTGGCAACCCGCCAGGAAAGCATTAGAAGCCGCCGCACTACAAATGGAGTGAGCGCCAAAGTGCGAAACATCCACACCAGCCAGAGCCAACAGCCAACGAGCCAGCGTGGGAGAGCTCACCGGATTATGCGGGACCTTAAATGAAACAAACAGCGGAGACATGGGCACCGGACGAAGAGCCAGTGTACGACTCTCATACTCCTTGAGACAAAGAACGGGACATAACTCGGGAATCAAAGGGAAAGCCAGGAAAAACACAGTACGAATTGCCGTCTTGGTCCGTCGCGAGACGTCAAAACACCTTCCGGTTGAAACGACCGTACGCCAAAATCCAGTGCCCTGACATCCGACACGTTTACAGAATATAATGCAAAACAAAACCAACAATATTGCAGACAATTGTCGTAAGGACAACAAGGTATTTACCGGCCATGAGCGAAGGAAATCCACCACCATGGTTACATCTAGGGATGCACCGATACCACTTTTTTAAGACCGAGTACGAGTACCGATACTTTTGTTCAAGTACTCACCGATACTTTTATTTTATGTCATGTGACGCTTTCCAATAAGAACAGACCTCCTATAAAGCCCCCAGGTCTCATGGATTTGCCCCAGCTCATGGATATTGTCCCAGCTCATGGATATGCCCCCCTGCTCATGGATATGCCCCCCCGCTCATGGATATGCCCCCCTTGCTCATGGATATGCCCCCCCCCTGCTCATGGATATGCCCCCCAGCTCATGGATCCCCCCACTCTCCGCTCATACTTACCTTCCTTCAGCGCCGCCGGTAAAGTCTTCGCGCGCGCGCTCCTTGGAAGGACCCCAGCCGCGACCACGTGGGACCATGTGATCGCGGCTGGGGTCCTTCCAACGAGCGCGCGCGCGGAAACTTTCCCGGCGTCGCTGAAGGAAGGTAAGTATGAGCGGAGACCAGCTGCAGGGCCTGTCCGAATGCTCTATCGGCATTCGGACAGGCCCTGCAGCTGCTCACTTTGTTTATACTTACCTTCCTTCAGCGACGCCGGGAAAGTTTCCGCGCGTGCGCTCGTTGGAAGGACCCTAGCCGCGATCACATGGTCCCACGTGGTCGCGGCTGGGGTCCTTCCAAGGAGCGCGCGCCCGCGAAGACTTTACCGGCGGCGCTGAAGGAAGGTAAGTATTAAACAAAGTTAGATGACCAGCTGCAGGGCCTGTCCGAATGCAGATAGAGCATTCGGACAGCCGCCCCAGCCCCTCGGATACCGGCAAGCCGGCTCAATGCCGGCTTCCGGTATCGGAAAAAAATATCGGGGGTACTGCACGAGTACCAAGTACTCCTGCAGTACCCGGTATCGGCACCGATATCGATACTAGTATCGGTATCGGTGCAACCCTAGTTACATCCCACGTAGAGGAGTAGCGTGGAGTCGGAGGTCGAGACAGGCGTACCCCTTTAAGGAGACGACAAACCAAAGGGTGTCGACCCAGCGGGGAACCATCAAAACCCCGGTGACCCGCAGACAAAGCCGACCTATACACATTGATGGTCCGGAAAGCCAAACCTGAGTCAAACAAGGAAGACAGAAAATCCAGAACCGAATCTAGAGGGGCAGAAGTGGGATCCTCACCCAGTCGCAAACACCAGCCGTGCCAGGCTGACCATGCCAATTGATAGGACCCCCTCGTGCCCGGGGCCCAAGCGTGTCGCAGCAATTCCTCAGTTCTTGACGAAACGCCAGTGGCCCACCATGAGAACCGGAAACCAGGCAGACCACCAGGGACAACCAACCCTCCCGCAGTAGCGGGTGAGGGAGGCCGTCCGACCCTGTCAGCAGGGACGTCGAGTCCGGAATCCGTCTGGGAGGAGCTAAAGAGTACTCCAACAGTAGAGGAAACCACGGCTGGGACCGCCACAACGGAGTCACTAATACTAACTCTGACCCGGTGTCGCAGAGACGCCTCAAAACACGCAACAACATCTGAAATGGAGGGAAGGCATAAAGCCGACCCTCCGGCCACTGCTGAATGAAGGCGTCCGTGCCTTCCGCCTCCGGATCCGGGCGACAACTGTAAAATCCCGGCAACTGCCGATTCAGCCTGGAAGCAAACAGATCCATCCGGAGAGGACCCCACAACCCTTCGATGGCTGCGAACACAGACGGTAGCAGATGCCAATCCCCTGAATCCGTCAGGTGGCGTGAATTCCAGTCCGCCACTGTGTTGGCAAGACCTGGAAGATATTGAGCCACCACAAACAGACCGCGGGGAAGGCAAAAGTTCCACAGGTCCGTCGCCACCGACGTCAGAGCCACCTAACGAGGACCCCCCAGGGCATTGATATACCTGACGGCCAACAAGTTGTCTAATTTGAGGAGGAAACAGCGGTGATCGGTCCCCCTGGAGAAGCATTTCAGGGCGAAGAACGCCGCCATCAGTTCCAGAGCATTGATGTGGAGATGAAACTCCTGAATCGACCAACCACCTCCTGTCTCCGTCTCGTCGCAACGTGCCACCCAACCCGAACGACTCGCGTCGGATTCTATGGTCAACGTTGGTACAGGAGGCCGTATTGGGCGAGCATTCCAACGAGACCAATCCGTCAACCACCATTCCAGGTCCGATTTTGCATCATCCGAGAGGGGAACCCTGCGTGAATAATCTGTCACCGACCGGAGAGAACGGGCCTTCAATCTCTGGAGGGCCCTGTAGTGCAAAGGAGCCGGGAGAACCGCCAAACGAGTCGCCGCCAGAAGACCAATCACCCTCGCCAACTCCCTCAGCATGGGTGAGGGGTCCCCCAGGAGGGACCGTACCTCCTTGCGAATGGAACGAATCTTGTGCGGTGGGACACTGAGTGACATAGCTTGGGAATCGAGCAGGAAACCCAGAAACTCCAAGCATCGGGTGGGCACCAACAGAGACTTTTCCACATTTATCAGGAAGCCCAGGTTCTGAAGGAGCGAGAGCGTCCATGACAGGTGTAGGAGAAGGGACTCCGAGGAATCTGACATCAGCAGGACTTCGTCCAAATAAATAACTAGGCGCACGCCCCGCACCCGAAGTGACTCCACGACCGGTTTCATGAGCTTCGGGAAGCACCACGGAGCTGATGAAAGGCCGAAAGGCAGACACGCGAAGCGCCACATGCGATCGCGCCATGGGAAGCACAGGAAATCTCTGGAAGCTGGTGCCATGGGGACGGAAAGGTATGCGTCCTTCAAATCTAGTTTGACAAGCCAATCGTTGTTGAGGATATCCCTGAGAGCGTGAAAGCCTTCCATTTGGAAATGGCGATAAGACACCCATACATTGAGGTCTCTGAGGTTTATAACTGGGAGCGACCCTCCCCCTTTCTTTGCCACGAGAAACAAGTGGCTCACAAACTTGGGGGAGTCCCAGGCGACTTCCTCTGTGGCCACTTTTAATGCTAGGGCCGCGACTTCTGCCTGAACTGATAGTTCTTGATCCACAGAAAAGCAGAGGGGTCGTGGTGGGATGGACTGACACAGGGGGGAGGTCTCGAAGTCTATCTCGAACCCCCTGACCGCATTCAAAACCCATGGGTCTGCAGTAATCATTTCCCATTTCTCAAGAAAGAATCGGATACGGCCCCCAACCCGAACCGACGAGTGAGGAATAATATAAGGAAGTCTTACCAGTTTGTCGTCGGGCACGGAATGAGCCTCTGCCACCTTGGAATCCGCGGCCTCACCAGGCCTGAGCTCGGGCCGAGGGTCCGTAAGCGGAGGGACCAGAGTTAGAGGCGTTCGAGGCACGGAAGGACCCTCTGGTAATGCCCACCGAGCCGGCGCGGCTGGCAGAGCGGCCCCTTCCTCTGCCAGCCCTGTCGAAAACCTTTTTGGGGAACCCCTTCTTAATGTCGGTTTGCACTTTATCCAGAGCTGTAAAGGCGCTGGTGTACGTGCCCATATTCTTAATAAAACCGTCACCAAAAAGAAGGCCTTGAGCCTTGGTGCCTTTGTCTTTATTGGCCATGGAGGTAAGTTGAGGATCCATCCTCAGAATCATGGACTTTCGTCTCTCTCGGCGGCCAAAGCCGCATTCGCACCCCCCAACAGGCATAACGAACGTTGGATCCAACCAGTGGCATCTTCCAGATCTAAGGGGGTATCGTGCAAGCGAGCATCCTCCACCATATCAAGGAGGTAAATCAACGGAGGTGCAACATCCAGCACCCTGTCTTCACAGACTCTGAAAGCCATATCAACTCCCTTCTTAGGGGACCAACCTTTATTGGTCATAAATGTCACAAAGTCTTCATCTACCACCGGGGTGAGACAAGTCTTGCCCGCGGTGGTTGGACGAGGGCATTCCGGCCGCATATTGACCCTAGTCTCCTTATCCATGGGAAGCCGCATGTGGGCATCAACCCACATCTCCATGTGCGGCATAGGAGACCATGCAGTAGAGCGTGGATGCAGGACCCCTGCAGGGGAAAAACATTGGGCGTCCCTGAGGATCACACACAACCTCTTTGGTAGACAACAGTGGTGGTGGGGGCCTTTTCTCCTCTGCCAACATCATGCGGAGCGTATAACTCTATAGCTCCATCATCCTCCCCATGCTCGGGTTCCTCACTCCGAGTCAGCGTGTCTGGGGAGCCGGCCAGAACCCGTAGGTTGAGGCCTATCGTTAGAGACCGCCACCATTGCCCCACGGTCAGAGGCTCTTTTGCGCGAGGACACCTCGCTATCATCAGAAGGCAGAGTATCGGGGATGCCAGCCCCTCTTGGAGGAATATCAATGTGCTTGGTTTTAGCACGTTTTTTGGAGCCATGCTGTGCCGAGCTAGAAGGTACAGCAGGTTCTAGAGGGGGAACAGGATCTGCATTAGAAGCAGGAACAGCCTTAACAGAAGCTACTGCTTCATCCATAGTCCTTCGAAAGGACCGCAGATGACAGGGAGCGCGAAATGGACGCTTGGAGTGCAGCCTCCAGGGCAGCAAAACAGGCCGCCGTTTTGGAGCGTTTCCTCTGAGGGGGGGGGGGGGGGGAGGCAAAAGCATCCGATTGTTCAGACTGGCGGGAACTCCCAGCGGAGTCTGATTCCCCAGCATGGGAAGACCCGGCACCCCCAGATTGACTCTCAAGAGTCAATGTTTAAATCGATCCGTCCGGAGTCTCAGAACGCAGAGCTGCACGCGGTCATGTGTGTTTAAAACGGCCGCCGAGAGTTCTCGCGGGACTCCCGCGATATCCCGGGCAGCCGCTAGGACAGGAAGTCAGTATGGAGCGAGGAAGCCTTGCGAGTGCTGAGATATATATATATATATATATATATATATATATATATATATATATATATATATATATGAGGTAAACCTCTTTGGATCCGATTAGATCTTCCTGGGGTTCCCGATATATATATATATATATATATATATATATATATATATATCGGGAACCCCAGGAAGATCTAATCGGATCCAAAGAGGTTTACCCGCCGGGCGCTGACCCCCGCGGTTATAGCCGGGGTAAGTCAGCACCCGTCCAAACAAACAAGAATCAGATTATAAAATCTAATTAAAAATATATATCAAAACAGTAAGAGGAGAGAAAATGCATACTTATCTGCAGCAGGAGCAGTAAAGAAAGAGGGCGTTACTGCTCCGGCTCAGACGATTTATGGGCGGGGCTTTACAGAGGAGGAGGGTACCCCACGTTGGGGGATTGGTTTTTTTCATGTTCTTTTATCACTGTTCTTTACTGCTGTAGGTGTAATAAAGAAGGAGATTGCAAATATGAAGCCTCCGAGCCCTGCCTTAAAATTGTGTTTGCTTTTGGGCTCCAGAAGGTTCCCCCCCAGCTTCAGTCCCGTGAGCATAATGCCCAAGGTCCCAAAACGGTTTAAAAGTTGTCTGAATTAGGGATGCACCGATACCACTTTTTTAAGACCGAGTACGAGTACCGATACTTTTTAAAAGTACTCACTGATACAGGAGTACCGATACTTTAATGTCATGTGACGCTTTCCAATAAGAACAGACCATATAAAAATGCCCCCAGCTCATGGATATGCCCCAGCTCACACATGGATATTGCCCCAGCTCACACATGGATATTGCCCCAGCTCACACATGGATATTGCCCCAGCTCACACATGGATATGCCCCCACAGCTCACACATGGGTATTGCCCCCACAGCTCACACATGGGTATGCCCCCCCCCAGGTCATGGATTCCCCCCCCGCGACGATACTTACCTTCCTGGGCGCCGCCGGGAATGTCTCCGCGCGTGCGCTAGTTGGAAGGACCCCAGCCGCGACCACGTGGGACCATGTGATCACGGCTGGGGTCCTTCCAACGAGCGCGCGCACGGAAACTTTCCCAGCGGCGCCCAGGAAGGTAAGTATCGTCGCAGAGAGTAGCTGCAGGGCCTGTCCGAATGCTCTATCTGCATTCGGACAGGCCCTGCAGCGGCTCACTGTGTTCATACTTACCTTCCTGGGCGCCGCCGGGAAAGTTTCCGCGCGCGCTCGTTGGAAGGACCCCAGCCGTGATCACATGGTCCCACGTGGTCGCGGCTGGGGTCCTTCCAACGAGCGCACGTGCGGAGACATTCTCGACGGCGCCCAGGAAGGTAAGTATTGTGTGAGCAGCTCCAGGGGCGGCTGTCCGAATGCCGATAGAGCATTCAGACAGCCGCCGCAGCCCCTCGGATGCCGGCAAGCCGGCTTCCGGCATCGGGAAAAATATCGGGGGGTACTGCAGGAGTACCAAGTACTCCTGCAGTACCCAGTATCGGCCCCGATACCGATACTAGTATCGGTGCAACCCTAGTCTGAATGTCCTCACCAGACTTTGAGCAGGAGGCGATGCACAAAGCTTGATCTGCAGTTTAATGGCAGTAACTCCTTTTGGCCAGTAGATGGAGACATCTCTCTGCCAGATTAGGAACATCGCATAATATTTCTTAATTTATAAATAATCAAGACGGATTCCAGAAAGAAAAAAACAAAAACACTGGACTCCCGACACGTGTTTTTTGGGAATCCCTTTGTAGTGAAGGAGCTAAAGTTCCTAATGGATATCGGCTCACAAAGCCCTCTGTGTCCGAAGGGGGGGGGGGATATGGTCAAGTCACGTTTTTGGAAACTTTTTAGTAACACCTTTACTGTGACCTGATTGGTCAGTTCAGGGCCCATTAATAGAGCGGCGTCTTAAACCTGCATTCCCTGCACAACTCGATACCCGTGAGGCCGTACAGGGGAGACGTGTCCATGGCAAACATTCACAGGTCTATTCAAAGAAAGGTGAAACTCAGCAGATTTGGAAAGGGAGATAAATGGGAGAATTTTTCTGGTTTGGCTATTTTGACATAGAATTCTCACTTCTCCAGTCATTCTCCTGAGGTTCACCTTTCTCTGAATAGACCTATTGTTCGACAAGTCCCTTTAATCAGGTGATTTAAAAGCAAGGCGGGGGAGGGTCAGGGCCTTTATGGCGTCCTTTTAAAGCATCATTAATGTGGGATTTAAGTAATGTTCGCTCCACAATCTCATGGTCACTTACCACACGGCAGGCACCATGCCCAGGCCATGAGAAGATCCCCCAAGTAATGTGGATGACGAACAAATCCCCACCAGCCAGAGACCAGCAACTTCTTTCCGGTTGAGGTTGGAATGGTTTTCAGGTCTGCGAAGAGACAGAACACAGACACAGATCAGATGAGATGGAGACATTCCACATTCCAGACCAGAGATGCCAAACACTGCCACCTCCACCTCCCCAGACAGATGTTTATGGACTACAATTCCCAGAATTCTTTCAATGCATTAGATGGCCATTGAAAGAAAGATCTGGGGGCCCAGAGTTTGACAGCCCTGTACCAGAGGGAGGTTACGGGCTCATGTCTGGTAATGGTAAAGATGGACTCACGGGCAAGCCTTGGATCGTTTGGATTCTTTCTGAAGTTGAGCTTCTGGTTATTCGATCCTCGAAATATAATGTAGCCGAGAGCTAAACAAAAACATGTGTTACAAAGAGGCAACAGAAGCGGCTCTGCGCTGCGTAAAGGCTCACCTGGAGCCACGACTAACAATACCTGCTTGAGCTGCGCAGCTCATGGCGCATTACAATCAACACAATGTAACAAAATCCAACACAACTGCTTCTCCTCTTCTTAAAGGGCCAGTACCACCAAAATATGAAATGTCCTTATTGTGTTTATTTGATGTTGCGGATATCTTACATGTGTTTTGTTTTTCTCTTGTATGTTTAGTTAAGAAAATATTTTCCTCTATATGTGTCACTGGGTGCATCCATTGTGTGATATTTTCCCCTATATGTGTCACTGGGCGCATCCATTGTGTGATATTTTCCTCTATGTGTCACTGGGCGTATCCATTGTGTGATATTTTCCTGTATATGTGTCACTGGATGCATCCATTGTGTGATATTTTCCTCTATATGTGTCACTGGGTGCATCCATTGTGTGATATTTTCTGTTGTGTCTTTCCATCACTTGCTCCTCACTGTGCGGTTTTGGCCATAGAATGTAGTGAATGGGTCAGTCACGACTCACATCCTTGTATTGTGTGGGGTCTATACAAAGGACATCACCAGGGGGTAGATTAGAAGTCTTTTAAGCTCCCTGTATTATCTCATTCAGCTGTCATCTCTTATCTCGGGTAGCCTGGAGAACAATAGACCTCCTGCTGCCTTATCTAAGCATTCCCTCTTCCAACCCATTAACTGTTAAATACTGGAGAGGATAAAGCTCAGCCAAAAAGCAAATGTATCATTAGATTTTGGTAATTGTTGCATCATGGGAAAAATGTACAATGAAAATCGGAGATAAAAAAGTTTTAATTTTTACATGCAATCCCTTCAGAGAAAAAAAATAAAGCAGCCTGTGTTTTATAAGGTGGTTTGTTTGTAATGCACAGGTAATCTAGTTGCGGCTCAGGTTAGTGGTCGTGTCCCTTTAAAGTCAATTCATTTATGATGAACAGTTCCGTCACTGGTCATTAAGGGGTTAATAACTTTTTGCACACGAGGTTTTGAAATTAAATGACCATGAAGTTTGACATTTCACGTCTGGGCCGCCGATACCTGTCACCTTAGCGATGTCAAACCATGATACCAGCAGCGAAGAGCTGCACCTGCCAGGTATCTCCAGCTTTTACCCACAGACACGTCCTGAAAAATGGATTCAAACCTTCTCGCAGCCAACGGGCCGCGTCTATGTGAAGGTACAGCAGCCACGGACAGCATCTGAGACGTCATGCAGACACCGTGCGCACTGACATGCCACGCGCTGAGCAAGCAATGGATGGCCGAGCCTTACTGTTCAATGCAACGATGGCTGCAGCCCCCGGCCAGGAAACCTCCACCGGATGATTGACCAAGTAGAAGGCCTGCAAGCTGTATAGGAACGGCAGCCACACCAGATTCCCGAAGGCCAGCATGAAGCCAAACCCATCATGTACAATATCCATACATGCAACGGCTCCTTCCTGCGAAAGGAAAACAAGCGAATCATGTAGGAACCAAAGGCCAACATGTGCCCCCCCCCCCCGAATCCGTCACATCTACATGGGGCACATTGGAGCGTTAGCGGGAGACGCGCATGCACGGTGCCTGGCTGTAACGGGTGACGGACAGAGTGAGGGATTTATACACCAGGATCCTGGTGGCGTGTGGGAATGCACCTTCGTAAGACGCCACTGTATCGTACAGGTTTCTAACTGGCGAAACATGACATTACATCGGTTTACGTAGAAGAAAACACCGCTTGAAAAGCAGAGACTATTTGGCATCAAAAAAAAAAAAAAAAAAAGGCTATTATGATTTAATGTGTTTTTAAGGATCTGTGCAAACAAACCGCTGAAACCTGCCCTAAAGGAAAAGCCAGAATCACCTCATTCCAGAGACCGTGAGCGACGTACAACAGCTGGAAACTGTTAACCAGGACCATCGAGACGGACGGCAGCTCCCGTTTCTGGACGTGCATTTCAGCCAGGAGCATTATCCCATTGAAAAAAACCTACAGAAACCAGAAAAAGCTGCATTAATACCAAATTATCTGTGATAAAAACACATAGCAGGAAACACTGGAGGGGGCGGCGATTCTAGAGTTAAGGTTTACCGTCCGTAACTGTCAGCCTGTTTCCCCAAGATGTTCATTTAAAGGGCCAGTAGCCCCATAAAATGCAATGCCCTTATTGTGTTTATGTTGCTGATATCTTACATGTATATTTAGTTAAGAAAATATTTCACTCTGTCACTGGGTGCATCCATTGTGTGATATTTTCCTCTGTGCCTATGTATGGCAATTACAGCGACACCTTGTATCTGTTTGTGCTGCATAATGCCTGCGTATGGCAATTACAGCAACTCCTTGTATCTGTATGTGCTGCATAATGCCTGCGTATGGCAATTACAGCGACACCTTGTATCTGTATGTGCTGCATAATGCCTGTGTTTGGCAATTACAGCAACACCTTGTATCTGTATGTGCTGCATAATGCCTGCGTATGGCAATTACAGCGACACCTTGTATCTGTATGTGCTGCATAATGCCTGTGTTTGGCAATTACAGCAACACCTTGTATCTGTATGTGCTGCATAATGCCTGTGTATGGCAATTACAGCGACACCTTGTATCTGTAGGTGCTGCATAATGCCTGCGTATGGCAATTACAGCAACACCTTGTATCTGTAGGTGCTACATAATGCCTGTGTATGGCAATTACAGCAACACCTTGTATCTGTAGGTGCTACATAATGCCTGTGTATGGCAATTACAGCAACACCTTGTATCTGTATGTGCCGCATAATGCCTGTGTATGGCAATTACAGCAACACCTTGTATCTGTAGGTGCTACATAATGCCTGTGTATGGCAATTACAGCAACACCTTGTATCTGTATGTGCTGCATAATGCTTGTGTATGGCAATTACAGCAACACCTTGTATCTTTATGTGCTGCATGATGCCTGTGTATGGCAATTACAGCAACACCTTGTATCTGTATGTGCTGCATAATGCTTGTGTATGGCAATTAAAGCAACACCTTGTATCTGTATGTGCTGCATAATGCCTGTGTATGGCAATTACAGCAACACCTTGTATCTGTATGTGCCGCATAATGCCTGTGTATGGCAATTACAGCAACACCTTGTATCTGTACTGTACAGGGATTTTCACTCACTTTAACCCCCTGAATCTTATCTCTGTACAGCAGTGACTGACCCCACAGCTCTCCCTAGATTCTGTCCTCTCTGTGCCTGCTGGAATGCAGCAGTAAAGTTGAGCTTTTTTTTATTATTATTTCTGAGAGAGTTGGGGGCTTCCTGAACTACAGGAGGACAGGAGAGAGATCTCAGAATTTTGTGTCGTCTCTCTCTCCCCCCCCCCCCCATGGTGCACACTGATTATTTCTTTCTGTTTTCATTGCATTACAATGCTAAATAGAGTTCACACATTTTGGAAGAGATCGAGTTAATAGGGATTGTATGTCCAGGCCTGGTGGCAAACACATTCCTTACAGAAGCTCCCTCTCAGCCATATGGTATGTAATGGAGGAGGTGGGTTACAACAGAAAGCATTCACTGTTCAGGAGGCAAGGTGACATCTTAATCTCCCTGTCTACAGGATTAGCAGACGTTCCCATTCTGACAACATCCACAACACTACAAAACATTTGACAAGCAATCAGCTCAGACGCCCGTCAGAAGGTGGCACAATACTACAGAATAAACCTGGATTTACAGAGCGACAGTTACATCCACATTCCGTCCCATTAACAGAAAGACTGACCAGTCACCAAATCTGACATATTGGGGGGTTTCTGTGACCCCCTCCCCCCACCCCATGTAAACACTTCATTTTTAAACTGGACATATAGCAGCACCCTGTGACCGCAGCCTCTAGATCTCCATACATGTGTATGTGCTGAAAACCACCGCTTACAATTACACTCCAGAGTCTATCAGTTTCCCCGGCCTGTTAACTCCTTACGTTCACGTAGAGTTGAAACACAGGTTTTATCCAATGTAAATTAACGTGCAGCGATACAGCTTGATACATGTTGCCTGTATGTTTGTAAACGCATAAAACATTCATAAAGCGATCAGGAGGGAGGGGTGGTATTTGCTATAAAGTATCGTAATGCCAGCAGAGAGGGGCCGGGGGTTAGACTTACCCAGCCAATTAATCCTGGACGAAGAGCAAAGAAATATTTCAGGTCAAATCCTCTGATGTGAGGATTCAACTCACGACCCATGAAGAACCTGTACACGAACGTTCCTGGGGAAATAAATAAAGTGATTATAGAATTTTACTTTAAAATACAAACTAAAAAAGGAAATTGAGGCCAATCAGCAGCAACTCCACGAGTTATATGGGTATGAAAAGGACCAGTGGTTCAAAGTGCGTGTGAAAGGGTCTGAGCTGATAGCGGAATAATCAGGTCACTAATAGTAATAATAGCAACAGTAATAATAACAGTAGTAACAGTAACAATAGTAACAACAATAGTAACAGTAACAATAGTGACAATAATAGTAACAACAATAGTAACAACAATAGTAACAGTAACAATATTGACAATAACAGTAACAATAGTAACAACAATAGTAACAGTAAGTGATAGCAACAATAGTAACAGTAACAATATTGACAATAACAGTAGTAGTAACAGTAATAGTAACAGCAGTAACAGGTCACGTCTGCTGATTAAGATTTCAGTTGGAGCCAGACAAAAAAAAAAATATTGTTCAAACGGAAACACAAGTCGGGAGATTTTACCGGCATTCCCAGCTGGGGACAGGTCCTCCCGCCGCGCTCTGAAAGACCGCACATACAGGTAAACGCTCAGCAAGACGGACAGCAGCGTCCCAGAAGCCGCAAACTGCAGAAAGTTGCGGTAAACATAGAGGAGGTCGATCTGGAGGTACAGCATCACTCCTCCTGTTACCGCGGTCAGCAGTAAAGCACAGAATCCTGCGTGGATAAAAAAATAATATACATTTCAGGGACCAAAACAGACAGAAAAATGTCATTCTGGAAGATACCGGGACCTGCGAAATGAACTCAGAGGCAGGAGGAACAAAAAGAAAGCCCCGGGGAGCGAGGAATTGTTGCTAGTGACAAATCGATCCGTTTTCTGGGCGTCAGCTGCCCCCCCACCCCCACCCAATAAAGGACATATTCTCAAAAGGTTTCAACCGACCAAAAAGATTCAGAAATAATAAAAAATATGATCTGTATTTATGTTCAGAAGCTGCACTATAAATACATAAGAGTTTGGGAGTTAGAAGCAGCATAGCCAGGAAAGCGCACCGCCGACACGCCCGCCAGGAAAGCGCACCGCCGACACGCCTGCCAGGAAAGCGCACCGCCGACACGCCCGCCAGGAAAGCGCACCGCCGACACGCCAGCCAGGAAAGCGCACCGCCGACACGCCAGCCAGGAAAGCGCACCGCCGACACGCCAGCCAGGAAAGCGCACCGCCGACACGCCAGGAAAGCGCACCGCCGACACGCCAGCCAGGAAAGCGCACCGCCGACACGCCAGGAAAGCGCACTGCCGACACGCCAGGAAAGCGCACCGCCGACACGCCAGGAAAGCGCACCGCCGACACGCCAGGAAAGCGCACCGCCGACACGCCAGGAAAGCGCACCGCCGACACGCCAGGAAAGCGAGCTAGTAAAGCATACCACTAATAGGACAGACTGTCAGTAAAACATACCATTAAGTCTGTACTGCAACTTCTTCCCACTGGCCGGAGCCGGCCCAACGACAACCTGCAAAAAGGGTGAGAGTTAATACATTTTCATTATGTGATGTGACGCGTGCGAGGCCGGGGAAATTAAAGCCAGATCTATACAATGGGAGAAACACCCAGTGAGCGTGAGGAGGGGATGCATGAAAACCCCTGGGGGGGGGCCAACAGGTGAACCTAAGAAAGGGATGAATGATCCACCCTGAAGAGTATTGGGGGACAGGGGTGAAAGGTGCCGACGCAGCCATGTGTGTATCCAGTAAGGTGGGGATAACAGCCAATCAGGAGACACAAAAATAAATGGCAGCTCCAACCTTTAACAAAGCCCCAAGAAGCCGCGAGATACGCGACAAATGTGCATTTAAACCCAGGCACCGTTCCCAGCGCTTTCCCAAGAGTCGTTTTACCACAAAAAAAACCCAAAGTATTAGGTTTAAAGGAGGATTTATTTATTTATTTTTAAATGGGGCAATTTCTATAAAAATCAAAAGGGATGACAGATCTATATACACATAATATTTTATAAACAGTACCTTTCCGACAGGCAGCGCGAAGAAGAGCGCGTGCAGAATCAGCCAGAGCACGAAAAATCCCAACACGTGTGGATCCCATAGCGCGGCGTATGGAACAGGTGACAGGAAATCAGCAGCGTCCGTCTGTAGACACGTATTCAGCAAGAAGACGACAGCGGGGGGCATGAAGACCACCGACAGAAGAGCTCCTGCACGAGAAAAAAAAACACAAGACATTGAAGTTCAAGCTGCGCTTCAGCCGAGAAAAAAAAAAAAAATGGAAGAATTTCATAATAAAATACTAAACGCTAAAGAATATAAGAGCACAGGTCACATGATCAATTAAAAGCAAAGCAATCAATGTGTGTAACGTGTGTGTGTGTAATGCGCGTAATGCACATGAACGTATAATGATCGTCACCTGATTACCGAGGCAGCCTTAGCATCAGTAGAAGTTGCACTTTCCCTTGGCATGTCACACTACAGCAGTGGTTCCCATCCCTGGTCCTCAGGTCCCTCTAACAGGACAGGTTTTAGGATCACCTTGGGGAAAAGCAGACTGAATCCTGCAACAACTGAGCAGCAAATCCTATCACCTGTGCTGTGCTTCACTTATCCTGCAAACCTGACCTGTTGTCGTGTGACCGCAGCCTGAGTGCGCACAGTGCGCCATTGAACTGCATGCACTTTATAATGGAGGAGATTGTGGTTACATTGTATCAATTTTGACAGACGTTGGGAGAAATAATTAAAAAGCTGTATGCGGGGATTTCTCTACGTCCATTGTAGCTTTTTCACGTCGATGCCATTTTGGCGTCCGTTGCCTGGGCGTAAAGAAGTGCGCACGTACTTCGTCTGTTCTCCATTGACTCCTTTGAAAAGCTACGACAGAAGGCAAACAATGCGGTCAGACGGACGCGAAAAGTGCACACGTGTGACCGCAGCCTTAGGGGGACCCGAGGACCAGGTTTGGGAATCGCTGCTCTACAGCCTCCCCCGCTGTCCAGAGGGAAAAGATTTACTGCGAAATCCAATACTGAGGCGTAGGGAGACTCGATGCGTCTCAGCTTTATGACAATCACACATTTTCACAGTCTGTACGGTTGTCCTTTTTATTCTCTCCCAACAAGAAATAGCGAGACATTAATATACAGATCCCATTACTGTTAAAAGTAACACGAGCTGCAACTAGATTACTCGTGCATTACAAATAAACACATTATAAAACACATTATAAAACACACGCTGCTGGTTTTTCCTTGTTTGAAGCAATCGCATGTAAAAAGGAAATAAAGTTTTTTTTATTGCCAAGTTTAATTTTGTGTATTTTCCCATGATGCCACACTTACCAAAAACTATGCAGCTCTTGTTAATTTAATCTACAGTATTTTACCATTGAGGTGGAGGAGGGAATGTTTAGATAAAAGGTGGCATATTGTGTTCTCCAGGCTGAGATCAGAGCTGGCAGCAGAATGATAAAAGACAGGGAGCTTAAATGTCTTCTAATCTAACCCCTGGTGATGTCCTTTGACTACATCCCACACAATACAGTGATGTGAGTCCTGACTGACCCATTCACTCCATTCTATGACCAAAGCCACACAGTGAGGAGCAAGTGATGGAAAGATACAACACAAAATATCACACAATGGATGCGCCCAGTGACACATATAGAGGAAAATATCACACAATATATGTGTCACTGGGTGTATCCATTGTGTGATATTTTCCTGTCACTGGGTGCATCCATTGTGTGATATTTTCCTGTCACTGGGTGCATCCATTGTGTGATATTTTTCTCTATATGCGTCACTGGGTGCATCCATTGTGTGATATTTTCCCGTCACTGGGTGCATCCATTGTGTGATATCTTCCTCTATATGTGTCACTGGGTACATCCATTGTGTGATATTTTCCTGTCACTGGGTACATCCATTGTGTGATATTTTCCTGTCACTGGGTGCATCCATTGTGTGATATTTTCCTCTATATGCGTCACTGGGTGCATCCATTGTGTGATATTTTCCTCTATATGCGTCACTGGGTGCATCCAGAGGAAAATATCACACAATGGATGCACCCAGTGACACATCTAGAGGAAAATATTTTAACTAAACACACAAGATAAAAACAAAACACATGTAAGATATCAGCAACATCAAATAAACACAATAAGGACATTGCATTTTATGGTGGTACTGGCCCTTTAAATACGGGAACTGGTTGTGTTGGTTTTTGTTACATTGTGGTGATTGTAATGTGCCATAAGCAGCGCAACGCTGACACCATGAAGCAGTTATAGTTCGTCGTGCCTCCGGGTGAGCGTTTACGCAGCGCAGAGCCGTTTGTTGCCTCTTTGTTTTTGTTTAGCTCTCGGCTACATTATATTCCGAGGTGTGAATAACCAGAAGCTCAACTTCAGAAAGAATCAGCAACATAACAATAAACACAATAAGGACATTTCAGATCTATTCTGGCGGTAGTGACCGTTTAATGGACCTGTGTTGCAGCAAGGCTTAGCCCACCAGGCACCCCCCCCCTCCTTGCCCGTTAACGCGCTCTTAAAGTAACATGCTTCCGCGACACATCCGAAGGCCGCAAGAAATCCCTGGCGGTCTTGCAGTGAAATAACACTTTGGGGGGGGGGGGCCCGTCTATGAAACAGGTCTGTGTGTTAATATTTTAGCAGCACTGGCTGAATTATTAAAAAAAAAAAAAAAGGCTCTTTCTTGAAAAATACATTTAAGTATTTTTTCTACATAAATAAAATGTTGATAAAATGTAAAAGTGTAAAATAGAATGTGTTTATAATCGAGCAAGTAATGGGTCAAAACAACTGGAGGAATTACAGCCGACATGACTACATCGCTTCCATAAAAGTGCGGAAATGGAAACGACGTGAAAGAAAAGCTGGAACCTGCCCCCAATTTCCTGATCAACCAAAGACCTTCACTGAGGTCAGCTATTTGGAGGGACGGCTCGATCAGGGATCTCAGACTCTGGCTGCAACTCCAAGAATTCAAAAGATGGCTAGAGAATCATGGGAGTTGTAGTTCAGAAACCTGTGGTGGGTGGGGGGGGGGTGTCGGCGTTTGAGACACTTGGTAAAACAGGATGTATTTTGTTCGATTGTTGCACCTTCCTGTTCAGGGTTTGAATATCTGTGACGAGAAGACAGAGTTATTGCGCGCGGCATACCTAGGGATCCCCCAAATTCCAGCGGGGGGCAGCTGCACATCACCGGCCTCTCCTGAGACGTTACAGCGGGTACGACGCGAGGCTGCTCCACCGCTTTCTCAATGGGCTTCTCCTCCACGACGATATCACGGTTTCTCTCTTTCGGCACGGTGGTCTCCTCTTTTTTGGGGAGCAGGCTGTACCTCAGCACCCGCTCGGTTTTTTCATTCTCCTCTTCAGCTTTTGCCTAAAAAAATAAAAAATATAATTTTTATTTCGGGCCTTTCATAAATGAAAGTTAGAATGTATTGTTGCATTTCAGGGCGCGCGTCCAACAGGGGCGCATCACTAACTGCACATATTGAAAGGTTAGAAAAGCATGTAGCCAATCAGTGCCTTTACAAACCTTGGGCCCTGTTAAAATCCTCGCGCATAGGTTTGTGCCGGCGCAAAAACGCATTAACGCGATGGGCAAAACCATTTGCGCAGAACGTCATATTAGAAGCTCAGTGCAACAAACGCGCGTATACGTCTACTGCTGCTGAACCTGCGCGAGCTTATTGTACTGCGTGCGTCCTTTACTTAACATTGTGGGCGTAAATGTGTTTGTGCGCTGCTACGTGGATGGTATTACAATCTATGCGCAGTTTGTAACGCACAGCCTTTGCGCGCATCATTTTAGCAACTCCTAAAAGCTGGTGTTAATGGAAAATTCCATCAACCTGCCGAAACCAAATACACCAGCCCAAAAAAAAATACGCAGCAAAGTATAGTTACACATTCTACACATACCCAAACCAATAAAATGGAGAAGTTGTGTGTGTTTTTTTATTGATGCAGCATATATGCGCAGATTGACTTTGACAGGTGCAAAAACTTAACGGGAGACAATTGTGGTTCTTAATCCGGATTGGCTGAATCGCGTGAAAAACAGTCTGCACACTGATTTCTGTGCGCGTCTTCTTGCGTGTCCGTTTTACGAGTGTTATTTTTGCGAGGATTGTAATTCCAGCGTTGATTTATGCGTGTTAACGTTTGACGATTCGCGCAAAAATTGACGCGTTTACTGTGCATTTTTTTCGCGAAGAATGTAATCGAGCCCCTCATCGTTTCCAGGGGATTTATGGCAAGACGACACATTATACACAGAAAGGACCCGGGAATACTGTAAACTGAAATACACACACACTCCTATAAAGTTTCACTTACCCGGGTCACTCTCTGACGCGTAAAATTCGTTTCATTAACCTCTGCTTCGCCGTGCCACTTCCCATTATACTCAGTAAGCCTCTGAATTAATAGAAGAAACACATCATTTAGCCTTTATTGCCAATTAAAATCACCTACACAAAACGGCAGACACCAAGAATATAAATATAAATATATATATACACACACACACACACACACAGCAGTAACTGCTTGAATTGGGCAGATGTGCCGTTTCTGAACATATACAGGGTTATTCAGAGAGCGGTGAAAATTAGGAGAATGACCGGAGAAGTGAAAATTCTAGGTCAAAATATTCTCCCATTTATCTCACTTTCCAAATCGGCTATTTTGACTTAGAATTTTCACTTTTCCAGCCATTCTCCTGGTTTTCACCTCTCTCTGAATAACCCTGATAGTTTATTCGCTGCTATTGCCAATTTTTAGGGAAATAAAGCTTTTTAAATGTGGATCCCCCCAATAAAATTGAGGCTGTGCAAGGTGCGCCCAACGGCTCCTAACCAATCGCACGGGGTATCACCCCCCAGACACGATTGATCCACGGGTCCAGTAACCAGTGCTGATCTGTTATTGATGGAATTTAATGAGAATGTTGTGTATCTAGTTACAGCTGATGTTCGTGGTAGTGAAAGTGCCTTTAAATTACATTTTTTATTTAATACAGAGATTGTAGACATTCTGATGGTCGCTCTCGCACTTTGTGATATATCCGTGTGCCAATAATTACACTGGACGTGTCCTATACCAGGGGTCAGCAACCTCGACTCTGAGGTTTTGGGGACTACATCTCCCATGATGCTCAGTCACCCATTAGGCTCACTGAGCCGTGTGGGAAATGTAGTGCCCAAAACATCAGGGAGTCCAGGTTGCTGACCCCGTCCTATACGTTGACTTGGCAAGTTTGCCAGCACATGTATAGGGATTTTATTCGCCGTCACAAACAAAACACAACACATTTGTGAACAAAAACTATTCAATCCGTTGCAAAGCTCGCGGTTCCAGCGCACGCCGGGCCTTTGTTCGCTTCTAAAGTGTATGGGGGTGTATAGGACATAAAGCCGCCTCGGTGAAAAGGCCGGAATGAAGCGATTCAGCAGCAGTCGCCGCCGCTCGGCTCTTTGTGACCTGCTGACTAGATCGATTTATTTATCCTCTTTAAATGTACAGCGTTTGCCGTCTGCTGCTGAAAACAGCAATGAGAGCCCCCCCCCCGCAAATCACAGGGGACTTTAGGGGGTCCCTTTAAGAGTTTGGATACACGTGTGCACCATGGCCGCATTAAATGGACTGAGTCAGGTCGGCAAGATCAGAGCGATCCGAACAAAACGGCAGCAACAACAACACGGGGCAGATGTGAGTCCAGGGGGCATAAGACCCCAATCAAAGACTAGAGAGGTCAATCCCCCCCCCCCCCATGATATATTAATGGCCTACAATTCCCAGAAATACTTTAATGTAACAGACGGCCAGAGAGTCGTGGGAGTTGTAGTTCGGAAGCATGGAGGGGTGAAGTCTGTCATTACCAGAGGCGTCAGGTGAACTTTTAGCACCTCCTTCTGGAGCTCCTTCAGGATACTGGTTGACTGATTTTCACTTTTTGGGGTGCGGCTCGGGGATTTTGATCGTCGCCGTCCAGGGGATCGGGATCTTGACCGACTCCTGCGTCTGGAAGGGGAAACCGGGCCTTTCTTGTTTCGAAAGGAGTGCAGCGTCTGTCAGGGTAAAAGCACATCACGATTAGTCAACGAATACATGAAGCGGCGCTTCCACCCCAACCCACCGGGCAAAGTCACCTCATCTGGAATCTGGCGAGTTCATCGTGCAAAAGCAATGCGTGTGCGACACAGCAAGAGAAGGTTTAAAAGCACATGACATCACACAGCAGTTTAAGTCAATATAGCAATAGAGAGCCTTAAAGGGCCAGTACCTCCAAAAAATGAAATGTCCTTATTGTGTTTATGTGATGTTGCTGATATCTTACATGTGTTTGTTTTTCTCTTGTATGTTTAGTTAAGAATATATTTTCCTCTATATGTGTCACTGGGTGCATCCATTGTGTGATATTTTCCTCTATATGTGTCACTGGGTGCATCCATTGTGTGATATTTTCCTCTATATGTGTCACTGGGTGCATCCATTGTGTGATATTTTCCTCTATATGTGTCACTGGGTGCATCCATTGTGTGATATTTTCCTCTATGTGTGTCACTGGGCGCATCCATTGTGTGATATTTTCCTCTATGTGTGTACGGGCGCGACACCATTTTTTCTGTATGTACTGTAGGAGATAAACCACAGCCACAATGTAAAATCCACCGTAAGATTTTGGTGACTGACGCATCATGGGAAAAATCCACAAGATTTAAACAAAAGATAAAAACCTAACGTTATTTTTTTTTCCTTTTTCCCTGAAAAAACTTCAAACAAATAATGAAAAAGCAGGGGGGTTTTTTGTATTGCACAAGTAATCTAGTTACAGCTTGTGCAGGTGGTAGCGAGTGCGCCTTTAAATGTCCAGAACCTGCTCTTAATTATTATTCATTTATATAGCGCCAGCATATTCCGCAGCGCTGTACAATGGGCACAATATAGACAGGGTTAAAATACATTGAAGAACAATTTACAAACCAGTACACAAGGAAACGAGGGCCCTATTCCCGTGGGAACTCACAATCTAGAAGGGTTGGTGGTGGAAACAGGAGGAGAGGACTGCTAGGTGGGAGCAATGGACCGCAAGGTGGGGCAGTGAGGTGTATCAGTGAGTCGGGTGACAAGATATTCCTATTTAGGGAAGCCTAACGGAGCGTTTGAAGGAAGGGAAACTAGCGGAAAGTCTGACTGTATGAGGGAGAGCGTTCCAGAGGATGAGGGCTGCGCGTGAGAAATCCTGCAGTGTATCATGGGAAGAGGTGATGCGGGGAGACACTAGGCGAAAGTGTATTTTAGCAGGATGGATACATTGAGATTTCTCTCGTTTCAGTAGGTCCTGGTTGATTGGATGAGTACAAGTCGACTATGCCTTATCCGAAACGTTGCAAGGTAAGGCAAGTTATCGATCACTGGTGCGACACCAAAACTGGGAAATTCCCCCCGACCTCATGTGACATGGACAAAAAGGATTAAAAACCCTGTATAAAATGACACGTTTCGGATACACCTTATACACAGCCTGAATAGCAGGTAGGGATGCACCGATACCACTTTTTTTTTTTGTTTTAAGACCGAGTACCGATACTTTTCTTCAAGTACTCACCGATACTTTTATTTTATGTCATGTAACCACTTTCCAATAAGAACAGACCTCATAAAAATGCCCCCAGCTCACATGTATATATCCCCCCCAGCTCATGGATTATGCCCCCCAGCTCATGGATATGCCCCCCAGCTCATGGATATGCCCCCCAGCTCACCTGGCACTCTCCGCATTGTTTCATACTTCCCTTCCTGGGCGACGCCGGGAAAGTCTTCTCGCGTGCGTCCGTTGGAAGGCCCCCAGTCGTGATCACGTGGTCCCACGTGGTTGCGGCTGGGGGCCTTCCAACAAGCGTACGCGTGGAAACCTTCCGGGCGTCGCCCAGGAAGGCAAGTATGAACGCGGTCAATGCCAGGTGCCCGTCCGAATGCTCTATCACCATTCAGACAGGCCCTGCAGCTGCTCTCCGCATTGTTTCATACTTTCCTTCCTGGGCGACGCCGGGAAAGTTTCTGCGCGTGCGCTTGTTGGAAGCCCCCCAGCTGCGACCACGTGATCGCGGCTGGGGGGCCTTCCAACGAACGCACGCGCGAAGACTTTCCCGGCGTCGCCCAGGAAGGTAAGTATGAAACAATGCGGAGAGCAGCTGCAGGGCCTGTCTGAATGGTGATAGAGCATTCGGACAGCCGCCCCAACCCTTCGGATGCCGGCTTCCGGTATCGGGGGTACTGCACGAGTACCAAGTACTCCTGCAGTACCCGGTATCGGCACCGATACTAGTATCAGTATCGGTGCAACCATAATAGCAGGTTTCGACTTGGGTCCCCAAATCTCCCAAATCCAAAACACGTATGGTCCCGTACATTTTGGATAAGGGGGTACTCACCTCTACTGTGTAAGTCAGGACTCAGCGATCCTGGCCCTCCAGGGGTTTTGAAACTACATCCCCCATGATGCTCAGGCAATCATCAGGTTAGCAGAGACTCATGGGAAGTGTAGTTCTAGAGCATCTGGAGGGCCATGGTTGCCGACCCCTGATGTAAGTGCTGCAGGTGAAATGTTATGATCCAATAGAGTAGGGATCTCAAACTCTGTCCTGCCCCCCCAGATGTTTCAGAACTACAACTCCCATGACTCTCTGGCGATCGATTGCATTCAAAAAATATCACAGGAATTTTAGGAAATAAACATGGGGGGGGGGGGGGAGGAGCTTGAGATCCCTGTATTAGACTATATAACGAAACGAGATGGAATCCACGCGACTTTATAAACTCCTTACCCTGATGTCGCCGTCCTTCAGCTCCAGCTCGGTGCCATCCTTGTAACGCACGGAGTATAACTGAGTCTGGGGGTCAAACGACGCGATCCTGACTTCGTAGTAAAGGCTGCTCCCCGGCCACCGGCCCATGACGTCCTCGCCATTCTCAAATCGTTGGCCCGACATGGTCAGTGGTGCTCACCTGCAACACAACGAACACACACCATGAGAAGAGCGTCACTCAACGTGACAAACTGTATGCGTTTACATGGCAGCTTCACGACCAGAGATGGGGGGGGGGGGGGGGCGGCGCGCTTCATTTCATAAGGTGCAGGGAGACAGAACCATAAAACGCACTCGCTTACGTGTTGATACAAAGACAACTGATTGAAGAGCATGAGCCGCAGAGATCACCGAGCACTAGGGATTATATCGGGGGTCAGGTGCAAAGTTAACCCCTTTTATTACCAAGATTGACAGCGCTATGGAACCTGTTAGCGCTTTATAAAAACTTGTAACTGTACTCAAAATGCCTCCAGATACAGAGTATAAACGATATGGTGTCCCGCAGCAGCAATGCAAATTAAATTTCATTTGGACCCCAGAACATGCCCCTAAAGTTTAAGCAGCGTGAGCACGATGCCCGAAGAGCTGACACTTTATAAACCCAACTGGGAATGTGTGTGACTGACATCTCCCCGGCAGATCCTGCACGAAGACGGGAACTGCAGTAACTCGTTTTGGCCAGCAGGAGGTGACATCTCCCTGTCAAATAGGTTATTACAGTGAGGAATACATCAGGAATATTCCCACATCTTTATTACAGTATGATTGGAAGAAAAAAAAAAAAACAACAACACTGGTTTCGGACAGTTATTTTCTTGCAAGTCCTTTGGTTTCGAAAGGGTTAAAGAACAATCATTGATCCCTGGTGTGGACATGCTGAGACACACACACACACACACACACACACACACACACACACTTCCTTGGTTGCGTGAATCCCATTCTACATCCCTACGGAACTCGTTAGCGCTCTATAAAAACTTGTAACTGACCGAGGCTACATGTATCAATACCGCCAGGTACAGGAGCGCAGTGCAGCTTTCCACATGAGTCTATGTGAATAATCCCACAGCAGATACACAGCAATGACCCCAGAACAGCAAACTACAGGAGGGCTTATTCACTAAACACCGCACGCTGAATGTCACTGTATCTGCAAATCCGAAGGAGTGCGAGTTATTCACTATACTCTACATTTTTTCTTTTTCTTTAACAAATACAGGTGAATTTCGCCTCAGCTCGGCGGCACAGAAACTGTCCACTAGAGAAATAACGATTTGTCTGTTCAAAATGTAGAATTGCCCTGAAATTTCAGCAAAACGTCCCGATTCCGGTGATTTAAATCTGACAGGTTTAATCAGGAAAATCTAATCGATTTAATGGAATAGCTTTAATATTTTTATTATTTGATACATTTTTATTGATAAAGAAAAATCCCGTAATTATTCGGATAACAGTAGATTTCCTATCGGACATTTTTTCCCCAAGTTCGGTGGAATTCGCCGAGACCAATTCAAACTTTTTTGTGAACGTTCGGAAATTGCTTCTGTGACTCAATTTTCGGGGCAATACGGTGACTATTCGGTGAAAAGTATTTTCACCAAAATGGAATTGCCAAATTGTGGCAAAATGCACCGAAATTAAAATTGCCTAAATTGTACTTCGTTTTGGTGTTTAGTGAATAACCCCCAGTGTTTGGTTTACACTGACATTATGTAACGAATGAATCATTACTCGCTGAAAATCCCCCCTGTGCGTCTCATTAGGGTAAACACTGCAAATACACAACTTCAAAAAGGGAAAAAATAAAAGACAAGAGGCCGGGGACGTGAAACAAACAAAACAAAAACACACAGACTCATTATGTTACGACATCATTGCATGTCACAGTGACACGGCGCTGTGCTGCCAGAGCTGGCTGCGAGCCGGGATTCACCGCTCACGGTTACAACATTAGAATCCATTGCATAACCAGGTCATCGCATATTTATTTATAAAGTGTTTTATCAGGAAGGATACATTGAGATTTCTCTGGTTTCAGTTTGTCCTGGATACAAGAAACATTGAATTGTTACAGAAATACAAAGTAATAAAATGCAAAATATTAAAAACAAAACAAAACATACAGATTAACCCAGAAAATAAATATGTAGGAAATATAGTCACTATGTTACATGTTTACAGGTGCATTCTGTATATAGTCACTGTGTTACATGTTTACAGGTGCATTCTGTATATAGTCACTGTGTTACATGTTTACAGGTGCATTCTGTATATAGTCACTGTGTTACATGTTTACAGGTGCATTCTGTATATAGTCACTGTGTTACATGTTTACAGGCGCATTCTGTATATAGTCACTGTGTTACATGTTTACAGGCGCATTCTGTATATAGTCACTGTGTTACATGTTTACAGGTGCATTCTGTATATAGTCACTGTTACATGTTTACAGGTGCATTCTGTATATAGTCACTGTGTTACATGTTTACAGGTGCATTCTGTATATAGTCACTGTGTTACATGTTTACAGGTGCATTCTGTATATAGTCACTGTGTTACATGTTTACAGGTGCATTCTGTATATAGTCACTGTGTTACATGTTTACAGGTGCATTCTGTATATAGTCACTGTGTTACATGTTTACAGGTGCATTCTGTATATAGTCACTGTGTTACATGTTTACAGGTGCATTCTGTATATAGTCACTGTGTTACATGTTTACAGGTGCATTCTGTATATAGTCACTGTGTTACATGTTTACAGGTGCATTCTGTATATAGTCACTGTGTTACATGTTTACAGGTGCATTCTGTATATAGTCACTGTGTTACATGTTTACAGGTGCATTCTGTATATAGTCACTGTGTTACATGTTTACAGGTGCATTCCGGATTGAGGTATGTTAGTAAGGAGCTTTTGAGTGATTTAAGACTGGCGGAAGATTTGATGGTGTCTGGGAGGTTATTCCATATTTGCGGTGCTCTGTAGGAAAATGAGGATTGAGCCACTTTCTTTTTGTATTGTGGTATTGTAAGTAAGGTGCTGGTCCTGGATCGGAGGTTATAGGATGAGGGAGCTGCTGGGGGAAGCAGTCTATTCAGGTAAGGTGGCAGCTTCCCAGAAAAGCTCTTAACACCAGGCTGGAAAGGTGAAGGGTGCGTCTAGATTCCAGCGACGGCCAGTTTAGCTCTTTTAACAGCTCACAATGGTGGGTCATGTAGTTACATTGTATAACTGATTCTGCCGCTTTGTGCTACAATGTAGTAAGTTTATGAAGCTGCGTGTAAACAGACACGTCTGCCTGTGCGAAGTCGCTGGGCGTGAGAGATCTGAAGGCGCGGAGACAGTCTGCACTGCACGCATGGTTTACATTTACTTGCGCGGTGCCGAATACAGCTTTTCGGTTTCCTCGATTTCTGCACGATTAAATAGGAGGTAGGCATAGATTTTACGAAAATCAGGGTTTCCTTTTTCTCATTGGTGGAGCGTCTGTACGAGAATCAGCGCCCGTCGAAACTGACTGCACAGCCAGGGCTTGGACGGACAGACAGACTCCCTGATTTCCATAAACAAGTAATAATCGCCGTGGACTTTAACACACTATCAAAATCACGCAAAACCAGTGGAAACTGTCCAACGCTAGAGCCAACATGTTCCACAGCGCTGTATGCGCAAATAATGCGTATCAGACTTTAGTGCAGGGGTGCAAAACCTTGACCCTGCAGAGGTGTAGGAACTACATCTCCCATGATACTCAGCCACTCACCAAGTCAACAGTGCCTTGTGGGTAATGTAGCTCCAAAACATCTGGGAAGACCAAGGTTGCAGAGTTTAGCGGTCGTGACGTTTCATCCACGTCACCCCATGACACCCCCCCCCCACGTGATTGGCAGCGCCTCCAACATTTAAAAAAAAATCCCTAAAAACATTACTTTAGAAAAGCTTGTCTGCGCGCCTTGTGATTCTTCCACCCCCCCCAAAACGAGCGTTCGACACCTCCAATGTCCCCCTCAGATTGCAAGCTCCTCTGCGCAGGCCTGTCTCGCCCCTCTGCCCGCAGAGCAGGTTTTGTCATCGTTGTACAGCGCTGCGGAACTTGCTGGTGCTACAGAAACGCAAATGTAACGCGGGATTGTGCAGCTCTTATGTGTCGTACGGCTTCCATGGACGTGGGATAAAAACACAGGCCAGGCGACCCTCATCCCAAATGCTCGGGAGCAGAGGGGGATGGGACTCAAGTCTAAACACAGCACTTATTTGTGTTTCACACCTTACACACAGCCTGACGGGCGTTCAATACGGGAAGATCGATCATTTCATCCCCAGTTACATGAGGTTGTGGGGGGGGGGGGGTCGTTGGGGGGGGGTGTGTATCTTCCATATTTGGCGTTGCGTCGGTGCCCATAAAAACGCGGTATTTTCAAACTGCGGATGAGGGACTCTCCACCTGCACGCAGACCATATAGGGTAAAGCTCCGCGCTCTGCAGACATAAGCCAGGCCGAGCCCGGCAGGATGTCAGATACCGGCACACTGGGGGAGAAGGGAAACCGCCGTTATACATCACGCACCAATGGGACGACGCGCCCACCGCCCGGCATGAAGACACAACGCCTCACCAAGATCCGGATTAAGAAGATCTGTGACAGCTTTTACACCAGGGCTGTAACACCACACCCCCCCCCCCTCAACACAGTGTTTATTGCCTACAAATCCCAGAATTCTTTCAGTGCAACAAATGGGTAGAGGATCATGGGAGTTGTAGTACAGAAACATGTGGGGGGGGGTGCAGAGTTTGAGATCCCTGGTTTACACAGATTTTATTTTTCCTACAATTCTGCCGATACTCAAAGAAAAAAGCTGAACACCCCCCCCCCACTGAAAATAGCAAACCGGGAATAACATTTCCTGACGGCTCCGGTAGCTGCAGTGGATGAGCCTTCAGTTTGAGTTTGACCTCCTTTGCGCCTGTGACAACGTCCTCCTGAGTGAAAGGCGACGACGCACTGAGCACGTCCTGTCAATGGCCGAAATGAGCGCAGCAGAATAAGGGTTAATAAACGTCATTCAGCAGAATAGTCCGTGGGGGGGGAGGGGGGTAGTTTATAAATCGCCCGTGTATTCCTGACAGGGCGAGGCGTCGGAGTTGCTCCGGGCACTGCGTGGCTGCGCTGGACTACGCGTCCCATCAAAACAGACAAGAGATCCCCTCCTCAGCGATAAGAAAAGATCTCTAGATTGTAAGCTCCTGTGCCCGCGGCCCTTCTCCCTGCCGTTGGCTCCTAACTTGTATGTATATTTGTATCACCCATTGTACAGCGCTACAGAACTTGCTAGCACCTTAGAAATACTTGTAACTGGAATTCTGTCTCTCCCCACTGAATAAAATGTGCAGCGCTACAGAAACTGTTGGCGCTATATAAATGATAACACTGTCTCCTCGTGCTTCGGTTCAGTTTGACATTTATTATCGACGTGTAACACATTTCTAAAAAACAGAACAGGCCGAAGCCTCCAAACAGTAACGTCATCGCTTGACACCCCAGATGTTTCTGAACTACCCGTCCCATGATGCTCAGCCGGGCTTGTGTGTGACCAAGCATCATGGGACACATTCAGGCCTATTCAAAAGAAAGGTGAAATTCAGGAGAATGACTGGAGAAGTGAAAATTCTAGGTCAAAATTCCCCCATTTATCTCACTTTCCAAATTGGCTATACGGTCTGGATTGTTCACTTCTCCTGCAAATTCGCCTGATTTTCACCTTTCTCTGAATAACCCTGATGGCACTTCAGATATTTTGAAAACTAAGTTTTGCCATCACTGGGTTAATAAAACTGGAAAGGTAACATGCAAGGAAGGGGTTAACGGGACTGGAAGAGAGTCAGGAAGGGGTTAACGGGACTGGAAGAGAGTCAGGAAGGGGTTAACGGGACTGGAAGAGAGTCAGGAAGGGGTTAACGGGACCGGAGAGGTAACATGCAAGGAAGGGTTAACAGCTCAGGGCAAGGTGACTGGAAGGGGTTAACGGGTCTGGAAGAGAGTCAGGAAGGGGTTAACGGGTCTGGAAGAGAGTCAGGAAGGGGTTAACGGGACTGGAAGAGAGTCAGGAAGGGGTTAATAGGGCTGGGGGAGAAGAGTCAGGAAGGGGTTAACGGGACTGGAAGAGAGAGTCAGGAAGGGGTTAACAGCTCAGGGCAAGGTGACTGGAAGGGGTTAATAGGGCTGGATGGGAAGAGACCGCAAAGGGTTGATCTGTGGAAGAGAAGGGAGAGGGTTAATAGGCATGGAGGAGAAGAGACAGGAAAGGGTTAATGTGTGGGAGAGAAGGAAGGGTTAACAGTACTGGACAAGCAGGAAAGGGTTAATAGGGCTTGGGCGGATGCACCAGGCAGGAATGGGTTAATGGTAGACCGTTAAGGGAAGCAGACAGGCAGGGGTTAATGGAGGGGCCGTCCTGAGTCTGTGTAACCCCGGATCAGACCGCGCCATGTTACTGACATAAGCCGCTGCAGCTCCTCCTCACCTGCCTCAGACGCCTCGCTCCCTCTCACTGGCTTCCGGTTACCGAGCCTCAGGCCCCGCTAATCACCGGCCGGAAACTCACAAGCCGCGCGCTCTCCGGGTCCCGTTCCCCCCCCACCTCAGAAAGTTTTGGAACAGTCTACCGAGCGCGAAGCTCCGTGATTGGCTGGCAGCCTCGCCGTTTGAAACGTACCCCCTCCTCGCGATTGGCCGGTGCAGGTGCAAGTATGTTGCTTCGAGGCCACGCCCACCAGCGTATCTGCGGCTTCAAAACAAAAGGGCGGCGGCAATATGCGAGTGGGCGGGGCCGGACGTCACCCTATCAACCGCCTCCGCCTGCACAGAGAGGATTTAAACGCGCACCTGCACAGGAAGAGCAAGCTCCGCCTCCATGACCAGGCTCATGAACTGACGCAATGAGGGGGAGGGGGGGATCCCCAGTAACCGCTCCTCTGGGCCACTCCCAGCACTGCCGATTAGCTCCGCCTCCTGTCATTACATCATAAACCTCCCCACCTTGAAGATGTCAGTGCACTGGAGGCGGGTAGCTCCTCCTCTCACCCGGAAGGCCCCGCCCCTTCTATTACAGGGCTGTAAAGCTGCTGCAGTCAGGGGATCCCTATCACCTGAAGGGTTAAATGCTGACACTAGCTGCATATATATATACACACACACACATTCCTGTGGCAGGCCATGCACACCCCCCCGCCAGTCAATAGAGCAAAAACACATTGAAACAACTCCCTGGCAAGCAGAGGGTTAACAGCTGCTGCTCTCAGGCAGAAGGGTCTGTATGAACACATTGAGTGCCTGGGAGGGAGCTGAAAGGGGGCAGCACTGACAAAAAGGGGTTAACACAACCTGCCTGGTATTTGAGGGGGTTAATCTTGCATCCAGGATACATAGGGGTAATTGCTGGCATACAAATGGTTAAATACTGCCATTCAGTGCTCTGGAAGTGGAGGAGCCCGTTAGCATCAAATACAGGGTTATTCAGAGAGAGGTGAAAAGCAGGCGAATGGCTGGAGAAGTGAAAATTCTAGGTCAAGAATTGATTGGGAGAATTTTTCTGGTTTGGCTATTTTGACCTAGAATTTTCACTTCTCCAGCCATTCGCCTGCTTTTCACCTCTCTCTGAATAAACCTGATAATGTGTTTTTAATATCTTGCATTTTATTACTTTCAGTATGTCCTGGGTTAAAGATCATTGAATTGTTACAGAAATACAGAGAAATCTCAATGTATCCTTCCTGGTAAAATACTTTAGAAATAAATGTGTGAAATACACTGGAGATAAAGGGTTAAAACACTCATATCTTAGGCTAGGGTCAAACGAAAGCATTATCCCCGCGAACGTAAAAAAGTGCGTCCAAACGAATTGACGTATTTTTTCACGGAGTGCGCGAAAACGGTCATACGATGCGCATTTTTCGTGCGTGATTTTTTCGGATCGTCAATAAAACTCTTTTTGCGTCTGGACGTTATGTTGGCCGGACATTAGCAGCGTCTGACGTCTCCTAATCACACACACACACGCCGCTATGCCGCAGCTGCGCACTCAGTACTAGCGGTTCAGCGTTCTCGAAAAAATGCGTTCATTTTCCACTTGCGTTGCACGGCCGGACTTTTGTGCGGCCGTACATCGTATATTGGCCGTCATTGTCCGTCATTTGCTGCTAGTGCGGCCGTGATTATGTGCGCCAGAACGCACGTTAAAAGTGCGCTGGTCTGACCCCAGCCTAAGCCAACATGTACCTGGTGGGCACTAAATAAGATGTGTTAGCTGCCTGGCAGATAAGTGGTTAAACTATTTTAGTTATTGGTGACCTCATCCTTATGGTGTCTGGCACTTAAGTGGTTAAATTAATTTTTGTTGTCAGACAGATAATTGGTTAAACCAGTCTAACATTAATGATGACCTGGCCTCCTTACCAGAAATGGTTAACACGCTAAGCTGCTTTTCTGGCAGAGAGAGCTGTATAAAGCAATCCAGTGTTTAAGGGGTTATTCAAATAACAGTGAATTTCCTGTAAGGTGACATTTCGGGGCCATTCGGCTATTCAGAGAGCCGGCAGTTTGCCAAATTTTGGTGAATTGTCAGCGAAATACGGTGCCCGTTCGTCGGCAGTGAAATCCCCCATGGAGAAGCAATGGTTAATCTATTCAGAGACCCCGAACAGCAGAGAAACGTTGCTGAAGTGCCTTGCTGTTCAATGTTTACATTCGTCAGGTTTATTCAGGCGAATCCCATAGGCTTCAATGTTAAAAATATTCCAGTTTTAATTCAATATCTAATAAACCGTTTATTATAATATTCTGCAGCAAAGAGTTTATTTTTTTTGGCATTTTTCTCTTTTTTTCTGATGATTTCATTTTTTTTTATCTGTAACAGATTTATTATTATTATTCACGGGACCTCATTTATTTCCATGCAGTAGTTTTTTTGAAAACAAACACCTTTTAACCCCTTACCGCAGCAGAATATTCTATGCCGTCCGTGCATGCGTCGGATGGTGCATGAAGACGCAGGGTGTACGGCCAGCTGTCTTCAATGGGCCGCCTCTGCCGCTCCCTGCAGTCGGCGCCAGTCATTGGCTGCAGAGAGAAGGCCGCCACCTCCCTGCAGCCAATGACACGTGCCGCTCGTTGGCTGAGTGGGCAGGCCATATTAGAGTCCGGGGCTGCACCTGGCTGCGAGGTGTACCTGCCTTCATTAACGATAAGCAAAGCGAGAGGCAGAGGAAAGGAAAGCAAAGCGAGAGGCAGAGGAAAGGAAAGCAAAGCGAGAGGCAGAGGAAAGGAAAGCAAAGCGAGAGGCAGAGGAAAGGAAAGCAAAGCGAGAGGCAGAGGAAAGGAAAGCAAAGCGAGAGGCAGAGGAAAGGAAAGCAAAGCGAGAGGCAGAGGAAAGGAAAGCAAAGCGAGAGGCAGAGGAAAGGAAAGCAAAGCGAGAGGCAGAGGAAAGGAAAGCGAGAGGCAGAGGAAAGGAAAGCAAAGCGAGAGGCAGAGGAAAGGAAAGCAAAGCGAGAGGCAGAGGAAAGGAAAGCAAAGCGAGAGGCAGAGGAAAGGAAAGCAAAGCGAGAGGCAGAGGAAAGGAAAGCAAAGCGAGAGGCAGAGGAAAGGAAAGCGAGAGGCAGAGGAAAGGAAAGCGAGAGGCAGAGGAAAGGAAAGCGAGAGGCAGAGGAAAGGAAAGCGAGAGGCAGAGGAAAGGAAAGCGAGAGGCAGAGGAAAGGAAAGCGAGAGGCAGAGGAAAGGAAAGCGAGAGGCAGAGGAAAGGAAAGCAAAGCGAGAGGCAGAGGAAAGGAAAGCAAAGCGAGAGGCAGAGGAAAGGAAAGCAAAGCGAGAGGCAGAGGAAAGGAAAGCGAGAGGCAGAGGAAAGGAAAGCGAGAGGCAGAGGAAAGGAAAGCGAGAGGCAGAGGAAAGCAAAGCGAGAGGCAGAGGAAAGGAAAGCAAAGCGAGAGGCAGAGGAAGGAAAGCAAAGCGAGAGGCAGAGGAAAGGAAAGCGAGAGGCAGAGGAAAGGAAAGCGAGAGGCAGAGGAAAGGAAAGCGAGAGGCAGAGGAAAGGAAAGCGAAGGCAGAGGAAAGGAAGCAAAAAGCGAGAGGCAGAGGAAAGGAAGCAAAGCGAGAGGCAGAGGAAAGGAAAGCAAAGCGAGAGGCAGAGGAAAGGAAAGCGAGAGGCAGAGGAAAGGAAAGCGAGAGGCAGAGGAAAGGAAAGCGAGAGGCAGAGGAAAGCAAAGCGAGAGGCAGAGGAAAGGAAAGCAAAGCGAGAGGCAGAGGAAAGGAAAGCAAAGCGAGAGGCAGAGGAAAGGAAAGCAAAGCGAGAGGCAGAGGAAAGGAAAGCAAAGCGAGAGGCAGAGGAAAGGAAAGCAAAGCGAGAGGCAGAGGAAAGGAAAGCAAAGCGAGAGGCAGAGGAAAGGAAAGCAAAGCGAGAGGCAGAGGAAAAGGAAAGCAAAGCGAGAGGCAGAGGAAAGGAAAGCAAAGCGAGAGGCAGAGGAAAGGAAAGCAAAGCGAGAGGCAGAGGAAAGGAAAGCAAAGCGAGAGGCAGAAGAAAGGAAAGCAAAGCGAGAGGCAGAGGAAAGGAAAGCAAAGCGAGAGGCAGAGGAAAGGAAAGCAAAGCGAGAGGCAGAGGAAAGGAAAGCGAGAGGCAGAGGAAAGGAAAGCGAGAGGCAGAAGAAAGGAAAGCAAAGCGAGAGGCAGAAGAAAGGAAAGCAAAGCGAGAGGCAGAGGAAAGGAAAGCAAAGCGAGAGGCAGAAGAAAGGAAAGCAAAGCGAGAGGCAGAGGAAAGGAAAGCGAGAGGCAGAGGAAAGGAAAGCGAGAGGCAGAGGAAAGCAAAGCGAGAGGCAGAAGGAAAGGAAAGCAAAGCGAGAGGCAGAGGAAAGGAAAGCAAAGCGAGAGGCAGAGGAAAGGAAAGCAAAGCGAGAGGCAGAGGAAAGGAAAGCAAAGCGAGAGGCAGAGGAAAGGAAAGCAAAGCGAGAGGCAGAGGAAAGGAAAGCAAAGCGAGAGGCAGAGGAAAGGAAAGCAAAGCGAGAGGCAGAGGAAAGGAAAGCAAAGCGAGAGGCAGAGGAAAGGAAAGCAAAGCGAAGGCAGGGAGGAAAGGAAAGCAAAGCGAGAGGCAGAGGAAAGAAAGCAAAGCGAGAGGCAGAGGAAAGGAAAGCAAAGCGAGAGGCAGAGAAAGGAAAGCAAAGCGAGAGGCAGAGGAAAGGAAAGCGAGAGGCAGAGGAAGGAAAGCGAGAGGCAGAAGAAAGGAAGCAAAGCGAGAGGCAGAAGAAAGGAAAGCAAGCGAGAGGCAGAGAAAGGAAAGCAAAGCGAGAGGCAGAAGAAAGGAAAGCAAAGCGAGAGGCAGAGGAAAGGAAAGCGAGAGGCAGAGGAAAGGAAAGCGAGAGGCAGAAGAAAAGGAAGAGCAAAGCGAGAGCAAAGGAAAGCAAAAGCGAGGGCAGCAGGAAAGGAAAGCGAGAGGCAGAAGAAAGGAAAGCAAAGCGAGAGGCAGAGGAAAGGAAAGCAAAGCGAGAGGCAGAGGAAAGGAAAGCAAAGCGAGAGGCAGAGGAAAGAAAAGCAAGCGAGAGGCAGAGGAAAGGAAAGCAAAGCGAGAGCAGAAGGAAAGGAAAGCAAAGCGAGAGGCAGAGGAAAGGAAAGCAAAGCGAGAGGCAGAGGAAAGGAAAGCAAAGCGAGAGGCAGAGGAAAGGAAGCACAGCGAGAGGCAGAGGAAAGAAGGCAAAGCGAGAGGCAGAGGAAAGGAAAGCAAAGCAAGAGGCAGAGGAAAGGAAAGCAAAGCGAGAGGCAGAGGAAAGGAAAGCAAAGCAAGAGGCAGAGGAAAGCAAAGCGAGAGGCAGAGGAAAGCAAAGCGAGAGGCAGAGGAAAGGAAAGCGAGAGGCAGAGGAAAGGAAAGCGAGAGGCAGAGGAAAGGAAAGGGGCAGAGGAAAGGAAAGCGAGAGGCAGAGGAAAGGAAAGCGAGAGGCAGAGGAAAGGAAAGCGAGAGGCAGAGGAAAGGAAAGCGAGAGGCAGAGGAAAGGAAAGCGAGAGGCAGAGGAAAGGAAAGCGAGAGGCAGAGGAAAGGAAAGCGAGAGGCAGAGGAAAGGAAAGCGAGAGGCAGAGGAAAGGAAAGCGAGAGGCAGAGGAAAGGCAGAGGAAAGGAAAGAGGCAGAGGAAAGGAAAGAGGCAGAGGAAAGGAAAGAGGCAGAGGAAAGGAAAGGGGCAGAGGAAAGGAAAGGGGCAGAGGAAAGGAAAGGGGAAAAGAAAGAAAGGCAGAGGAAAGAAAGAGGAACAGACCAATCCTGGGCCCGACTAGTAGAGGGGTAAGATGGGCACCATATGACTGTGTGCGGCCCCCATGCACAGTGTACCCCCCCCACCCCTGCGCATTTCAACAGTTAATGTTTTTCAGGGGGGGGTGCAAGAAGTTGGTCTTGCCTAGGGCGCAAAATAGTCTAGCATCGGTCCTGCCACTGCCACACCTCAAGATGTACCGTTCATAGGTGGTCACCCTCCCCCCTTGGAATGCTACTGGATTCGCGAGGCATCTGATTGTGAGTCGCCAGCAGAGGAGCGTCCGCGGTGCTGGAGAAAGCAGAGTTTTTGTCCAAAATAGCTCAACAAAAAAAAGATGTATCACTGCACGCATGGACCTATTGCTGAGATACAGCAAACTGTTATTTTGTTGCAGCACCTGCTCTGCGGGCGTCATGTTTGCACATGGGCAGCTTTCCCTCAAGTCACTGATCCTGTGCCAGCGCCTTACCCCAAATAATTAACCCCTGAAACAGAGTTGAGGCACTGCTGACCCCGTTATCAGCAGAGAGGAGAAAAGCCTCGAGGGCAGCGCTCCTGCTCGCACGTTCCGCAGCAATCTCTGGCTCGCTGGCACACAGCCTGTGCCAAGAATTTGATTGACAGGGGGTGGGAGGGGCAGCTTATTCCATTGGTTTCTATAAAATCTATAGACTTGGTGCGGCTGGCGCGTGACACAATGTAACCGTAGGTTAGAAATGCCCATCGCAGGAGATCAAAGTTATGCGAACCACAACAAAAAGGTCACTTTACAGCTGGGCGGATGATCTAGCTACGCTTTATAGCGCCGCTACAAATCACTGTATGGAACGGAGGAAAACATAATAAAAATCAGATGTTTCCTGCTGCTGCAGCAGAGTCCGGAAACTCCGAGGCTCATTGTGCAAAGCAGTTAATGGAAGGGTTAATAAAGGATCAGGAGCCGGTTTCTCCACTATAAAACACCTCCTGAATTATCCGGAAACAGGAAGGGGGACGTGCGAAACAATGCCATGCACCGGCGCGCGCGCAGCCCGTTACATTAGGGTGTACACCAACAGAACATTTGTAATTTGAAAACCCACGTGTAGAAGAATTTGCCCAAAACACACATTTTTCATTAAAAGTAACAAGCCTGTAAAGCAGAGATACTGTCGGTTTTTATGCTATTCATCATGAACCAGATAATGGACATCTAAAATATCAATGCAGGAGGTAAGAGAGGACCTCTTCACCCTACATTAGGGTGTGCCTGAGCACACCCAGCACACCCGCTGCTCTGAATACCACGAAGGTGCTGGTTCACGTGCTTATCATTTCACGACTTGATTCTCGCTCCTTATTGGCCCCAACTCCCGTAGTGCCCCTTTGCAATCTGTAATGAATGCAGGGGCTAGGCTTATTTTTCTCACCAGACGCACCTTGTGTACTTCACCCCGCTCTGCCGGTCCCTCCATTGGCTTCCTATACCTCCCCCTCTGCCGGTCCCTCCATTGGCTTCCTGTACCTCCCCTCTCTGCCGGTCCCTCCATTGGCTTCCTGTACCTCCCCTCTCTGCCGGTCCCTCCATTGGCTTCCTGTACCTCCCCTCTCTGCCGGTCCCTCCATTGGCTTCCTGTACCTCCCCTCTCTGCCGGTCCCTCCATTGGCTTCCTGTACCTCCCCTCTCTGCCGGTCCCTCCATTGGCTTCCTGTACCTCCCCTCTCTGCTGGTCCCTCCATTGGCTTCCTGTACCTCCCCTCTCTGCCGGTCCCTCCATTGGCTTCCTTTACGTTTCAGGATACAGTTTAAAATACTGACGCTCAAGTTCAAATCACTCGATAACTCGACCCCTCCTACATGTCTGTTACTCCGCAAGCACGTCCTGTTTAGACAATCCTGGTGAGCAGGCAACCTTCACCGGTCATCTGTCTACACACGCACGGCCAAATCTCGCCTCCAAGACTTCTCAAGGGCAGCTCCGGTCCTGTGGAATAACTTTCCTCTCCCTATCAAACTCTCCCCCGATCTTCAGGCCTTCAAGAAATCCCTCAAAACCCATCTCTTCAGATTATTGTACCGCATCACTGATGCAACTCATCCCTCTGCTCACCTACGCACACATGATTGAAGCTGCTTCTATGGTCCCACCATTCCCAAACCACTGGCACTAATGATCCTGCCGTCCAGTAAAACTCCCTTTGTCTTCCTCAATCAAATCCAAACCCTCTAGATTGTAAGCTCCTATGAGCAGGGCCCCCTCTAGGTTTCCATCCTATGTCCGTTTATCTCGTTCCCTTTTTTTATTGTAAAGCGCTGCAGAAACTGTTGGTGCTATATAAATGACAATAATAATAATACATGTAAATCACCCACCCTGAGCAAACCCATAATTCCACCTTCCCAGCTGAGGAAGGGGGATGCGGACACGTTGGTTTTGCTTTTATTCACTGGATACCAATATCTTTGTGTTCAACATGTAGACAGTCAAAGCCTGCATTGGATCGTATTCGGCTGGGGCCGCGCGGGTAAGGGAGTGCGGGAAAACGTCCGTGAGACCCTATGGATTGTTTTCATTCGGGTGGATCACCCCTTTTCATTGACGCTCATTATTGATTTCCGTGGAAATAGTCGTTTCACAAGATAAAACGCGTTGGGAACATTATAGATTTGATATAACGGCCTTTTTATTGCCTGAGCAGACACGTCCTTGTTTTTTACATATTGGCGAAATCGGAGACTTGAGGGTCTTTTTACAAAGCACTGAAATTCCGTGCAATTTTTATGCTTCAATGCACTTCGGCGATTCCATTTCGCCCAAAAATACAGTTAGTGCACCGTTAAGCGAATGTTCACAGCGTTTTGCCAAAATAGGAGTGTGCCCTTTCCAGCGGTGCCTCTTTTACTTTAATCTCCTCCCAATCGGGAGGGAGAGGGGTACAAAGGACCGCCCTCCTTTCAGGAACTCTTCTGGCTTTGCCAGGGGCGGCTGAAACTGATGTCATCACGTCCGGCGCGATGTAGGGATGTGTGTTTCGGAATTTTGACGAAATTTCCTGATTCGTGCATTCGGATTCAGCCGATTTTTCTGAAAGTTTTCGGATCCGAAAACGACAGATCTGAACAAACTTCCGAGCCGAAAAAAAAACTTTTCGAATGGACTAGAAATGTGTAAAATCGAAAATCATTTTCGTTCCATTCGTGATTTCGGCTCCATTTCAGTAATTTCGGACAACGTATTTTTCGGTTATATTGCTGATTCTGTAATTTTATTTGTATCATTCCCATCTCAATGTATCCTTCCCGAAAACCAGAGAAATCTCAATGTATCCTTCCTGGAAAACCAGAGAAATCTCAATGTATCCTTCCCGAAAACCAGAGAAATCTCAATGTATCCTTCCTGGAAAACATGAGAAATCTCAATGTATCCTTTCTGGGAAACCAGAGAAATCTCAATGTATCCTTCCTGGAAAACATGAGAAATCTCAATGTATCCTTCCCGGGAAACCAGAGAAATCTCAATGTATCCTTCCCGGGAAACCAGAGAAATCTCAATGTATCCTTCCCGGGAAACCAGAGAAATCTCAATGTATCCTTCCCGGGAAACCAGAGAAATCTCAATGTATCCTTGTAAAACCAGAGAAATCTCAATGTATCCTTCTTGTAAAACCAGAGAAATCTCAATGTATCCTTCTTGTAAAACCAGAGAAATCTCAATGTATCCTTCTTGTAAAACCAGAGAAATCTCAATGTATCCTTCCCGGGAAACCAGAGAAATCTCAATGTATCCTTCTTGTAAAACCAGAGAAATCTCAATGTATCCTTCTTGTAAAACCAGAGAAATCTCAATGTATCCTTCTTGTAAAACCAGAGAAATCTCAATGTATCCTTCTTGTAAAACCAGAGAAATCTCAATGTATCCTTCCCAGAAAACCAGAGAAATCTCAATGTATCCTTCCCGGAAAACCAGAGAAATCTCAATGTATCCTTCTTGGAAAACATGAAAAATCTCAATGGCAGAATTATCGTATTGGCAGCATTATCGGATCCGAAAAACCATTAGTTTACGTCAAAACGAATAGGACACTTTGAAACGAGGAGAACAGACGTTCCGAAAAACACAAAACTTTCCGAAATCACGAAAAAAAAAAAGCGATACGAAAAACGAACCAAAACGGAAATCGGCCAAAACGAAAATTTACAAAATCCGAACGAACCAAAAAAAAAAATATAATAAAAATAATTGGCACACAAGTCTAGCGCGATGACGTTAGGGGTCTGACTTCAAGAAAGTCAGACCTGCGCGGTACCCCGGACAGACGCATGCAATCCTAACAGGGTTATCCAAAGAGATTCGAAAAGTCACCGCACGTTCGGTGACTTTTCGTTCTCTTCAATTCGGTTCCTTTTGCCGATTGCATTTCGGTGACCCTGCGGTGTATTCAGCAAACAGCACAGGGTCCCCGAATTGCAGGGAAAAGCTGCCGCAAACCTGACGAAAACTAACCGAATGCATGCTTAAAAACAAGCAAAAACATCTGGATTAACCTTCGAAGAGGAGCCGAAAAGGAGCCGAAAAGGAGCCGAATCACACAGAGCCGAAGCAGCTGTGACGTAGAGGAGGCAGTGAATAAATTAGAAAAACCATTTGTATGAATCTGGGAAAAAGAAACGCTGTTTGCAAAGAAACTACTGAGCGAAAATGTCTGAAATTTTCACAGGAGGTCCAGGGAATGATAATAAAGAGGGCTGTTACAAAAAAAATAAGCAAACTGAAAAAAAAAAAAAAAAAAAAAATCGGACTTTTAATTTTTTTTAAAAAATTCAGAAAAATGCTTAAAGTATCCTAAAAAATCTATAAATGAAGAGACTTTTTGCTGCAGAATTTTATAATGAACGGTTTATTAGATATTAAATTAAAACGGGAATATTTTTAACATTGAAGCCTATGGGATTCTCCTGAATAAATTTGCCGAATTAAACCACCGAATGGCAGGACATTTCGGGAACCTTTCACTGCTGGTTTGTGTTCTCTGAATAGCCGAAGCAGTGCTTTTTCATGGGGATTTCACTGCCCTCGAACAGGCACCGAACAGGCACCGTATGTGCAGGCAATTCGACAGGATTTGGCGAATTGCCTGCTCTCTGGATAGCCGAATGGCCAGGAAAGGTAACCGAACCCTGATTTTCAGCGTTCGGTTACCTTTCTCAAGCAATTCGAATCTCTTTGGATAACCCTGTAAGAGTCTGTTTTTTGGACTTCTATTTATTCTATGGCCAAAGCCACACAGTGAGGCGCAAGTGATGGAAAGATACTGTGTGTGTGTGTGTGTGTGTGTGGGGGGGGGGGCAGTTTACAACACAAAATATAACACCATGGATGCACCCTTTATGTGTCACTGGGTGCATCCATTGTGTGATATTTTCCTCTATACAGTTGCAAGACAAAGTATGTGAACCTTTGGGATTACGTGGAGTTTTTCATGAAATGGTCATAAAATGTGCTCTGATCTTCATCTAAGTCACAACAATTTGAAAAACACAGTCTGCTTAAAATAATCCAACACAAACATTCTAGGTTTTCATGTTTTTATTAAACAGAACATGTAAACATTCACAGTGCAGGGTGGGAAAAGTATGTGAACCTTTGGACTTAACTGGTTGACCCTCCTTTGGCAGCAATAACCTCAACCAAACGTTTCCTGTAGTTGCAGATCAGACCTGCACAACGATCTGGAGTAATTCTGGACCACTCCTCTTCACAAAACGGTTTCAGTGTAGCAATATTCTTGGGATGTCTGGTGCGAATCGCTCTCTTAAAGTCATGCCACAGCATTTCAATCGGGTTGAGGTCAGGACTCTGACTGGGCCACTCCAGAAGGCGTATTTTGTTTTGTTGAAGCCATTCTTTTGTTGAATTACTTGTATGCTTTGGGTCATTGTCCTGTTGCATCACCCATCCTCTGCAGAGCTTCAGTTGGCGGACAGATGGTCTTACGTTTTCCTGCAAAATGTCTTGATAAACTCTGGAATTCATTTTTCCATCAATGACAACAATCCGTCCAGGCCCTGAGGCAGCACAGCAGCCCCAAACCATGATGCTCCCTCCGCCATGTTTTACAGTGGGGATGAGGTTTTTATGTTGGTGTGCTGTGCCTTTTTTTCTCCACACATACAGGGTTATCCAAAGAGATTCGAATTGCTTGAGAAAGGTAACCGAACGCTGAAAATCAGCGTTCGGTTACCTTTCCTGGCCATTCGGCTATCCAGAGAGCAGGCAATTCTCCAAATCCTGGCGAATTGCCTGCACATACGGTGCCTGTTCGGTCCCTGTTCGAGGGCAGTGAAATCCCCATCAAAAAGCACTGCTTCGGCTATTCAGAGAACACAAACCAGCAGTGAAAGGTTCCCCTAATGTCCTGCCATTCGGTGGTTTCATTCGGCAAATTTATTCAGGAGAATCCCATAGACTTCAATGTTAAAAATATTCCCGTTTTAATTCAATATCTAATAAACCGTTCATTATAAAATTCTGCAGCAAAAAGTCTCTTTATTTATAGATTTTTTAGGATACTTTAAGCATTTTTCTGAATTTTTTAAAAAAAAATTAAAAGTCCGATTTTTTTTTTTTTTTTTTTTCAGTTTGCTTATTTTTTTTGTAACAGCCCTCTTTATTATCATTCCCTGGACCTCCTGTGAAAATTTCAGACATTTTCGCTCAGTAGTTTCTTTGCAAACAGCGTTTCTTTTTCCCAGATTCATACAAATGGTTTTTCTAATTTATTCACTGCCTCCTCTACGTCACAGCTGCTTCGGCTGCTTCGGCTCTGTGTGATTCGGCTCATGTTCGGCTCCTGTTCGGCTCCTCTTCGAAGGTTAATCCAGATGTTTTTGCTTGTTTTCAGCGTGCATTCGGTTAGTTTTCGTCAGGTTTACGGCAGCTTTTCCCTGCAATTCGGGGACCCTGTGGTGCTTGCTGAATACACCGCAGGGTCACCGAAATGCAATCGGCAAAAGGAACCGAATTGAAGAGAACGAAAAGTCACCGAACGTGCGGTGACTTTTCGAATCTCTTTGGATAACCCTGATAGTGTTGTGTGTTTTTTCCAAACAACTAAATTTTGGTTTCATCTGTCCACAGAATATTTTTCCAGTAGTGCTGTGGAACATCCAGGTGCTCTTTTGCAAACTTCAAACGGGCTGCAATATTCTTTTTGGACAGCAATGGCTTCCTCCGTGGTGTCCTCCCATGTACTCCATTCTTGTTTAATGCTTTCCTTATTGTAGATGTGCCAACAAAAAATGTTAGCATGTGCCAGAGATTTCTGTAAGTCTTTAGCTGACACTCTAGGATTCTTCTTTACCTCATTAAGCATTCTGTGCTGTGCTCTTGCAGTCATCTTTACAGGACGACCACGCCTAGGGAGAGTAGCAACTGTGCTGAACTTTCTCCATTTGTAGACAGTCTGTCTTACCATGGACACGTGAACATCAAGGCTTTTGGAGATACTTTTGTAACCCTTTCCAGCTTCATGCAAGTCAACAATTCTTGATCGTAGGTCTTTTGAGAGCTCTTTTCTGCGAGGCATGGTTCACATCAGGCAGTGCTTCTTGAAACCAGTAAACCCAAAACTGGTGTGTGTTTTTAAAGGGCAGGACAGCTTTCAGCAACACATCCAATAATATCACATTGATTGCACTCAAGGTTGGCTCACTCCTACAAGAGCTAATTGGAGTCAGAAGTCATTAGGCTAGGGGTTCACATATGTGTCACTGGGTGCATCCATTGTGTGATATTTTCCGCTATATGTGTCACTGGGTGCATCCATTGTGTGATATTTTCCGCTATATGTGTCACTGGGTGCATCCATTGTGTGATATTTTCTTCTATATATGTCACTGGGTGCATCCATTGTGTGATATTTTCCTCTATATATGTCACTGGGTGCATCCATTGTGTGATATTTTCCTCTATATATGTCACTGGGTGCATCCATTGTGTGATATTTTCCTCTATATATGTCACTGGGTGCATCCATTGTGTGATATTTTCCGCTATATGTGTCACTGGGCGCATCCATTGTGTGATATTTTCCTCTATATGTGTCACTGGGCGCATCCATTGTGTGATATTTTCCTCTATATGTGTCACTGGGTGCATCCAGAGGAAAATATTTCCTTAACTAAACATACAAGAGAAAAACAAAGCACATGTAAGATATCAGTAACCTCAAACACAGTAAGGACATGGCATTTTTTTGGTGGTCATGGCCCTTTAACACCGACTGCAGGTGTACTTCAAATCACCAAAATCAGACATGGGTTTCACTGGTCATTGCAGGTGATAATGCAGAGAAGGGTCGGGCTGTAACATTGTAACTAGTGGGGAGTATCCATGCCTGATAAGATTTACCAGCCGGCGCGGTCAGATGCTGCCGGTTAAAGCCAGCTCCGGGTAAGCAGGCGGTCTCGCGGCTCGAGCCAGAATCCTGACGGAGAGATTAGTGCCTGACAACCCTCCAGCTGTCACATAAAACTGTTGGATAATCAAAGTCCGGGAGGTCAGCACGTAATCAGGGCTGGCAGCTACACTGCAGAGTCCAGTAAACTGAGCCCGAAGGTCAGGAGGAAGATTGGCACAACGGGCGATGCCGGAGCAATAAACGAGAAATCAAACAGAAAACTTATGTTCAAAAAGCTACGTAAAATCCCAGAGCGTCACCTGGGCATAGCTCCGACCTGGGAACCGATTGTTGCCTTTAGTCCCCCCCCCCCTTCAATTATTTCTAGAGCACCAACATATTCCGCAGCGCTGCACAAGGAGTTGAACAAAAGAAACATTACAGCAAGTTTCACACAAGAGAACAATAGGAAAAGAGGTCCTTGCTCAAGTGAGCTTACAATCTAAAAGCCACATGGGTCTCGCATAGGTTCCCATAAGCTGTGTTCATTATTAAAAGGGAGGTACCAGACGTTCCAGTTGGAATCCCGTGCTATCCAGCCGGGTACCAGAAGCTTCAGTGGGTACCCTGTGCAATTGAGAAATGTACCAGGAGGTTCTGGTGGGTACCCTGTGCAAATCAATAGAGGTACAAGCAGGGCCGGTGCTAGACTATTTTGCGCCCCAGGCAAGATAAGCTACTTGCGCCCCCCCCCCGAAAACAATTGTCAACTGTTGAAATGCGGGGACACACACACACGGGGATGATGCACACTGTGCGCACGGGGAAACGAGACACACACACACTATGGGGACGACACACTGTACGGGCGCCGCACACGGTCATTGGACCCGGGATCGGTCTGTGCCTCTTTCGTCTTTCTCTTAATTTCCTCTGCCCCTCTGTGCCTCTTTCTTTCATCCGCCTCTTTTTTTTTTCTTTAGTCTCTGCTTTTCTTCTCTTTTTTTCTCATCTGCCTCTTGTGGCACCTGCACGTCATCTGGTGGCACCTGCGCATCACCATAAGATATACTTCTGCTCTGCAAGAGGGGGTCCACTTTGTGAGCCGCCACTGTCGGCTACATAAGCAAACAATGACAAAGGGGTATAAAATAATGGAACCCAGGTGGCGGCCGGCTGCACCCCTAGGTGGCAGTGCGCCCTAGGCGGTTGCCTAGCTTGCCTAGTGGAAGCACCGGCCCTGGGTACAAGATGTTCCAGTAGGTATCTTATGCAATCCAGAGAGGCATCAAAGGTTCCAGTGGGTACCGTATGCAACCCAGGGAGATGGAGAAGTTCCGGCAGGTACATCGTGCAATCTATGGGAGGTACCTGAAGTTCCGGCAGGTACACTGTGCAATCCAGAGAGGCATCAAAAGGTTCCAGTGGGCACCATATGCAACCCAGGGAGATGGAGAAGTTCCGGCAGGTACATCGTGCAATCTATGGAGGTACCTGAAGTTCCGGCAGGTACACTGTGCAATCCAGAGAGTCAAAAGGTTCCAGTAGGCACCCTGTGCAATCCAGCAAGGCACCGGATGTTCAAAGGGTTGCACAGGGGGACTCCTGGAGGAGATACACAACATTCCATTAGGCACCCTGGGCAACCCAGCGAGATGGAGAAGTTCAAGCAGGTACACCGTGTAATCCAGGGAGGCATTCAAAAGGTTCCAGTAGGTCCCCTGTGCAATCCAGCAAGGTAAATTATGTTCACTGAATTGCACGGGTGCCTCCTGGATATACCCGACGTTCCCTGTAGGTGCCCTGTGAAATCCAGCAAGGTACCAGAAGCTCCAGTAGGTCCCCTGTGCAATCCAGCAAGGTACCAGAAGCTCCAGTAGGTCCCTGGTGCAATCCAGCAAGGTACCAGAAGCTCCAGTAGGTCCCCTGTGCAATCCAGCAAGGTACCAGAAGCTCCAGTAGGTCCCCTGTGCAATCCAGCAAGGTACCAGAAGCTCCAGTAGGTCCCCGGTGCAATCCAGCAAGGTACCAGAAGCTCCAGTAGGTCCCCTGTGCAATCCAGCAAGGTACCAGAAGCTCCAGTAAGTAGGTCCCCTGTGCAATCCAGCAAGGTACCAGAAGCTCCGGTAGGTCCCTGGTGCAATCCAGCAAGGTACCAGAAGCTCCAGTAGGTCCCCGGTGCAATCCAGCAAGGTACCAGAAGCTCCAGTAGGTCCCCTGTGCAATCCAGCAAGGTACCAGAAGCTCCAGTAGGTCCCCTGTGCAATCCAGCAAGGTACCAGAAGCTCCGGTAGGTCCCTGGTGCAATCCAGCAAGGTACCAGAAGCTCCAGTAGGTCCCCGGTGCAATCCAGCAAGGTACCAGAAGCTCCAGTAGGTCCCCTGTGCAATCCAGCAAGGTACCAGAAGCTCCAGTAGGTCCCCGGTGCAATCCAGCAAGGTACCAGAAGCTCCAGTAGGTCCCCGGTGCAATCCAGCAAGGTACCAGAAGCTCCTGGGAGGAACCCGGTGCAATCCAGCAAGGTACCAGACGCTCCAGTAGGTCCCCTGTGCAATCCAGCAAGGTACCAGACGCTCCAGTAGGTCCCCTGCGCAATCCAGCAAGGTACCAGAAGCTCCTGGAGGAACCCGGTGCAATCCACAGATGTATCCTTTCCATGGCTACAAACTCAAAAATGGATAAGGTGAGATTCTTCTCCAAATAAAAGTTTGGTCTCTCTAGAGTACATGTTCATTTCCATTTTTTTTTTTTAGGAGGTGAAGGTTTCATGACTACGTTCCCACAAGCCTGTTCTATCCATGTGAAGTCATTTGATGGATAGAGTCCCGCATAGGGTCTCATGGTAATTCATACGGACAGACCTGACCCGATTCCATTTCCGGGCCACTAACAGCCAGTGGAAGCCAACACGTCATTTACCAACAAACCAAATGTTCCTGTAAAATGAAACAAATCTCTGCAGCAACAGCGCGTGACATTCTACTCCCATTATCCCCGTGACGGCATTTGTACAGCGTTCCCCAGGTTTGGCAATGACCACACAGTCAGCACCCAATAAAGCAATTTAGAAAGCACCAACATGTTCTGCAGCGCTGTACAAGGATTAGGACAAAACTGACAAAAGTTATTTTAAGTTTGACACAGAAAATGATGGGAAAAGTGGATCTTGCGCAAGAGCTTACAATCTAAGAGGAGAAGGGTGACACAGATAAAACATTCGCAATGTGTTGCACATTGGGCTGTAAGGAGGTCTCCTCGCGGCAGGTGCGCCATAGATTTCAGTTACGTGGATTTATTCGCTGGTTTCGCCGGCGGCCCTGGCCAGGCCTATTTCCGTTCTGTGAGTTATTTCCTGTTACGAAAAAAAATTAAAATGAAATGCGCGGTGTGGCTTTATGACTAAAGCTTCAAGCCCCGAGAAGAAGCAGAACACACACACACACACACACACACACACCAGATCACAGCACAGCGACATCCAATTCACTAGATAATACGGAATTTATTGAACACTGTAACACGGCACGGCTTTCACACGTAGGCAGGGCTGGACTGGGACAAGAAGCGGCCCGGACTTCATCCAGACCAGACTCCGATATGCAAACACGCAGGGCCGGATTAAGATCTCTATGGGCGGAGCTAAAGATTGGATGTTTTGGCATTTAAATGAAATTAAAACCTATTTTATATTAGTTTAACCCTTTCACTGCTGAGGCATTTCACCGCTGTGTGCTGAGCTCATTTTTACTGCTTTTGCTCATTATGTTTAAACACGTTTCAAAGTCACGTTTTATTATACGACCCAGACATATTATATATCGTTCTTTCCGGCAGATTCATAATATATCATATGTATACGGCACGCCCTGCCTGTATAACGAAAAATGCAAAAAAAACTTGAATTTTCAATAATTTACAGAGTGTAAAGGGTTTTTATCATGTGAACGTTTGCGGTTCTATTTTCTATTTTATTTATTTTTGTTACACTTAACATGGTCATGTTAAGTGTATCATTGGAAAGGCCATGCTCTGGCCGTTCCAACCATACCAAACATTAACCCCTAGCGGCCATGGATCAGGAGAAAGGTGGGTCATTGGAACCCCCATCTCCATGCGCAATGATGCCAGTCATCAGGGGGGAGATCCCGGAAGCTTGGCCGACATCCAAGATGTCGGCCAGCTCCGGGAGGGGACCGCAATACGGCGCCTGTTGGCGCCGAATCGCGATCCAGCACCCTAGAGGTTATAGACAGCCGCCGCTTAGAAGGGCAGGCTGTGCCCTTCCAAGCGGTGCCTGCCTTTTACTGGTGGCCCACTCGGTTGCAGAGGGAAGAGAGGTCCAAAGGACCTCCCCCATTCAGGCACTTTCCCCGCACCCGCGGGGGGTGCCTGCAATAGACGTCATCACGCTAGCGCGATGACGTCTGTTGTGCCTGCTGGGGTCATGGATGCTGGGCTGACATCCACGATGTCAGCCCGCACCAATCGGCCGGAATCCCGGCCGATCACTGCCCCCTGTGCAAGGGCGTCCTCTGTACAGGGGAACCACCTGGCTGGACGCTCTGAGCGCGTCCTTAGCAGCCAAATGGTTAAATTGTGAGCAATTTTTCGGCGTTTTGGGTTTCGCCGCATTTCATCAATTCCATTTCGCTGAAAATACAGTGAATTCACTATTTAGTAAATGTTCACCGTGTTTTGCTGAAAACGGAGTCGCCAAAACAGTTATCAGACATGGGCGAAAACTGCAGAATTGCGCCAATAACCGCTGGATCGCGCCGATTTGGCATCAGAAAATTCCTTAGAGGGAAAAAAAAAGGCCTCCTATTCTCCTAATAGGAGCTTAAAATCAATAAAAATGTGTCTAAATAAAAAGGCCCATTAAATAATCCAAAATGAAAAGTCTTTTAAAAATCCAAAACAAAAATTTCTAAAGTACAAAAACTTCTAAAAAAATTACAAAATAAAGTGCTTTGCAAAATATAAAAAGAATGTTTTAAAAATTAAATAAAAAAAAGGCACCCTCAGGGTCGACCAGGCCCGGGCGATAACAAAGTTAGGCTGACACCAAGCCCTACTGGGAATCTCCCGGTAGTCCCGTTGGCTAGTACATGCCTGCCGTAAGCCTTTGCAACGCTTTGATTGGTGGGAATTTCATGATAATTTAGAATTTTCACTTCTTTGGCTTTTACAATCCTACGATTAACATTATGGCCTCCTTTTATCTCTACTGGCTTATCTTTAGGAGAAAAATATCTGCTGCATGAAGTTACACCCCCCCCCCTCCCCGTGAGATATCAGCCGATTAAACTGAAAAAAAAAATTCAGTTTAAGCCAACAATCAAAAAATGGCAGTGGTAAAAAATAAAGTTGGCCAGAAAACCAGCCGAAAAACATTTTTGGCCAGCATCATTACAGCTTTGCCTTTAAAAAGGAACACAAAGAAATGGATCCTTTTTATCCTTAACCCATTCACTACCAAGTGATTTCCAAACTAGAAAAAACATGGTCAGAAACCAGTGATTTTTTGTAAACTCATTTTTAATTATCCAGTAATCGTTATTACTGTAAATAACCTATTCGGCCAGTAGATGGCGACATCTACTGCCAAATTGACATACACAGGTATGAGCAGCAGGTCTGTGGTTTTTTCCCCCCTGCATCGGCTGCTGAAAGCCCGGTATTTCAGAGCTTTCAACAGCTGATTTTACAGTTTTAGCTCTTTGGACATCATGTCCACAGAGCTAAAACTTTGGGGGCACCTTCTGCAGCCCAAAAGCAAAGGAATTTCATTTGCTTTTGGGCTGCAGATCAGCAGGTCGAGATATCTTTATAACGGGGCGCCAGATTGTGCCTTTGAAGCCCGAGATGACATCGGTAGCGAAGGGGGTTAAATTGGCTGACAACATCTTCCAGTTTTGTGGGTTTTTTTAATGGGGGGGGGGCTGGGATGAAAATACTCACCTTTTCACCCTAGGCGTGCACTGCTCGCTATGCATACGCAAGTTCCGTAGCGCCTGTGCAGAACGATGGCTCAGAGCTGCACGCGCATGCATCGGCTGCCTCTCTCATGACGCTCTCTGTTGCAGGCGGTCAGAGAGGGTGACGTCATCAACACGCAGAGCCCTTCTTGAAATAGTGAATGTGTCGTCAGACTTTGGCCTTGCGTGTTGGCTCCGCAAGTTGGAGATGTCCGCATAGTAGAGAAAACGTATAACATCAGAATCCTGAGGTTTTAAGGGTTCTGGCCAGTTACTGTAACACAAAGGACCGGAGGCGTCCATTGGAATTTTCCAGTATTAGGTGATGCTCATGGAAGCCCGAGAGGCCTCGGTAGATCTAGCAGTGGTCGGTTCTCTCTAAGGAGATGGACATTTTAGGCTCTAACACATGAGCTTCATTAGGACCACAAACCTAGCATGAACAGACCACGCATTATTGTTCCAGCTGAACAGAGATATAAAACACCGCTACCAAATCTGGAACGAGTCATGGCCACGATGGGATCAAGGAACCAGAGGAAGCAATAGACGTAGGGTTTCGACCATTTATTTTGAGCCTTTCCAATCTTTATAGTCCGGATGGCACAAGGTGACGCCCCATGGCTCCTTGACCCTATACAGTGTTACTGCAGATTCCTACATGTCCTCCTACCAGAACGTCGGATAGAGCTCAGTCAAACACATACAGTATATACGCACCGCATCTTACCTTTTCTTTAGGAAAACACTGTAACACTCACTTGTACAGGTCATGCCGACAGAAACACCTCTTCAAGAAGTCTCTCCTCCGCCTCCACATCCAGGACAGGTGTTGGGAATCCTGCTCACGGAGCGGCTTCTTCCGTCCATAGGACCTTGAAGACAGCACTCTTGTATTGATGGGAGAGTCGCGGCGCTGCGTAAAGTCTTCTCCAGCACATTATCCCAACGATTCTCAATGGTCTGGACTGTGCGGTGGCCAATCCATGCCACATTGTAATCTGGTGTTAAAGACACACGGCATGCAACCTTGGCCCTCCAGATGTTCGTTTACTACATGTCCCATGATGCTCAGTCAACCTAATGAGTGACTAAGCATCATGGAAGGTGTAGTTCCAAAACATCTGGATGGTCAAGGCTGCCGACCCTGATTTGTGGCCTCATGCAGGGCTGTCTAACTACAGCCCCCCCCCCCAGATGTTTATGAACTACAACTCCCATGATTTCCTGGCCATCTATTGCATTGAAAGAATTCAAGGAATTGTAGGAAATAATCTTTTGGCGGGTCAGAATTTGAGATCCCTGGTTGAGATGGATGGCTAGATAGGACTCACTGTCCCACTCCATTCCACCATCGATGTCTGGATTCTGAGATCCCGGCTACTGGAGGACCAGCACTGGCCGGAAGCAGGTCACGTTAACCCTGGGTGATTTCAGCACCTGTGAAATGCCAAACATCCCGACACAAGCGCTTATGCGACACAAGACTATCAAGTGATAAAATCCATCACCGGCTGCTTGAAACAAATCGGTTTATATTCAGGGTCTGTTCCAGTGTTCGACACCCAAAAACAGATACCCAGGGCCAATGTCCCCCTTAAAAAGGGGAAAACAACCCTACCCAAAATACTGCCTTTAACCCCTTCACTACCAAGATAGACTAAAGGATTATTCAATAAGCAACAAACTTGCCCCTGAATTGCACCAAACTGTGAATCTCCCCGTTCGGTGCAATTTCGTGGCAGTTCGGCTATTCAGGAAGCGGTCACTACGATGAATGGTTAATCTATTCACAGAACAATGAGCTACCCCCAAATGTCTGTGAAATGCCCAGATTGTCAGTGATTCTGTTCAACAGGTTTAAACAGGCGAATCCCATTAGGAGTAAATGTGTAAAAAATATAATAATCGTTTTTATTCAACAGTTTTATACTCTCAGTTGCAGCAAAAAGCCTTTTTTTTATTTATATATTTTTAAGAATTTTCTTTGGGATTTTTCTTGCGAAATTTTTGATTAACTTTTTTTAAATTCTGTAAAGGACCTTTAAACAGGACCATTTTTATTATTGCCACACATTTTCATTGGTTTAAACACCTTTTAAAAAAAATTAGCTTTGTTTTTTCCTGCACGTCAGCGGCCTGATCAGCTATATTCGGCAACGTTTGGCAGGCTGATCAGAGGTCGGCGGCAACGTTCAGCACACTTCTGGGGAACCTGCAGCGAATAGCAGGGTCGGCGACTTGGAATCACCAGTGCACCGAACAAAAGAGCACTGAAATTTCGGTGCCCTTTGACTAACCCCTTATATCTGCAAGGTACCTCCTGGTGCTCCGATACAGCGCATAGTCCCATACGATGCATAGTCGATACGGCGCTCCGATACAAGAGCATAGTCGATACGGCGCTCCGATACAAGAGCATAGTCGATACGGCGCTCCGATACAAGAGCATAGTCGATACGGCGCTCCGATACAAGAGCATAGTCGATACGGCGCTCCGATACAAGAGCATAGTCGATACGGCGCTCCGATACAAGAGCATAGTCGATACGGCGCTCCGATACAAGAGCATAGTCGATACGGCGCTCCGATACAAGAGCATAGTCGATACGGCGCTCCGATACAAGAGCATAGTCGATACGGCGCTCCGATACAAGAGCATAGTCGATACGGCGCTCCGATACAAGAGCATAGTCGATACGGCGCTCCGATACAAGAGCATAGTCGATACGGCGCTCCGATACAAGAGCATAGTCGATACGGCGCTCCGATACAAGAGCATAGTCGATACGGCGCTCCGATACAAGAGCATAGTCGATACGGCGCTCCGATACAAGAGCATAGTCGATACGGTGCTCCGATACAAGCGCATAGTCGATACGGCGCTCCGATACAAGAGCATAGTCGATACGGCGCTCCGATACAAGAGCATAGTCGATACGGCGCTCCGATACAAGAGCATAGTCGATACGGCGCTCCGATACAAGAGCATAGTCGATACGGCGCTCCGATACAAGAGCATAGTCGATACGGCGCTCCGATACAAGAGCATAGTCGATACGGCGCTCCGATACAAGAGCATAGTCGATACGGCGCTCCGATACAAGAGCATAGTCGATACGGCGCTCCGATACAAGAGCATAGTCGATACGGCGCTCCGATACAAGAGCATAGTCGATACGGTGCTCCGATACAAGCGCATAGTCGATACGGCGCTCCGATACAAGAGCATAGTCGATACGGCGCTCCGATACAAGAGCATAGTCGATACGGCGCTCCGATACAAGAGCATAGTCGATACGGTGCTCCGATACAAGCGCATAGTCGATACGGCGCTCCGATACACAGCATAGTCGATACGGCGCTCCGATACAAGAGCATAGTCGATACGGCGCTCCGATACAAGAGCATAGTCGATACGGCGCTCCGATACAAGAGCATAGTCGATACGGCGCTCCGATACAAGAGCATAGTCGATACGGTGCTCCGATACAAGCGCATAGTCGATACGGCGCTCCGATACAAGAGCATAGTCGATACGGCGCTCCGATACAAGAGCATAGTCGATACGGCGCTCCGATACAAGAGCATAGTCGATACGGCGCTCCGATACAAGAGCATAGTCGATACGGCGCTCCGATACAAGAGCATAGTCGATACGGTGCTCCGATACAAGCGCATAGTCGATACGGCGCTCCGATACAAGAGCATAGTCGATACGGCGCTCCGATACAGAGCATAGTCGATACGGCGCTCCGATACAGAGCATAGCCGATACGGCGCTCCGATACAAGAGCATAGTCGATACGGCGCTCCGATACAAGAGCATAGTCGATACGGTGCTCCGATACAAGCGCATAGTCGATACGGCGCTCCGATACACAGCATAGTCGATACGGCGCTCCGATACAAGAGCATAGTCGATACGGCGCTCCGATACAAGAGCATAGTCGATACGGCGCTCCGATACAAGAGCATAGTCGATACGGTGCTCCGATACAAGCGCATAGTCGATACGGCGCTCCGATACACAGCATAGTCGATACGGCGCTCCGATACACAGCATAGTCGATACGGCACTCCGATACACAGCATAGTCGATACGGCGCTCCGATACAGATTATAGCCGATACGGCGCTCCGATACAGAGCATAGCCGATACGGCGCTCCGATACAGAGCATAGCCGATACGGCGCTCCGATACAAGAGCATAGTCGATACGGCGCTCCGATACAGAGCATAGCCGATATGGCGCTCCGATACACAGCATAGTTGATACAGCGCTCCACAGGAGCAATACAAAAAGGAATTTAATTTGCTTTTTGGTTCCAGTACGACCCACAGATACCAGCGGGTACTAGGGACTGTATCGGGGTCGGGCGTAAAGTTAACCCCTTTACTACCAAGATCAACTGTACTCAATCTGCAAGGTTACAATTACAAGTACTTAAACGGCGCCAACAGATTTCGTAGCGTTTTACAATAGGTAAGCCCGAACAGTTGACATAATAAATCATAAAAAGGGACAGACAGCCCTGCCCATAGGATAATTGTCCTGCTGCCGCCCCGATAAATCGTATAGTCGATACAGTGTTTCAAAAGGAGAAATGCTAAAGGAACTTCATTTATTGCAATTCAATGTTCGTGTGCATTTGGGCTCCAGAACGTGCCTCTCAAGTTTTAGCAACGTGGGCACGATGCCCGAGGTACCAACAAGTTTTAAAACCATCTGGGAATGTGTCTGTATGACATCTCCCAACTGATCCTGCACATAGCCCTGAACTGCAGTAACTCCTTTTGGCCAGCAGATGGCGACATCTCCCTGCCGAATAGGTTATTACAGTAAAAAACACATTGGCAATATTCCAAAATATTTCTTACTGTATAATTGAAAAGGATTTTCAAAAAAAAAAAAAAAATCTGGCTCGTGACAGTTTTCTGGAAAATGTCTTGGTAGTGAAGGATTTGGCACAAAATAATAAAAAAAAATGCACCATGTTTACACTTTCATCCTAGATTCCACCCAACACTGGAAGCTGCAAGAATAGCAAAAAAAAAAACACGAAAAAAACAAGAGTCCTCATGATCTTTGAAATTAATACATGTAAGCGCTTAGTGACATTGCTGGCGTTTATTTAGTTCTGTTATATTGTTTCTTTAAAATTATAGAAAAATAATGATCATACTATGCAAACCCCTTTTTTTTGCGAAATAAAACCATTTCACTTTACCTCGCCTCACCCCCCCTCCCCATCCCCCCCTCCCAACATTCATTAAACCAGGCGGGAACCCATAAGGGCGGTCCAAAAGCTTTGCCAAGTTTTCAACAGACGAACGGTGGCCACACATATATTGCAATTTTATTTTCATTTGCTCAAAAATAAAAACGAAAACAAAAAGTTAGAATGTAGTAAATTTAAAACAGAAACAATGATAATAAAAAAAACAGATGAACCGTGTGGGGGAGGGGGAGATGGAAAACAATGAAGAAAATAACATGAAAAGTGTCAAATCTAGATTAACATTCATTAGTGTTTATTTAATCAAATGACACAAAAATAAAGGACAATGACTGTGTCGGATCAGGATTCGAATGTGTAGAGATTTCAGCACCAGCACGAAGAATCGTTTTGTACATTCAGTTTCGTCGTGATCGATTCCTGAACCCCGCGGGGACGAATTGATCACAACTTCGGTCACAGTGTTGGTAAAAAAAAAAAAAAAACTAAAACTGAGTGGAGAAAAATCCCAGTTTCCTTTTTCGTGCCAGAAAGGGGAGAGAAAAAAAATAAATCTGTTATTTAGTGGCTTTTCCAGCACTCAAGGGGTTAAACCATGCACAGGTTAAATACCGTGAGCCATGTTCCAAAACAAACACAAAAAAAAAAAAATTAAAAAAAGTTTTTGTAGGAATTTGAAGGTTTTTCGAAAATTTGAAAAACCACCGAAATCTCTCAAAGACCGTATTCTTGGTGAGCGTTTAGCGGGTTAGTGTACGTGCTCGCTCTGATGAATGGGGGGGGTCATAAAAGATAAAAATGGTGGAGAGCAAAAAAAAAAAAAAAAACACAAACACGATGAACACAATCTGAATCCTTTCGAAGTAGAGTTTACATTTTTCAGACCAAGGCACGAAACGTATAGTGCATAAACCGATTTCCGCTCAAGACTCGGGGATCCCCAATGTCTCTCTCACTTTGGACTGCTCGTGGTCGAATGGTTTGGGGCAAGTCTTGAAACATTTTTTCATATATAAAAACAAAAACAGGAAGAAACAAAACAAAACGATTTGTTGTTACGCATGGCCGGAGACGCGGTCGTGTGATCGAAAAAGAAAACTTTACAAGCTTGCAGTCTTTCCCAATGCCGTCTCGATTCCGACCGTGCACAGTTTATTTTATTCTTTTTTGTCCTTTTTTTTATGTGTTTTTTTTTTTAATATATATATCTTGTCTTTATTTTTTGGAAAAGGCTGCTGCTTCTGCGTAGAGTCCAGGTCTCTTATCAGCGATACCAGTGAGCCATTCCTTTGCCCGGGACCATCCAATGTATTGTTTGTTTGTTTTTTTTCCTTTGGTGACCAGCACTGACCAAGCCTCATGCGTTTTCTTCTTTGTCCTTTTTTTTTTTCTATTTTTTTTCTCCCCGATTAAAATCAGGAGAAGCAGCGCCGCAGTTTGTAGACTCCACGTCGATATGGCGCTGATCCGGTCATTCTCGAACGTAAACATCCTACAGACCGTTTTCATACGATCGCCAGCGATTCTTCCTGCGCGATCGCTTGATTTTTTTTTTTACGTCTCTGGGCTTCCGAGCAGGACTTGCGCGCAACCTTTAAAACGTACCGCTATTATTAAGTTGTGTATGATGTCTGGGGGGGAAAAGAACACATGCTGCTCCTCTGTGAAATGAGAAGAAACCCTGTAATGAAGAGAAAAAGAAAAAAAAAAAAAACGGGCCTCTCGCTAATCCACCCTGTTCGAGCTCGCATAAAAAAAAAATAAAAAAAAAAATATATATATAAAATAAAAAATTACAACCGAAACAGTATCAGCAAAAAAATCTAATAAAAAATAATCTTACGGATATGTATTTTAACATGGTGATTGTCAGATACTCCCCCAATCTACACATGCATATAACTCTATGGCAATTAGGTGCAGTAATAATTCAGAAGAAGAAAAAAAAAAAAAATTGTCTACAGTCATAGTGTGAATACAGGATTATATTCCTAAAGCGACCGTAGAGCGCACGTTTTAATCAGTATGACATGCATCCTACTAGATGCTAGCTAGATCGTGGTATTGGTGCGTGAAAAAAGAAAAAAACACAAAAAAAAAAAAGTACCCCCATGCAAAAGAAGATTAAAAAAAAAAAATCTTTAAAAAGTTAAAAAAAATTGTGTCCTTTGTGTACAGTGTTTATGGACAAAAAAAAAAAAAAAGGTTATTTCTGATTTGGTAAAGCGTTGATACTATTTAGAAAGTTATCCATCTCCATGAACAGAGGATTAGAATTTTTTTTTTGCTCTGTGAAAAAGAATAAAAAAAAAAAAGAAAAAAGAAAAGAGCCATGTCCAAAAGTATATAATAATAATAAAAAAAGTTGTGAAAGCCCCCCCCCCCAAAAAAAAGACCAGAGAAAAAAAAAACTCCTCTTAATGTGCAACCTTTCTTTTTCCCGGCAATTTCCTCAATTATCATTCTGTGATGACCAACTACTGACCAAGGGATGGGCCGTGCGACCATCCAGACCATGGTAGGCTACCAATGGAAACATCCAATATTATAGGAAGACAAACCTGAGTTACACTTGCAGCACACGACCAAATCAGCTTCCTATCAGCCATCAGTAATTCAATCCCACGTTCTTTTTTAAGCATATTTAAGAACTATTAAATACGTGCAAGACCATCTTAACCTTTTTTCTTTTTCCTCCGTTTTGCACTCTGTGTATGGGGGGGAGGGGGTTAAAAGTAAAAAAAAAAAACCTGCATAATCAGTACTGTGACTTTAAGACTGTTTTTTTTTTTCTTCGTCGCTCTCAAAGCCGAGAAAGTTGGGAAAGGGGCGAAGGGGGTGGCGGGGGGCAGAAATTTGTATATATCCAAAAGTGTAGTCTGTAAGGTCTGTATACGCTGTTCCCCTTGCTGCAGGATTGCAAACTTGCTTTGAAACATCTTAAAAAATAGAAGTCAATTTTTCAATCCAGGTGTATTAGAGGGTGTCCTCTCGGGTGTCGTCTTCTCTACGCGCTGTTTGATTTTCCTAGTTCTTGTCTAATGGCTGTGAAAGGAGGGGGGACGGGGACAAGAAAAAAGAGAAAAACAATCTTTAAAATAATTCAAGGTAAAAAAAATATAAAATTACCATCAACAACAGGAAGTAACCAACGTGTCCAAAATTTAACAAATATATCACCTGTAGCAAGCTAGGGGGGATGCAGGGGGGCAGCCTGCACCGGGTGTCACTATCCTGAGGGGTGATACCCCAGTAGATCGTAGCATCTCCGAGCTGGTGTTTGCCGCTCTACTTCAAAATTACCACCGTAGTTTACATCCCCATTTCCGTGCTGGCTGCAGACCTACAAGCTGCCATCGGAATCTGTGAATGAGCGCGGCTGTGAGACTCTCGCCCGTGCTCCCATGAGATTCTGCAAGGCTAAGTGTAAAATCTAGAGGCAGCACGGACCAGAGTCTCAGAGCGGCACTCATTCACAACCCCAAACTGCGCTGTAACTGTCAAGAGACTTTTATTTGAGATGTGTTGTCCCTTGCATGTTTAAAAAGGTAAGGTTTCCTTAAAGTGGGCTTGGTTATGTAGTGGGTAGGAAGCTTCCAGTCTTCAAGAGGATGGGAACTAGCACTTCCTGATTTCAAAGTTGCTGCAGCTGCTTCAAGAGAGACAGCTCAGGGTGTTGCAGAACTCCTCATAAGAACTTTATCTGCATTTGGTCTAAGAGGCGCACACGGTAATTTACCGCTGTATTTGTTTAGATTATACTGTTTTACATCCCTTTACATGGACAGTGTGATCTGTTAAACGTTGCCCAATTACTTAAGGGCAAAGAAGGGACACTCTACTTTTCAGTGGAGTGTTCCTTTAATATCAAGACATGGGGCTTTTCATAAAATGGGGATAAAATCAAATACGCAGCCTCGTCAACGTAAAGCTTCATCAGGTCCAATGAAGCTGACCAAGAATTATCAGTGACGCGATTGTGCGAAGCTCTGAATAAAGTCAGGCAGTGCTCACCATCAATAAGTTCATCCTTAAGTTTTGTTAACTCTTTCCTCATTTCTTCTAAGATATCCTGAATCAAGAAAAAAAACATTAACATTCTGCACAACAACGTGTAAAAAGTAAAAGACAGAAAGACGTTTACATCTCATTGATTGCCCGAGTAAGTGAATGTATTTCTATCATTACACGATCAGTACCTGGGAATGAAAAGGAAAAGATAGACTGTAAGCTCCTATGAGCAGGGTCCTCTACACCTCTTCTTTCCATCCTATGTCCGGTTATCTGTAGCTCATTCCCTTTGGTTATTGTAAAGCGCTGCGGAAACTGTTGGCGCTATATAAAGGATTATGATAACATGCAACCAGAAGTTTGTAGCAAGAGTGACTTTTTTAACACCTTCACTACAGTGATTGTGTTTAAACGTTCAGCATCAGCCTACGATTGTGCGAACACGATCTGGAGCCATGCTGTATCAATGCAAATGAAATTCCTTTGCATGTGGGCTTCAGAACACGACCCTAAAGTTTTAGCACCCTGTGCATGATGCCCAAGGTGCCAACACTTTTTAAAATCTGCAAGGTGCCTCCTGCCTCCCCAGTAGAGCGTATAGTCGATACGGTGTTCCACAGGAGAAATGCCAAAGGAACTTCATTTACTGCAATTCAATTTTCGTGTGCATTTGGGCTCCGGAACGTGCCCGTAAAGTTTTAGCAGCGTGGGCACGATGCCAGAGGTACCAACACTTTTTAAAACCAGCTGGGAATGTGTATGGATGACATCTCCCCATTTGATCCTGCACGGAGACCTGAACTGCAGTAACTCCTTTTGACCAGCAGGTGGTGACATCTCCCTGCCAAATTGGGAATATTTCCACATATTAAATACTGTATAATTAAAAATGATATTCCAGAAAAAAATTAAATAAACACCCAGGTCCCTTTAAAGGCAATAAACAAAAGATAGTTCTTGCTGGGTTGGCGTGCAGCCTGCGGCCAAAAACCTGCTTCACAACAGCACTATATACTGTGCTTCCCAACCTTATTGGTAATTGAAAGCTGGGGGTAACAAGAGAGGGTACAACGAGTTTAACAACTAAAGCATCAAGGGGTAACATAATGCAGGGGTGGGGCAGCAGACTTTGCCCTCCAGGGGTTTTGAAACTACATCTACTATGATACTCAACAGGTTGGCAAAGCCGCAAGGGAGAGGTGGTCTATTCAGAGAGGTGAAAACCAGGAGAACTGTCAGGAGAAGAGAACAATCTAGACCAAATAGCCGATTTGGAAAGTGAGCTAAATGGGAGAATTTTTCTGGTTTGGCTATTTTGACTTAGGATTTTCACTTCTACAGCCAATTCTGAGTTTCACCTCTCTCTGAATAACCCTGTAAGACACACGAGGGCCAAGTCCGTCCACCCCTAGCATGTCTGCAATGCTACAGCGTCGATGAGGTCCCCTCAATTTAAAGAGGCACAGAGGAAAAAAATAGAAAGTCTGTGCACCGATGTTACCTGCTTCAGTCTGTCGTAGTCTAAGGATTCGGATTGCACTCCATTGGCACTTGGTTGCCCAGATGTTGTAGACTTTGGTCTATAGTTAAAGGAGGAGGAAGGGGGAGGGGTTTGAGGAAAATATATATATGTAAATAAACACATTAAGAGAATGTCCTCCAGTTTAATGAGCTGCACATTGTCAGCAAGTCCAAACCAAGGAAACAGAGGCGGCTCTATAATTAGGCAAAATAGGCAGCTGCCTAAGGTCTCACTCATACAGGGGCCTCACATAATGGAATTTATGTGGAAATGTCAGTTTGCGTATGCCATTCAAATACACATGGATATTCCACACAAACACACTCCTACATTCTCAAGCGTAAGTCTGCTTAGCGGGTCTGAGGAACCGTCACTAGTTACAAATTATTGGATGAATTAAAGCATTTTTGTAGAAAAAAAGGCCTCGTTTTAGGCCTCAGAAACTCGAGGGTCGCCTCTGCAAGGAAATAAAGAAAAGCTTTGCCAGGTCGGGGCGCGCGCTCCCCCCCCCCCATGGACCGGGGCGCCCCCCCCGCGGCCCCCCCCCATGGACCAGAGGTAGTAACAGGTACTGTAAACCACACATATCCTTATACATCCAATAAATAGCACGTTACAATGACTTTCACTAAACTAGAAAACAGACAGTGCCGGTGCACCGCTCCGCCGCGACAAAGCCACCCCGCCACGACAAACCCGGTGCCCCGCTCCGCCACGTCAAAGCCAGTGCACCGCTCCACCGCGACAAAGCTGGCACGCCACGACAAAGCTAAGGCGCTGCCCCGACGTGACAAAGCCACCCCGCCATGACAAAGCCAGTGCACCGCTCTGCCACAACAAAGCTGGCACGCCACAACAAAGCTGAGGCGCTGCCCCGACGTGACAGAGCCGCCCCGCCACGACAAAGCCGGTGCACCGCTCCGCCACGACAAAGCCGGTGCACCGCTCCGCCACGACAAAGCTGGCATGCCACAACAAAGCCGCCGCCCCGACGAGACAAAGCCGCCGCTCCGCGACAAAACCGGTGCACTGCTCCGCCAAAGCTGCCACGCCACGACAAAGCCGCCGTAACGACAAAGCCGCCGCGCCAAAGCCCACCTGCCGCGACAAAGCCAACGCGCCGCTCCACTGCAACAAAGCCGGTGCAGGTATGTTCAGATGTAGATCCGAAACATCTGGAGGGCTGAGGTAGTTGGCATCACCCCTATAAACCAGGACCGATGCGCCTTTCCAACGCAGCTGCTGTCACACGCGCTCACGCAACTCAGAAACTACCTGTTCAATTTCGACGATACAGAAATCTCCAGCAAAGTCTGCGATTATTCGGAGGCGCCGGCACTATGAATTTACCTGGAGATTACAGGCGATTTGCTTCCGTTTATCGTGTTCGTTCTTTCCCAAGGCTTTCTAGTTGGTTCTAAAAGGAAGGAAAAATAACAATAATAAAGCTTATACGTACAGAGACCCCCCCCCCCTAATCCTGATCTCCCCGGTAACCAGCATATGCCAAATGAGCTTTTCCCTATATTTGTATGACATCACATCATGACATCACATCCTGTAGAATCCGAGACAGCGAGTAAACGGAGCTAAAAAAAAAAAATTACAAAATTCGACGACCGGCAGCTTTCACAAAGTATTACCTGTCTGCAACATATCGCAGCACCGGGTATAGCCCGTTGGGAGGGGGAAAAACATCTTTTTCTCCCCTTTTTTGTTTCTTTTTATGTAATGTCCCAAATCTGACATTGTTAAGGGACGGCGAACATAAAATATTTTATGAGGGTACATGATGTTTTTTTCCAGGCATTGAGGGAGCTGGCTTTCCCCTTCGGAGTAATGTAAATAGGGCGGACGTGGCCCTTATATGTGGCCTGCATAGCAGTGCACAGCAGAAGCGGTATAGAGCGCTGGCTGCTCAGCAAGGTGCGTGCATCTAGGGCAAGAATAACTTGCTAAACGGCAGGAAATAAAGGCTGGGAATTATGAAAACGCAAATTTTAAAGGAGGAACTGTAACGTGAGGCGATCACAAGCCACTAGAGCAGTGATGGTGAACCTTTCCACGCCCATAAGATTCTAAACTACATGTCCCATGATGCTCTGCTAGCCTTATGTGTGACTAAACATCATGAGACATGTAGATCAGGAACATGTGGGGTGCTGAGGTTTGCCATCACGCCCCTTGGGCAGTTGGTGGTCTTGGTTTCTCATGTTCGTATTAGGTGCAGGGGTCACAGGGGGCGCAGCAGACGTGGCAATAACGGTAATGCCAGGAAACCTAACAACGCCAAATGAACCGTTCAAGCTCGTGTATGTAAGGCTGGGGTAAGACGAACACGCAGTGCGAACGTGCGTTGAGCCGCACTTTGTAACGGCCATAGTAGCACCAAATGACGACCAATGACAGCCAATATACGAAGTACGGCCGCACGAAAGTTCGGCCGCGCAACGCAAGCGGCAAACGAACGAATTTTTTCGAGAACGTAGAACCGCTAGTACAGACGCACAGAGTGCGCTGCGTCCGCTAGCGGCGTGTGTGCGTGATTAGGAGACGTCAGACGCTGCACATGTCCGGCCAACATCACGTCCATTTGTTTTTAATAGCTCCGTCAAAAATCACGCACGAAAATGCACATCGTATGACCGCTATCGCGTCTTCCGTGAAAAAATATGTCAATGCGTTCTGACGCACTTTTTTACGGACGATGTGAAAAATGCGTTCGTTTGACCCTAGCCTAAATATTAATGCACACACCGGATCAGCAGGACGCACATCCATGTGTGTCCACGTTGCACAGCATCACAACCAGAGACCGTGTCAAACCACATATGGTCTCTGGCCAGCGATGCGTGACGACACACTATAATAGTGTTTAAATGTAACCAGGTCAGAGAACCCAGCGATGGCCAGTAGGGCTAGATTCAGGTAGGGGTAAGTGGATTCAGGTACACTGTGGCCCCGGATAATCCCTGCTACATATACCTAGAATCACCGCAGCCTTATTCAACCCTGCAGCGCCTTTAATGGGGAGCGAGGCACAGCCGTCATCTGATCTGTCCCTCGCCTCCGCTTTTGCTGAAGAGGGGAATCTCTGGTATGATTAAATGTGTCACCCCCGCCCACCCCAACCCTTAACGAGGCGGCTAAAGTTATGGAAAGGGAAATCTGGGATATTTTTGGAGCTCACCAGGCGTTCCTGCGGATGGAGCTTTCGTGGATGTGAACTCTGGCTCCTCCTGTAAAACAAATTAAACATGTGAAATAAAAAGCCCAGAAACATTATAAAACAGAAAACAAGCAACTAGTTATATATATATCACGAGTATAGCAGTACTTAGTGATACCTTTTTATTTGACCAACGTTACATTTAACATTAATTGAACATTAAGGGGCACATGGGTGGGGGGGTTAGAGGTCATAAATTGTGAGTCAACATACCATTTGACTCTCACAATTTACGACATCTAACCCCCCCACCCGCCTCTTAATGTTCAATTCTAGGAACTGATCAGGAAAGCATCCAGACCTGAGGAAGAGACGGTTACACTCTCCAAAGCTTGTCTTTTAAATGTAACGTTAGTCCTATAAAAAAAATGTATCACTACATACTGCTATACTCGTGATTTTGGCATCTGGACTAACACGTCCTATCTAATCTATGTTTTTTAACTCCCTATCATAATGTGATTTTTTTTCTCCTTTTTTTCCTTCTGTTTTTTTGAAGTGGTGTCATTGATGTTTTTTCCTCTTTGGGCACAATCATCAATGCATATCATGTTTATCTATGTTGTTTTATGGGCCTATGACCGGTCTTCTCAGTTTTCCTTTGACCATACTATTCAACTAGTAGTATTTACGACACCCACCCTAAACCCCCACTCTCCTTGGCTTTTTGTTCTATGACTTTGCCTTTTTTTTTTGGGCAATCTTACTGACCTGCTCCCCCTCGCCACGCGTTGCGCCTCCTTCTCTATGGCTAAGGGACTCCTGAACTCAGAAGTCCCTGAAGCTTTTCTGTGCTCCTATACAACTTGCGTAGTGAAGGAGCCACAAATTGTGCAACACTATGAACGTCTGGTCTCAGAGGGTGACATTGACCGCTCTCTGTATAACATCACTCATGACCGGCAGCCAGGAAATTCAAAATTCCAGTTGCTGGTGACAGTGGTGGGGAGGAGGAAACTCCTACACTTCAACCTGTGATTTCTCCAGATCGGGGGAGCTGGGATGGTGAATGAGGGAGGGGGGGGGGCACTCCTCACATCCTGACCACTTTAAAACATAGTGGTCAGGATGTGAGGAGTGTCCCTTCAAACTCTGGTGCTGGATCAGTATCTGAAGACTTTCCAGCTGGTGTCACTTGGCCAACAAACACAAACCTCAATAACAAGGTGGAGTTATTTTTATGAATGTACGTCCAGCATATTGGGAAGGGGTGTAAAAAAAAAAAAAAAGTGACTGGTGGACTCAGGACAAGGTTTTGCAGCAATTAAACAAAGTGAATATGAATAAAGCCCTAGGGCCGGATGGAATTGTTTTTATTTTTATTTTTTAAAGGATTTTACCAGGAAGGATACATTGAGATTTCTCTCGTTTTCAAGTATGTCCTGGGCGGCGAGTATGTACGGTTAGGTGTCTTGCCCAAGGAATTCACCCGCGAGTACTGAGGGAGCTATGTGTTGAAATATGTAAACCTCGGTATTTAATTTTTCAAGATACTTTTCTTTCAGGAATCGTACCAGAGGATTGGAGAAAAGCTGACGTGGTCCCTATATTTAAGAAAGGTTTAAAATTTTGAATGATTTACTTGGATTTTGCCAAAGCTTTCGACACAGTTTCCACACAAGAGGTTACTATTTAAATTAAGAAAAATTGGTCTAGATTAAAATACTTGTTCTTGGATAGAAAACTGGATAAAAGATAGGGTACAGAGAGTGGTCATAAATGGTACACTTTCAAGATGGACACCAGTGGTAAGCGGTGTCCCTCAGGGGTCTGTTATAGGACCAATTCTATTCAATTTATTTATGAATGACTTTGAGATAGGCATTGAAAGGCATGTATCAGTGTTTGCAGATGACACAAAACTAGGAAAAGTGATACAATGTGAGCAGGATGTTACTTCGCTGCAGAGGGATTTAGATAGATTGGGGGACTGGGCACTTAAATGGCAGATGAAATTTAATGTAGATAAATGCAAAGTTATGCACTTTGGAGTGAAGAACACACAAGCAACTTATACCCTAAATGGTACGGAGTTAGGGAAATCCAAGCAGGAGAAGGATTTGGGAATAATCATAGACTTCAAACTAAGTAACAATGTGCAATGTCAAACAGCAGCCGCCAAGGCCAGCAAGGTATTGGCATGCATTAAAAGGGGAGTTCACTCTCGGGATGAAAACATAATTTTGCCTCTGTATAAATCAATGGTCAGGCCACACCTTGAATATGCCGTGTGATTTTGGGCACCTGTTTTAAAGGATATTATAGCGCTCGAAAAATTGTAGAGACGGGCGACTAAATTAATAAGGGGAATGGAAGGGTTAAATTATGAGGAAAGACTAATAAGCTTAAACCGGTTTAGTTTAGAGAGCCTTAGAGGGGATCTGATAACCTTATATAAATATATACGGGCCTTAGAGGGGATCTGATAACCTTATATAAATATATACGGGGCCATTATCAACCATTGTCTGATAACCTATTCATTAACAGGTCTATACACAGGACAAGGGGTCATCCATTTAGACTGGACGAAAGGAAATTCAGCCTAAAGCATAGGAAGGGTTATTTTACGATGAGAACAATAAAGCTGTGGAATTCTCTGCCTGTTGAGGTGGTTGGGTCAGAGACTATACAGACTTTTAAAAAACAACTGGACGACTTCCTGCAGACACAGAATATTAAGTGTTATAATACTTAATATGTGGGTAAAAGCTTCTTGATCCAAGGAGTAATCTGACGCCATTCTGGGGTCAAGAAGGAATTTTTCCCCAGTTTGTTGCATATTGGCAAGCATTTCAGACTGGGTTTTTTGCCTTCTTTTGGATCAACAGCAGTAGGTGTTGTGTGAAAGGCTGAACCCGCTGGACGCATGTCTTTTTTCAGCCTATGTAACTTTAGTATGGGAAAGACCCCACACAGTAAACTGAACGTTCATGCGGTGCGTTTCGGACACCTTTCCACTCACCGTCTTCTCTTCTTTTGGGTCGCATTCTACAGGAGGGGCTTTTTCGACTATTCGTCTCCTAGTTTAGTGGGATGAGAGGATACAGTTAGAGCCGGTGAAGATATTGCAGTGGATTGTCTTGTGTTATCAGAAGGTGCAAACTCACCTCCGGGCAAGCAGCGCACTCATTTCTTCCATCAATCCACCACCAACCATTGGAAGAGGCCCGTTCCCCCGACTGGGCTCAGTCTTGGCAGCGGCTGAGCTCGCTCCCATGGCACTTACAGCTCCCTGATTGATGGAATCCTCCGTCTGGCAAAAAAAATAAAAAATTCATACAGCTGCATTCATTGAATGGAAACAGTCGCAGAGAGCTCAAAATTCTCACTCTCCTAATCGCCATGGCGAGTGAAAACTCGAGCTTCAACGGGTGCTGACCCGAGAGCTACATATACAGCGGTTACTTCAAACAAATCATATTTAGATTATATCCCGCTTCTAGGGTAATAGCCATGAAGTTGTTAAGCTTTCAGCACACCAGTCTGCATCACAGATTAATGTATAAACACCAAGGCAAGAAGACCTGCTCCTTTAAGGAGTCAGCAAACTAGGACCATGTAAAGATTGCCGATCCACTACAAGGACACGAACCCAGTGGAACACCGAGAAGATACTGCATAATAAGTCTATTACGTGGATACTTCTTCCACAAATAAATGATAAAATGTAGCTTATTCTTGTCTTGATTAAAACCAAGAGATCACACACACCCCCACCCACACACACCACCAACTTGAGTCCCCAAAGAGCGAAAACTATATACATTTAACTGCTGAACAGCAAAGGTTTAATCCAAACTTATTTCCAAAACAAATTCAATAAATCAAAGATTAGAGTCTGGGTCAGATTCCTAGTTTGTATTGTTAAAACATCCCAATTTGTGAGTAGAATAAATATATATATATTTTTTTATCTAGTCCCCAAGTGCTCCCATATAAAAGTTTGGATAGAGATTCGTCCAGATTTTGCACGGGGCAATTAATATTCATTTAAAAAAGGGAGATTAAAAGCCTCCACACTGCAAATAATAAAGTATTACTGTAGAGGTCATTTACACATCCCAGCAATTCCGAGAACGGACTCACAGAGCTCATGTGCTACATTCCCCATACGCAGCAAGGAATTCTGGGTAAGACATGCAAACGACGTTTTAAATTTCTCGTTTTTTTGCATCCTGTGTCTGTTTTAAACACAGAACCCTCTTACCAGTGCCACGCCATACTAGATGGCTTTTTCCAGCAAAGGGCAGGTTTATGCAACAGGTCACAGACACTCCTGTACGTACACGCCCACACGAGCACACACACACCAAATACAATGACCCGCAACACAGGATTAAAAAAAAAAAACTAGTTCTATAATAATGTTGCGGGTCATCGTATTAGAATCGATTTGACCAAGTCCCAGCAGAAGGTATAATAAATATATAGATCATTTTTTGTTTACTATTTATTTACACCAGGAGGTCAGAAATCAACCTTTGAATGTGTTTGTTGGTGTGTTCTATATCTATATTAAAGTTTTTTCTGGTATAAGAAGAAGTTTATTTTCCCACTGATTATGAATGTGCAGAAATAAATAAAACTAAATGTACATTGTGACTGATCTTTTCAGTGAAAGTATGGTTGGGGGATATCCTCGATTTAATGGAGGTTAAGGTGTAGCACAATTTCACTCATGGAAAGGAGGGGGGGAAGGGGGTGTTGGGAGGTCTCTGGATTTGTTAACTGATGGTCGCTCCTTCCGAGCATCTGCAGAGCGGTTCCGCACCTCCCTGACCCGGTCGGCTCTGCTGATGCTCAGACATGACGTCCATCAATTAACAAATCCAGATTCCTCGATTTCCCCGGGAGTAAAATCATGCTCGTCCTTGACCTCCGTTAAATAGCAGATATGGCCCGGCCGGAACTGAACGGTCAGGTCAGTGGATCACACACACTGCTCACCCTGGACACTTTTCTAAGTTTGGCCCCAGCAAGCGCAGCAGCGAGGCCTGATAATGGACGGTTCTCTTCCGAGGCAATGGGAGCTGAAGAAAATGGAAGAGGCGGAGCCGGAGGAGGGGGTGGCGTTTGGGGAAAAGCATGGCCAGACATTGGGGGTGGAGGTCCTGGAGGAGGCGGCGGCCCAGGAGGAGGCGGTGGCGGAACACAACCCAAAGGAGGAAGTGGCGGCGCTACTGGAGGTGGCGGTGGCCCAGTCGAACTAATGAAGCTTGGACCTGGCGGCAAAGGGGGCGGCGGAGGCGGTGCGGGCGGTCCTGGAATTGCACCTATGAAAGAGGAGGACAAGAGCAAAATATCAGATATACTTAAGACACATTGAGATGGTCACGAGCCACAATCAAAATGCTAACTAAGCGGTGGAGATCTCTTAACACATGATTCAAAAGTGGAAAAATGCATTTCTCACCAGGCTTAGAGGGTTATTCTGTCCGTCCTTGTTACTGACAACGGTAAATGTTCTTTGCATGCAAAAAAATAAAGAACATCAAGCTGCCATGCCCCATGCTACGGTCTATGTTAATGAGGAATAGAATGCCACCTGGACACGATGGTAAACCTTGCCCTCTCTATGGACGGCACGGCCGAGACCAGATACGTTAAAAAAACTGTACGAAATCTACACATTAACCGACTTACCCGCGCCCAAATCTAAACAACATGGCGCTCTCTTGCAGCAGGCCAGGCTTTATGGGAAGCCAAGTTCTGCGAGTAGGCAAACGTAGGAGGGCATAAAGACCCTCTGAATCAAAGGCAACCCCCTAGACACAAAAAAGGTACAGGAGCCCTGAAGGCGGAAAAGGGTGAGCAACCTTGACCCGCTAGATGTTTTGGAACACCAGACGCATCCAACCTGATGAGTTGCTGAGCATCATGGAAGATGGCGCTCCAAAACATCTGGAGGGCCAAGGTGGTAACTCCTGGACAGACATGTCTATGGATCAATTTTTAACATATTTCCTCGTGCAGCTAACGAAATTTAAGGAATTAATGGCCAAGAACGACCCAAAAAAGACATTGAGCTTCTTTTTATACTGTATTATTGTCCCCCGGGGTAAGGTTCTGACATAATACTTGTCGGTTTCCAAACCAGAAGCCCATGAGGTACATGGTGTCAAAGATGATCTTCCAGCTGTAAGGAACATCATCTCCAAGAGACTAATGACTGGCAAAAGGCAAGATTTAGGGGGTGAAGTAGGCAAAGAACTGGAAGGCTTGAGCACCCAAGTTGGTTTGTTTGGCTTTATTAAATTTTGAACTTGCTAGCGTCCAACCCCTGGCCAAGCTAGGCTTCCGACCAGAACACGCGGCCTTAACGTGGCAGGTCAAGACAACACTTTGCTTTCTAAAAGCACAGCTAGGGAGGCAAGTCATAAAATAAGGGACACAACCGAGGCTTGTATAATTGTGTGTTCAAAATTGTAGTAAAACAAAGAATAATAATAATAAAAAAAAAACAAAGATAAAAGATGGGAATTGGCTCCATCGGTGCTGTCCAACCAGAGAACATACTACGTATAAAACAGATTCAGGGGTGCTGGAAAAAGGCAAATTGTATAAGCTATATGGCTAAGGTTCAAATAGCAGCTATATGCACATGGGTTACCTCCCAGTCCCTAGGAACACTATACATAGGCATACATAGTAATACAGAAATATAAGGAAAGCACTCTTAAGCCTTAGTCAAAATAGTGAAGTAAGTGAAGTAAATTGATAATAATGAGAAATATCCCAAATCAACATCTGCTGGTTACATGAATTATGCACCCGTGTATGGGTATAAACAAATCAAAAGGTGAATCCCTTTCCCTCACACCGAGTGAAACCACCAAATGTTACCAGGCGATGTCCTCTGTATATGGATCATTCACACAGCAGATGACATGTCAAATATAAACCAAATAATAGTGCAAAACAATAAATCATATAGTTATATTATCGCACACTATATGGGGTCCACTCACATGGGTTAGAGCCTGTAATATAAGGCTCAATAAATCCACATCGGGTCCCTTTAGGCATGACCCGTCCTTCTTGATTGTGCGTTCTTATGCAGCATGCACCATGTAGAAATAAAAGATATAGATAGAGCAATATCACGCTATGGTCCAACAATAAAGATGATTTAGAATGCAGTAAACTCACGTGGTCCGGAGCCTGTATGAATACTGGCTCATTAGTAATCGCAGTAGGTGTCTTTTGAGTAGGAGCACCAATCCGCATTGTTTTTTTTCTGAACGGAGATTATTTCAATGAGGATTGGTGCTCCTGCTCAAAAGACACCTACTGCGATTACTAATGAGCCAGTATTCATACAGGCTCAGGACCACGTGAGTTTGTTTACTGCATTCTAAATCATCTTTATTGTTGGAGCAATATCACGCTATGGTCCATCTATATCTTTTATTTCTTCATGGTGCACGCTGGATAAGAACGCACAATCAAGAGGGACGGGGTCATGCCTAAAGGGACCCGATGTGGATTTATTGAGCCTTATATTACAGGCTCTAACCCATGTGAGTGGACCCCATATAGTGTGTGATAATATAACCATATGATTTATTGTATTGCACTATTATTTGGTTCTGTTTATATTTTACATGTCATCTGCTGTGTGAATGATCCGTATACCGAGGTCATCGCCTGGCAACTTGAGAACATGTCTAGGAAGGTCAGCTTGCCCAAGATCTTTGGAGTTGGGTTTCGCTGATCGTAGAATTCGGACGTTCTAAATTACGTTCTAAATTTTGGGCATCTGAAAAATTCTAGACATGTTCAGGTCAATCTGTGCAAAGTTGGACAGCACCGTTAGACATCAAATGAGCAATTTCGATCACCATGTACAAACTCAATAAAAACAAGACACGTCCAAGTTAGTCAGTTAGTTGCAAGTGACAGAATGCCTTACCCGCATGGCTTGTAGGGTCAATCAGCTGAGAGGTGGTGATCAAGTCTGGCTGAGAAGCACAGGGGTCTCCCAGCACAGAATTTAAAGAATTCTCAACAGAGGCAGGGGAGGCTGCAGAGGGAGAAGGGAGAACACTAGGCTGGGATGAAGGCGCAAAGACAACAGGGGTGCTGGGAGAAGAAGCGACACTTTGACATGAAGGCAATGAAAATGGAGGGAATGCTGGCAGTGGTGGTGGTGGAGGTGGTGCAGGAAAAAGTGCGGAAGCAGAAGGCATTTCAAAAGCGGGGCTATCGGAGTGGCCGTTCGGTGCTGCAGGTATCAGGGCCATCTGGGCCAAATGGCTGGATGCAGAGACTAGGTGAACCGCCCTAGGGCCGGTGGCTTTCCCAGGAGGGCTACTAATCATCACGGGAGGAGAGGGAGGAAGTGGAGCAAAGTTAGAAGCAGACCAGGATATCGGCTTGGCGGGAGGTGGTGGAGGAGGAGGCGGCGCTGTATTCACAGGAGAGGGAGGCCGGGTGATCTTATTGATCGGCCGAGGAACAGTTGCATAATGGGGTAGGACAGGATGGAAGGCAGAGCCCAAGGAAGTGGCAAAACGGGAGGCGGAGTGCCGCAGAGGAGGGGTTGGTGGCGTAGAGTTAATGGATGTAGAGTTCACTATTACATAGTCGGCAATGGATTCTGTACATAGAGAGGCAGCTGGAACAGAAATGGCTTTAGTGTAAGATATGGGAGATGCTGAATGAGGTTGGCAACCAGAGAAGTCAATATGCTGAGTGTTATAAAATGAGTTGTCGAAAGAGGATTCTGGAAAGGAGTAGGACAGCATTGACAGACAGGACAAAAAAAGAAAAGAAGAGAAAAAAAAGGAGCTAATGAAGCAACCAAACCAGCATTCAAATAAAAAGTATAAAATAAAAACGGTTAGTATCAGAAGATTAGGAAAAAAGAGAAGTTATCGCATTGAAACATGTGCACCAAAGTAAAACTGGTAAGAATTATTCAACACCACAAACTGGACTAAAGCTAACCCAGAAAAATGTGAAGGAAAAGCAAAAGCATCATAAAATACATTTCAAAACAAAAGGCTGGGAGAAAGTAAAACCAGCATCCGTGTGATCCAGGACTGAAGCCTCACATTAGAAAAGGCGGATTAAAATATTTAAGCTTTATTGATCATGAGCAAAACTGAAGGAAAAGCTCCAAGAGGAACGGGAACACTCTGAAAAGGTCACCACCCAGACCATTCCAACCGTGATAAATGTAGGACAAGGCTACTCTTCATATAGGATACGAATTACATCGGGATCCACTGCAATATGCTTTAGATTACATAACAGCAAGAATTTAAGCTTGGTGGAGTAGGGTCATCATTTACCACATGTTCCATTGCAGTTTTGTACATTCGGTGATTAGTTAAAAGTGAATACAGCATTGCAACGCTCCTTACGTTTTATGTACCTGAAGATACTAGCTATTTGACCTGTAATTATGTGGGATTTAATACGAAGATAAACGACGATACGTCTACAACTTGAGGGTCCAGTTAAAAGCTGCAGGAAAGACACAAGGCTTTTTCTAATCCTAAAACTGGTTCCCAAATTTGGTCCTCTGGGATCCCTAACTGGCCAGGTTTTAAGTTTTACCCCTGGGGAAATGCAGACTCCTGCAATCACATCAAACCATATCACCCGTGTTGTACTGCAGATAACCTGCAAACCAGGGCTGGGAAGCACTGTCTTAAAGCATTATACATAGGATTTGATATAAAGCTGCGGCCAGAATAATAAAATAAAAGGTTCCCGTCTACGGCTGCTGAATTAAATCCCCGGGCATCTGTCCAGACCAGGTAGTGACCCACATGGCAGTGCTGAGTTTATCCTAAAAGTAATCCATAAAAAGGGGGGATTCCGAGTCTAGAAGTCCATTGAGAAAAACAGAAAAGTGAACTACAATTCCCATAAAACCCTGCTGTGTGTCATTACATGTAAGACAAGAACAGCAGGGAGCATTACATAGTCCTGAGATACATGAATGCAATAAGAATGGCTTATAGGCGCAGGGAGTTCTGTAGGTCGATGGGGTTTTATGACCCTCTCATACCTCTATCTCTTCTGTGTGATCCTCGGCCTCATCCTGAAAGTGGCGGGTCAGACAGTACAGACCAGTGGTGGAGGACCTTGGAACTGTAGTGGTTTTGGCACTACATGCTCCATGATGCTTAGTCACACGAGACTGGCTGAACCTCATGGGACATGTAGTTCAGAAACAACCAGGGTGCCATTGTTCGCCAACACTGGTATCTCTGACAACCATCATTGACCCTGAAAGGCTGGTAAAACTGGCTTGCACGACAGCGGCATGTTGATGTCATACTGGTGAGGTCACCTACCATTCTGAGGATGCACGTAAGGAGTGAGTGGTGCTGTATAGATTCACTGCAACAATCAAGACACATTATGACCTGGTTCTCCTTTGTATGTTGTGTATGTGTGTTATCCCTGGTTTTGGGACCATTCTTACCGGCATTGGACGCCCGCCGTTCCTTCTCCCATTCCAGCTGTTCTTTCTCCAGCTCTTCCTGCAGCTCACGCTCCTTTCTCTCCTGTTCCAGTCTTTCTTGTTCCTGGAGTTCTCGCTCCAGCTGCTCTTTCCTCTCCCGCTCTCTCTCCCACTCCTGACGTTCTCTTTCCCGCTCCTGACGTTCTCTCTCCCGTTCCTGTTGCTGCTGCTGCTGCTCCTGCTCTAAGCGTTCCCTCTCGATCCTCTCCCGTTCCAGTCGCTCCCTTTCCAACCTTTCCCTTTCCATTCTCTCCCGTTCCAGCAGCTCTCGCTCAATCCGTTCGCGCTCCAACCTCTCTCGCTCCAGGTCTTTCTGACGCTGCTGCTCCTGCAGCTGCCTGGATAGAAGAAAAATAGAGAAAAAAAGGAAGAGGGAGAAGTATTAAAAGGGGAATAAAAGAAACCATGGATACGGTTAAACGCTCGGCTCAAAAGCCATTAATATTGTAATAGAAAACTAATAGTGCTCGGCTATTGTTCAAAGGAAACCGTAGCCAAAAAAGCATGTCGTCGCCGCCGCACCAGGGCTTTATGAGGCCGGGACGGCGAGGAAAGATCTGATTCCCACGAGATGAAGAAACGAGGAATAAATTCTGCAATTAGGTATGTGTGTAAAAAGGATACATGTACGGTGCCGGATACACGTCTGTGTGCAAAATGTTTTATAGGCAGGAATGTATACGCGTACTCTCACGTACAGACACAAAGTCAGGAACGACGAGACCTCCCTGTTGCCCCAATGTAATAATCACAATTTGCTTAACAAAGAAGTATTAACCCCTTCATTCTCGTGATCGTGTTAACATGAGCTGCGCCGTATCATTGCAAATTAAAATTCAGGTGACGCAAGCAAATTGTGTTTGCATTTACTCCTTTTGTTAAGCAGGTGGCGACATCCACCTGTCAAATAGGTTATTACAGTAAGGAATACATTGGGAATATTTCTTACTGTTAATTCGTTGAAAGTGATTTTTATTTTTAAAAATAAATTTAAAAAAATTATAAATAAAAAAAAAATCAAAACATCGGTTTCGAATGTGTGTGTTTTTTTTTTAAATATCACTTTGTAGTGACACAGTAACACCTGACTATATACAGAATGCACCTGTAAACATGTAACAGTGACTATACAGAATGCTCCTGTAAACATGTAACAGTGACTATATACAGAATGCACCTGTAAACATGTAACATAGTGACTATATACAGAATGCGCCTGTAAACATGTAACATAGTGACTATATACAGAATGCGCCTGTAAACCTGTAACATATTGACTATATACAGAATGCTCCTGTAAACCTGTAACAGTGACTATATACAGAATGCACCTGTAAACCTGTAACACAGTGACTATATACAGAATGCACCTGTAAACATGTAACACAGTGACTATATACAGAATGCACCTGTAAACCTGTAACACAGTGACTATATACAGAATGCACCTGTAAACATGTAACAGTGACTATATACAGAATGCGCCTGTAAACATGTAACATATTGACTATATACAGAATGCTCCTGTAAACCTGTAACAGTGACTATATACAGAATGCACCTGTAAACCTGTAACAGTGACTATATACAGAATGCACCTGTAAACATGTAACACAATGACTACGTATATACAGAATGCACCTGTAAACATGTAACAGTGACTATATACAGAATGCACCTGTAAACATGTAACACAATGACTACGTATATACAGAATGCACCTGTAAACATGTAACAGTGACTATATACAGAATGCGCCTGTAAACATGTAACATAGTGACTATATACAGAATGCACCTGTAACAGTGACTATACAGAATGCTCCTGTAAACATGTAACACAGTGACTATATACAGAATGCACCTGTAAACCTGTAACACAGTGACTATATACAGAATGCACCTGTAAACATGTAACACAGTGACTATATACAGAATGCGCCTGTAAACCTGTAACACAGTGACTATATACAGAATGCACCTGTAAACATGTAACACAGTGACTATATACAGAATGCACCTGTAAACATGTAACACAGTGACTATATACATAATGCACCTGTAAACATGTAACACAGTGACTATATACAGAATGCACCTGTATACCTGTAACACAGTGACTATATACAGAATGCACCTGTAAACATGTAACACAGTGACTATATACAGAATGCACCTGTATACCTGTAACACAGTGACTATATACAGAATGCACCTGTAAACATGTAACACAGTGACTATATACAGAATGCACCTGTAAACCTGTAACACAGTGACTATATACAGAATGCACCTGTAAACATGTAACACAGTGACTATATACAGAATGCTCCTGTAAACATGTAACACAGTGACTATATACATAATATATTTATGTATATCATGCTTGTAACACCAGTTCGTCGTTCTGCAGCTGTTCCTCTTTCCATGTTTTTGTTTTTAATCCCAAATGGGAAGTGTTTGGTGCGTGTATAAATAAACCCCACCATCTTTGCCTCTCCTTGGCTGAAAAGCAGCAGGAGGGGCTTGGAGCTGCTCAGTAGAGCGGCCTTTTGGTTACAATTGTTAGGTACTCACTCTGTAAAGAGGTGCCGTGAAGTGGCGAGTGCGCTTACGTTGCAATGGCCATTGAAACAAACAAAAACCTCAGTTTTGCTGTACATGGAACACATAGAAACGAGCGCAGATGACACCTTTTTTCCTTGTTATGTTTTATACATTAACTGGGCTTTTACTCCTGGCTGTTGCAGCCGCTCTGGTGAGTATGGCGCGACGCCATTTTTTCTGTATTTATGTATATACAGAATGCTCCTGTAAACATGTAACACAGTGACTTTGTATTTCTGTAACAATTCAATGTTTCTTGAATCCAGAACATCCGAAACGAGAGAAATCACAATGTATCCTTCCTGCTAAAATACTTCATAAACAAATGAATGTCTGGTTGGTCAGAATATCAGGGGGGGGGGGGATATTGCGGTGCGTTTCCGAATGGTTGTAGGGCCAATAAAACCCAATATGAGTTTACTCAGTCCCGATTTGATGCTTTATCGAGTGACCAATAGGCTGACAGGCCATCGCCTTTATGACATTTATAGAATTAGTCAGGAATAACTATTGAAAGTGGAATTCCACCGGAATCTGATGAATGCGAAGCTGCATTTTCAACACTTGGTACCGGTAAATCAATAGTTCCCAATTCTGGTCCTCAGGTCCCCCTAACAGACCAGGTTTGCAGGATATGTGAAGCACAGCACAGGTGATATGATTGGCTGCTCAGTGATTGCAGGATTCAGTCTGCATTTCCCTCAAGGGAATCCTTAAAACCTGGCCTGTTAGGGGGACCTGAGGACCAGGGTTGGGAAACCTTGCTATAAATCATTCCCCCATTACACGAATCAGTGTGTACGGTGGGGTCTTAAGCTAGTCTTGGCACCGCGATGCAACGCACTTGGGAGATCTGGCTGGCCTATCAGAAAGCCTTATTTCTATCAGATCCGGTAAAACCATAAAAAAGGTTAAAAGGGCAGTTTTTGTGTTTTTTTTGGTTGTTGCTAAAGTCAAACATTTTAAATTAAAATACAAAAAATATATAAACAGAAATATTTGGTTCGTTTACAAACCTGAAATATGGACTTTTTTGGCAATATTTTACATTACGGCCGTATTGACTCGTAGCTCGTCGAGACGCAAAACAAACCGAAACACTGCAATGACCCTTAACAGGTGGCAAAGCATCATGGGAGCTGTAGTTCTACTTGTACAACATATGGGGAGGGTAAATCTACTTTTTGGGCAGTACTGCACTACAATGTGCATTTAACCCCTCGTCCTCCCCACCTTATTTTCTGTTCTGACACTAGTAGACCGGGGGGGGGGGGGGGGACAGCTTTGACAAATCATGTTGTGTGGAATTTAGGCTGACACCACCATCAGGTGCTGGGCCGTCTCACTGGCCGATACAATTTTGCCCTGTAGGGTTCCCGAGTGCCGAGGTGATAACGTTCTATATATAGAGGTTTTAGTAGAAAACAATGAATTTAGATGCCAGAAATACAGTAGTCCGAGCCCGTGGCTACCTGCCCCCTGGTTTGTCTAGGTCGTAATAAACACCTTCAGACAAGGGGTATAATGGTGATAATGGTGCGCAGGACCTGCCAAGGAAGTCTTAATTCACTTTATTAACAGATTACCTCATGCTGGGTCCAACAAGACAAAATGTATCCATGCAGTCAATGGGAAAAATGCCCGACCTGTAAAACATGGACTGGAAACCTGTGTAATACAGGGCTCAAAATTTCCACTCTCCTGCTCGCATTTGGCGAGCGGAAATTAAGTGAGGGCGAGTGGAAATGCACACGCAGGCAGCACAATAAATTATTTTGTGCTGCTTGTGCATCATATTCCGGCTGGGTATACATGTATCTGGGATCTGTTTTCTGGGTATTAATGTTATTTATTTTTGTAACTTTATTCTGAATAAAACATTTAACTGTAATTTCATAAGATAGTTTAGGAGGTTGTGTTTAGGGGCGGAGTTAAGGGCAGGGTAGGGGTTAGGTGGGTTAAGTGCCGGTGAGTAACATTGAAGGCCTGGCTAGTAGCTCAGCACTTGAAATTTTGAGCCCTGATATAATACATACATTTTCCCCAATGTAGAGCAGCACCACCATTGGCCAAGGCCAGGCAGGTGCCACCACGACCCATGGAGTGACCACCTCCAAGATCTTCATTGTACAGAAGACAAACTGGGCCAGGCACTCACCCACCTTTTCAGACACTATCAGGGTTATCCAAAGAGATTCGAAAAGTCCCCGCACGTTCGGTGACTTTTCGTTCTCTTCAATTCGGTTCCTTTTGCCGATCCCATTTCGGTGACCCTGCGGTGTATTCAGCAAGCACCACAGGGCACCCGAATTGCAGCGAAAAGCTGCCGCAAACCTGACGAAAACTAACCGCAAAACCCACCGAATGCACGCTGAAAAGCCACAAAAACATCCGGATAAACCCGTCGAAAAGCCCGAACAGGAGCCGATCACACCGAGACGCAGACGAGGGAGGTGAATAAATTAGCAAAACCGTTTGTATGATTGTGTGAAAATGAAACGCTGTTTGCAAAGAAACTACTGAGCGAAAATGTCTAAAATTTACACAGGAGGTCCAGGGAATAATAAAAAGGGCTGTTACAAAAAAAATAAGTAAACTGGAAAAAAAAAAAAAAAAAAAAAATAGGACTTTTAAAAAAAAAAAAAAAAATTAAGAACAATGCTTAAAGTATCCAAAAAAATCTATAAAGAGACTCTTTACTGCAGAATTTTATAATGAACGGTTTATTAGATATTGAATTAAAATGGGAATATTTTTAACATTGAAGCCTATGGGATTCTCCTGCATTAATTTGCCGCATGAAACCACCGAATGGCAGGGCATTAGGGGAACCTTTCACTGCTGGTTTGTGTTCCCTAAATAGACGAAATTACGCTTTTTCATGGGGATTTCACTGCCCTCGAACAGGCACCGAACAGGCACCGTATGTGCAGGCAATTCGGCAGGATTTGGCGAATTGCCTGCTCTCTGGATAGCCGAATGGTCAGGAAAGGTAACCGAACGCTGAATTTCAGCATTCGGTTACCTTTCTCAAGCAATTCAGATCTCTTTGGATAACCCTGTATGTGTCACAATGTGTCACTGGTGGCACATCAACCGCAGAAATGACAAAAAAAAAAAAAACTTGTAGCCGGAACGTTGCTGTGCCACCACAGGGCCATCTGAAAAGGAGGTCGATGCCCAGTCTGGTGGTTCTTTTGTACTAGAAAACCTCTGTGTCCACAAGTGCCATCATGCTCTGGGTGATCAGACGGCTTGCCGAAGAAGAGGGCTGTCAAACACCGGCGCCCCCCCCCATGTATCTGAACTGCAACTCCTATGACTCCCTGCCAATCGATTGCAGTGCAAGAATCCTGGGAATTTTAGGCATCAACATTTGGGGTGCTGTGAGTTTGACAGCCCTCCCGAAGAAAATCTCAATGCCAGGGCTCGACCAATTAAGTTTACCGGTCAATACATATAATAAAGCGTGCCGTCAGCTCCTATGGTGGCAAGGCCTTATTTTCTAGGGTTGTCGGGGCCCGGGCAAGTACTCACAGGAGGAGGCGATCCACTTTTGGTCCATTCCCTTTCTGAAGAACGATATAACAGCCGTACGGCTTCATACTGGCCTCGCCGTGGGGCACAACCTGTCCACACGCCGGCCGCCTTCCTTTTTATAGGGAAGCCCATGGTTTCACGGTGACTTCCAGGCTATAAATAACCCGCGTGTCCCTTAGGGATAACACCATGGGCTCCGCGGCCCGGGTGAGTCACGTCCATGTCATCCCGCTGTGTGTCCCTCCCCGTCAAGCCCGCACGCGGGGGGCCCCCCGATGAAAAAACACAAGATCTTTTGGGTTCATCTCGGCAGCTGTTTTGTTTCATGACGTGCTCTCCATTTCACACGGGCATCAGTTTCGGTAAGCGGCGGCCTGACGGATCGCGAGGGGATTTAGGAGTCGAGCAGATCCATTCCAGGCCGGGACAATGGGACACAAAAGGTAGAATAGAAAACAGCGGCCAGAAAGAAAAAGCGTGTTTTATCAGCAACACAACGGGAATCGATGCTGGAACTCAGAAACGTGCTCCCAGTTTGGCCCATTATGGATTAAAGGAGTTTAGTGAATAATCCCCAGTAAACCAACCACCTGTCGGGAGGAACATTCCTTAGGAGCCACGGATGTAGACGTTTATAGATCGCAGTCTGACGCCCGGTAGGTGGAGACATGTCCCAGGCGCTCTGCGTCACGTTACACAATGTTACAAGGGTACGTTTTAAGAATATTTCATGACCAGAGAAAAAAAAAGGTTTCACTAACCAGCATTTCGTGAAAGAACGGGGGTTTTACTTCAGCGAACTGTGGCGGATCAACTACGGTGCATTCACCAACTAGGGAACTGCCACAGATGTTTGCCGTATTTTTCACCGTGGTTTCCACTGAATTTGTCTAGCCAGGGCCGGCCCAGGACACTGTACTGCCACGGCCCAAGGATAAAACGCTGCCCCCCCCCACCCAAAAAAAACAAAAACGTGCACGTGTAGGAGTGCATCACATTTCCACAGTTCTAAAGCTCACAGTACTGTGCAGTGTGTACTAGTGTATCAGAGCTCCACAGCAATAAAACTCACAGTAATGTGTGGTGTACATGAGGGAATCACAGAATCCACAGCATTAAATTTGTGGTGTGTACGAGTGTATCACCACAGAGCTCCACAGCAATAAAATTCATAGTAATGTGCAGTGTATGAATGTATCACAGAACTCCACAACAATAAAATTCACAGTAATGTGCAATTTGTATGAGCGTATCACAGAGCTCCACAGCAATACAACTCACTCTCGTACACCCTGCACATTACTGTATCATCACAGAGCTCCACAGTAAAAAAAAACTCACAGTAATGTGTGGTGTGTATGAGGGTATCACAGAGCTCAACAGCAATAACACTCACAGTGCACCGTATGTTCAGGCAATTCGCTAGGATTTGGCGAATTGCCTGCTCTCTGGATAGCCGAATGGTCTGGAAAGGTAACCGAACCCGGATTTTTAACTCCACAGCAATAAAACTCACAGTAATGTGCAGTGTGTGCCTAGTTGGGGCCCAAAATGCTGCCCCTGGCCAAGTGCTGCTGGAGCCATAGACAGGCCGGCCCTGTGTCTATCGTGGCTCTACAGAGAAGGCGTGTATAGGAGGTATCCACGTGTGGTTTTTGACCTAGAAATGTAGCTGTTACCAGAGTTTCCCCCGGTATGTCAGCCCGAGTTGTCTAGTGTTGTTTTATTTCCCCCATACGTTATACGGTAGGTCTTTGGAAATCGGCACTTTAACTCCTTCACTACCGGGCGATATTCCAAAAAAAAAAAAACTGTGTTTTGGAAAATCATTTTTAATTAACTATACAGTAAGAAATATTTGGGAATATTCCCAGTGTATTCCTCACTGTAATAACTTATTCGACAGGTGGAGGTCTCCATCTGCTGGCCAAAAGGAGTTACTGCAGATAGAACAGCAGCTGGAGGCTCCGTGCGTCGGCTGGGGAATGGCCAATAGGTCAGGACATACCCCAGCCGATTTTACGCTGTTTTAGCACCTTGGACATTATGCCCACAGGGCTGAGACTTTGAGGACACCTTGTGAAAACCAAAAGCAATCATACAGCACAGCCTCAGATCTTGTTAACCCTTTCACTACTGAGCTTGCGTTGAAAAAAATAATAAAAAAATTTTAAAACAAAAATCACCAAAACTATGTTCCTCTGTATTGCAAACGATACAACGCTGCTGCATGGAGAATACAGAAGTATAGTGGTGGTACCGATGTTTGCCGCTGTTTGTAGCAATGTTGGCGTTTCCCTCTTCATTGTTGCTATGGTGATTTTTACCTTTGCAACGAGGCTGAACACACGCACTTAGTGAATAACCCCCTAATAACTGAGCGCATGGAGGAAAGAACGGCCCCGGGGACGGAGAAGTGAACCGAACAATCCAAAATTTTAATCAAAAGCGCTGCTGGAAAGCCGACGGACAACACGTGGAAGGAATGAACGGTCGTCCTCCGAGCTCCGTCACACAAACAACACGACTTACATCAGCAACAAAAAATAAAAAACAAGAAAAGCCCTGCGTGTCACGTGTCTAACGCGGATCACCTTTCATGTGGTACAAGCACGGGCGAGAAGGAATGACAGGCACTGCAGGAGATGCTGCGGAGGAACCTCTATATATAGAGAGCGGTGACCGAAGGGGGCTATAAATATAAACCCACTCAGAGACACACGTAAACAGAAAGCCTGCGCACAATGGAGACTCGCGAGTACGGCGACCTCATTCACAGGTTAAACGCTTTACATCACCCCATGCCCTGACCTTCCCAAATAAACACCAAAAGCAGGAGCCAGCAGCAACATTTAAAGGGTTAATCTATAAGTGACGAACTTGCTACCAGAATTGCGCCAAACGGAATTTCACAGAATGTTGCAATTTGTTGGCAGTTTGTCCATTCGCTAAACTGTCAATTCTCCAAACACTGGCGGAAGGACGGCGAAATTCGTCAATCTTCAGCGGCAGCAAAACTGTCCCATAGAGAAGCAACGGTTAATCTATTCAGAGACACCGAACAGCAGAGAAATGTCAGTGAAATGCCCTGATTTCCAGTGGTTCAGTTCAACAGGAGAATTCCCTAGAATTCGATGCAAGTAGTAAAAAATAATAATTTAAAAACAGTTTATATCTATTCACCCATTTTATTCTTTTCAATTTTTGGCAAAAAGCCCATTTTTTGGAATTTGTAACAGACCGATTATATTATTTAGAAATTTTTGTGAAAAACCACGTCTAAAAGCGGTCTATTCTCCCCCCCCCCCCCCCAGCGGCATCCTGAGTGTGGCTAGTGGTTAAATTCCTATGTTGGCAGCGGTAACCCCGAGCAACACTCGGGATGCCGCTGGATACATCACCTCTCCCTGCGCTCCCTCGATGTCCCTGCAGTCTCCTCTGGCGATCGCGACCCTCATACTTCTTGGTTCCCTCCTCGCGAGATGGGAACCAGGAGGTAAAACGCCGCGATCGCCGGAGGAGACTGCGGTGATCAGCGAGGGAGCGCAGGGAGAGGTGATGTATACAGCCCGAGTGTGTCTCGGGGTTACCGCTCTCAGCTGTGAAATTTAACCCCGAGACACACTCGGGAACACCGCCAGGGAGGTTAAACAACTTTTAGAAGAATAGTGTTCAGTGCCCCCCCACCCCCGTCAGTTCGGCGCACTTCGGGGACCCTGCGGGGAATAGTGAATTCACCGCAGAGTCAGCAAAATGTGATAGAGAAAGCGCTGACATTGCGGTGCTTTCTGAATAACCCCTTTAGGAGGCAAGCATATATTTTAAGGAGCCAGGCAAAGCTTTTCAGGTAGCTTTAGGAAGAATATTTGAGAGATTAGAAGAGCCCCCACTTTTCCCATGCCCCGATCTGGCAGAAACGCTGGGTGAAGTGAAGGAGTTTCCTCCACCCCACACAGCGTTTTCCAGCAGTCAGGATTTTTGAATTTCTCGGGTGCTGCTCACCAGATCGGTCACTAGTGATGTCACACAAAGAGAGCGGCCGATGTCATCCTCTGACGCCATTCGCTGTATCGAGCATTCCCAGAGAGGCAACCGATGGAACAGATCTGTGCATGCGCGTGCAGCTCCGATCCACCGCTCCGAGCAGGCGCTACGGGACTTTTGTACGTAAAGTGTGCATGTTTGGAGTGCTGTGCAATTTGGAGGGATGCACTGAAATTATCAGCCGCTGAAATTATCAGCCGAAACGGTGGGGGGGGGGGGGGGGGGACAGGTGAAATTCAGTCATCCAAAGCCCAGGTTCGGGTGACTGATGGGGGGGGGGGGGGTTACACCTACATTCCCATACTTGCTTACATTCACAAATTTCAGCCTCCGAGCTCCTCCAGCGCAGTCCTCCTTCATGCTCCCCTTGCACACACAGCACGTGTCCGAGGGGCCGTTGCGGGGCCGGAAGCCTTTGACCCGGCCTCCAGGCTCAGGAGAGCCCCAGGCTCGGTCGGGCCTCCAGGCTCAGGAAAGTCCCTGGCTCGAGTGACAGATTTTCGGCCGAGTTCCAACACCATTATCAGTCTCGGCCCAAAATTTTCATTTCGGTGCACCACTAGCAATTTGCGGATCCTTCGCTACACACGTTGCACAAGTTGTATAACAAAGCTTCAGAGGATTTCCAGATTCAGAAGCCCCTGAGAAGATGAGAAGCCGTGCAGCGAGGGACAAAATGTGAGTAAAACCACCTAGAATAGCAAAAGTAATGAAAAAAATAATAAGGCAGAGGCTGCCAGAAAGATCTGCCCAATTATTTAAAGGGAAGAAAAGGGGAATTTTTAATGGAGTATTCCTTTAATGTCGGCCTTCGTATTCAGTGCAGGACTTAAAATGTACAAATATTTATTTATAAAGTATGTTACCAGGAAGGATACATTGAGATTTCTCTCGTTTTCAAGTACGTCCTGGGTAAACACACCTCTATAAACCGTGACCGAAACCAATTAGTAATGGCTATAATAACCAATTAAAAACTGGCAAATCCGACTGTAGGTTGATCCCTACCCAGGCAGCCACTAAAACTAGGAGCCAGCAAAAGAGATTTTAGGAGCCAGGCAAAGTTTTCCGTGTTTATTTACGGGAGAATATTTGAGAGATTATGGATACACGGCCCCAGGTTTAGCCAGTCCTGGCGCAACTAACCAGCAATTAACTTCGATACCAGATTAAGGGCCAGTGACCGTCACCCCACGGCCGATGCCAAGCTGTCAAAACAGGAAAGGATGTGGATTAGACTCCCACACACATCAGTCAGAGCATGGAGAGCGGCATGATGGAGGTCACTCCCTAGGATACAGCGTAATCGTGGAGATCACGTAACCTGGGGCGGATTTAAGCCGAGGGGAAGGGGGGGCTCAAACTTGGCCCTCCAGATATTTTGGAAATACATTTCCCACAAGACTTTAATGATGTTCTGAAATTCCAATAAATAGGCTTTATCTTCTCACCAATACATCTTGAATAGACCGTTTTACCCTTACGGACACTTCACCCGGGGGCTGAGCTGTTCAACTACAATTCCCATAATTCCCTTCCAAGACGGCCAGGGTCGGACACCCTCCTTCCAACCTCTACCTGGCAAATAAAACGAGCCAACGTGTTTCACATATTTATATGTTTCACATATTATAAAAGGACCCGATTTCAGCTAAGGGACGTGTGGAGGGTATAGAAGACCTGGCTATCCAGCGCCCTCACCTGGCCAGTATCACAGACTTCTGTATCGACCATATGATTAATACAACTATTTATAAAGTGCCAACATATTCCGCAGAGCTGTACAACATAAAATGAACACACGAGTTTGATACAATGGGACTAGGAAAAAGCAGATCCTAGTCAAGAACTTATGATCCAAGATTAGTAGGGATGCGAGCGCGTCTATGTATCCGACGCCTGGCGCGGGCCAGCGCGTCTATGTATCCGACGCCTGGCGCGGGCCAGCGCGTCTATGTATCCGACGCCTGGCGCGGCCAGCGCGTCTATGTATCCGACGCCTGGCGCGGGCCAGCGCGTCTATGTATCCGACGCCTGGCGCGGGCCAGCGCGTCTATGTATCCGACGCCTGGCGCGGGCCAGCGCGTCTATGTATCCGACGCCTGGCGCGGGCCAGCGCGTCTATGTATCCGACGCCTGCGCGGGCCAGCGCGTCTATGTATCCGACGCCTGGCGCGGGCCAGCGCGTCTATGTATCCGACGCCTGGCGCGGGCCAGCGCGTCTATGTATCCGACGCCTGGCGCGGGCCAGCGCGTCTATGTATCCGACGCCTGGCGCGGGCCAGCGCGTCTATGTATCCGACGCCTGGCGCGGGCCAGCGCGTCTATGTATCCGACGCCTGGCGCGGGCCAGCGCGTCTATGTATCCGACGCCTGGCGCGGGCCAGCGCGTCTATGTATCCGACGCCTGGCGCGGGCCAGCGCGTCTATGTATCCGACGCCTGGCGCGGGCCAGCGCGTCTATGTATCCGACGCCTGGCGCGGGCCAGCGCGTCTATGTATCCGACGCCTGGCGCGGGCCAGCGCGTCTATGTATCCGACGCCTGGCGCGGGCCAGCGCGTCTATGTATCCGACGCCTGGCGCGGCCAGCGCGTCTATGTATCCGACGCCTGGCGCGGGCCAGCGCGTCTATGTATCCGACGCCTGGCGCGGGCCAGCGCGTCTATGTATCCGACGCTGGCGCGGGCCAGCGCGTCTATGTATCCGACGCCTGGCGCGGGCCAGCGCGTCTATGTATCCGACGCCTGGCGGGCCAGCGCGTCTATGTATCCGACGCCTGGCGCGGGCCAGCGCGTCTATGTATCCGACGCCTGGCGCGGGCCAGCGCGTCTATGTATCCGACGCCTGGCGCGGGCCAGCGCGTCTATGTATCCGACGCCTGGCGCGGGCCAGCGCGTCTATGTATCCGACGCCTGGCGCGGGCCAGCGCGTCTATGTATCCGACGCCTGGCGCGGGCCAGCGCGTCTATGTATCCGACGCCTGGCGCGGGCCAGCGCGTCTATGTATCGACGCCTGGCGCGGGCCAGCGCGTCTATGTATCCGACGTCTGGCGCGGGCCAGCGCGTCTATGTATCCGACGTCTGGCGCGGGCCAGCGCGTCTATGTATCCGACGTCTGGCGCGGGCCAGCGCGTCTATGTATCCGACGTCTGGCGCGGGCCAGCGCGTCTATGTATCCGACGTCTGCGCGGGCCAGCGCGTCTATGTATCCGACGTCTGGCGCGGGCCAGCGCGTCTATGTATCCGACGTCTGGCGCGGGCCAGCGCGTCTATGTATCCGATGCCTGGCACGGGCCAGCGCATCTATGTATCCGACTTCTGGTGCGGGCCAGCGCGTCTATGTATCCGATGCCTGGCACGGGCGAGCGTGTCTATGTATCCGATGCCTGGCGCGGGCGAGCGCGTCTATGTATCCGCGGGCGAGCGCGTCTATGTATCCGACATCTGGCGCGGGCCAGCGCGTCTATGTATCCGACATCTGGCGCGGGCCAGCGCGTCTATGTATTCGATGCCTGGCGCGGGCGAGCGCGTCTATGTATCCGACTTCTGGTGCGAGCCAGCGCGTCTATGTATCCGATGTCTGGCGCGGGCCAGCGCGTCTATGTATTCGACGTCTGGCGCGGGCCAGCGCGTCTATGTATCCGACGTCTGGCGCGGGCCAGCGCATCTATGTATCCGACGTCTGGTGCGGGCGAGCGCGTCTATGTATCCGATGTCTGGTGGGGGCCAGCGCGTCTATGTATCCGATGCCTGGCGCGGGCGAGCGCGTCTATGTATCCGCGGGCGAGCGCGTCTATGTATCCGACATCTGGCGCGGGCCAGCGCGTCTATGTATCCGACATCTGGTGCGGGCCAGCGCGTCTATGTATTCGATGCCTGGCGCGGGCGAGCGCGTCTATGTATCCGACTTCTGGTGCGAGCCAGCGCGTCTATGTATCCGATGTCTGGCGCGGGCCAGCGCGTCTATGTATTCGACGTCTGGCGCGGGCCAGCGCGTCTATGTATCCGACGTCTGGCGCGGGCCAGCGCATCTATGTATCCGACGTCTGGTGCGGGCGAGCGCGTCTATGTATCCGATGTCTGGCGGGGGCCAGCGCGTCTATGTATCCGATGTCTGGTGGGGGCCAGCGCGTCTATGTATCCGATGTCTGGTGGGGGCCAGCGCGTCTATGTATCCGACGTCTGGCGCGGGCCAGCGCGTCTATGTATCCGACGTCTGGTGCGGGCGAGCGCGTCTATGTATCCGATGTCTGGTGCGGGCAGCGCGTCTATGTATCCGATGTCTGGCGCGGGCCAGCGCGTCTATGTATCCGATGTCTGGCGCGGGCCAGCGCGTCTATGTATCCGATGTCTGGCGCGGGCCAGCGCGTCTATGTATCCGATGTCTGGCGCGGGCCAGCGCGTCTATGTATCCGATGTCTGGCGCGGGCCAGCGCATCTATGTATCCGAGGTCTGGTGGGGGCGAGCGCGTCTATGTATCCAATGCCTGGCGCGGGCGAGCGCGTCTATGTATCTGATGTCTGGCGCGGGCCAGCGCGTCTATGTATCCGACGTCTGGTGCGGGTGAGCGCGTCTATGTATCCGAGGTCTGGTGGGGGCGAGCGTGTCTATGTATCCGAGGTCTGGTGGGGGCGAGCGTGTCTATGTATCCGAGGTCTGGTGGGGGCGAGCGTGTCTATGTATCCGACGTCTGGTGCGGGCGAGCGCGTCTATGTATCCGAGGTCTGGTGCGGGCGAGCGCGTCTATGTATCCGAGGTCTGGTGGGGGCCAGCGCATCTATGAATCCGACGTCTGGTGCGGGCGAGCGTGTCTATGTATCCGTGGTCTGGTGCGGGCCAGCGCGTCTATGTATCCGAGGTCTGGTGTGGGCCAGCGCGTCTATGTATCCGTGGTCTGGTGCGGGCCAGCGCGTCTATGTATCCGAGGTCTGGTGTGGGCCAGCGCGTCTATGTATCCGTGGTCTGGTGCGGGCCAGCGCGTCTATGTATCCGAGGTCTGGTGCGGGCCAGCGCGTCTATGTATCCGACGTCTGGTGCGGGCCAGCGCATCTATGTATCCGACTTCTGGTGCGGGCCAGCGTGTCTATGTATCCGTGGTCTGGTGCGGGCCAGCGCGTCTATGTATCCGAGGTCTGGTGCGGGCCAGCGCGTCTATGTATCCGACGTCTGGTGCGGGCCAGCGCATCTATGTATCCGACTTCTGGTGCGGGCGAGCGTGTCTATGTATCCGATGTCTGGTGCGGGCCAGCGCGTCTATGTATCCGTGGTTTGGTGCGGGCCAGCGCGTCTATGTATCCGAGGTCTGGTGTGGGCCAGCGCGTCTATGTATCCGTGGTCTGGTGCGGGCCAGCGCGTCTATGTATCCGAGGTCTGGTGTGGGCCAGCGCGTCTATGTATCCGTGGTCTGGTGCGGGCCAGCGCGTCTATGTATCCGAGGTCTGGTGCGGGCCAGCGCGTCTATGTATCCGACGTCTGGTGCGGGCCAGCGCATCTATGTATCCGACTTCTGGTGCGGGCCAGCGTGTCTATGTATCCGATGCCTGGCACGGGCGAGCGCGTCTATGTATCCGATGCCTGGCGCGGGGGCGAGCGCGTCTATGTATCCGCGGGCGAGCGCGTCTATGTATCCGACATCTGGTGCGGGCCAGCGCGTCTATGTATTCGATGCCTGGCGCGGGCGAGCGCGTCTATGTATCCGACTTCTGGTGCGAGCCAGCGCGTCTATGTATCCGATGCCTGGCGCTGGCGAGCGCGTCTATGTATCCGACGTCTGGCGCGGGCCAGCGCGTCTATGTATCCGACGTCTGGCGCGGGCCAGCACGTCTATGTATCCGACGTCTGGTGCGGGCGAGCGCGTCTATGTATCCGAGGTCTGGTGGGGGCGAGCGTGTCTATGTATCCAATGTCTGGCGTGGGCCAGTGCATCTATGTATCCGAGGTCTGGTGGGGGCGAGCGTGTCTATGTATCCGATGTCTGGTGCGGGCCAGCGCGTCTATGTATCCGTGGTCTGGTGCGGGCCAGCGCGTCTATGTATCCGTGGTCTGGTGCGGGCCAGCGCGTCTATGTATCCGACGTCTGGCGCGGGCCAGCGCGTCTATGTATCCGAGGTCTGGTGCATGCGTGTATATGTATCTGAGGCCATACATTTCAATAGTAACATAAACTGGACAGGCTTTCAGCAAAATCCTAAATTATTTATTGGAAAGTGGTGCCAAGACATTAAATAAAAGTATCGGTATCTGAGTACCTGAGAAAAAAGTATTGGTACACGGGCTTGAAAAAATAAAAAAAAAATGCTATCGGTGCATTCCTAATATTTTAGGTCAGTATGGAGTGTTGTCTCTCCTTGGACATCGTCTACATGTCAGGTAGCAATAAAGCTATAGCAGGGAACGGGACGGATCTTCTGTGTTTATAGAGAACTCTAAAAGAACCTTCTACCCACACGTAGATTTGTGCATAAGATGGGATTTCAGCAGCACCGGTTAATAATGAGATGCAGGAAATAAAAGTAAATTGGTTTTAATGAGTAGGGCGGCGCAGGCGACCCGAGCGCTGAAACGCGGCACGAGGAGAGTATTATTACAGTAAATCCCATATAATCCCACACAAAGCAATTATGAATAAGAAACAGGAAACCTAATTAGCATCCGCACGATACACAAAGCGATTTCTCCTAATAAAGCAGCCCCTTAATGTCCTGTAATGGAGCGATACTGGGGTAACGCGTGGCGCCATGAAGCCCGAGCCACCGTCCAATCTTAACGAGCTGCACAACAGTTCATTACTATACCGGGGCTTGGCAATTCCCGGACTATTAATAAATGATTATTTTACACAAATCAATACACAAAAGCACAGAAATTTTAACGAAATTTGGTGCTTCGGGTCGGCGAAATGAAATGGCAGTTGTGCGCCGAATTACAGAGGTGAATTCACTATTCACTGCAGGGTCAATAGCAGAACTCTGCTCGTCTTCTAAAAGGTGATTATACCAAAAGAAAATGCATCTAAATAGTAAACGAAAGGAGAAAAGGTCCGTTGCAGAATAAAAAATAAATAAATTGGGAATCAAATTTCTTCTAAAAAAGATCCAAAATACGAAAAGGTTTTCTAATAAAGACATTTTGCCGAAAATGAAAAGAATAAGCTGTTGAATTAAAATATTTTTTTTCCATTGAATCCTATGGGATTCACCTGTTTAAACCTGTCGAACTGAATCACCGAAAATCATGACATTTCACTGACATGTCGGTGCAGTTTGTGGTTCTCTGAACAGATTAATCATTACTTCTCTATGGGACAATTTCGCTGCCGCCAAATTGCAGTGATCTGTGGCAAAGTGCACCGTATTTCCCTATCGATTCGCCCGTATTTGGAGAATTGACAGTTTAGGTAATAGAGGAACTGCCACGAAATTGCACCAAACAATGAAATTCACAGAGCCCCGGGGGCCCCAGAAGCCCGGGCGCCACAGAGCCCCAGAAGCCCGGGCGCCACAGAGCCCCAGAAGCCCGGGCGCCACAGAGCCCCAGAAGCCCGGGCGCCACAGAGCCCCACAGAGCCCCAGAAAGCCCGGGCGCCACAGAAGCCCCGGGAGCCACAGAAGCCCCGGGAGCCACAGAAGCCCCGGGAGCCACAGAAGCCCCGGGAGCCACAGAAGCCCCGGGAACCACAGAAGCCCCGGGAACCACAGAAGCCCCGGGAACCACAGAAGCCCCGGGATCACGGGCGCCACAGAGAGCCAACAAACCCTTGAAGACCCTGCCCCAGCTCTCCATCCCAACGGCCTAAAGGGGCATCAGCTACGCCCTCCCGACAAGGCTCAACAAGGCCAAAACGATCGTCATGGGTTGCTGTATCTCTCGTACTGCTGCCTGCTCTCCCTAATCTCATCAACCTGCTTTTAGAGGCTATAGGGGTAATTCAAAGAGCACCCAATTGGCCACGGAATTGAACCCATGGGTAAATTTCCCCGTATGCTGCAATTTCGGGGCCATTCGGCTATATAAAAATCTGGCAATTTGGCAAATATTGGTGAACTGCCAGCACGTACGGTGCTTGTTTGGCGGCAGTGAAATCCCCCATAGAGAAGCAATGGTTAATCTATTCACAGACACTGAACAGCAGAGAAATGTCAGTGAATTGCCCTGATGTTCGGTGTTTTCATTTGTCAGGTTTAATCAGGCGAATCCCATAGGCTTCAATGTTAAAAATATTCCCGTTTTAACTCAATATCTAATAAACCGTTCATTATTTTAATTTGCAGCAAAAAGTCTCCATCATTTAGGATTTTTTGAGTATATTCCCCCCCCCCCCCGATTCTTTTTTTATTGGCATTTATTTCCTGTAACACACCTTTTTATAGTTATTCATAGGATCTTATATATTATTTCCAGCCCTTTTTATGCAGTAGTGGTTTTGTTTGGGTTTTTTAACGCCTTTTAAAAGTTGCAGTGGTTTTTTTTTGCCCGGTCAGCTTTTTCAAGATCGAATAGGCGGTCTGTTCGACGTCTCGCCGGATCGATTCGATGGTTTTTCAGATGTGTTCGATGACATTTCAGTGCTCTGTGTGTAACCCCTTACCTGTTTCTAAAACAACAACAACAGCAACTGGAAAAACATCTGATTTGTGGTGATTTCGATCAGGCCCAGGTTCTGTGATGTCACACCACCTGCGGGTATGGAGCCAAGCAGCGTTGGAGCACCAAGCCTTTCCCCATTCCTGATCTTGGATATTAACCAATTCAAAAAGTTCCCAACGTTCACTTATACTGAGGGGGGGATTCAGTAACATTAAACCTGGCGGGAGAGCGTTCCTGTACCTTCTCTGGATCTCCAGCTCCTCCTGGGAGGGACCATTCTGAATCTGCGTAGGGATATGAGAATTCTGTCGAGACAACGTAGGGCCTAAAAATGAAACAGAATGTGAAAAGGCGCATTATTTAGGGCAAAGAACTGGTAAGAAGCGGCTTATTCTTAATTCAGAGAGCACTGACAGGAGCTTAACAGCACAATCAACGTCTGATCCTACTACGGGGACACATTATAAGCCGGCAGGACTACAAAACGCCGCGCAGTGGCCTGTGACATCACAATGTGACCTGAAGCTTTTTGTAGAACATATGGAATGATTAGGCAGTGCACCGCAGCTGCAAACAACGGTTAAAACAAAACAAACTCCGGCACTGCTACTTCTGTAAACATCAGCTATCAGATGAGCGAGCGTGGCGGCTTACACAGTGAGAGCAAGACGATCTACGGAATTCCTTTCAGGTGCTCCACCAAGAGGTCCGCCGTCCCACAACAAACTTCGGAATCCAAAAAAACCAATGGGCTACACCAAGGTATCGGTTTGAAACGGATACATCGGTGTGGTCCATCGTTTTTTGGATTCAGAAGCAAAATTCACAGCAGGAGAAGTCGCTGCAAACAATGGTGCCACCACTATCCTTACATGTGCAGACGAAGGCTATCATCTTCTAGGGGATTTCTGCACCCCCCGATTTGCGTCAGTCAGTATCGACATGACCTGACCCATTTCTGACCGCTGATGCGTCACTCCCCGTCAGGACGCGAGATCACAGCAGCAGTTCCTGGATAAAGCACAAGAAATGCCAGCAGATCTTCGCTTAAACGTGGACCCCTCCCCGGACCACCGATGTATCTGACACAATAGTGGAAACCCCAAAGAAAAAACTATGCCGAGAAGTAAGCTCGGCAACTTTGGCACCAACTACGGCGGAAAAAGACTGAAGAAGAGTATCAAAAACTAGGGTGGCAGTTCCCTAAATCGTGAATTCACTGGAGTGCGACTCAATCCACCATATATCCCCCTAAACAAAAATTAAGGGGGTAAAAAAAAAAACGTTTATATACCTTCCATATCTGTCAAGAAATTTACAAACCAGTTTTAAGTATTTTTAAGGGGCCCGTTTGGACCCGACTCCTGAATATGTGAAGTTGTGTTTTCAAGAGACACTCGCACTTTACATAAAGATCTAACTATATAACTTGTGCATTATAAAACACTTTATAAAAACACATGCGGCTGTTATATTCTCTGAAGGAATTTCGTGTAAAAAGGAAAAAAAAAAAGTTAGTCTTTTTATCCGTTACCATTTTGTGGATTTTTTCCCATGATGCAACATTCACCAAAAATCTGTGCAAAAGTTCTACTTTACTACCGTTGTTTATCTCAGTATTTAACAGTTAATGAGGTAGAGTAGGAAATGTTTAGATAAGGCAGCAGGGTGTCCATTGTTCTCCAGGTTGAGATAAGAGCTGGCAGCTGAATGCGATACGACAGGGACCTTAAAAGCCTTCTAAACACGCCCTACACTCAGTGATGTCCTTTGAATACATCCCACACAATGCAATGATGTGAGCTGGCGACTGACCCATTCACTCCATTCTATGGTCAAAGCCACACAGTGAGGAGCAAGTGATGGAAAGATACAACACAAAATATCACACAATGGATGCGCCCAGTGACACAGAGGAAAATATCACACAATATATGTGTCACTGGGTGCATCCATTGTGTGATATGTGAAAAATCGAGGCGTTCCTTGTGAAGAGTCTGCAAGGACCAGATTGCGAAGGCAGATCTGTGATGGCAAACCCCAGCAGATCGGCGCTCAGGACGGCTTGGGGATAGCTAGTCATCATGGAAACAGCTTGGAGCGACGAGCGAGACTTTCTGTCGTGAACGCAACGTTACAGCAGCTCCCACAGCCACGAAAACAAAAGCCTGGTCTCACACTCGCTATACGACTTCAGAAATGTAATGTAACCTGGAGGAAATCACTGAAACGACACAACTAAAACCATATTATTTCAACAAATCTTTTGGAGACCTGCGCTCACAAGACCCCGATCCTCAGATACAGCAGACAAACCGCAGCGCTGTAATAAAAACAATGTTTCGTCTCAAACCAGTTATCCATTTAAATTCATTAAAGGTCTGGACTAATATTGAGATTAAAGAAAGTGAACCGGCAGCCACAAGATATATAGATAAGGAGGGAAAGATCATGCGCGAGACGCGTCGGGGGGAGCAAGGACAGGCGCGATACGCGTCGGGGGGAGCAAGGACAGGCGCCAGACGCGTCGGGGGGAGCAAGGACAGGCGCCAGACGCGTCGGGGGAGCAAGGACAGGCGCGAGACGCGTCGGGGGAGCAAGGACAGGCGCAAGACGCGTCGGGGGGAGCAAGGACAGGCGCAAGACGCGTCGGGGGAGCAAGGACAGGCGCAAGACGCGTCGGGGGGAGCAAGGACAGGCGCAAGACGCGTCGGGGGGAGCAAGGACAGGCGCAAGACGCGTCGGGGGGAGCAAGGACAGGCGCAAGACGCGTCGGGGGGAGCAAGGACAGGCGCAAGACGCGTCGGGGGGAGCAAGGACAGGCGCAAGACGCGTCGGGGGGAGCAAGGACAGGCGCAAGACGCGTCGGGGGGAGCAAGGACAGGCGCAAGACGCGTCGGGGGGAGCAAGGACAGGCGCAAGACGCGTCGGGGGGAGCAAGGACAGGCGCGAGACGCGTCGGGGGAGCAAGGACAGGCGCGAGACGCGTCGGGGGGAGCAAGGACAGGCGCGAGACGCGTCGGGGGAGCAAGAACAGGCGCGAGACGCGTCGGGGGGAGCAAGGACAGGCGCGAGACGCGTCGGGGGGAGCAAGGACAGGCGCGAGACGCGTCGGGGGAGCAAGGACAGGCGCGAGACGCGTCGGGGGGAGCAAGGACAGGCGCGAGACGCGTCGGGGGGAGCAAGGACAGGCGCGAGACGCGTCGGGGGAGCAAGGACAGGCGCGAGACGCGGCGGGGGAGCAAGGACAGGCGCGAGACGCGTCGGGGGGAGCAAGGACAGGCGCGAGACGCATCGGGGGAGCAAGGACAGGCGCGAGACGCGTCGGGGGGAGCAAGGACAGGCGCGAGACGCGTCGGGGGGAGCAAGGACAGGCGCGAGACGCGTCGGAGGGAGCAAGGACAGGCGCGAGACGCGTCGGAGGGAGCAAGGACAGGCGCGAGACGCGTCGGGGGAGCAAGGACAGGCGCGAGACGCGTCGGGGGAGCAAGGACAGGCGCGAGACGCGTCGGGGGGAGCAAGGACAGGCGCGAGACGCGTCGGGGGGAGCAAGGACAGGCGCGAGACGCGTCGGGGAGCAAGGACAGGCGCGAGACGCGTCGGGGGAGCAAGGACAGGCGCCAGACGCGTCGGGGGAGCAAGGACAGGCGCGAGACGCGTCGGGGGAGCAAGGACAGGCGCGAGACGCGTCGGGGGAGCAAGGACAGGCGCGAGACGCGTCGGAGGGAGCAAGGACAGGCGCGAGACGCGTCGGGGGAGCAAGGACAGGCGCGAGACGAGTCGGGGAGCAAGGACAGGCGCGAGACGCGTCGGGGGAGCAAGGACAGGCGCCAGACGCGTCGGGGGAGCAAGGACAGGCGCGAGACGCGTCGGGGGAGCAAGGACAGGCGCGAGACGCGTCGGGGGAGCAAGGACAGGCGCGAGACGCGTCGGGGGAGCAAGGACGGGCGCGAGACGCGTCGGGGGAGCAAGGACAGGCGCGAGACGCGTCGGGGGAGCAAGGACGGGCGCGAGACGCGTCGGGGGAGCAAGGACAGGCGCGAGGCGTTGGACAGGCTGGAAAGGACAGGCTAGACATCGGGTGGGGAAGAAAGGACAGGCTAGACATCGGGTGGGGAAGAAAGGACAGGCTAGACATCGGGTGGGGAAGAAAGGACAGGCTAGACATCGGGGGGGAAGAAAGGACAGGCTAGACATCGGGGGGAAGAAAGGACAGGCTAGACATCGGGGGGAAGAAAGGACAGGCTAGACATCGGGGGGAAGAAAGGACAGGCTAGACATCGGGGGAAGAAAGGACAGGCTAGACATCGGGGGGAAGAAAGGACAGGCTAGACATCGGGGGGAAGAAAGGACAGGCTAGACATCGGGGGGAAGAAAGGACAGGCTAGACATCGGGGGGAAGAAAGGACAGGCTAGACATCGGGGGGAAGAAAGGACAGGCTAGACATCGGGGGGAAGAAGGACAGGCTAGACATCGGGGGGAAGAAAGGACAGGCTAGACATCGGGGGGAAGAAAGGACAGGCTAGACATCGGGGGAAGAAAGAACAGGCGAGAGATCTTGAAGGTCCACAAAAACAATGGTCACAAACTCAAAGCTTGACGATTCCATGGACCCGGCTTCTACAAAATGTATATAAAACGCTGCCTGGCTCCTAAAAACTGAACTCTCTCCGCTGTGCCCTGGACAATCCGTGCTTCTCTCCTGCTGTAGGTTTAGGTGGGAAGCCGAGGAACGGATGGGCTACTCACAGGAGAAGATTTGAGCATGGTCCCGCTTGTGACAGCAGAAATACCTCCACATCCCAGTCTCCCCATCTTCTCGGGAAGAGTTGAGGGTGGCCTCGCGGCGGCGGCTGTCCGAGTGCAGGTAAAGGACCATTTTTCTAACAGTAGGTCATGTTTCTCGGTGCGCCGGTCTGGCACTGACAGGGCAGATCACAGCGTCTGGTTGCTTCGCCCTCGCTGATCGCACTGCGAGGAGGTGGCTTGATCGGTGGCGGCGCTACAGGTTTCCCGAAGATCATGAATTATTCAAGAGGTCTTAATCCATAAAGAAAAAAAGCCCTATCTTAGGTCTGGGCTAATGCGTGGAGAGAGAGAGCGCCTGCCTCCGAGAGAGCGAGCGTTTTAAGAGATTGCAGAGGAAGGACGGCAGTTTGAAGATTATTGATTAGCCTCCGGCCGGAGAGCGACGCCGCGTCCTTCAGGCACGTCCATTAACAGAATATTTTTGCGATATTGTCAGCAGGGCAAATTGCACAGAGCCGGGGAATCAGCAGAGCGGCCAAAATAGAATCTGCTTACCCCGCTTCTGGCAAAGCCAATTTATCTTTTATTAACCCTTAAAAGTCAAGCAACCTGTTAGAGCGCTCCGTAAGAACCTGTAATGGGGATTTGCCATTCTGATAGTCACTAAAAGGGTTAAAAACTTAAAATATTGGGAAGTCTTACAATACCGCTTTCTTTTTGCTTTTCTGCATTCGAATCACAACTTCCAAGTGGGACCCGAGGAGACGAGTCTCGAGCAAAGCAGGTCAGGGGATGGTGCTTTTCCTTGTGCGAAAGATCTGACAGAAACAGGATACGCTTCCTCACGAGCAGGATCTGAGGGATATACAGTGAGGTCCAGAAAATATTGGGACATGGACACAATTCTAACATCTTTGGCTCTATACACCACCACAATGGAGTTGGAATGAAACAAACACAATGTGCTTTAACTGCAGACTGTCAGCTTTAATTTGAGGGTACGTACATCCAACTCAGGTGAACGGTGTAGGACTTACAGCAGTTTGCAGATGTGTCTCCCACTTGTTAAGGGACCAAAAGTAATGGGACATAATAATAATCATAAATCAAACTTTCCCTTCTTAATACTTGGTTGCAAATCCTTTGCAGTCAATCACAGCCTGAAGTCTGGAACGCATAGACCTCACCAGACGCTGGGTTTCATCCCTGGTGATGCTCTGCCAGGCCTCTACTGCAACTGTCTTCAGTTCCTGCTTGTTCTTGGGGCATTTTCCCTTCAGTTTTGTCTTCAGCAAGTGAAATGCATGCTCAATGGGATTCAGGTCAGGTGATTGACTTGGCCATTGCATAACATTCCACTTCTGTCCCTTCAAAAACTCTTTGCTTGCTTTTGCAGTATGCTTTGGGTCATTGTCCATCTGCACTGTGAAGCGCCGTCCAATGAGTTCTGCAGCATTTGGCTGAATGTGAGCAGATAATATTGCGCGAAACACTTCAGAATTCATCCTGCTGCTTTTGTCAGCCGTCACATCATCAATAAATACATGAGAACCAGTTCCATTGGCAGCCATACATGCCCACGCCATGACACTACCACCACCATGCTTCACTGATGAGGTGGTATGCTTAGGATCATGAGCAGTTCCTTTCCTTCTCCATACTCTTCTCTTCCCATCACTCTGGTACAAGTTGATCTTGGTCTCATCTGTCCATAGGATCTTGTTTCAGAACTGTGTAGGCTTTGTTAAGTGTTGTTTGGCAAACTCTAATCTGGCCTTCCTGTTTTTGAGGCTCACCAATGGTTTACATCTTGTGTTGAACCCTCTGTATTCACTCTGGTGAAGTCTTCTCTTGATTGTTGACTTTGACACACATACACCTACCTCCTGGAGAGTGTTCTTGATCTGGCCAACTGTTGTGAAGGGTGTTTTCTTCACCAGGGAAAGAATTCTTCGGTCATCAACCAGTTGTTTTCCGTGGTCTCCCGGGTCTTTTGGTGTTGCTGAGCTCACTGGTGCGTTCCTTCTTTTTGAGAATGTGTTCCAAACAGCTGTTTTAGCCACGCCTACTGTTCTTGCTATCTCTCTGATGGGTTTGTTTTGTTTCTTCAGCCTAATGATGGCTTGCTTCACTGATAGTGACAGCTCTTTGGATCTTGAGAGTTGACAGCAACAGATTCCAAATGCAATTAGCCCACTTGAAATGAACTCCGGGCCTTTTATCTGCACATTGTAATTGGGGTAATGAGGAAATATCACACACCTGGCCATGGACCAGCTGAGAAGCCAATTGTCCCATTACTTTTGGTCCCTTAACAAGTGGGAGACACATCTGCAAACTGCTGTAAGTCCTACACCGTTCACCTGAGTTGGATGTACATACCCTCAAATTAAAGCTGACAGTCTGCAGTTAAAGCACATTGTGTTTGTTTCATTCCAACTCCATTGTGGTGGTGTATGGAGCCAAAGATGTTACAATTGTGTCGATGTCCCAATATTTCTGGACCTGACTGTATACAGGATACGTTTCCTGACGGGCAGGATCTGAGGGATATATACAGGATACGTTTCCTCACGGGCAGGATCTGAGGGATATATACAGGACACGCTTCCTCACGGGTAGGATCTGAGGGATATATACAGGACACGCTTCCTCACGGGTAGGATCTGAGGGATATATACAGGACACGCTTCCTCACGGGTAGGATCTGAGGGATATATACAGGACACGTTTCCTCACGGGTAGGATCTGAGGGATATATACAGGACACGTTTCCTCACGGGTAGGATCTGAGGGATATATACGGGACACGCTTCCTCACAGGTAGGATCTGAGGGATATATACAGGACACGTTTCCTCACGGGTAGGATCTGAGGGATATATACAGGACACGCTTCCTCACGGGTAGGATCTGAGGGATATATACAGGACACGTTTCCTCACGGGCAGGAAACGAGGGATATATACAGGATACGTTTCCTCACGGGCAGGATCTGAGGGATATATACAGGACACGCTTCCTCACGGGCAGGATCTGGGGGATATATACAGGACACGTTTCCTCACGGGCAGGAAACGAGGGATATATACAGGATACGTTTCCTCACGGGCAGGATCTGGAGGATATATACAGGATCGGTTTCCTCACAGGCAGGATCTGAGGGATATATACAGGATACGTTTCCTCACGGGCAGGATCTGAGGGATATATACAGGACACGCTTCCTCACGGGCAGGATCTGAGGGATATATACAGGATACGTTTCCTCACGGGCAGGAAACGAGGGATATATACAGGATACGCTTCCTCACGTGCAGGATCTGAGGGATATATACAGGACACGCTTCCTCACGTGCAGAATCTGAGGGATATATACAGGACACGTTTCCTCACGGGCAGGAAACGAGGGATATATACAGGATACGCTTCCTCACGTGCAGGATCTGAGGGATATATACAGGACACGTTTCCTCACGGGCAGGAAACGAGGGATATATACAGGATACGTTTCCTCACGGGCAGGAAACGAGGGATATATACAGGATACGCTTCCTCACGTGCAGGATCTGAGGGATATATACAGGACACGCTTCCTCACGTGCAGAATCTGAGGGATATATACAGGACACGTTTCCTCACGGGCAGGAAACGAGGGATATATACAGGATACGCTTCCTCACGTGCAGGATCTGAGGGATATATACAGGACACGTTTCCTCACGGGCAGGAAACGAGGGATATATACAGGATACGTTTCCTCACGGGCAGGAAACGAGGGATATATACAGGATACGCTTCCTCACGTGCAGGATCTGAGGGATATATACAGGACACGCTTCCTCACGTGCAGGATCTGAGGGATATATACAGGACACGTTTCCTCACAGGCAGGATCTGAGGGATATATACAGGATACGATTCCTCACAGGCAGGATCTGAGGGATATATAGAAAAGGTCCTGCCCTTTAGTAAACCTATGTGTTCATATCAGTCCTAGAATGACAGGCAAGTCACCTCTGAACCAGAGACCTTCAGCCGTTGCTCAAGATTTAGATAGGCCCGGTCAGGGCGGTACAGCCGATGCCCCTTTAGTACAGCATGCAGGACACGCATGAACATCACAAGGCCGTGAAAAAGTGCTGCCCTGCAGCATGCATGCACAACTCCCATGGAAGCAGCTGGGATCGATCCTGAAATCATTTTCCTCCTGCAATATGTGAATTCTACACGCTGCCGGGCAGCAATGCTCCGGGTCTGGCAGTCTGAATTTTGCACCCAGTCTATCACTGCCTCCCACAGACCCAACCTAAGGAGAAAGCCCAGAAACAGATTATTTTATACGCTCCTCCAGCTTCCCTCCCTCCGGTAAAATCCATCCTCGCTCAGCCATTATGTCGGGCAGGAGGGGCAGAGGACGGAGCTCCTTCCTGGGCCAGGAAGACCATTACTGTCCCAATCGATCAGCACTATTTACAGTCCACAATTAAAACCGTGAGGCCATTTATGTCCAGACCTTACCGAAAACACCAAAATGTAAACCAGGGATACAGTAAAGAATCACTATTATTCAAAGGCAGGAAAATTATTTGTAATAAAATCCTTTTTGCACAAAAAATCCCGCTTCCAGCAGAGCTGACATCCAGCACATTTGTTGGAGTGATGATCCTGAGATTGGGTAAAACCATGGCTTGACAAATCCAGGGACCAGGTGGCCCACTGGCTCCTTGACGTTTAGGTGTGGCAACTAAAGCGGATACATAGGTCAATCGCCCAGAGCTTTCTACCAGATCCGCTGAAGAGCCTCATCAATCCACTAGCAGTCCTGTAGCAGAGCCCCGTTTTCCGTATGGCTTTTGAACAGCTTTATTTTTCTAATGCCAACTATTTAGTAGATATGCCCCCGTATTACTGCTCAGTGTGTTCTTACCTGGTTATTAATACACTGTATATAGTTGTGTAAGCAGATATGCTCCCTGCTTGCATCGTTACATTTTGGTTACGAACGCAGGGGCAGCGGGAAAGGATGATGCAATGTTGAGAACGCGCATTTGAGGCGGGGAGGTGTACGGAGGAGACAGAGCGACAGCAGGGGTGGTTCCCTCTTAGTGTGCCTTATTCTCCTGCCAAAATCTATGAAAGAGCACCATAAAGATATATTCTGCTTTCACCAAGTCCTGTCTCTGGATTTGGGTACAGCTATGACCACACGCTGTTCCTTGCGGGACAGGTACCCTGCCTCAGGGAAGCGGCTTCAGCTAGGGTCCTTGTAGGGACCCCCTGAGCAAGGAATTTTAACCACTGCTTCATACCAGAAGAGCTGCACCTGCGAAAGCTGGAGAGTGACCGGGTCATGGGAGTTCTTCCCAGAGATCGGAACCCTGGTGCAGCTCCATTGATAGTTTTTTGAATGGAGCTGTGGAGAAGACCACATAAAGGAGCATACACACAAGAAACAGGTCCTGGCTCCTTCACAGCTAGACATGGAGGACAGCAGCTTTGATAGAGACTAACAGATATTTGGGGGATTAAACGGACTCTGCCATGACATCCATGGAATCATTCCTCAAAAAAAAAAAAAAAGCGGGGAAAGAGTCACTTGGCGAAATACATACATACACACACATATATATATATTAGGGATAGACCGATATCATTTTTTCAGGGTCGATACCGGTTATCGGCAGCTTTTCTGGCCAATATTTGGTGCCGATATTCTGTAAATTTAAAGTTGTAGAAAAAAAAAACAGCACAAATCTGACATTATGCCATGAACTCAATGTGTTTAACATGTAAACATTGCACCACGTCCACTTCATTTATTCAATTTAATAAGATTATTTTTTTCTCACTTAAGCTTTTATTTTTACAAACGCTAAGACGTGTCTTTGGCTTTTCTTAAAGATCCCTCATATGACCCTGTATGTAAGGGGGTTCAGCAACCTTGGCCCTCCAAGGGTTATATTACAAAGCTGGTGCTAACTTAACCAGAGCTGGTATAAACTTAACCTCAGACTAGAATGGCTCTGGTAAGTTTACACCCGCTCTGGTTAAGTTAGCGCAGACTTTGTAATGTTGCCCCACATGTTTTGGAATTACATCTGCCATGATGCTCAGCTTCTCATTAGGTTCTCGGAGTCTCATGGGAAATGCAGTTCTAAAACATCTGGAGGGCCCAGGTTGCTGACCCCTGCGGTAGGAAATAGACCCTTCATCTCCTGTATAGGGAATTCCCTGCCAGATGGGATGGAAGCCCCATTTCTGTTGTCATCACGCTCATGCGCAATACGGTCAGTGAGCAGGGGTCGTTCTGCAGTGAGGGCTTACGGCCTGATGTGGGAGAAGCCCCGGATTCGCAAAGGTTTGTGGGACGTCTCGTGTCGCAGCTGCAGTGAAACAACGTGTCCAATTCTGCAAATAAAATGCTGATACTGATATCCGTAATTTTCTTAATATCGGCAGCCGATAATCGGCAAAACTGATATAAATCGGTCTATCCCTAATATATATGATATACTTGTGCATTTTGGGGCTGGCTCCTCCTGCCAAATTATGTATCTATCAATATTATGGCCGATAACTCACATATAAAATAAGATCTAACAAAGCACAGTGAGAATAAGAGGAATAATACAGCGCCGTGTCAGGGTATATCCGGCGCCGTGTCAGGGTATATCCGGCGCCGTGTCAGGGTATATCCGGCGCCGTGTCAGGGTATATCCGGCGCCGTGTCAGGGTATATCCGGCACCGTGTCAGGGTATATCCGGCACCGTGTCAGGGTATATCCTGCATTTCTCGTGGAAGCTTCCAGTCTCCATTGTCTCCCAGTTAATAAGATGGTTTCGTCTCTCACTAATTAGTAGGTTTCCTGCTCCAAGTTTCGCTTGCGGAGTCGGCCGAGTCTGACCAAAACCATTTTTCTATCCAGGACCAGCCCCTCCCCCCCTCTAGTCTCTCTCCCCATCTCATTTCCCATCTTGCCTCCACTCTCACCCCATTAACCCTCCTTTACCTTCAGCCCCAAACGTACCCTCTTCTTTCACAACTTTCTTCACATCCTATAAGGACGTAAAATCTTTCTAATCCCTCCTCCTTTCCCCAACGCTCTCCCGCACGTCCCCCCTGAACGTCCCCCCGAATGCTCTCCCGCACATCCCCCCAACGCTCTCCCGCACGTCCCCCCTGAACGTCCCCCCCCAACTGCTCTCCCGCACGTCCCCCCAACGCTCTCCCGCACGTCCCCCCCATTCCCGCACGTCCCCCCCGAACGCTCTCCCGCACGTCGTCCCCCCCGATGGCTCTCCGCACGTCCCCCCCGATGGCTCTCCCGCACGTCCCCCCCCCCGATGGCTCTCCCGCACGTCCCCCCCCCGATGGCTCTCCCGCACGTCCCCCCCCCGATGGCTCTCCCGCACGTCCCCCCCCGATGGATCTCCCGCACGTCCCCCCCCGATGGCTCTCCCGCACGCCCCCCCCCCGATGGCTCTCCCGCACGTCCCCCCCCGATGGCTCTCCCGCACGTCCCCCCCCGATGGCTCTCCCGCACGTCCCCCCCCCGATGGCTCTCCCGCACGTCCCCCCCCGATGGCTCTCCCGCACGTCCCCCCCCCGATGGCTCTCCCGCACGTCCCCCCTGAACGTCCCCCCGAATGCTCTCCCGCACATCCCCCCAACGCTCTCTCCCGCACGTCCCCCCCCATGGCTCTCCCGCACGTCCCCCCCCGATGGCTCTCCCGCACGTCCCCCCCAACGCTCTCCCGCACGTCCCCCCAACGCTCTCCCGCACGTCCCCCCCATTCCCGCACGTCCCCCCCGAACGCTCTCCCGCACGTCGTCGTCCCCCCCGATGGCTCTCCCGCACGTCCCCCCCGATGGCTCTCCCGCACGTCCCCCCCGATGGCTCTCCCGCACGTCCCCCCCCGATGGCTCTCCCGCACGTCCCCCCCCCCCGATGGCTCTCCCGCACGTCCCCCCCCGATGGCTCTCCCGCACGTCCCCCCCGATGGATCTCCCGCACGTCCCCCCCCCCGATGGCTCTCCCGCACGTTCCCCCCCCGATGGCTCTCCCGCACGTCCCCCCCCCGATGGCTCTCCCGCACGTCCCCCCCCCCGATGGCTCTCCCGCACGTCCCCCCCCCCCCCCCCCGATGGCTCTCCCGCACGTCCCCCCCCCCGATGGCTCTCCCGCACGTCCCCCCCCCGATGGCTCTCCCGCACGTCCCCCCCGATGGCTCTCCCGCACGTCCCCCCCGATGGCTCTCCCGCACGTCCCCCCCCCGATGGCTCTCCCGCACGTCCCCCCCCCGATGGCTCTCCCGCACGTCCCCCCCCCCGATGGCTCTCCCGCACGTCCCCCCCCCCGATGGCTCTCCCGCACGTCCCCCCCCGATGGCTCTCCCGCACGTCCCCCCCAACGCTCTCCCGCACGTCCCCCCCAACGCTCTCCCGCACGTCCCCCCCAACGCTCTCCCGCACGTCCCCCCCAACGCTCTCCCGCACGTCCCCCCCAACGCTCTCCCGCACGTCCCCCCAACGCTCTCCCGCACGTCCCCCCCAACGCTCTCCCGCACGTCCCCCCCAACGCTCTCCCGCACGTCCCCCCCCAACGCTCTCCCGCACGTCCCCCCCCAACGCTCTCCCGCACGTCCCCCCCCAACGCTCTCCCCGCACGCCCCCCAACGCTCTCCCGCACGTCCCCCCCAACGCTCTCCCGCACGTCCCCCCCAACGCTTTCCCGCACGTCGTCCCCCAACGCTCTCCCGCACGTCCCCCCAACGCTTTCCCGCACGTCGTCCCCCAACGCTCTCCCGCACGTCCCCCCGCACGTCCCCCCAACGCTCTCCCGCACGTCCCCCCCAACGCTCTCCCGCACGTCCCCCCCACGCTCTCCCGCACGTCCCCCCCAACGCTCTCCCGCACGTCGTCCCCCAACGCTCTCCCGCACGTCCCCCCAACGCTCTCCCGCACGTCCCCCCCAACGCTCTCCCGCACGTCCCCCCCCAACGCTCTCCCGCACGTCCCCCCCAACGCTCTCCCGCACGTCCCCCCCCAACGCTCCCGCACGTCCCCCCCAACGCTCTCCCGCACGTCCCCCCCAACGCTCTCCCGCACGTCCGTCCCCCAACGCTCTCCCGCACGTCCCCCCGCACACTCTCCCGCACGTCCCCCCGCACACTCTCCCGCACGTCCCCCCGCACACTCTCCCGCACGTCCCCCCGCACACTCTCCCGCACGTCCCCCCGCACACTCTCCGCACGTCCCCCCGCACACTCTCCCGCAAGTCCCCCCCAACGCTCTCCCGCAAGTCCCCGTGTGATTTCCCCAACACTCTCCCGCACGTCCCCCATCAGATTTTACCAGACAAACATACAGCTCTCATAGCAGTTTATGATTCCCGGCCCCTGTAAAGGTGAGTAATAAATATACATATATATTGCAGAGCCCACGCTGTACCATTAGACACTCTGAGGCCTTTTTACTTTTTGACCTTCAAACGGTACAGCGGTCAGAAATTCTGGAAATCGGAATAAGCCCTGAAATGCCAAACGGTGGTGACCACCTACCAGCAGCGATCTGAACCCCTCAATATTCTTAATATAACCATGTCTGGGGTCTGCAATAGGATGGGGCTCCTGAGAAACCTCTGATTGCCACTAGATGGCGACACTGAGCCGCACAGCGAGCGAGCGAGCGTGTGCCACTGGGCTGATACAAATCACACGTCCATTACAAAGCTCTGCCTTTTGTCCTTAAATCACCCAAAAACCATCAACAGTACAGCGAGAGCATAAATTACATTCCCTGCAATAGACAGACACACACCGCCACGGCCTGCGTGCAGGGAGTGTGATTTGTGCAAATGAATAAAAAGTTGCAGACCCAGCAAATGCGTCGGGTTGAGAGATCCGCTGAGTCCTGCCAAGCGTTACTGGACGCGCTGAGAGAAAAAGACGTGTACGGCGCAGATTGCATTTCAACGATTGAAGAAAGAAAAAAAAAAGAGAAAAAAACACATTTCCCTTAATTCAAAAAGCAGTAACAAACTGAAAAATTACAATATAATTATATAAATATACAGTATTACGGCTGAAACAACTAAGCGATGATTAAAATAGTTGTCAACTATTTCCATTATGGATTAATCGTCCTGTGTGCAGCACACACTGTTTAGTTAAAGGTAAATAACCTCAGCTTCGGAGCTGATTGGAGAAGACGCGCCGCCGCTTTACTCAGTATGATTTAGTTCTAGGGTTATGTCAGACACAACCAGTTTGTCTTTATTCCGTTTACAACAGTAGCAGAACTATAACACAAACAATAGGACACTGCCGCTGGGTGAAGGAGCTGTATGCCTGTGTTTAATCCTTACTTGAAGCTGGAGACCTGTGCCACCACCCCACCCTCCCTGGTCGGGAACTGCCATTCCCTCCCTTTGGTCTGGTCCCTTTCTCCAAACTCACTCCCACACTCAGATCCGGTCTTTTTCATCCATACCCACTCCCGCTCACACTCAGGTCTAGTCACTTGAGCAAAGTCACTCCCTTCCACCTCCAGTACCTCCTCCCACTCAGTTTGTTCACAAAATTATTTTAAAAAAAGGGACATTCTACGCACCCTGACCACTTTAGCTTATTAACCCCCGATTTCATGCTGACAAAGATGACCAAGTGCTTGTAGCCAAGTTCATTTGAGAAAGAAAACATGGGCTTAAGCTGCGCATGCAGCATCAACCCATCCCTCTGACCAAGCACTCGCAGCATCAACTCGTCCCTCTGACCAAGCACTCGCAGCATCAACCCGTCCCTCTGACCAAGCACTCGCAGCATCAACCCGTCCCTCTGACCAAGCACTCGCAGCATCAACCCATCCCTCTGACCAAGCGCTCGCAGGATCAACCCATCCCTCTGACCGAGCGCTTGCAGCATCAACCCATCCCTCTGACCAAGCGCTCGCAGCATCAACCCATCCCTCTGTTCAAGCGCTCGCAGCATCAACCCATCCCTCTGACCAAGCGCTCGCAGCATCAACCCATCCCTCTGACCGAGCGCTCGCAGCATCAACCCATCCCTCTGACCGAGCGCTCGCAGCATCAACCCATCCCTCTGACCTAGCGCTCGCAGCATCAACCCATCCCTCTGACCAAGCGCTCGCAGCATCAACCCATCCCTCTGACCAAGCGCTCGCAGCATCAACCCATCCCTCTGACCAAGCGCTCGCAGCATCAACCCATCCCTCTGACCGAGCGCTCGCAGCATCAACCCATCCCTCTGACGAGCGCTCGCAGCATCAACCCATCCCTCTGACCGAGCGCTCGCAGCATCAACCCATCCCTCTGACCAAGCGCTCGCAGCATCAACCCATCCCTCTGACCAAGCGCTCGCAGCATCAACCCATCCCTCTGACCAAGCGCTCGCATCGCTTGTGTGAAAAGTAAGCAAGATACGCAATTTGCGTATGTACGTACTAAAGTTACGTACACTAAGCAAATTACTTATGAAAAAAGGGGGAGGGGTTGTAGTTTACATAGGCTGAAAAAAGACATGCGTCCATCAGGTTCAGCCTTTCACGCATCATCTACTGCTCTTGATCCAAAAGAAGGCAAGAAACCCAGTCTGAAACGCTCACCAATATGCAACACAATGGGGAAAAATTCCTTCTTGACCCCAGATGGCGTCATATTTCTCCTTGGATGGAGAAGCTTTTACCCACATATTAAATATTATAACCCTTAATATTCTGTGTCTGCAGGAAGTCATCCAGTCGTTTTTTAAAAGTCTGTACAGACTCTGACCCAACCACCTCAACAGTCATTTTGAGGGATGGGGGCGCAAATTCTCTTTATTATTTGTTTATATTAAAAGGTATGTGTGATGCTGCTGTGCTAAATGGCCAAACAAATATAATTAAATATATATATTGCAGACAGTGGCTAAAGATCATCACATTAACCAGTGAATTATATTACTAATAATAATAGAAAAGGAGCTGAACAGAACATCAGCTCAGAACGTTACTTTAAAATTTAAAAAGTTTTCTTCTACTTTTAGGTTAATTTAGTTTTCAATTCGTAAGATTTATTACTTTACCCCTTTTTAATATAAATACACAAAATTAGAAGGAAAAAGAAAAATCTGTTCGTATTTGTTTTCAGCTGAGCGTATTCTGTATTTTCGGTTTCAGTCCTGAAATGTCATTTCTGTATGTATGTATGTATGTATGTATGTATGTATGTATGTATGTATGTATGTATGTATGTATGTATGTATGTATGTATGTATGTATGTATGTATATACATACACATATATACATACACGGTATATATACCTACGATGTATAAAAAGGATTGCAAGAGATGGGGGTGTTTGCTGCTGAGGGCCTCTTGCATCTCTGCATCTGTTAATGCATGGGAGCAGGAGATGGGGACTACAGCAACACAGCATCTTCATTTCAGGTCTCTCCACGATTTAGTATATAAAGTTAAAGGGACACGACCACCAACATAAGCTGTATCTAGGGTACTTGTGCATTACAAATAAACACATTAAAAAAAACTTTTTTCTTTGAATTAATGGAATTTAAAAATATATTTTTTTATCCGTTTCCATTTTGTGAACAACCCCCCCCCCCCTCCCCTATGATGCAAAATTTACCAAAATCTTATGACAAGCCTAATTTTACAGCTGTGGTAAAGGATAAAACAACGAAGAGGCAATGGCGAGGAGAGAATTTTCATACGAGGCTGCAGGGGATCTATTGAGTGGTCTATGCTACCCAAGATAAGAGCTGGCAGTTGAGTAAGACAGGGAGCTTAAAAGGCTTCTAAATTCCCCCCTGTTGATGTCCTTTGGGTCAGTCACCAACTCACATCATTGTTTTGTGTGGGGTGTATTCATTCACCCCATTCTATGACCAAAGCCACACAGTGAGGAGCAAGTGATGGAAAGATACTTGGGGGGGCAGTTTACAACACAAAATATCACACAATGGATGCACCCAGTGACACATATAGAGGAAAATATCACACAATGGATGCACCCAGTGACACATAGAGGAAAATATCACACAATGGATGCGCCCAGTGACACATAGAGGAAAATATCACACAATGGATGCACCCAGTGACACATAGAGGAAAATATCACACAATGGATGCGCCCAGTGACACAGGAAAATATCACACAATGGATGCACCCAGTGACACAGAGGAAAATATCACACAATGGATGCACCCAGTGACACATATAGAGGAAAATATCACACAATGGATGCACCCAGTGACACATATAGGAGGAAAATATCACACAATGGATGCACCCAGTGACACATATAGAGGGAAATATTTTCTTAACTAAACATACAAGAGAAAAACAAACACATGTAAGATATCAGCAACATCAAATAAACACAATAAGGACATTTCATTTTTTGGTGGGATTGCCCCTTGTCGGATTTGAGGACAGGTGTCTGTGACTGGGAGACCCACCATATAAAGCCATGGTGCACCTTACAGATAGCAAAAGAGAACCATTCAGGTTATTATAGTGCAGTGATGTGTTCTGGACACCAGGGGGAGCCATCACACAAGGATGCTCCAGATTATGTAAAGATCTGTAGATATTCGTGACCCTCCCAGAGGAGCACATGGGATCACACAATGAAAAATCACAGCCAGACATAAAAACACGGAGAACCAAATCGTCACAAAATATAACCAATAAAAACACCCAGGAAAACCAGAACTTTGGCAGAGATTGTTGGAGACACACGCAGTGCTCACAATTGGGTGATTTACCAACTAAGATAAAGTAGCAAAAAAAAAAAAAACTTGCGCTGTAATATCTGGTTGTGTCGCCTTTTGCTGTGATTGCGGCACGCATTCGCCGCGGCATCGTGTGGATAAGCTCGTGCGATGTCACAGCATCTATTCGCGTCCAGAGTGGCATTAATTTGTGGCCAAGATCTTGTATTGATGATGGGAGAGTCGCGGCACTGCGTAAAGTCTTCTCCAGCACATTATCCCAAAGATTAACCTCAATGGGGTTAAGGTCTGGACTGTGCGGTGGCCAATCCATGTGTGAAAATGATGTCTCATGCTCCCTGAACCACTCTTGCACAATTTGAGCCTGATGAATCCTGGCATTGCCATCTTGGAATATGCCCGCTGTGCCATCAGGGGAGAAAAAACCCATTGATGGAAAAACCTGCTCATTCAGTATATTCAAGGAGTCACATGACGTCATTTTACTCTGAAACGTATTAATCACTGCAGTAATTATCCAATGGAAGGCGAGCACCTATTGGCTGAGTTACATCCAGGTGGGGACTTTGTTTGGTCACAGAGTATATATTATTGTTTTCTGCAAACAAAAACATGCAGGATACAGAAAAGATAACGGGGGGGGTTGGATGGTGAGAAAGTCCCTATAAACAAATTTGGAATAAATAGTATACAAAAATGTAATGAAGGAGAGGTGGGGGGGGGGGGAGGTGACACTACAATAGCCAGTAATCAATCATCCATAGTATGGGGTGCGTGTTACAATGTATTCAAAACACAAATGACACATCCTCCCCCTCCCGGGAAAAACAGTGCTGCTCTCTCGCGGCAGACAGGGGATCCATTCAGTGGCTGCTCGCACCGCAACGTACGAGATGTTCTGTATCACGTGCGCTCGTTAAGCCGTATCCGCCAGCTTTCCTGTTGACTGGCTTTGTACGGATTTCTGGTGAAGACGAGCGGCTGCGGAGACGTAAACGCATTGTTCCGATTTTAGCCAGAGGGGGCAGCACGGCTCTTAAGAAGCAGCATGGCCACTGTAACAGATCTCAGTACCCCAACAGGGTCACATCTGCCAATGCTGCTTTCCTTGCTGGACCCCTGTGCTCTCCTCATGACTTTCTCCCGGTCCTTAGCCGCAGCTTAAAGACGGGTACACGCAGAGAGAGTCTTGCTAGCGTCCCCCAGTAATAAGCCGTGGCTGTAGATCTGACGCTTTGCGCTGGAACAGCAAACAATGTAGCGGCTACCCAAACCATGAGTCGTGACTGCATGTAGGGTCAGAATAGAACTGGTTTAATCAGGGACACACACATACTTTTATATGGTCACACATGGGTCATTTGCAGACACAATACCCCCCCCCCCCAGAAACTGCTGGGGGACCTAGTCAGACTGAAACTGATAATTGGACAAATATTCGCTTCTTGGAATGTTGATCTTAATTCGATTAGGGACAGACAGTGAAATTAAACATTATCTAACATTTCTAAATGAGTCAAGACAATGGGAATTGGGATGATAACAGATTACAACCTATACAAAAATGTGCACATTCTTTAGACAGGGTAAACTGGGGCGTTAATCCTTTCAACAGATAGACAATAGCATTCTTGCATAATCACAGATTATACCAACATTCTGCACACAAGAGGGCAATGGGCTAATATTGATAAGGTGTCCTGCATCCTACAAATATGCCTCCATGCCCATGCACCCAAGACCAAACTGACGTCACAGCCACCTTTATGCCTCTATGTCTGCACCATCCCACAACTCCACAAACTGATTTAGGCTAGGGTCAGACGAGCGCGTTTTCCATGGACTGTGCGCCCGTGCAGAATGGATGCACTTTTTGACAGAAGATGCAGAAGTGGCCACACAGTCCGTTTTTGTGACTGACATTTTTGACGGATGTAGGAGGGAAAATAAATTAAAACGAAAAACATTTTGTCCGTTAAAAATGCTGGACGTATAAATGCAGTACGTCTGACCTCGTTCCGTCACTCACGCACAAAGCTATGCGGACGTGGTGCACTACGCACGTCCATTCTAGCAGTATTATGTTCTTTCCTAACTTGCGTCCGTTTGCTGCGTCCGTCATGCATCCGCACTTCTGTGCGGACGTACTTCGTGTGTGGGGCTCCATTTACCACAATTGTATGCTATCACGGACGTACTTATGTGCTGCAACACGGACGTGAACACTGCGCTCATCTGACACGAGCCTAAAACAGACGATTTCTCATGGGGTTAAACCACTCTAACAAGCAACCAAGCACACCATCCACTGCCATCACCCACAGACCTTTCAGCTCATGCATTTTCCACTCTAGTCCCAACCAACCTCCCACCCAGTCCCTGTTTTAATCTTCGAGCCCACCCTTCCAGCTGCTTCCACTTTCCTCTGATTACTCTTACTAAGCCCAAGCGTCTGGTCCTTCCTATGCAATCCCTTCTTCACTCTATCCGGTCATTGGCTCCGCACTCCCCCTGGTCCCTTTTGTTTCACATACCTTTGTCCGTTAGATTGCAAGCTCTGGCTGAGCATAAAGTACTGTATTAACAGGAGGACAGTTATCCTACGGACAGGGTCGTCTCTTCCTCATGTATCATTTATAACGTCTCATGTTTGTACATCCCCACTGTAAAGTGCTTCAGAATGTGTTGGCGCTATATAAATATTTTAACTGGATCCTGCCCTCGCTTTGGATTGTCTGACCAAAATATCTGAAAGGTCACGTGTGAACCGGAGACGTGACACGGTCGAGCGGGCAGCTGCTTCTAAGGCTTTAACAAAGGGCACGTTAAATCAGCTTACCGGATTCCTGGGAGTTCAGCACTTCTAAGGCATGCATCATGGCACTGGCAAAGACGTTGGCATCCTCCTTGCTGCCGAAATTGAGACCGTAGACCTGCCTGGCATCCCGCCACTGGTGGAAGGTCTGGGTGGCCTGGTTATATTTGAGTCCTTTGGGGATGGCACAGTTGATCACCACCTGAAGAAAAGAAAAATATGGATATCAAGCCAACTGCCAGAATTACCACAGGGAGGCACCTCAGCGGTTGGAGCCACACGAGTGCTGCGCAAACTGTATGTAGGTTACCAGGAAACCAGCGCCGTGCCAGGATCTCCAGGTTTGGAGGCAAACTGCCTGGTACCGGCATAACAGGAATTACTACCATATCATCTACATTGTGTTACCATCACTTTGCTGGCCCAGGTGACCCATTTTGGTCCCTTTAGGACATGGCTGCTCAATCTTGGCTCTCCATAGGTTTTGAAACTACATTTCCCTCAAGCCTCTGTAGACTGAGTGGCTGAGGATCATGGGAGATGCTGTTCAAACAAAATAGATGGCCAAGGCAGGGAACCCACTGTGCAGTGCAAAAAACCCCTAACCCAAAACAAAAGCAGAGAGCGCAAGCGCAGGGGGAACAGAACGCAAGCGCAGGGGGAACAGAACGCAGGGGGAACAGAACGCAGGGGGAACAGAACGCAGGGGGAACAGAACGCAGGGGGAACAGAACGCAGGGGGAACAGAACGCAGGGGGAACAGAACGCAAGCGCAGGGGAACAGAACGCAAGCGCAGGGGGAACAGAACGCAAGCGCAGGGGGAACAGAACGCAAGCGCAGGGGGAACAGAACGCAAGCGCAGGGGAACAGAACGCAAGCGCAGGGGGAACAGAACGCAAGCGCAGGGGGAACAGAACGCAAGCGCAGGGGAACAGAACGCAAGCGCAGGGGAACAGAACGCAAGCGCAGGGGGAACAGAACGCAAGCGCAGGGGGAACAGAACGCAAGCGCAGGGGGAACAGAACGCAAGCGCAGGGGGAACAGAACGCAAGCGCAGGGGAACAGAACGCAAGCGCAGGGGAACAGAACGCAAGCGCAGGGGAACAGAACGCAAGCGCAGGGGAACAGAACGCAAGCGCAGGGGAACAGAACGCAAGCGCAGGGGGAACAGAACGCAAGCGCAGGGGAACAGAACGCAAGCGCAGGGGAACAGAACGCAAGCGCAGGGGAACAGAACGCAAGCGCAGGGGAACAGAACGCAAGCGCAGGGGAACAGAACGCAAGCGCAGGGGAACAGAACGCAAGCGCAGGGGGAACAGAACGCAAGCGCAGGGGAACAGAACGCAAGCGCAGGGGGAACAGAACGCAAGCGCAGGGGGAACAGAACGCAAGCGCAGGGGAACAGAACGCAAGCGCAGGGGGAACAGAACGCAAGCGCAGGGGGAACAGAACGCAAGCGCAGGGGGAACAGAACGCAAGCGCAGGGGAACAGAACGCAAGCGCAGGGGAACAGAACGCAAGCGCAGGGGAACAGAACGCAAGCGCAGGGGAACAGAACGCAAGCGCAGGGGAACAGAACGCAAGCGCAGGGGGAACAGAACGCAAGCGCAGGGGAACAGAACGCAAGCGCAGGGGAACAGAACGCAAGCGCAGGGGAACAGAACGCAAGCGCAGGGGAACAGAACGCAAGCGCAGGGGAACAGAACGCAAGCGCAGGGGAACAGAACGCAAGCGCAGGGGAACAGAACGCAAGCGCAGGGGGAACAGAACGCAAGCGCAGGGGAACAGAACGCAAGCGCAGGGGGAACAGAACGCAAGCGCAGGGGAACAGAACGCAAGCGCAGGGGAACAGAACGCAAGCGCAGGGGGAACAGAACGCAAGCGCAGGGGAACAGAATGCAAGCGCAGGGGGAACAGAACGCAAGCGCAGGGGAACAGAATGCAAGCGCAGGGGGAACAGAACGCAAGCGCAGGGGAACAGAACGCAAGCGCAGGGGGAACAGAACGCAAGCGCTGGGGAACAGAACGCAAGCGCAGGGGAACAGAACGCAAGCGCAGGGGAACAGAACGCAAGCGCAGGGGAACAGAACGCAAGCGCAGGGGGAACAGAACGCAAGCGCAGGGGAACAGAACGCAAGCGCAGGGGAACAGAACGCAAGCGCAGGGGGAACAGAACGCAAGCGCAGGGGAACAGAACGCAAGCGCAGGGGAACAGAACGCAAGCGCAGGGGAACAGAACGCAAGCGCAGGGGGAACAGAACGCAAGCGCAGGGGAACAGAACGCAAGCGCAGGGGAACAGAACGCAAGCGCAGGGGAACAGAACGCAAGCGCAGGGGAACAGAACGCAAGCGCAGGGGAACAGAACGCAAGCGCAGGGGAACAGAACTGAATTTTCTGAACAGATTTTGGATCAGTGTGAAAAGAAAATTTTCAAATCTGAAATTTCCCAATTCAGACAGAATCAGACGTTTGAGTCGTGCACATGTCAAGTAATGACAACTTTTATATACACCGGGAAGCGACCAGATGACTGCGACTCGCTTCATTGTGGTGATCTGGAAATGAATCGGCATCGTCTCCACGGCAAGCCTGCATTATGGACTATATAGCGCGATGGCGATTGATGCCTATCTGGCGGCACAGTGCAGCTCTCGGCAACTGTGCCGAATCAAACATTTGCGAGTATCTTAAGAATATGTGCATTTCCAGGGAAGGAAAATATAGGTTTATGTGGAGTGATCGGCTCAATACCATCGACATTTTAATAAAAGTACAGACTGTATCAGCGTCACCCCCGGGCGAGACCCTCTGACCACGGGGACCTCCTACCACATACACACAGCCTGAGAACAATAGAGATAATGAGCAATAAAAATGAGAGTGACTGGTAGACGCCGGGGTCCCAGTGGGACTTTCTAGAAGCAACAGCTGGAGAGGGAGGGGAGGAGGAGATAAACATACGGCGACGAGGCCTGTGTCCAACACCAACTGCAAACCACACAAAGGGTGTAATGGTGACCACGAGGAGGATCCATTACAGCCGTCCAGATCAGTCCCACCACATGCAACCTGTTCATGCACCAGGAATCCAACCCCACCAAGATCAGGGCTCAGATAGAATGGGGAAAAGTGTGTAGGATTGGCGTTACATATACCCACCTAGAATATACAGTATATACATATACACAGTCACACACATTTAAGTTATGGTGAAGGGCAAAAAGTGAGATTAAAAGCCTCCACACAGCAAATAATAAAAGTTTATAATTGTAAAAGACATTTACATCTCCCAGAAATTCAGAGAACTGCTTTACAGCGCTCATGTGCTACATTCCCCAAATGCAGCAAGGAACTCTGGGTAGGACATGCAAATGAAGTAATAGGCCAGAAACAGCTGTCCAGGAGTGGCTGTGACTCGTTGCATAACCTGACCTTTGCTGAAAAGCCATCTAGTGTGACACGGCGCCGGCAAGGAGGGCTCTGCGTTAAAACGCACCCAGGATGAAAAACCCAAAAAAAAAAAAGAGTGAAGTTGGAGACCTCATTTGCATGTCCAACCCAGAATTCCTTGCTGCATATGGGGAATGTAACTAACAGGAACAAAACGAGAAAGACCAAAGAACAAAGCCTGGTCAACAATCACTTATCTCATGAAATATTTAGCGTGAGATAACACTCCCTGAGCAGGACTAAACCTGTAAATATGAGCGGCGAAACAACCCAAGCAGGTCAGCCACTGTTTGGACAGGGAGCGGCAATAAAACACAATGGCATAATAATGCCTTTAATAAATGACATAAACAATAACCAAGTGCCAACTAAAACCAACATATACACGGGAGCCTAGTGAGGGAAATTGAGAGATGTACTGCGGGACAGATAAACAATATAGTCTGTGGCCCCTCGCGGCTAGGATATGGCCGCGAACGCGCGGCTATCTGCAGAAAAGAAGCTCCCGAACTTCTTTGTGCGTCGGCCGTTTATCAGCGCGTTCATGCGCGCTGAGAAACGGCCAGGTGTGACATGCACACATAGGGAATCATGGGATTCCACTGTTTGAGCGTTTTACAGCGCGTAGGAACGCGCTGTAAAACGCTTAGGTGTGAACCCAGCCTTAGGGACAGTAGCTATTAACTGAGATGGTTCAATTGCGGACCTATACTTCATAATTATTCTGCATGTTGGATGTGCATTTTGCCTTTTGGGAATTTTATCCCCAGGCTTTGCTGTTGATTTTCTCAGTCGCCTGTGATATATACTCATGTAGTTTGGGGGCCACATCATATTATTGCAGACTATATTGTTTATCTGTCCCTCAGTACATCTCTCAATTTCCCTCACTAGGCTCCCGTGTATATGTTGGTTTTAGTTGGCACTTGGTTATTGTTTTTGTCATTTATTAAAGGCATTATGCCATTGTGTTTTATTGCCGCTCCCTGTCCAAACAGTGGCTGACCTGCTTGGGTTGGTTCGCTGTTAACTCCATTTTCTCTTGTCTCTCATATGGGTAATGTAGCACATGGGAGGGTATATGTCCAGGGAGGGTATATGCCCAGGTACTGAACCCAAAAAAATATTTTTAGGCAAAAACGTAGAGTGGGAGATAGATATATATAAAAATTAAAAGATGCATTAAAATGACCGATGTTTCAGCTCCTTAGAGCCTCTATCAAACTTGATAAAGACTCTAAGGGGACAAATCATCGGTCATTTCAATGCATCTTAATAAAATAAAAATACAATTTTAACCTCCCTGGTGCTATTCCCGTGTGTGACTCGGAGTTAAATTTCGCTACCGCGAACGGTAACCCCGAGCCACACTCGGGCTGGATGTTTACTCACCTCCTGGCTCCCTCGCTGTCCCCGCAGTGTGATCGCGGCAAGCTGCTTCCTGGAAGGCTCCCTGCGAGTCACACGATGCAGGGGGGGGTGGGGCGGGACCAGCATAAAATAAATATTTTTTACAGTTTACATATTGGATTATACAGTGTAATGTTTATGAACGGCCACTAGGTGGCAGTACAGGATAAGAAATAGACCATACATCTTCTCACCCTTGTTTCCAAGACAGATTTCAGTTTGTTGTATTTTATTGAATATCATTTATTTGCATTATTTTGGATAATTAGTTTTGGGATAATAAATTATTATGTCGTGTTACAAACTTTAATCGGACTCAGTGTATTTACTATTTTTTATTTATTTATTTAATTTATTTATAAAGGATTTTACCAGTAAGGACTCTTGATTGCACGGATTTCAGTGCGTGATTCCTAATTATTACAGGCTAACTATGTACAAAAACACGTTTCCTTTTAAAAAAAAAAAAAAAAAAATTTAAAAAATTGAGATGCTTTTAGACACGAAATTTTGAAAAAATTAGACCGCCAGGGAGGTTAAAGTCTCCGAGTGACAGACACACAAAATCAAACTCACACATTAAACCTGCACTCTCCTTGCAGCACTTCTGCAAAAAAAAAAAATCAGAAATAACAGGACTCGGGGTGTAACGAAGTGAATATCAACTTAACCAACGTTTCGGCTCCATTAGGAAGGCTCCGTCACAGCTGAACTGCTGACCATTTTTTAATCATGCCATAATAAATTAGTTTTGTTTAGTTTTTTTTGTGCTACCTTCGAGCGCGTCCCCTATTGTTTTTATGTACATACACATACATTCATCTATGGGACCCGCAGCCAGGATCTAACATTTTCAGTGCTCCGGTGCAAACAGCTGCTGAAAAGTAAAAAATGTTCACCAAGAAGGCGCAAACTCCATGGAGTGAATTAATGTGAGTAATATAGCTATATAATTATAATATATACTTTTATCGAGATTACGGTTTAAGCAAAATCCATAACGGAACCGAAACGTTCCTAAATCGGTAGGTGCAATAAAAAAAAAAAGATTACAGAAAGACTCCTTTCTTGGTGTGTGTGTAATATATATATATATATATATATATCATATTCCGAAGTCATTAATGCACACAGCGAGGCTCCAGCATCTTCAACATAGCGCTGGACACCGGCCAATACACCAACAACACCCCCCCCCCCCCCGATGAAAGCTTGCCAAAAAACTAAACCACTGATACTTTAAGCAGGTTTGTTTATTTTACGACAAGCCCTAGGAGCTTTCATATAATGTGACGATGCACAAATTCGTTTGAAGGACCAGAAAAGCACAAATTAACACCTGTACATCGCAGAAATGGTTGGTCCTTAATGTACAGCCTTTGTCACTTTGCTGGGGCCACACGTGTGTCAGTAGTGACACACCCAGCGTCCGTCGTACCGTTATGTGCAATGTGCGTGCCACTATCGCACATTACAACAGGCGTGCTGTTTTCCTCCCCGTCAAGCAACTACACCGGACAACAACAGGTCTACAAAGTGTGATCCTCCATAGGGGCTGGCGCTTTGTAGGGTCGAGTGCACCAATGACGCGCCAGCAATGTTGGTGCACAGCGAGGTGGCCACACGGGCATCTGAGCAGAAAGATCGTCTCATGTCGTTCCCTTCCACTTTCGAGTGACCCTGGCCTTCGGGGTTAAAGTTCTCTATAATAACTCCTCTCCCCTTTGTACCATTGTCGTTCCTCCGGCAGCTCATTGTGCCGCCGCACAGCAAATTCTGGCAGCAGCTAAGGACCTGGCGTGACCCACCAGTCTGTCGTGACACAGGGGTTAATCGCTACCATTTCTATTTGGCCACCATACACAACTTAGGCTAGGGTCAGACAAAAGCAGTTTTAACGTGCGTTTAGACGCACGAAATCACGGCCGTGCTAGCAGCAAATGACGTCCAATGCCGGGGAACACACGAAGTACGGCCGCACGAAAGTTCGTCCGCGCAACGCAAGTGGCAAACGAACGCATTTTTTCTAGAACGTCAAACCTCTAGTACGGACGTACAGAGTGCGCTGCGTCCGCTAGAGGCGTGTGTGCGTGATTAGGAGACGTCAGACGCTGCTAATGTCCGGCTAACATAACGTCCAGACGCATAAAAGTGTTTTATTGATGATCCGTACAAAATCACGGACGAAAAGGCGCATCGTACGACCGCTATCGCGTATTCCGTGAAAAAATGCGTCCATTCGTTCGAACGCACTTTTTCACAGACAACGCGAAAATGCGTTCGTCTGACCCTAGCCTTACTTGGCCAGTTGAGATGACGCCCCCTTCGCTGCCAGAGTTTAGGATCTTGGGGCGAGAGGACACATTGAATAATACACAGCTGCAGCTTTATCAATGGCCGCCATTCGAAAACACAGAGCGTTGGGCTTGTAATCCAACATCTACTTTCAGTCGCTAAAAATCCCATTTTTGATGCACTGTTGACTTAAAACTCACTGGGCCCTTTAGCTCCCCCTATGACATGTGACGGATTGAACATTTATCAGATATATCTATATGTTTCATCTGATAACACACACCCCCCCCCCCCCCTCAAACGCTCGTCCGTCAGCGCTTCGCTTTGATCTGCCTCATGGTAAGAAGATGGACCCGTTGGCTTTTAACTCTGCGTAAATATGTCCGGACCGAGTGTCCCTTATCAGAAACGTTCCAAAGTCCAAGACTTTGCTGAGCCCCGACAAGGCACTAAAAGAATCTACACCTGACCTCACGTGACCAGGGACAAAATCATCAAAATACAATTCACTGCTGAGGACGTGTGGGGAACGTCCTCATTGACTCCTAAGGAAAGATAGGGGTTACTTTGAATCCCGATATCTCCCGACTGTTTTCAGCTAGCATGGTCATGTTTGGTATCATTAGAAAGGCCAGTTTCCAATGATACCAAAACATGACCATGTCTAAAGTAAAGAAGAAAAAAAAAACCACATTTTTCCTTTTTTTTATTAAGACGTGAAATGGCCCAGCAGTGAAGAGGTTAAAACGCTCCTTCAGGCTGTGTGTATGAAGGGCACGAGACCAATGGATGAAATGTTAGGAGTTGGATCCCATTATATTCAAAACCTTATGGGTCCCAGCATTTCGGATAAGGAAGGCTAAACACACACGTATATTACTTACACTGGAAATCATGCACACAGACCTATGTTTATATACTGTATAACCAGGGCCAGTCCAAAGCATTGTAATGTCTGTGTCCAAGAATGAAAGGCTGCCCTCCCAAAATCACACCACAGAGATAAAACTAAAAATTAGATTTAAAATGAAATATAAATGATATATTAGAGTAATTAAAGTAAATTTAAATATTGAAATCTAGATCAATAAAATAATTTTCATAATAAATTCTGCCCCAGTCAAAGTGCTGCCTGGAGCCATGGACAGGCCAGGTAGGTCTGTCTCTGTCTCTGTCTCACACACACACTTCCTGCAAAATGTAAAAACTAGATTGTTTTTTCATACGGATTATTAAAAGTGTTTTTGTGGAATTTCACATCACTACACAAAGCATCAAAACCCCCGAAAGCCACTTCAGTGCCGAGACAATCAGGCTTGGCTCTACAGGGGCTTCCTCTATAACATATCCCATGGTGCTCAGTCAGCGTCCAATCAGAATAGCAGTATTGGGTGTCAGATATTTAATATTGAAAAATACTGAGAATTCGCAACCATGTCCATGGACACCGCCCGGCATTGAATGGACACAAGGACCATAACATGCACACATCCTACTAATGACGTCATACATAAAGGTGAATCGCGTTGGCACTGCAGAAGTGTGACGACATGCAGTACGTAGTCATGCAATGCCGATGGCAGAGCAGGGCAAGAAATGCTGAGCGCACAACTCCACTTTGAATCAGGGTATGGCATCATCAATTATTGATACAAAGACAAACTCCCCGCTCCAGAAGAGTGCACCGATCCTGCCCTGGACCTCACCGACATCATACTGCACCGATCCTGCCCTGGACCTCACCGACATCATACTGCACCGATCCTGCCCTGGACCTCACCAACATCATACTGCACCGATCCTGCCCTGGACTTCACCGACATCATACTGCACCAACATCCAGAAAATGTATAAATACCAACAATGAGCAGAGTTGTATTCCACTTGAAAGTAATAAAACATCGCCACCTTGTGGATGCTGGAGGAATCCAAGTGGTGGAAAAGTCGCTGCTAGAAAAACCACTGGCTATACTAGGACGATGAAAAACGACGTGTTGCTTAAGTGAAGCTTAGCAACAGTTTAAGGTCATTTTACTGATGTGAGTACGGTTAACAGGTGTTGGATTTAGGGTTACTTTGAGGGTAAGAGTTAGACTTAACTTTAACCAGATTCTACTCCACTTTTCCTTGGTTTTTAGGTAAAATGTATGTAAAGGGATGTCTCGATCCGATATCTAGGATTAGGACCCGATCACGCCATTTTTCAGCGTCAGTCTTAGGCTAGGGTCAGACTAACGCATTTTTCACGTTGTCCGTGAAAATGTGCGTTCGAAGAATGGACGTATTTTTTCACGGAATACGCAATAGTCATACTATGCGCAGTTTCATCCGTGATTACGACGATCATCAATAAAACACTTCTTGCATCTGGACGTTATGTTGGCCGGACATTAGCAGTGTCTGATGTCTCCAATTCACGCACACACGCCGCTAGTGGACGCAGCGCACTCTGTACGTCAGTACTAGTGGTTTAACGTTCTCGAAAAAATGCGTTCATTTTCCACTTGCGTTGCGCAGCCGGACTTTTGTGCGACCGTACTTCGTATATTGGCCGTCATTGCCCGGCATCTGCTGCTAGCACGGCCGTGATTAAGTGCGCCAGAACGCGCGTTCGCACTGCCTCAGTCTGACCCTAGCCTTAACAAGCCGATTAGATCCAATCCTGTGGCACGAGAAAACACTGCAGGCGAGCGCGGAGGCACTGTTTGTATTGATGCTGTGCACTGTGATATCTGCGCACAGCCTGTGACTGATCTCCATAACACCGACAATCCTCTCCACATGGGTTGCACTTTCCCTAATGGGCGGCATAACGGAGATTGCCGAAGGATGTGCACAGATTTCACAGCACAAAACCTTCGATAAAACACCGGGTGCATTTGCACTCTACCGCAGCTTTTTCAAGACGCCATGGTGAACATCAAGGCCCCGGCACTCATTAGCAGACAAGCCGCCGGGTCCATACATGGTTTGGGCAGTATTCGATCTGGACCACCAGCCAATCCCAAATACCGCACTACTCGGATCGATGCCAGAAAAGGCCAAACAGAACATCCCTAACAGTATCCGCTGGTTTGGTGTTGGGATTGTACCTAACCACCAGTAACCCTAACACAAGCACGAATAGTAACCCTAAATCACCAGCGTCTATTTTGCACTGTACCCATCGATACAGTGCTACCAGATTTTTAAGTGAAATATGACTTTACCTAGTTAACATTAGAAAACTTTTCGGTAGAGTAGTTTTCTCCAGTTTACCCCCATACAATAACCCGGGAATAGGGAGCCGCTAATGGCAGGTTTCAGCGTCAGCCGGTAACCATTAGCTCCTCCCCGTTACCAGCTTTGTTCCAAGTGAGCGGCCAGATATCTCAGGAAGGAGCCGCTAACAGAGACGGGCAGTCGAGCGCTTACCTGGTGATCCTGAATCTTCCGGCCCACGACCCTGAATGTGTTGTTTCCCGTGTGGTGATAGATGTGGACTCTGCTAAACCCCGTCGAGCCCCCGGCCGGTATCCACTTCTTGTTGGCGTCGTCGTAAACCATCACGGCTGCCCGCGCCTGGCAGATGCTCTGCTCGCTGCAGAAATCCAGGGGAGAAGAAAAAGGAAAAGTTGGTTTAGTTCAAAGACCTTTAACTGAAAAAGAGCTTTATAAAACCTGAGCCAGTAACACACACAATAAAAAATAAAAAAACACAAAAAAATAACACAGAAACCAAACACACACACACAAAAAAATACAAAGACCAAGACACACACACAAAAAATGTCCAAAAAAAAAACCCACACACAAAAACACAAACATTTATATGTAAACACAGAAGTGACAGTGGAATACGGTGCATTTCGCAACTATTCGGCGTCGCTGAAATCGTCCCACAGTGTCTATTCATAGAATTTGAGGCGAAATTGCATGGAATTTCGATGCTTTGTTAATACACCTTTATGTGTTCTAGAAACGCACTGCTCAGATACACAAAGACTGACCTCACCACCAACATTCTGATTTGCACCAAATTAATTGAACTTTTTTTTAAATCATCTTTTGGATCAACAGCAGCAAACGCACGGTGTGACCGATTATGGATTGACTTTATTTTTTTTAATACATGGTCTACTGACATTGTGCCACGACTGCGATTCATCGTTTCAAGGGTACGTGTGACCCCAATAAGCGACTTGGGTTTTATTGAGCGAGTCAGTCCTGGGACTGAACCTGAAGAATCAACATTAGATGGAGGCGACGAGTGATCAATCCCGGGACGGCGCCTGAGCGTCTGAGACAGAAAGAGCGCTAAAAATGACATAATAGAAGAAATGTGTGGGAGCCTGCATTAATATTAATTTTTTTTTTTTAAAACGGGGGGTATATAAAGGAATACAAAAATGAGACAGGCTGCAGAACCGATGATTCACTATGTGTAAATACAGGGTGGGATGAAACCAGTTAATACCAGTTTATTTTCTGCACGGTGTTTTATGCAAATTTTTTTTATTAAAAACACATACAGAGATTGACACATTGAGCGCCATTCGTCAAGCACAGAGTTACAGTTACAAGTATTTATAAAGCGCCCACAAGTTCTGTAGCACTGTACAATGGGAGAGACAGAATAACAAATATACATACACGTTACACACACACACATACACAGTGAGTATTTTGAATTGGATTCTAACGAAAACAGGGTAGAGATTGACAAAGAGGTGAGGTGTGAGAGGTGCAGGAGGTGAGGTGGATGAGCCTGGCACAGGCATAACAGACGGCAGAGGGATAATCTGGGATCTCTTAAGGCCAGAGAGAATGAGGTTACAGTAGTTAAGGCGGGAGATAAGAGCTTGGATGAGCATTGTAGCAGAGTCCTGATTAAGACAGGGGCGGATGCGCGCAATGTTTTTTTAGATGGAAGTAGCAGGATTTGGTTAGAGACTGAATGTGAGGAGTAAAGGATAGATCGGAGTCCAAGAGGACCCCGAGGCAACGAGAGGAACAAGTAATGCTGGCACCATTCACCTGACGGGAAATGGGCGCAAGAATGGAGGGAAGACGAGAAGTTCAGTTTTCGAGAGGTTGAGCTTTAGGAAACGGGAAGTCATCCAGTCGGAGACAGCTGACAGGCAAGCAGTAACACGGTCCAACACCAGAGGAGAGAGATTGGGAGAGGAAAGGTAGATTTGGGTGTCATCAGCATAGAGGTGATATTGGAGCAATAGGAACGAAAGAGGTTGCACAGAGCGGAGGTATAGATTGAGAAGAGTAGGGGACCCAGAACAGAGCCTTGAGACACCAGCGAAGGAGACACTGAAGGAGCAAAGAGAGGTAGGAAGAGAACCAGGAGAGAGAGCAGTGTCACCGAGGCCAAGTTGATGCAGTGCGAGCAGCAGGAGAGGGTGGTCAACAGTGTCAAATGCAGCAGAAAGATCGAGAAGAATAAGCAGGGAGAAGGGACCTTTGAGTTGCGGGTCAAGTAGAGGGTTAGCAGCAAGAAAAATCGGTGAGCCGGCTATAGACCAGGCGTTCTAACTAGATTTTGGAGGGAAAGGGGAGTAAAGCGATGGGACGGTAGTTCGAACGGGAGGTGGGATCAAAAGATGGCTTCTCTATTGCACAGATAGGGAGTCTGGGTCTAAATCCGCCACAGCCCGCCAGAAACGAGAGGGCCCGCCATGGCGAGAACGGAACGAGTCAAGAGGGTTTGACAGTAGTGGTAAAGAAACAAGGGTCAATGATAGTGGGGGAGGGGATAAGAAGGGCTGGCAATAACATATGAAAAGTGAAAAAAATAAAAAAGGGTTAATGACAGCGGGGGGGGACGAGAATAGTCAAAAAGTGGGAGGGAAGAAATTAAGTGTTGACAGTTGGGGGAAAAAGACGAGAAGGACACACAGAGGAGGAAAGAAAAAAGGTAGACAATGGGGATAGAAAAATAACAGTCGATGGAGAGGGGGGGGGGGAGACGAGTTAACACAGAAGGGAAACCAAGAGAACTTTCTGTAAAGTTTTTTGAATTTGCCCGACGAGGGAACATTTTCATCCACTAGACTTGGAGCACTAGTCTACCTCTAGCAAGAACGTCCGATCCCAGGTTAGAATCAGCAGACGGTTGTAAACAAGGACGTCCTGGAACATAATCAATGGTTCCAAAGAACCACAAACACAAATTACAGCCTGGAGAATAAGGCGAAAAGTCGTATTTATAAAAAGATTCCGCTGCCAACATGTCCAACAAGAAACATAATTGCCAGGTAACAGAACATTCCAGTAGGAGTTATGAAGGGCTCGTTTATGAAAATCTGGACACCTTCCTGGTAGACCAGACCTTTTATAACAAATTTACAAGTGATGCTATTGTGAAAACTGGAGAAACAGGTCTAAAAACATCTCAGAAAAGAATGGCGAATCCATATCTATGTCACCGTACTAGGTATTAAATACCGCAATTTCTAAATTTATGACAAAAAGAAAAAAAACGCACTGGCTCCGAGAATTGCATCTCCGGCTCATTCCGCATAAACCTACATAGAGCGCGGTAACTGATTCTTACTATACGTTCGATTTAATTATAAATCTGCAGTTTTAACAAATTCTATTGTCTGCACGCAGTCCAGAAAATAAAAACATAAAAAGCAGATTTGAAAACCGTAGCTCCTAGCTACCCACAAATGCATCACAGGACTCCGTGCCACATAAGGCCCCCAGGCAGAACCACACCCCAAAAGGTCAACCTCATGCCACCACAGAACCTCCAGCATTGGGAGGAACGACACCCCCAGGGAAGGAATCCAAGCCCATCAGAAAAAAAAAGGGAAGGGATGGGACAGAGCGGGAACTAGAAAAATCAGGAGCCAAGACATGCCAGTGAGCCTGTGTACTGCTCCCAATGATACCATTTCCAGGCAAATTCAGCCAGTTCCCCCGGAGTAGTGACCAACAAACCAGAACTCCTCCACTTTGTGCACCCATTCAGATTGTAGGGGTACGTGTCATTTTCCAAAAAAGAGGGATGAGGGCTTGCGTCCTAATAAAAAGATAAAGGAGGACAGTTTGATAACTTTATTCGAAAGGGGCAAGTGGAATAACACAGCATTGGGGTACTTGGGCAAGACACCTAACGGTACATAAATCGCCACCCTGGATTTACTTGAAAATGAGAGAAATCTCAATGATCCTTTTTGGTAAAATCCTTTCTCAAAAAAACAAAAAAAAAATGAGGTCCAAGGAGACATCTGTGACTCGTTTTACGGTATCCCAGACTACGCTCCAAAACGAGGCAATTCTAACAGACATGGAGATGGGAACCAACCCCTGACACACACCAGCATGTCGGCCAGACAGAAGGGAACATACAGGATAAGAGGGGAGGCACCCAGTACCAGAAGAAAACTAGTTTATAAAGAGGTCTCTTAGGCCCTGGTGGCCCGTATGCACCAATACACACGTCTTCGTCCACTGCGCTGGTTGAAGAGTGCGGCACAATTCCACCACTCTCCAAATTATTAAATTGGAATCCAAACACCAACAAGCCCGAATTTTAATCTACTGAACTGAAAAATGTCCCAGTTTTAGGCATTCGGCCAAAAATCGAGCCTTCAGTTTGATCTACATTTGCCAAGACTGCAGCCGGGTAATGTTTTATGTTGAATAATCCCAACAGCAGCCAGATGCAAGTCAAGCACAACGCAAATCTGACATCACATAAAAGGTCACAAGCAGAAAAATATACTGAAATATAAACATCACGCATCGAGGCTTAACGGTTTTCTGTTAAATGAAATGTTCCCCAAAGCGGCGAGCTAACTCGACCCGACCCCCCCCCCAGCCAGTGGGGGCGCTAGCTTCGTTTATTTTAAGAAGTAGTGGGTCGACATTGGGAAGAAAACATGGTAACAGAAAAATACGACAGGCTTTTGGCATGCTCGACACCCTAGGGAATGAAGAGGTACTGCAGGGCTCGGCAAATCCCAGCTGCCAGGTCGCCATGGTGACTAGAAATTGCGTCCTGGCGCCTGGGCTTTTGTCAGCCCATTCATAAATCTTTATTGCAGTTCTGTGCTGCTGGAGACTATCACTCACTTATTACCATAAAAAAATAATTGGCTCCTAACTTTATCTGGCGCCTAGATTCAAAGCAAATTTGTCAAGCCTTAGGAACATGGACATTTGTGGATATACATAGCTATTGAGCGTCATGAAACGGTCACGCATAATCACATCCAACACAAAGGCCCTTTGCAACCAGTGAGATGGTCATCAGGGACCGTGAAATTGCTCAGCTCGGACACGTTAAAAGGGCCATAGTCTAATTTTACTACAGTAAAAGCCATAGTGGAGGAATGCAGCCATTCCCAAAAATAACCCGACTGCTATCTCCAGCGAACACCGACATATTAATTACAAAAGATCTAATAACATCTGAAATAGCTCTGCGCATTGCAATGCGCGCCGTACATCCTGCATAAACACCTTGTGCTGAATGCCACAGCCCCCTCTCCACACCATGTATGAAAACCATTGACTGTCCACCCTGAACATCTCACAGGGGTTTGTCAGATCCAATGGTGTCGACTCAGCGGCATCATTTCAACAGGCTCCTTGTGCGCTCAAAGCAATATGACCAATTATAATCAAATAAGTACCTAGCTAGGAAGCCCCTTATAGCTTTTTAGAGTGATCATGCTGACAGAAGAGTGCCCCGCTTTACTGGCACTTCTTTCCTCCATCCTGCGGACCAGGGATGCCAAAAGCCAACTCCGCCCTCCAGTTATGGGCGAGCCATGACTCCCATGATTCTCTGGCAGTTCATGGCACACAGGTTTCTGGGAATTTTAGGCCAACTATATCTGGGCAGGCTTGAGTTTGCTGTAGACCAGGGATCTCAAAATTTGGTCAGGGAATCACAGGGGTTGCAGTTCTGAAACCTCTGGGAGGCCATTTATTGCATTCAAATAATTCTGGGAATTGTAGGTCATCCACGTCTGGGGGGGGGGCAGAGTTTGCAATCCCTGCTGTAGACTCATCCATTGGTCATTGATTTTCCTGAACTCTGGATCAGGGGGAACGAAAGCCAAGTCACTCGATAGAGATATCAGTCTATTAACGCTGATCGTACTAGGGTGGTTAGGAGAGGAGATGGTTGAGCATGATTCCAACCTGTCAACTCATTCAGTTTTGACACACCGAGACACATTTGCTTAGCTGCATCCACAGTTGCCAATCCATACATGCGCCGATCATTCTCCGCTGTGCAACCTTCCTGTACTTGGTCATAAAGTACTTCCTGAAGCTTTTAGGGCTGAAACAAGTAATTGATTATTGACAATAGATCATGAAAATTATGAGAATAGTTGACAACTAATTCTCATTATAGAACAAGCGATTGTGCTGTACACAGATCGATCAGACGGAGCTAAACGTTTACACAGAGGGTGCTTCGGGGGTGATTGGACGAGATGTGCCGCTGCTTTACTCTGTTTTCATTTCGTTTTCAACAGTAGCAGAACTATAGCACTGTCCGTGGGGAGCTGTACCCCGGTGTACTACAGAGCCTGTGTGCTGCCACTGAGTGGAGGAGCTGTACCTACAGTGGTTTATCCTTACTTAGGGCTGGAGGCCTGTTCCACCACCCCACCCTACCCTGCCCTATTTGCCTCTCGCTCTGCAGCCAGGAGCAGAAATCCATCACTTTGGTCCGGTCTCTTTCAACAAACTCCCGACACTCGGGTCTGATCTTTTGCCAAAACTCGCTCCCTCTCGTATTCTGGCCGGTCCCTTGCCCAAACTCACTCTCCCCCACCTTCGTCGTCCCCGCCCCCACCTCACTAACATTTATTCATGAAATCATATTAAATAAGGGACACTTTTTACTTTTTCACTTTTTACCTTTAAGTGATCAGGCGGTGTGAAGTGCTCCCCAGACGTGGCATGTATTGCGCACGCCGCATCAATCCATCATTCTGACCAGGCACCCCTGCACCTTGTGTGCAAAATTTAAGTTACTCAACATACGCAATTTGCGTATGTGTGTACGAAGGTTGTGTACACTATAAAAATTGCGTAAGAAAACAATGGGAAAAAATAAGAGGGAGGGGCTGGGTTCTGCATACTGATAATTTTTTTTTTATTTGATTAAATCGATTAGTTGCCCGATTATTTCTTTGAATAAATCGATTATGAAAATAGTCGCAGCACTAGTAGCTTTAAGATTTAACTATTCAAAAGAAATATATACATAAAAACAAAAAAAAAATGGGAGGTCAGCAGCAGGGGACAATGGTTAGCCCCTTCATTTCACATCCCCTGTTTTTTGGTATTTTTTGTGGTAAAGTGTACCTTAACCCTCCAGGATTCTGCGTTCATCTGCCCATGAACAGTGCAAGTAGTTTCTCGGAGCTGTGAATGTAAACAGGCGATATACCAGTCAATGCCGCGAGGTATAACTATACGGAGTACAATATTATGAGCCTTTGTGTTATAATTTGGTCACATGGTGGCACGTGTGATGATGGCTCGATACAGAAATGGGACCATAAGCCGTGCGCTTGCGATGACATGTCTGGCAGCTCGTATTGTTAAGTGAATATTAACATATCTGGAACCACTAAGGGAAGAGGACATTAGTGTGTGAAGACACACAGCTATATACACACACACACAGACACACGTATAAACCGACGTCTCTGAGGAGCAGCTCAGACAAGAGGTTTGTGACAGGTGCAGAGAGTCCAAAGAACAGAGTCCAGCGTTCTTCTCCGTACCTTCTCTAATGTACAGTGCCCAATCAGGTCCATAGACTGCGGTTGGACACACTGCAGGGTTTCCTAAACCCAGGGGCCAGTTGGCAGCAAGCGCGAGACCTTTGCCCGTTGCCCTTAAGATCTGAATTTGTCTACATAGAGTAGAGAACATATTGTCTGGCCCTATAAAGCGTGTAGCTGGCTCGCCAGTTTGACTTGTGGTCACCAAGCTCTGACCGCAGGCATCTCCAAAGGCCGGCCGATCGGCAAGAATCACCAGAAGCAGGAGCTGGCCAGGAGCAATGAAGCTATTGAGAGGTTGGAGTTAAACGTGACACGCACCACCTACCTAGAGATTGCGGCAGGCCACGTCCATCCCTTGATAGAACGGTGTCAGCACACGTGACACGCAGCACCTACATAGAGATTGCTGCAGACTACGTACACCCCTTCATGGCCATGGGGGTCACTGATGGCAGTGGCCTCTTTCAGCAGGATAACGCTGCCGGCCACACCGCAAAAACTGCTCAGGAATGATTTGAGGAACATGGCAAAGATTTCAAGGTGTTTCCTCGGCCTCCAGATTCCACAGATCTCAATCCGATTGAGTAACTGCGGGATGTGCCGGAAATCCCATTCATGGAGGCCTCACCTCACAATGTGCAGGACTTAAAGGATCTGCTGCTAATGTCTTGGTGCCAGATACCACAGGGCACGTTCAGAGGTTTGGTGGAGTCCATGCCTCGATGCATCAGCACGAAGGGGACCTGTACGATATTAGGCAGGGGGTATTAATGATGTGGCTGATCAATGAGTGAACATACAAAAACACCATAAAGAATTGTATACATACATACCGACACACACACTTTGGAAATCTGAATTTCCATGGGGTCTTTAGAATAATTTCTAACATTAAAAGGGACAACGTTTCGGCCCCGACAGGTCCTCGCCAAGGCGCAGGTTCAAAACTGTAACAATACAGCTACATATAGGAGATAAAATGAATAAAAACACACCACATGTGTTCCCTTAATGAAAGGCAAAATCAGGCGCAATGTCATGCGTCTGGCCCAGCGTGAACCTCCGCCTGATCACCATGGAAACCGAAGACGCCGCGATTAGTTTGCTCGCTCCGCAGTGATGCTGCAGACTCATGGCGCTTACCAAAACAAACACTCACTCCGTGATCAAGACACCATGGAGGGGCTCGAAACATATTTTTTTTCTGTAGCCTATGAGAAATCAAGCATCATTTTAAAGAAAAAGTGTCCAGATTTCAGAACGTTTATTATTTTTTTCCTGGCCTCAGCAACAGGGCAGATTGACTAAACAACTTCTTGTGGCATGCGCTCGATTATTTGTGGAATCCAGGGATGGACCGAAATTTCGGCCACCGATAGATTCTGCCGATAATGGGGTTATCGGTGTCGGACCGAAAGTAAATCACCAGCCAAAGATTGCTGACACTGAGCGAGCACCCTTTCAATGCTGCTTAGCTGGAGATAATTGTAATTGGAAAGAGGCAGGAGCTGCTACACATATTTATTTCTGCACACAAAGGGTTAACTGCCTACTCAGAGCTGCTGCCACTATCAGAGCAAGCAGTAACCTCTGGCCTCTCAGTGAGAGGAACAAGTGATTTATCACTGACCTCCTGCCAGAGGTGTCTGCTCTGAGGAGGGGGTGGGGGTTAATGAAAGGTATACACATTTATTTTGCAATGGTTTGTTTTTTAGCTTGCATCTTAAAGGCCCCTTTATAATGCATTGTTTTTCGGCACTTTAAAAAAAAATAATAGATTAAGAGGAACAGACTGATGTTTAGGCTCCATCTGATCCATTATAGATATATATCTGCGCATTTAAGTTAAAAGCCTCCACACAACAAATAATAAACTTTATAGTTGCAGATTTCTCTGAAATGCTGGGATGTGTAAATGTCGTGTGTGTGTGTGTGTGTGTGTGTGTGTGTGTGTGTGTGTGTGTGTGTGTGTGTGTGTGTGTGTGTGTGTGTGTGTGTGTGTGTGTGTGTGTGTGTGTGTGTGTGTAAGTAAATTTTACACGTGCATGTATGCACTAGATGCAAAATAACTCCACCAAAATAGGACAAAAATATCTTAAACATTTTAATGTGGATTAATTTAAATTCATGATATTAATTTAATAAAGTCTAGTATTAATACAGTTATACAAAAAACTCTTAGACTAAATTGTAGGGGAAAAAAGTCATTTCCGGTTTCGTTCCAAAAATTTCATTTCAGAGCAATAAATAAATTATATATATTATTATACACACACGAGACACGTATGATATGACAGGTATATATAGTCATGTATAGAAAGTCATTTTCGGCCAAGCTCTTCGTGCATTTTTTGTATCGGTCCCAAATTTTCATTTCGGTGCATCCCTAAAATCTGTATCGGATTTATACACTCAGAGGGTTCACAGAGTCAATGGTCTGTATTTACCAAAATAAATAGATAAAATTCCACGTTTCATTTCTCTGTACACACACTATGTACAGCATACCAGCGGAGGCCATCAAACAGTTTAGAACGGAGAATTATTCTGCAGTTAATGAAGTTTTGCAAAAACTGTCCAAGTTATTTCGTGTAATTACCCGGGGCTCGTCGGGGAGTATAAATGTACTTACACGGACGTGCGGCAACGAGGGACTATAGAATGAAAATAACCTCTTAAAGGATTTACTGAAACGGCGTAAAGGTTCAAAAATGTTAGAGTGTGTGTGTGTGTGTGTGTGTGTGTGTGTGTGTGTGTGTGTGTGTGTGTGTGTGTGTGTGTGTGTGTGTGTGTGTGTGTGTGTGTGTGTGTGTGTGTGTGTGTGTGTGTGTGTGTGTGTGTGTGTGTGTGTGTCAAAAAAAGGAATGCTTATTTAAAAAGCCAAAAATCAAAACCATTGGTCAAATAAACCGCTTAATGAGGTCCAGAATATTTGCTTCACAGAAATAAGATTGTATCAGGTTCTCAGAGCTCCACAGTAATGTGCGGGGTGTATGAGCGTATCACAGAGCTCCACAGCATATAATGGACGGATAACACACCTGTGTAGCAAATTCCATGCAGCCCGCATTTGGTTGATGGAGTTGCTCGCTAGTCACACAGGACCCATTTACTGGTTACATTATATCTGTACTGATCAGACCTGTGTATATAGTAATAGCGCACCTTATGGCTGTATCCCTACGCGCTCCGCCTGAGGCCCCGCGTTGCGAGGTGTGCCATGTTGCCTTTCATTTCCCACACTATCAGCAGAAAATCCAGGGAGAGCAAACAAGTAGGTTAACCAGAGCCGGTAAAACTGAGTCGCACCCAGAGCGCCGCCATCCAACGTCCGTACAGGTGGGAGATCACACAATGTACACGCGAGGTGACATACGACAAGTACCGCTTCCCAGTCTCCAAACTGACACCAGTTAAAAAAAGGAAAATAAAACCATTTGACACAATAGCTTTGGTTTCATTTAGATTCCGTTCGTCACCATCAAAATGACAAGTTTTAAACCACGGACCGGTATCTGGATGGCATTTATAGAAACCGCGCGGCACAAGACTTTACAGCTTTAACTAGGGAGGTGGAGCAGCAACTCCTGTGACCATCAGCCAGGAAGAGCCGTGATTACGATGTGTCTGTTTACCCAATCCCCGCTCCTCCAAAAGTACACAGGAACTCAAAGCCATTAAAACCAGGAGCGTCACAGCGACCTATAAAGAATATTCTAAAATACATTTATGAGTCAGCGGCTCCCTCCTCCTGGCATTTGTCTAGTCGTGGTCCTCAGCCTACAATGTGGGGTACAACGAAAGAAGGGAGACCAGGCACTCTGATCACATTGAGCAGGGCTGTCAAACTCTGCCAGCCCAGATGTTACTGAACTACATCTCCCATGATTCCTGGGCCATCTATTGCATTGAAGGAATTCTGGGAATTGTAGGCCATTAACCTCTGAGGGGCTGTGAATCTGGCAGCCCTGACAAAGACAATGTTTAGAATGAGACCTCAAACTTTGTCAAGACAAAGTAACAATACATGCAATCCACACAGGGTGGGAAAACAAACAAAAAGTGGGAACTTACTCAAACACACATGTGGAGCAGCGAATCAGCGATTGTTAATAAACACACATGTGGAGCAGCGAATCAGGGATCTATAATAAACACACATGTGGCCCAGCGAATCAGCGATCCTTAATAAACACACGTGGCCCAGCGAATCAGCGATCCTTAATAAACACACATGTGGCCGAGCGAATCAGCAATCCTTAATAAACACACATGTGGCCGAGCGAATCAGCAATCCTTAATAAACACACATGTGGAGCAGCGAATCAGCGATCTATAATAAACACACATGTGGAGCAGCGAATCAGCGATCATTAATAAACACATGTGGAGCAGCGAATCAGGGATCTATAATAAACACACATGTGGACCAGCGAATCAGGGATCTATAATAAACACACATGTGGAGCAGCGAATCAGCGATCATTAATAGAAACATAGAAAAATATCGGCAGATCAGAACCTTTCGGCCCATCTAGTCTGCCTAATTACATGGATACTTTACCTGGATTTATCTTTTGTTTAGGATAGCCTTATGCCTATCCCATGCTTGCTTAAATTCAATTACTGTTTTGGCCTCAACCACTTCTACTGGAAGACTGTTCCATGTATCCACCACCCTCTCAGTAAAATAATGCTTCCTGATGTTACTTTTAAACCTTTGCCCCTCTAATCTAAGACTATGTCCTCTTGTTTTGCTACTTTGTTTCCTTTTAAATATACTCCCTTCCTCTACCTTGTGGATTCCCTTTACGTATTTAAATGTTTCTATCATATCTCCTCTGTCTCGTCTTTTTTCCAAGCTGTACATGTTAAGATCATTAAGCCTTTCCTGGTAACTTTTCTCCTTCAAGCCGTACACCATTTTAGTAGCCCTTCTCTGAACTCTCTCTAAGATGTCTATATCCTTCTGGAGATACGGTCTCCAGTACTGCACACAGTACTCCAAGTGAGGTCTCACCAGTGCTCTGTACAGTGGCATGAGCACTTCCCTTTTCCTACTGCTAATACCTCTCCCTACACAACCAAGCATTCTGCCAGCATTTCCTGCTGCTCTATTACATTGACTACTTACCCTTAGATCCTCTGAAATTATGACCCCTAAATCCCTTTCCTCAGATGTTGAGGTTAGGACTGTATCAAATATTCTATATTCAGCCCTTGGGGTTTTACGTCCCAGGTGCATTATCTTGCACTTATCCACATTGAAACTCAATTGCCACAACTCCGACCATTTTTTTAGTTTACCTAAATCATTTGTCATTTGGCTGATCCCTCCAGGAACGTCAACCCTGTTGCAAATCTTTGTGTCATCAGCAAAAAGACATACTTTTCCATTAATACCTTCTGCAATATCACTAATAAAAATATTAAAGAGAATGGGTCCAAGTACTGACCCCTGAGGTACCCCACTGGTAACAAGACCTTGCGCCGAATAAACTCCATTTACCACAACCCTCTGTTGCCTGTCACTCAGCCACTGCCTAATCCATTCAACAATATTGGAATCCAAGCTCAAAGATTGCAATTTATTGATAAGCCTTCTATGCGTAACAGTATCAAAAGCCTTACTGAAATCTAAATAAGCAATGTCTACTGCACCACCTGTGTCTATTATTTTTGTTACCCAATCAAAAAAAAATCAATAAGATTAGTTTGACATGATCTCCCTGAGGTAAACCCATGTTGTTTCTGATCCTGTAATCTATGTGTTTTTAGATGTTCAACAATCCTTTCCTTTAACATGGTTTCCATTAATTTCTCCACTACGGACGTAAGACTAACTGGCCTATAGTTCCCCGATTCCTCCCTACTACCCTTCTTGTAAATGGGCACAACATTTGCTAATTTCCAGTCTTCTGGGACGACTCCAGTTAGCAAGGATTGGTTAAATAAATCTGTTAACGGTTTTGCTATTACATCACTGGGCTCTTTTAATAATTTAGGGTGGATCCCATCAGGCCCCATTGACTTATTTGTCTTTACTTTAGACAGCTGCTGTAGAACCTCCTCCTCTGTAAACTGATATGTAAATGTCTCGTTAGTGTTTCCTCCTAACTGAGGTCCCTTTCCTTCCTTTTCTTCTGCAAAGACTGAACAAAAATATTCATTGAGGCAGTCAGCGAGACTTTTATCCTCTTCTACATACCTTCCTTTGTTTTTAATCTAACTAATCCTTGTTTTACTTTTCTTTTCTCGTTTATGTATCTAAAAAATGTTTTGTCCCCCATTTTTACTGCTGAGCTATTTTCTCTTCTGCATGTGCTTTGGAAGCTCTTATAAATTGCTTTGCCTCTTTCTGCCTAATCTTATAGGTTTGCCTATCTTCTTCACTCTGAGTTGTTTTATTATTATTGAATGCTATCTTTTTGTTCTTCACTATTTTGGCCACTTCTGCAGAGTACCACAGTGGTTTCTTCCCTTTTTTGTTTTTGCTAACAAGCCGAATGCAATTGCCTGTGGCCTTCAAAAATGTTTCCTTTAAATAATCCCATTTCTCCTGGACTCCCTTTAAACTCCTCCAGTCTGATAATGACTCCTTCACACAAAATCTCATTTTAGAAAAATCTGTTTTTTTAAAGTCTAAAACTTTTGTTTTTGTGTGGTGCGGCTCCAATCCCTGTTCTTATATTAACCCTTTCGCTGCTGAGGCTTTTCCCGCCCCTGTGCTGAGGTCATTTTTTACCTGTTTTGCGCATCATGTTTAAACGTGTTTTGAAGGCTTATTTTAGTATATGACATCGACATATTATATATCGTTCTTTCCGTCAGACTCGGTAGATTCATAATATGTCATTATTATATGTATACGTTATGTCATGTTTGTATATTATAACAAAAAATGCAATAAAATATGTATTTTCAATAATTTACAGCGTGTAAAGTGTTTTTTTCCACATTTTAACATGCGAGCAATTGCGGATATATTTTGTATGGGGTGCGCTTGTTAAAAAAATTAGAGATGGGGTCTCGTTACATTTTTTTTTGGGGAAAATGACACCATTTTTAACAAACGCACCGCATACAAAAATCGTTAATGCAGCATCATTGTTCACATTATAATTGAAATGGGAACAATATTGCTGCATTAACAAAACAAAAAAAAAAAAAAAAGTGTTTATTTTTTTTTATTATTTTTTTTTTTAATTTTTTTTTATTTTTATTTTTCTTTTTTTTTTTTTTTTACAATTTTTTTACTTTCATGTTTGGTATCGTTGGAACGGCCATGCTCTGGCCGATCCAACGATATCAAAATTTAACCCCTAACTGCCACGGATCGGGAGATAGGGAGTTCATTGGAACTCCCTATCTCCACACTTCGTGGCAGTTAGGGGTTAATGCTAGGACTGGCGTCATCGTGCTGCGCACGATGACGCCAGTCCTCTGGGGGAGTTCCCGGAAGCTTGGCCGACATCCAAGATGTCGGCCAGCTCCGGGAAGGATCGCAAATCGGCGCTTTTCAGCGCCGATTTGCGATCCAGCTCCCCAGGGGTTAATGCCAGGCATCATTTGGAAGGGCAGGCTGTGCCCTTCCAAATGATGCCTGGGTTAAGCCCCTGTGAGCCGCCGATCGGGAGGGAGAGAGGTCCGAAGGACCTCCCCCCCCTCCCTTTCAGGCGCCTCCTCCGCACATGCGGGGGGGGCGCCTGAATTATGTGTCATCGCGGGGGCGCGATGACACATAATAATGGCGGCCACTGCTCCGGATGCCGGGCTGACATCCAGGATGTCAGCCCGCACCGGAGGGGCCAGCGATCGGCCGGTACCCGGCCGAACGCTGACCCCAATGCGAGGACGCGCTCAGCGCGTCCTCCGCATACCAGGGGAATGCTGAGGACGCGCTGAGCGCGTCCTTAGCATTCAAGTGGTTAAACCACACTGACTGGTGATCACTAGATCCCAAATTTTCACCTATAACAACGTCCGATACCAAACCTCCATTTGTGAGTATTAAATCCAATACGGCCTCTTTACGGGTCGGCTCCTCAACTACTTGTGTTAGAGATAATCCCAGTAGGGAGTTTAGAATATTTGTACTCCTGGTGCACCCAGCTGTTTTGGTTTTCCAGTTCACATCAGAAAGAATAAAGTCCCCCATGATAATAACTTCCCCCTTCATTGCCATTTTGGCTATTTCCTCAAACAGCAGATTATCTAGCTCTTCTACTTGTCCAGGGGGTCTATAGATCACACCTACACGAGCTACTGTATGATTGCCAAATGTTAGCGTAACCCAAACTGACTATGTTCTCGCTCACTTTTATTTGGTTCGTTTTTATGGTGTTTTTCACATACAGGGCCACTCCTCCTCCTTTCCTACCTTCTCTGTCTTTTCTATATAAATAGTACCCCGGTATTGTTATGTCCCAGTTATTTTTCTCACTGAACCATGTCTCAGTAACCGCCACTAAATCTACTTTTTCAGCTGCCATCATTGCCTCCAGTTCATTGATTTTATTGACAAAACTGCGAGCATTTATAGACACGACTCTGAGCTTGTCATTTTTTTCCCCGCATGTTGCTTGCACCCTCCGATTTAGATTTGGGGGACAATCAGGCAGATTGTTTTTTATCCTTTCGTCCCCCCCTCCTAGTTTAAATATTTCTTTGTGAAACCTTTGAACTTCTCACTGAGAACATATGTTCCCCTATGAGTGAGATGCAAACCATCTTTTTTATACAGTTCCTTTCTGCTCCAATTAGAGCTATCATGGGACACAAAGCCAAACCCTTGCTCCCGACACCATTCCCGAAGCCACAAATTAAATTCCCTATTGTACATCTGCCTATCCTGAATGTTATGCACAGGCAAAACTTCAGAGAATGACACAGTGGACGCAATCTGCTGTATTTCACCTCCAAGAACACAAAAATCTTCCTTAATCTCAGAAACCTCATTGCTAGCCAAGTCATTTGTCCCTAGATGGACTAGAATGTCCACTTCCCCTTGCTGCTTTGCCGGTTTGACAATATTGAGAATACGTCTCTTGTCTCTACGAGCAGTTGCCCCAGGAAGACATCTCACCAAACCACTACTCTCCAGCTCAACACCTCTTATGATAGCATCACCCAGCAACGATTGCCTATCATGTCCCACCTTTTCCTTTTTGTTCTTGGTTGCAGTCCTGCATACCTTAGGCATAGGGGATGGTGGTTCCTCAACTATGGTGTCTGAGCCTACTTCTGTCTCACCACTACACTCTGAAAGTACCTCAAAAGAATTAAGAAGAGCCACAGACTGTGGGACATGTTTTCTATCCACAACTCTAAGTCTACCAGATCCTACAGTAGTCCATTTGCCGCTCCTAGGAGGCATCTGTGGCAGTGGCTTTGTAACAGTCATAGCCATAGCCTGAGATTGTCTGATAATTTACAAATCTCAGACTTCAAACAGGCAATTTCCTGCTGCAATAAAGAGAGCTGCCTACATATCAGGCACACTCCAAACCTCCAAAAATTGGATATAAAAACAAATGCATGACAGCTCTTACACTGGACCAAGCCTGCCATTATAAAAAGAATGGATTTAAACCAACAAATCTTACCTTTTTGTAGGTTTTCTACCTCATGTCTAACCTCAGACTACTCCAGAGTATCTCCAGAAGATCTCTAAGTGCTAACTTAGAAGGCTTCACACAAGCTCTGATTAGACAAGCTAATATTCCCCAGGCTTTATATAGTCACCTAAGAACACCTCCCCCAGCAAGGCGTGGACAAGTTTAACCACCTTAGCAAATAGCACCCAATTGATTCCAATTCTATGCTAATCACTAAGAGGAATGAGTCACATGTGAAGCAGCGAATCAGCGATCATTAATAAACACACATGTGGAGCAGCGAATCAGCGATCATTAATAAACACACATGTGAAGCAGCTTATCAGCGATCTATAATAAAAATATAACTACCTTATGGCCCAGGGATCAGCAATCTTGGCCTTCCGGAGGTTTTAGATCTACATCCCCCATAATGCTCTGCCACTCAGAGTAAGACTCAAAGGAAATGTAGTTCCAAACATCAAGAGCCGCGCGTTCAGTTCCTCAGCAGCTGCTGAATTGTTTCATTGCAGCAGTTCAGTTTGCTGCAGCCGTTTCACTGAACGCTTTGGCTGCGAATATGGAAGTGAAAGGGCAGAGGGTTGCTTGATGAAAACTACTGTTTCTGCAAAATCCACTTTTGTCCATTTTATTAGCACTTTAGTGTTAATGTTTACCATGTGCCAATAAATATTCGCTCTTTTGCTCCACCAAACCTTCAAACTGAACATTTCCTTATTGGATTATTTGCTACGTGGAGGCGGCCATCTTTCCCACGCCCCACTCAACTAACCCCGCAGCACCTCCCCACCTCGCTGCAAGTGCTAAGTTAGCAGTGCTGAGCGCTGAGCTGCAGAACGGCGTTCAGTGGCAAGTTGCTAACTTAGCACTTGCAGCGGCTGAGAAACTGAACGCGCTTCTGGAGAGCCAAAGTTGCTGACGCCCCTTATAGCCGGTGCATTTCCCCGCTCTCACGTAAGCTCCACCTCTTTCTGCTGAGCACATTACTTCCTATGCAGCCGCCATTCTCCATCCAATCAATTGGATCTCAAAATAATTGGCGACCCTCCGTCTTCCTGCAGAGCTGTCACTGCACCATGCGGCGTTAATTATCAGCTTAAACAAAAGACCTGACACTGGGTTTGGACTAATGGGACTAATTCACTATAGCAACGGAAGACCATGAAAGTGTGCTGAGCTCAATACATTGTGACCAGATAACGCATGGACAATACATACTGAGCTCGTTACAATGCAACCATAGAAAGTTAAGACAGCATGTACTTGGCTGATTACAATATGATCACAACACACAATACATAGTTACAGTAAACTGAGCTCATTACAGCATGACTACAAAATGTGACATCCAATGCTGAGCTCATTACAGCATGACCACACAATGCGACCTCAAATAATGAGCTCATTACAGCATGACCACACAATGCGACCTCAAATACTGAGCTCATTACAGCATGACCACAAAATGTGACATCCAATACTGAGCTCATTACAGCATGACTACAAAATGTGACATCCAATGCTGAGCTCATTACAGCATGACCACACAATGCGACCTCAAATAATGAGCTCATTACAGCATGACCACACAATGCGACCTCAAATACTGAGCTCATTACAGCATGACCACAAAATGTGAACATCCAATACTGAGCTCATTACAGCATGACTACAAAATGTGACATCCAATACTGAGCTCATTACAGCATGACTACAAAATGTGACATCCAATGCTGAGCTCATTACAGCATGACCACACAATGCGACCTCAAATAATGAGCTCATTACAGCATGACCACACAATGCGACCTCAAATACTGAGCTCATTACAGCATGACCACAAAATGTGACATCCAATACTGAGCTCATTACAGCATGACTACAAAATGTGACATCCAATGCTGAGCTCATTACAGCAGGACTACAAAATGTGACATCCAATACTGAGCTCATTACAGCATGACCACACAATGCGACCTCAAATACTGAGCTCATTACAGCATGACTACAAAATGTGACATCCAATGCTGAGCTCATTACAGCATGACCACACAATGCGACCTCAAATACTGAGCTCATTACAGCATGACCACACAATGCAACGTCAAATACTGAGCTCATTACAGCATGACCACACAATGTAACGTCAAATACTGAGCTCATTACAGCATGACCACACAATGTGACGTCAAATACTGACCTCATTACAGCATGACCACACAATATGAACTCACCAGATACTGAGCTCATTACAGTGATCAAACAATGTGACGTCACGGTACACTGAGCTCATTACAGTGGCCACTGAACTCGCCACATACTAAGATCATATAATGTGGTCACAAAATGAGACATCATGGCGTACTGACTGAGCTCATTGCAGTGTGGACACACAATGTGAGGTCACAGCATACTGAGCGCATTACAATATGACAAACCATGTGAAATATGGGCACACTGAGCTCATAATGTCGTCAAAAAATGTGACATGGTGTACTGAGCTCATTACACGGTGGACACACTGAAATAAGCCTTTACTGAGCTCATTGCAGTGTAGACACACAATGTGACGTCACAGCATACTGAGCTCTTCACGATGTGAAACAAGTGCATACTGAGCTCATAACGTGTACACACTGCATCCGCCTGTTCTCTCCTCTGGCTCTCAGGGTGGCAGTCATCCACCGCGACCAACCTCCCAGTTCTTTGACCACTTTGCCACCTGGCTTTCTCACTTCCTGTCTTCTAATCTTCCATGCCTAATTCTCGGTGACTTCAACATTCCCATTGACGATCCTTCCGCTCCTGCTGCCTCCAAACTTCTTTCACTCACGTCCTCCCTTGGACTCACACAATCCTCCCTCCTCCCTACCCACCGCGATGGTCACGTTATTGACCTGGTCTTTTCCAACCTCTGCTCCATTTCTGAGTTCAAATGTCGCCCTTTCCCCATCTCTGACCACCACCTTCTCTCTTTCAACCTATCTGGACTTCCTAAACACCCTGCTCCCCCACCCCGCACACACACTCGCAGAAATCTACATGCTGTGGACCCCCATCAATTCTCCAACCTACTTCACCACCTCCCTCATACCTCATCCTTCACCTGCCCTGATGCTGCCACTAATCACTACAACACTACGCTTATCTCTGCTCTAGACACTCTTCCTCCTCTTCGACTCTGTAAGGCCCCACGCCGCCAGCTTCAGCCCTGGCACACCCTCCAGACTCGCTACCTGCAAAGATGCTCCCGCACCGCAGAGCGTGCCTGGAGGAAATCCCGCTCTGAAGCTGATTTTGTTCACTTCAAGTTTATTCTCCGGTCATACACCTCTGCCCTCCACTTGGCCAAACAATCCGTCTTATCTCTTATATCTACACTGTCCTCCAACCCTAAACAGCTCTGGTCCACCTTCAACACCCTCCTCTACCCACCTGCACCTCCCCCCTCAGCTGCCTTCAGCGCTCAAGACCTGGCAGACTACTTCCTCAGTAAAACTCTATCAGAAGCAACATCCCAACACAAGATAGTTATCTGCCACCTCCACTCCCACAGGTCCCCTCTGCCACCCTCTGCCGCTTCCTCCCAGCCACTGAGGAGGAAGTCAATTCCTTATTGTCCTCCTCACATCTCACCACGTGCCGCTCGACCCCATTCCCTCACATCTAATTCCTCCCCTCTCCTCCTCCCTCACCCCTGCTCTCACACACATCTTCAACCTATCTCTCTCCACTGGCTCCTTTCCATCCGCCTTCAAACACGCGCTAGTTACCCCTTTACTAAAAGAAACCATCCCTAGAAACCCCAATCCATCAACTACCGCCCTGTATCCCTGCTTCCCTTCACATCAAAGCTCTTAGAAAAACTAGTCTTCAACCGCCTCTCCCTCTTCCTGTCCTCCAATTCCCTACTTGACCCCCTGCAATCTGGCTTCCGTCCCCTACACTCAACTGAAAACTGCCCTCAAAGTCACCAACGACCTCCTAACTGCTAAAAAACACGCCACTATTCTATTCTCATCCTGCTTGACCTCTCGGCTGCTTTTGACACTGTTGACCACCCCCTCCTTCTACAGACCCTCAACTCTCTGGGTCTCGGTGACATTGCACTAGCTTGGGTTGACTCCTATTTATCCAACAGGTCCTTCTGTGTGTCCTTTGCTGGTAACTCCTCCTCCTCATTGCCTCTATCTGTTGGTGTACCTCAAGGCTCTGTCCTTGGTCCTCTGCTCATTTCCATCTACACCTCCTCCCTGGGCAAAATCATCAACAGCTTTGGCTTTAATTACCACCTCTACGCTGATGACACTCAGATCTACCTCTCTACCCCTGATCTCTCTCCCCGTCCTTTCAAAAGTCAGTGACTGTTTATCTGGCATCTCCTCCTGGATGGCCTCCCACCACCTAAAGATCAACATGTCAAAGACTGAGCTCCTACTTATTCCTCCCTCCAATGCCTCCCCACCTCCTGACTTCTCTATCACGGTGGAGGGTATCACCATCTCCCCATCAAACCAAGTTCGCTGTCTTGGAGTTACACTTGACTCTGCTCTTTCCTTCATCCCCCACATCCAGTCTCTTTCCTCCTCCTGCCGATACCAACTGCGTAATATTTCCAGAATTCGGACATTTCTTACCGCTGTCACCACAAAACAACTCATACACGCCCTGGTAATCTCCCGACTCGACTATTGCAAAATCTCTTATCTGGCCTCCCTCTGTCCCGCCTCTCCCCCTATAATCCATCCTGAACACCTCCGCCAGGCTAATTCACCTCACCCGCCGCTCTGTCTCTGCCGCTCCCCTCTGCGAGTCCCTTCACTGGCTCCCCATCCACTGCAGAATCAAGATCAAAATCCTTATCCTTACCTACAAAACCCTCACTAACTCAGGTCCCCACTACCTGTCCTCACTAATCACCAAATACACCCCAGCCCGCTCCCTAAGGTCAAACAGTGACCTGCGCCTAGCTTCTCCCCGCATCACCTCTTCCCATGATACACTGCAGGATTTCTCACGCGCAGCCCCCACTCTCTGGAACGCTCTCCCTCGTACTGTCAGACTTTCCCCCAACTTCTCTTCCTTCAAACACTCCCTTAAAACATTCCTATTTAGGGAAGCCTACCACCCAACTCACTGACGCAACCATCAATCACTCTCACCTTGCAGTCCTCTCCTCCTGTTTCCAACCCCAACCCTCCCAGATTGTGAGTTCCTACGGGAATAGGGCCCCTCATCTCCTCCTGTACTGTTTGTCAAATGTTGTTCAATGTATTGTAACCCTGTCTAGACTGTGCTTATTGTACAGCGCTGCAGAATATGCTGGCGCTTTATAAAGAATAATAATAATAATAACGTGGTCACAAAATGTGACATCATGGCGTACTGAGCTCATTACAGTGTGGACACAATACCAGAAGTTCCAATGTACAGAGCGGATTACAGCGACTCCATGATCCTAGGTTACATTACGGAGCTCAGGGTCTTGGCTCGCACTTGGCAAGGCCATGAAATACTGAGCTCATTACCGTGTGATCGCACAATATCAGGTCATGGTGTACTGAGCTTTACGGGAAAGAAAGATGTAAAAAGGGATGTACAGCTTCAAAACACAAAGTTGTGAGTAATCGTGGAAAATACACCATAAAACAATAACAATTCCATTATTCTGGTTCTTCACCAGATGATAGAAGCCATAGGAATTAACCCGCTGCACCTTTGTACAGCGCTGCGGAATGTGTTGGCGCTTAATAATATAACCCATTCAGGCACATGGAATAAGGCAGAATTATGTAAATGTATATATAAAAAAAACAATTAAACCCCAAACTGGATGGGTGAGAGGGAGAGACGGTCTAACCGGTCTGACTAGAGAAAGTGAGGATTACACCGGAGCGACGTATGTAATGGTTTCATAATGACGCGGCAATTATCTGATTTATTCTCGCAGACCCAGGCATGTCTACGCCAAGTGCTGGAGCGTGGAATACACCATAGATGGGAAGACGACGAGAAATGAGGAAAAAAAAAATTATATATATTATAGCTCCTGTTGCATAGCAACAAGCAAGCACAGCAAGCAAACGCTTTATGGTTTGATGCGAGCGAGGTGATTCATAAAGTAATTCCTGGGAATGCCGCGATTAACACTTCGTAGCATCGCGTGGCTGTGCCACCAAGGTCTGCCGGCGGACCAACGTGACGACCGGCGTCTGCTTTCCAAAAAAGGGATTGGGTTTATGAGGATTATCTGGGAAAATATAATCAGCCGGTAATTATAAAAAGGTGTGGCCCTGCACAATGTATGAATGAATCAGTCACGCACTCTGTGCAGAGCCCGCAGGCCCCGGTGGCATGGAGGATGCCAAGGAACGACCAAGATGTAGCAAAGGGCGCAAAGCATTGCCCTCTGGCTTTTAAATGCAATTCTCTATGTGTGTCTCTGATTAACCCCTTCACTGCTGAGCCATTTCACGTCTGTGTGCTGAGCTCAACGTTTTTGCTCATCATGTTTAAACGCAATTTGGAGCCACGTTTTATTATATGACCCAGACATATTATATATCCTTTTTTCCGGCAGACTCCCAATATATCATTATTATATGTATACGTCATGCCCTGCCTGTGTATAACAAAAACTGCAATAAAACTTGAATTTTCAATCATCTACAGCGTGTAAAGTGTGCCCCCCCCCCACACACACACACACACATTTAATCATCCGAGCCTTTGCGGTTATATTTTCTATGGGGAGTGCGGTTGCTAAAATAATTAGAAGTGGGGACTCGTTACATTTTTTTGGGGGGGGGGGTTACAAGGTTTTTAGCAACCCCCCCCCCCCATAGAAAAAAGTCATTGGGAACAATATGGCTTCATTAATAAAAACACGTTTTCATTTATTTATTTTTTTATTTTATTTTCTTAATTTGAAAATGGTCATGTATGGTATCATTGTAAATGCCATGCTCTGGCCTTTCGAGTGATACCAAACATGACCCTTTATCTGCCAGTTTTCAGAAGATGGGGGGGGGGTTCAAGGAACCCCCGTCTCCAGGGGATTTCAACAGGCAGCTAGGGGTTCCCTGGCTAACTGAGGTCATCCCATGACGAGGGAAGACCTGGGAGGAGGAGCTGTCATAAATTTTTTTTAAAGAAATGGCGGCCCCCACCAGAACTGGGCCGCGATCCGGCGCCTTAGGGGTTAAAGTCAGGCTCCGCTTAAAAGGGGAGACACTTCCCTTTCAAGCGGTGCCTGGCTTTTCCCTCTACCTCATCCCGATCGAGAAGGGAGAGGGAGCAGAAATGATCCCCCCCTCCTTTCAGGCGATCTCCCGGCTTTGCTAGGTGGTCGCCTGAAAATGACATCACATTTGACGCGATGACGTCATTTGCGTAGGGAGGGCCTTAAAAGCAGTGTGAGTTCCTTGAAGTCAGAAAGCTGCGCGACCCTGGAGCAGAGAGGCGAGTATCTCTCTGGGCTCCCAGTAAGCGGATGACGTGGTTAAAGGAGGCCTATTTTGACCCTACATGCAGTCACATCTCATGGTTTGGGTAGCAGCTATATATTGCTCGGTCTTCCAATAAAAAGCTCCAGATCTATAGGGCAGACTAGATGGGCCGAAAAGTTCTTATCTGCCGACATTTTTCTATGTTTCTATGTTTACAGCCTCGGCTTATTTCTGGGGGCACTAGCAAGGCTCTCTATGTGTACCCGTCTTTAAGCTGCGGCTAAGGACCGGGAGAAAGACACAGGAGACACGAGGAGAAACCAGGGGTCCAGCAAGGACGTGGCATTGGCAGATGCGACCCTGTCGAGGAACAGATCTGTTACAGTTGCGGCTGGACGTAAAATTACGAAGGATAAACGGAGCTGCACTGGCATGTGGTTTTAGGGAAAACTGGAAAGGGGGAGGGACCTGCCCAAATTCTACATTTTCCCTAAAATGGTTAGAATGTTGAAAAGAATTGTTTTCCGGGATTTGTTTTTTTTAGAAGGTGTATTTTACGGCTTTTAGACAAATATTGGACCCGGTCAATGACTGACCAAGATGGGCCTCTCTCTCCAAAACCCCTGCTGGTTTAGCTTTCATTCAACATTTTACACCAAATCCCCTGATGGAGCAGAGTTGAGCGACCTTCAAATAACCGGATCCAGTGTATGTACACGTGTGAACGTACAGGTTACGCTCGAGGCCTCGAACAGGTGGAAACAGAATTCTGGTATCTGCAAGTCAGGAAGCAATTAGTGGGTTAAAAGGGCACCAGCCCTGGGCGAGATACGGTGTACGGTTACAGTGTGACAGCGCCGCGCACTTCATACAAACACCTGTAACAGTGAACAGGTCTTAGAGAAAGCAGGTTTGAAGCTTTAAAAAGGAGCGCAGCGCCGCGGCCACCAAGGTGCCCTTCAGCTGATTTATTCCATTTAATCTGTGCCGTGTCCTAATGGAATCGCCGACGTATAGATTTATTGCTGCTGTTATTGAATGTCCGGACCAGGCTTCCTGCTAGCGGTGCAACACCAACGCCGGAACCGCAAGACGACCATAGCACTGCAGCCGTCGGCAAACTACAATTCCCAAAATGCTCTGCCGGTCTGAAGGTGGGATGACAGTCAGGGGAGTTTTGATCTAGATGAAAAGGATTTTAATGAAGCAGAGAGGCTGGATCTCACACAGCGACTATAGGGCACAAGGCTTCAAACTTCACTCTTTCCAGAAATGCAAAGGAGCAGCCCAGCACACTCACTGTAACAAAAAGCGCGACAAACTAACTGGTTGCTGGAATGCAGCAGCAAAGAGGGCAGAATACAGGGAGAGCCGTGGGGTCAGTCGCTGCTGTACAGGGATAAGATTCAGAGGGTTATAATGAGTGTAAATCCCTGTACAGTACAGATACAAGGTGTTGCTGTAATTGCCATACACAGGCATTATGCAGCACATACAGATACAAGGTGTTGCTGTAATTGCCATACACAGGCATTATGCAGCACATACAGATACAAGGTGTTGCTGTAATTGCCATACACAGGCATTATGCAGCACATACAGATACAAGGTGTTGCTGTAATTGCCATACACAGGCATTATGCAGCACATACAGATACAAGGTGTCGCTGTAATTGCCATACACAGGCATTATGCAGCACATACAGATACAAGGTGTTGCTGTAATTGCCATACACTGGCATTATGCAGCACATACAGATACAAGGTGTTGCTGTAATTGCCATACACAGGCATTATGCAGCACATACAGATACAAGGTGTCGCTGTAATTGACATACACAGGCATTATGCAGCACATACAGATACAAGGTGTTGCTGTAATTGCCATACACAGGCATTATGCAGCACATACAGATACAAGGTGTCGCTGTAATTGCCATACACAGGCATTATGCAGCACATACAGATACAAGGTGTTGCTGTAATTGCCATACACAGACATTATGCAGCACATACAGATACAAGGTGTCGCTGTAATTGCCATACACAGGCATTATGCAGCACATACAGATACAAGGTGTCGCTGTAATTGCCATACACAGGCATTATGCAGCACATACAGATACAAGGTGTTGCTGTAATTGCCATACACTGCATTATGCAGCACATACAGATACAAGGTGTTGCTGTAATTGCCATACACAGACATTATGCAGCACATACAGATACAAGGTGTCGCTGTAATTGCCATACACAGGCATTATGCAGCACATACAGATACAAGGTGTCGCTGTAATTGCCATACACAGGCATTATGCAGCACATACAGATACAAGGTGTTGCTGTAATTGCCATACACAGGCATTATGCAGCACATACAGATACAAGGTGTTGCTGTAATTGCCATACACTGGCATTATGCAGCACATACAGGTACAAGGTGTTGCTGTAATTGCCATACACAGGCATTATGCAGCACATACAGATATTGCATTGCTAATAATCTCATTCTGATCACTACAAACCCCCATAAGCAGGAGATCTCACCATTTTAATTATCTGGCTGCAGCACATTTACTGACACAAAGGCCATTTCTGCTTGTATGAAAAATTTTTAGATACTGGTTGAACGTGAAGAAGACAACAGACACCATCTACTGCCTAAAACCTTTTCCTAACCAGCGAAAGAAAAAAAAAATAGGGATGCACAGACACCAGCATTTTCACCAGTACTTGTACTCATGCAGATGCCCCCAATACTGGAAGCCAGCACTGAGCTTCATCTGTCAAAAATTTCCATTTTACCCTATAATAACTACACATGCCTCATAAGTAAGAATACGCCCCCCCCCCCCCCCAAAAACACTTTGCAGTGAAAGATTTTACCAGTTAATCCCATTCTGTCTAGTGGTGTCACCTCTTCAATGTGTGCAATCGTATAGAGTACATAAAAAAAACACGGCCATCGCAAACATGTCAAAGCAATACGAGTTGGGTACCCCTTATCCGAAACGCTCAGGCCCTGAAATGAAAGATTTGGGATTTTGGGGGGATTTGAGGATAGCTGCATATGATAACGAGATATTTTGGGGGGATGGGCACCAAGTCTGAACACCACATTCATTTGCGTTTCATGCACACCTTATACCAGGCCTCAAAATTTCCACTCGCCTACTCGCATTTGGCGAGTGGAAATTACATGAGGGCGAGTGGAAATGCAGATGCAGGGCAGGATAAGGGTTAGGTGAGGCAACAAGTGGCGAGTAACTCTTAAGGCCTGGCTAGTAGCTTGGGACTTGAAATTTTGAGCCCTGCCTTATACACAGCCTGAAGTGCATTTTATACAGGATTTTTTTCTATCATTTTCTCCCAGTCACATGATGTCAGGGGTGGGATTTTACAATCTTGGCTTCATGTTGGCACTCGGAATATTTTGGAATTGTGGGCAAGGGACACCCAACCTCTATTACAAGAAGATTCAAAGCATCAGGAATGTCTTGCTTTTGTGTATCATCACCCCTTGGATGAAAGGGGGGCATTAAATCTGCCTCCCAGCCATCTGACTGCAACACAAGCCAGTCCTGGCAGTGCCACCACCGGGGTATCGCTCGCCTTAGACCGGGCGCCAATCAATCCAATTCAAGATAAACACACAGAAGTAATGTAGGCGCCGCGCAATTATTTTATTATTATTTTTTTGGGTCTCCATTGTTACTACAGACTAACACGGCTCATTCCAAAATACCGTCTTTTTTATAAAAATGTTCGAGCTAAAAATAGCTCCCGTTTTCATTTTCCCTTCGCTCGCAGCTTTTTAATACTTTGCATCGCCAGCGTGTCGTCCACCCACCCGTTCCTCACATTGTTCCCCAGCTGTCAGTGAGGTTCGCGGCTCTAGCTCTTACACGTAATCGAAACTGCTCCCCCAAACCCACCCCACGTGATGCCCCCTTCGCCCAACGGAAACCTTTAGAGAGGACAGGGACCAAAGGCCGGGACGGATTGTGTCCAGAAGAACGGCATTAAGTCACTTCATTCCAATTCAGATAAATCAATACCTGGCAGATTAAAATATCGCCGACAGCTTTGCCTGAATATTTATGAAGCAGCAGGTACCGTGGAGAAGCGGAGGGGCGGATGAGAAAAAAAAACAAATACACCCAACGCAATACTCCATTACTGTTCAGCAACCCATCACACAAAACCAGCCACCTATCACCACACACACACAAACCTCTCACCACACAAAACCAGCCACCTGCCGTCACACCCCCATAACAATCCTTAGCATCTCCGTTAGTGCTCACACACAACCAGCCACCTCTCACCACACACAACCAGCCACCTCTCACCACACACAACCAGCCACCTCTCATCACACACAACCAGCCACCTCTCACCACACACAACCAGCCACCTCTCACCACACACAACCAGCCACCTGTCGTCAAACACCCCCATAACAATCCTTAGCATCTCCGTTACCTCTCACCACAAAACCAACCGCCACACACAACCAGCCACCACCACACCTCTCTCACCACAACCAGCCACCACAACACACAACCAGCCACCATAACACACAACCAGCCACCACAACACACAACCAGCCACCACAACACACAACCAGCCACCACAACACACAACCAGCCACCACAACACACAACCAGCCACCACAACACACAACCAGCCACCACACCACACAACACCAGCCACCACAACACACAACCAGCCACCACACCACACAACACCAGCCACCACACAACACCAGCCACCACACAACACCAGCCACCACACAGCTCTCTCACCACGCAAAGCCAGCCACCACACACACACCCCTCTCTCACCACACAAAACCAGCCACCACACATGTACACACAGCTCCATCAAAACCAGCCAGAGACACAGAGACACACACACACACCTGCCTCAAACACACAAAACTACAATCAGAGGATGTGTATAAAGGAGGATGGGTATAGAGTAGGGATAGACAGGTACAGATTTTCAGCAGCCTTTCTGGCCGATACCTGGTGTTGATATTCTGTACATTTAAAAAGTTGTAAAAATAACAAAATTATTTTTATTTATATAGCGCCAGCATATTCCACAGCGCTGTACAATGGGCACAATATTGACAGGGTTATAATACATTGAACAACAATTGACAAACCGGTAGGTACAGCAGGAAACGAGGGCCCTATTCCCATGAGCACGCATAATCTAGACATTATAAATAACATGGTCATGTCTAGACTCTTGCCTTCGCAATGAAGACTCCTATGACCCTGTAGGTAAGAGGTCAGAAGCCCTGGTCCTCCAGAAGCTTTGCAATTATATCTGCTATGAACTCAGCTACTCGTTTCTTAGAGCCTCATGGAAATGTAGTTCCGAAATATCCGGGGGTCCAAGATTGCTGACCCCTGCTGTAGCAAAAAGGTACCAGAAATACAGGGGTCTATTGGACCCCTGCATCTCCTGTATAGGGAATTCCCTGCCAGATAGAAGGGAAGCCACCACTCTCATGAGCAATACCGTCAGCGAGCAGGGGAAGCCACGGATCGGCACTGTTCTATGGGACCTTGCGTGTCGCGGCTGCAGTGAGCCAACTTGTCCGATTATCGGCAATATCGGAAAGTAAAATGAAGGTATAAGTAATTTTGGAATATCGGGGCATGATAATCTGTCTATCCCTAGTATAGAGTAAGAAGAGATAAGGTGAGGATCGAGTGGCTACTCTAGCGGGGCCTCCAACGTCTCCTGCAACTCGACTGTTACATCTCCTCACTGTAAATTAATGCTTCCTATACTTTGTGCCAGAAGTGTTAATTTGCAGGCAGGAGGAAAGTAATCAGCGATTTCAATGTCGCTCATTATTCTCATCTGTAACAAATATTTAAGAAGAAATGAGAGCATGATCTTAGGGCCCATTCACACTGAGCGACATCACCGGTGACTGGAAACTGGCAAAAGTAAAAAATCCCGGCTGCTGGTGAATCGAAGGAAATTCCTCCACTTCAACCAGCTCGGGGGGCGCACTCCACACATCCTGACCACTTTATAACTGAGGTGGTCAGGAGGATGTGAGTGTCCCTTTAAAAGAACATCGAGCCACCAAAGAGCAACCAATGAAGGATATTCGCGAGGTGGCAACAAGCAAGAAATTAAGTAGCACCTCACAGAAAGCTGTAGCCCAGGTCTGTCAAAATCCAACCCCCCAGATGTTTCTGAACTACAACTCCCATGATTCTCTGACCATCTGCTGCATTCAAAAGAATTCTGGGAACTGTAGGCAATCAACATCATGTGCTTGCGTTTGACACCCCTGCTGCTGTAACCAAAAGAAGCATATAAATAAATATACAAAGACTTCATTCCCAATCAATACATGGGCCGACAAATCCAGGAGCCCGGTAGCCACTTGCTTCTTGAATTTCTCTACGGCTCCAAACGCACAGGAGTCCATTTTTTTTTTTTTTTTTTTTAATAGACTTTAAACCATGCACAGCCCTGGCCCTCCAGATATTTTTGGAACTGCATTTCCCACAAGACTATAAATCGATGTATTGCGTGGCTAAGTATTCTGGGAGATGTAGTGTCAAAGCAGCTGGAGGGCCAAGGCCGAGCACCGCGGGCTCTAAACCTCGATATACATTAATCAACATCGCTACTCCATTGATTCAACAACTAATTTCCTGCAAACCTTGGATCCAAGACACAAGAAAAAGGTGTTAAACATTTCATATATCCATGTGGCAGCCGAGGTAAAAACAGGCAGCACACAAAAAAAAAAAAAAAAAAAGGGGGGGGGGGAAGAAAAGAAAACGCAAAACAAAACTCTGGGTGTAAAGAATTAACTAAAACCTACATTTTATAAAATTAACTTTTCACAGACAAAGCGGAGGAGAGAAAAACATTTAAAAAAAAGATATATCGGAAAATTATTGTTCTTAACGCTAGGACTGGCAAAAAGCGGGGAAAACAAATAATACATATAAATAATACTTTCTACTACTACAAGAAAACAGAAAAAAGATTACAGGGTCTATTTGCAACGCTCTACGTTTCAGATAATTTCAGCTCATTTTGTCACTTCCATTTCATATATACGGCAAATTCACTATTTAGTGAATGGTCCCCAAAAGCAGTTATCGGACGTCAGCGGAAAAAAAACGAAGTGGCATCGTTACGTGAGCCCAGGTCAAATATTTTCCCTCGGCCGTCGTGATTAGTTTTCCTCCGCTAGTTCCCGGATTCTCCCCTCAGCGAGCAGCGCCGAATCATTGGCAAATCTTAATTTCTCCCAATAAAGCAGACGGCACTGGTCATATTGGGTTAAGCAGACGGCACTGGTCATATTGGGTTAAGCAGAAGGCACTGGTCATATTGGGTTAAGCAGAAGGCACTGGTCATATTGGGTTAAGCAGAAGGCACTGGTCATATTGGGCTAAGCAGACGGCACTGGTCATATTGGGCTAAGCAGACGGCACTGGTCATATTGGGCTAAGCAGACGGCACTGGTCATATTGGGCTAAGCAGACGGCACTGGTCATATTGGGCTAAGCAGACGGCACTGGTCATATTGGGCTAAGCAGACGGCACTGGTCATATTGGGCTAAGCAGACGGCACTGGTCATATTGGGCTAAGCAGACGGCACTGGTCATATTGGGCTAAGCAGACGGCACTGGTCATATTGGGCTAAGCAGACGGCACTGGTCATATTGGGCTAAGCAGACGGCACTGGTCATATTGGGCTAAGCAGAAGGCACTGGTCATATTGGGTTAAGCAGAAGGCACTGGTCATATTGGGCTAAGCAGACGGCACTGGTCATATTGGGTTAAGCAGACGGCACTGGTCATATTGGGCTAAGCAGAAGGCACTGGTCATATTGGGCTAAGCAGACGGCACTGGTCATATTGGGCTAAGCAGACGGCACTGGTCATAGTGGGCTAAGCAGACGGCACTGGTCATATGGGCTAAGCAGACGGCACTGGTCATATTGGGTTAAGCAGAGACGGCACTGGTCATATTGGGCTAAGCAGACGGCACTGGTCATATTGGGCTAAGCAGACGGCACTGGTCATATTGGGCTAAGCAGACGGCACTGGTCATATTGGGCTAAGCAGACGGCACTGGTCATATTGGGCTAAGCAGAAGGCACTGGTCATATTGGGTTAAGCAGACGGCACTGGTCATATTGGGCTAAGCAGACGGCACTGGTCATATTGGGCTAAGCAGACGGCACTGGTCATATTGGGCTAAGCAGACGGCACTGGTCATATTGGGCTAAGCAGACGGCACTGGTCATATTGGGTTAAGCAGACGGCACTGGTCATATTGGGCTAAGCAGACGGCACTGGTCATATTGGGTTAAGCAGACGGCACTGGTCATATTGGGCTAAGCAGACCACACTGGTCAATTCACATGGCCTGATTTTATTTGATACAGAATCAGATATCCTGTTTCCGCCCTCAACCCTTCTAGATTGTAAATTCCCACGGGAATAGGGCCCTCGTTTGAGCGCAATCCTCCATAGGAGGATCGAGCCTTGCAGTGCTGAGCGCACTAACTGCTCAGCGAGGTGGCCAGACGGGCGTCAGAGTAGAAGGAACGTCCACTCACATGGACTTTCCTTACGCTCTTCAAAAAGCTCGTCTGACCACAGCCTAAAAAGGTTCATGGACCATTTGGGACGAAAAGGCATTACAGACGGATTGAGATACATCTCCATAATGACACCTGACATCACCGCGCATCCAAGAAAACATCTGGTTTGCGGGTGCCAGTTCCACCATACAAAGCGTGTGAAAACGTATTCTCCGAAGACGTGACTAACAATCCTTACGAGGCTGTGCCCACAGCAGCTTGTCTACTCTTGCAATCTTTGCATCATGGCGATTAAAAGGTGATATCATGGGGTTTCACGGCCGGAGGAACCGAGCATCGGCTGGGTAAGGGCTAAACCAACCATGAACAAACGACCCATAGAAAGACAAAGACGAGAGTAACCGCCTTCTACCCACCCAAAGGACACCACCTTCTGGTTTTAGTAGAAGTATGTCCAGGTGTTGCCCAGTATATTCATGTAGTCCACCGTTGCGTGGTAGCTCCACGTAATCAAGAGGACCACAAATGGTAAGACGCAACATACCAATCCAGGCGCAGCCGATAGAACAAGCAGCAGAAAGATGGGCAGGATGACGGGAAGAGCCTTTGATTCTACACGGTTACCAACCCGACTCAGGTGATCCTAGTCTTATGACCCATTAAGTTCACTACCATCCACCAGGGTGAACACGGAAGATGGAGTCATGCGCTTGGAAGGGCTCGTTGGTTTCTGTATTGATGAACGCGGCTTAGCCCGGGCCATGAAATCGCTTTCTGCTGGTTCATGAAGTCAGACATGCAAAGAATTATCTAGGTCAGGGATCCTCAATCCTCCCTGCCTTTTGTTTGGGAGTCACAGCAGCAGGAGGTGGTCAGTCACGAGGAGAGGCGCCGCATTGCCGAAATGCCCATCAATTTGCACCACCCCCCCCCATAATGTATAATATATGGATTTCACTACTTTCTGCCTTTGACAGCCCTCTGCAAACCCTGCCCTCTGCAAACCCTGCCCTCTGCAAACCCTGCCCTCTGCAAACCCTGCCCTCTGCAAACCCTGCCCTCTGCAAACCCTGCCTTCGTTCTGTCCTTTCTGTTCTCTCTGCCCTGTGTGTGGCCGCTGCGCAGCAAGTCAAGAAAATAGCACCCGCGGGTCATCTGACGGCGCCTGCCTTATGTGCTGCTAATATGGCGCTGAAGGATTCGGCAGGGGTCCGCAAGCCGAGGAAAGGGTAACAGTGATCTAGATGGATCAGAGGAAAATGTCCATCCGTTAATAAAAAGGAGCCGCCCATGAGATAAGAATGAAACAAGCGAACACGAAGCACGAGTCTAAAAACAAAGGGATTATTATCCAGAGCGTCACCAAGATCCATTAAAGCCGAGTTACATTTGGCAAAAGACTCCCCGGGGCTGCGCTTCCTGAAATGATACCGTCCTCAGGCAGCAAGTATCTAGAGATAAAGGAGAGGAACATAAAAAGTCCAACACCACGAAAACACGCCATGTCCTTACTGTGTTTATTTGATGTTGCTGATATCTTACATGTGTTTTGTTTTTCTCTTGTATGTTTAGTTAAGAAAATATTTTCCTCTATATGTGTCACTGGGTCCATCCATTGTGTGATATTTTCCTCTATATGTGTCACTGGGTGCATCCATTGTGTGATATTTTCCTCTATGTGTCACTGGGCGCATACATTGTGTGATATTTTCCTCTATATGTGTCACTGGATGCATCCATTGTGTGATATTTTCCTCTATATGTGTCACTGGGTGCATCCATTGTGTGATATTTTCCTCTATATGTGTCACTGGGTGCATCCATTGTGTGATATTTTCCTCTATGTGTCACTGGGCGCATACATTGTGTGATATTTTCCTCTATATGTGTCACTGGGTGCATCCATTGTATGATATTTTCCTCTGTGTCACTGGGTGCATCCATTGTGTGATATTTTCCTCTATATGTGTCACTGGGTGCATCCATTGTGTGATATTTTCCTCTATATGTGTCACTGGGTGCATCCATTGTGTGATATTTTCCTCTATGTGTCACTGGGTGCATCCATGATGTGATATTTTGTGTTGTAAACTGCCACCCACCCCCCCCCTCCCCAGTATCTTTCCATCACTTGCTCCTCACTGTGTGGCTTCGGCCATAGACTGGAGTGAATGGGTCAGTCACCGACTCACATCATTGTATTGTGTGGGATGTATTCAAAGGACATCACCAGGTGGGTAGATTAGAAGCCTTTGAGCTCCTCTTATCCCATTCAGCTGCCAGCTCTCATCTCGGGTAGCAGCGACAACACAAGAGATCCCCGCAGCCTTATCTAAACATTCCCTCCTCCACCTCATTAACTGTTAAACCACAGCAGTAAAGGGAAACGTTGCGTCATGGGGGAAAAAAAATAAATGCCAAAAAATGGAATCAGGAGATAAAAAAAAAAAAAAAATGTAAAAAAGAAAAATAAAGTTAAGTAAAAAAAAAATAAGCATGTGGTTATGTCTGTAATGCACAAGTTAATCTAGTTCCAGCTTATGGAAGTGGTGACGTGTCTTTAAGCCTTGGAATAAATCATCTAAAACATTGCATCGTAAAGCAAAGATCCGGCCAAATGCTGAACAACCCCAGAAATCAAGCAAAGCTCTTGTGCCGTGTGAGGGTGAATGTTTCACCTGTGGATACTGATTAAATTCCACAAAACAAAGACGCGTTAATTGGTTTCACATTGAGAATGCAGTTTGGGAAAGTTAAGAATCCGGGAGATTTATCAAAAGAAAAAAAAAAGGTTATTATTTATAAAGCGCCAGCATATTCCGCAGCGCTGTACAATGGGCACAATGTAGACAGGGTTACACAATACATTGAACAACAATTGACAAACCAGTACAGGAGGAGTTGAGGGCCCTATTCCTGTGGGAACGCACAATCTAGAAGGGTTGGGGGTGAAAACAGGAGGAGAGGTGAGAGCAGCGGGCCGCAAGGTGAGAGCAGCGGGCCGGTTGCGTCAGTAAGTCGAATGCTCGGCTTCTCTATATAGGAAAGTCTTAAGGGAGCGTTTGAAGGAAGGGAAACTAGGGGAAAGTCTGACCGTACGAGGGAGAGCGTTCCAGAGGATGAGGGCTGCGCGTGAGAAATCCTGCAGTGTATCGTGGGAAGAGGTGATGCGGGGAGAAGCTAGGCGCAGTTTAATGTTAGGACAGAGCTCGGCAAAGTCAGGGGTCCGGTAGCCGCCGGCTCCTACATTTCCTGAAGTATTCAACACAAATGTATATGGAATAATAATTTAAATATTTTAGTCGTTTTCTTACTATCGCCTAAACTTTAAAAGGAATGTGCCAGGCCGTGTGGTAGGAGACCCCTCATGGAGCATGTCGAGCTACAAGATCTGGGGATGTATCATTTGGCCAACTCCAGACCAAAACACGGAACAACCGGGAAAATATCCAAGTTCCTGGTTTCGATGGTCTTGGTGGTTCCTCAGACAGGTCTAGAAAGAAACTGCATCGCGTTACCATCTCAGTCAAGTTTTAAGACAGAAAGCGGCATGGAAAAACAGACAGACCAAATCGACCATACAACAGGACGTCTTGATTTCTGGCCAACTTTAGACTTCACAAGAATCCCAACAAAGAAAACGGTCCAAGCGCCAACTCGTAACGGAGCCCTCTCCATGTTTCAATGAAGAAACGATCTGTATATCACATTGAGATGGGCACAGGTGATCCCAGATAAAGCCTCCCTACAGGATGCAACATGGTCAAAGAGTGGCCAAACTCCTCACCTCTCAAAAGCAAAAAGACCGGTCACTCTGGATAATCTAGGGCTGGGCGATGCCCTGGGTTTAAAAAAACGAGGATAATCGTGATTTTACTCTTGCAAAAATCGAAGACTATGGATTTGATAATTTACGGAGAGTCCACCTGAGCAGCGGCAGAACCGACAGGCGCCTGCCCGAACCGATCTGCTCTGCTGATGCTCAGAGCGTCCACCAATTAACAAGTCCAGAGTCCCTCATTTTCACAAGAGTAAAATTCCCATCAACACCAACCTCCAATAAAATAGGGTATAAATCGTCCAGCCATAGTCACAACGTATCCAGGGAGCTTGACCTTTAATCAGGATACACAGCTCACCTGACGTTTTGGTTCCAATCAGGAGACATCCTGAAGTCAGCTTGAGAAAGGCTCCAGACTGGAGGCGAAACGTCACGCGAGACGAATCAAGCTCCCCGGTTACCTTTGCCCGAGTGTCCTGTCTTTTCACCATTGATTGATGAAGAAATGAGGTTTCAGACATACAGGGTGTGAGGAACGTATGAGAATCGAAATACTTAGACATCGGCCACCAACATCCCAAGCTCAAAATTGGCACAGAATGAAAAAAAGAAGAAAAAAAAAAAGCACCCAAATTCCCCTGTGATCTCGTAAAATCTCTGGTGAGCGTGCATAGACATTCACCACGCCAGACATGACGAATCCAAGCGATGCCAGGTACCAACAGGCCCCCATCCTGCTCTGTTCTGGACAAACTAGTTCAGGAGACATCATCTCTGGCTCCAAAAAGGTGTAGTTGGTTTTAGTTTCTCCTACATCAAATGTAAAATGTGTCACGACCTGCATTAGGCGTCTGCGTTATAAAAGATAGGGAATGCTTAATGCGTTAGTCGTCAAGCAAAAAGGCTGACAATGCCAGAGCATGCGGGAAACTAGCCCAATCCTACATTAAAGGGCCAGAACCACCAAAAAATGAAACGTCCTTACTGTGTTTATGTGATGTTGTTGATATCTTACATGTGTTTTGTTTTTCTCTTGTATGTTTAGTTAAGAAAATATTTTCTTCTATATGTGTCACTGGGCGCATCCATTGTGTGATATTTTCCTCTATACGTGTCACTGGATGCATCCATTGTGTGATATTTTCCTCTATACGTGTCACTGGGTGCATCCATTGTGTGATATTTTGTGTTGTATCTTTCCATCACTTGCTCCTCACTGTGTGGCTTTGGTCATAGAATAGAGCGAATGGGTCAGTCACCGACTCACATCATTGTATTGTGTGGGATGTATTCAAAGGACATCACCAGGTGATAGATTAGAAGACTTTTAAGCTCCCCGTTTTATCTCATTCAGCTGCCAGCTCTTATCTCATGTAGCATGGAGAACAACAGACCTCCTGCTTCCTTATCTAAACATTCCCTCCTCCATCTCATTAACTGTTAAACCATAGAAGTAAAACTTTTGTGCGGATTTTATTAAATGTTGCATCATGGAAACAATTCACAAGATGAAAAAAATATAGCTTTCAAGTAAGTACATGTAAGGGGGGGGGGGAACGACAGTATGCGTTTTATAAGGCGGTTTCATTTGTGATGCACACGTAATCCAGTTACAGATTGTGTACGTGTTCGTGTCCTTTTACACAGCATTCTATAAAAAGGAGACAAAATCCCAGTTTTCTGATCTCGATGTTTTAGGGTTTTTTTCTCTTTTTTTAAAGAGTTTTCTAATCGTAATTAACAGAATCCCCACCGGAGACCCCTGCGCGTCTGGTCCGCTTTACCGACGCGCGTCTGGTCTGCTTTACCGACGCTCGCTTGCTTTAAATAACTTCCTCGCCAAATTCCTGAGACCATATAAGTACACGGCACACGCGCCAGACGTTCTGCTTACACCAGCTTAAGAAAGATGTCAAGGAGCGAACAATAAATGAGCCGTTTCGTCGGCTCCTTCTCGCAAAGTCCAACACATGCCCTGGGTATACATTGACGAATGTTAACCTTGTGTTGGTACATTTTGTGCTAAAGTTTCTTTGCTCCAGGGAGCTCTCTTCCGCTCTCCATCTGAAAGCTGATCTTTATCCCTTGTAAACGCTACACGGCTGCCTTCAACGTAGGCCGGGGTCAGACGAGCGGTAGTAAGAGCGGACGTTCCTTCCCCTCGACGCCCATCTGGCCACCTCGCTGAGCGCACCAACGCTGCAAGGCTCGATCAATCTATGGAGGAATCACACTTTGCAGCCCCATCAACGCACATCCTAGCACTTGTTGGCGCCTACCCAAGCATTCATGTATGACTGCGACGATGGACGATAAGAAGTCTGTGAGCCACATACAGCCTAATGTAGCACATACAGCTCCGGAAGGAATAAAGGTTTACTCCTTCGGAAAATATAAACCAAAGACAGATCGAGCATCCCTAATCCGGAATACCGGTGAGCTCGATCATTCCAGGTATCAGGATCTAATGTCCGAGAGGAAGGAGATTATGGCAGGGTGAGCCGCGAACACCTTTCCTGTTGTAGCGGCATCATGTACACACGCTGGGAGCGCAGTACAGCCTTTCTCTGCGGACACGCTGCACAGAACCAGCGTGACTCCAGGAAGCATGTCGCCCACTGGGGCTGCACCGAGGCTTCCAGCATGTGCTGTGCTCTGCTGCAGCGCACGAGAGCCGCGTCTCAGAGCAGCACGACCCTTCAGGAGCGTCAGGGAGGAGAGAATGACTAAAATCCAGATGTCTCTGAAAAAACCAGATTTCGGGTGCCCAACCTGTAATTTGACATGCCGACAATTACCAGACTAAAGTTACACCAGGAACGCCAGAAATAAGGCCTGGAAGCTGGACACACGCGGAGTCAGGGGATGGCGTGCAAATACATAGGTGTAGAATAATAATCCAAACATGTTGGAAGAAGTCACTGGCCACCTGGCTAGTGAGTCTGAAGATCTCTACTAAAGGATTAGAGAGAAAGAAGGAAAAAGAAAAGCAGCAAACAAAAGCCTGGAGAAAAAAAAAAAACACCAAAAAAAAAAAAAAAAGATTTGTGGTTATCAGAATCATCAAGCTCAAAATTCTTTTGATGGAATTTTACTGCACTGTGGCCGTTATTTCAGACGTCGAGCAGTGGGCCATCAAGGCAAGCAGGAATCAATGCCTGGTGCCAGACGTACCACTGGAAGTCCATACTATACCTGGGATTCGGGAAGGCAGGGAGTCGTCCCACGGGGAAACAAGACTGTCCCCCTATGCACACAGGAAAAAAAACAAACCTCTGAATTTAGGACTTGGCAATTTTATATCAAAATTTAGGAGCCGGTGAAAAATAAAATTTAAAAAAAAAAAAGTAAAATATTTAAAAAAAAAAAAAAACAGGAAGGGAAATGTTTTGTTTGAGCCAGAGATGAACTTCAAGCAGGCAAAGGCTACCACTGGCCCTGGGATTAGCCAAGCACTACCCTAGTTTAGAGAGATCGACCTCTAATCCAGGGCTCAGCAACCCTGGCCCTCCAAATGGGTTGGAACTGCAATTCCCATGAAGCTTGGCCAATGTAAGGAGTAACTAAAAGGGGGGTTATTGACTACGGTGCACTTCGGCAATTTCAGTTCGTCGCCCCGGCGGTAAATTCACTAGTCACCACAGGGGCCGAATGCTGCAGAAAATAGCCGACGATCCGACGAACTGACCACAGCACGCCGATGAAAAAAAGCCGATCAGCCACCGAATTGGTTAAAAAAAAAAAATTAAAACAATAAAAATGCATGAAAATAATAAAAAGGTCCTATAAAAATTAAAAAACAGCTACTGAATAAATAATTTTTTTTAAAAAATAATGAAAAGCTTTTTGCTGATACCGAGAAGAAAAAAAAAAAAAATGGACTAATAAAAGAAAGGATTCGATGTAAAAAAAAAAAAAAAACAAACCTATGGGATTCCCCCACACTTAAACCTGTCCGGCTGAACCACCGCAAATCTAGGCAGTTCATCAACATTTCGGCGGTCCCCGAATAGATTAACCATTGCTTCTCTATGGGGGATTTCACTGCTGCCCAATTTCGCTGGCAATTTGTCAAACGCCACCAAATTGCACTGTTCGGCGCAATTTGATGGCAAGTTTGGCTCTTATTGGACAACCCCTTAAGCATCGTGGGAGATGTAGTCTCGAAACATCTGGAGGGCCACGTTTGCCGACCCCTGCTCCAAGATGTGCCACAGAAAGTGAATAAAATGACACAGGCTTCAATAAATATAAATATATATAAATATATATATATAATCCTACACACACCCCCCGGCGGAAGAAAAAGATGAAAATACAGCTGCAGGCTACAGCGCTAACATATTCCGTAGCGCTTTACAAAGACCAACAAAGCTGAACGCACAAGCCAATAGATTTCTGAAAGCTGCTGAGAGGGACGCGGTGGAGAGCCGCGCCGCCGCTCCTACTGTGTGTCGTCCATGATCAACATCAGTTTCTACAAAAAGAGACAAACACGCCGCCCCCTCTGTGTTACATTTACTGGCCCCCAGAGGGGTTCGGGTGGGATCGTCAGGATAGATTAGGAAACAGTACCCCGAGCCGACGTCCCGCAGCGCAGAGAATGTGCAGCTTAAATGGACATTTCAGTTTTGAGGAGAGTAAATAACATTACGCTGTAACGCGTCCCGAGAAGAGCGGGGAGTTACACCAAAATAGACCCAACGCACGTTATCTCACCCGAACTTTAAAAAGGGGCACTACTCATCCTGACCACTTTATTGATTTACTATTCACAAAGCTCCGAAACTGAGCTCGTTTCCCTTCAGCCGAAAACACTGAATTCACCAAATTTTGAAAGGTACCGTTCTGTGCAATTTGGTGGCAAATTCACAGTTTAGTGAATAACCCCTATAGTTAGCACTTAAATATAGAATAAAAGAGCAATTCCACATAATGGAAATTTACTCGTTTTACATTTTTTCATTTATTCTTTACAGAAATATCGCCGGGATGAAAGGTTCTGAACTCTAAATGGCGATGTAACAGCAACTGGGGTTTACTCATCTCTGGCTTGTGGATCAGACCCGAACCTGTTACAGCGTCTGTCCCTTCTCTTCAGCCAAGCTGATCCGCAGCAGCTTTCCTTCTCACAAGCCTCAGCCAGAACCTGACGGAGTGTTGTATATTTCTATGTATCTCTCCCCCAAACATCAGACACACCGCTTAATGCAGGGGAATGAATATGCTTTATGGGAAAATGGGGTCCATTATAGTAGGAACAGAGAGGGGGAGGTAACAGGACACAATCAGAATACACACGTCTTTTTTTTTTTGAGAAAGGATTTTACCAGGAAGGATACATTGAGATTTCTCTCGTTTTCAAGTATGTCCTGGGTGGCGAGTATGTACCGTTAGGTGTCTTGCCCAAGGACACTTACTGGAGAAGCGCTTTTGCCAGGATCGAACCTGTGTCTCCACGGTTATAGAGAAGTGATGTTACCTCTACTCCACCCAGCCAGCACTCTATTCACTAAAAAGGTGAAACTCAGGAGAATTGGCAGAAGAAGTGAAAATTCTAGGTCAAAATAGCCAAACCATTAAAATTCTACCATTTACCTCCCTTTCCAAATCGGCTATTTGGTCTCTGCCAATTCTCCTGAGATTCACCTTTCTTTGAATATACCTGATTGTCTACATGAGGGGGGGGGGGGAGTCGAATTCCTTCAGAGGGTGCAGAAACCTAATTAGCACACACTAGATGTATTCGCAAACAGAGCGCATCAGATCAATCTAAGGACAGATAGAGATACAATGTAGACGTATTGTTCTTGCTAACACTAACTCCTAAAATACAAACAGTTTCAAGACAGAAATACATTTAACTCAATAACCCTTTAGGTGCCCCTTATGCCCATTGTCCTTGAGAACTGGCTTTGCCAAATTGGTCCACGATCTCTTAGCAAGAGGCCAGAATCCACAACTCTCCAACAGGCACAGAGGATAGATATATATATATTAGTGTGGGCAAGGGTGCCAAGGAGCGAGAGCTTCGGTTACAGGCGTCCCTTATCTCGCACATTGTCACATGGGGTCTGCATTATCAACATACAGGTAGAAATGGCCTTTGTGTCAGTAAATGTGCTGCAGACATAATAAAACGGTGAGATCTGCTTACACGGGTCTGCATTATCCGCATACAGGCAGATACAGTAAATGTGCTGCAGACAGATAATAAACCGGTGAGATCTCCTGCTTACACGGGGTCTGCATTATCAGCATACAGGCAGATACAGTAAATGTGCTGCAGACAGATAATAAACCGGTGAGATCTCCTGCTTATGGGGATTTATAGTGATCAGAATGAGATTATTAGCAATGCAGCTTATAAATACCTGTCAAAAACATCAGTATCTTTATAACAAACCCCAAAACAAGACTGACCATCAGATCCACAGCAACGGCACATGACACAAGTTTCAATTTAAATGCTACTTTATACACCGGGCAAGAAGGGAACAAAACCGTTTCTGTGCGACAAAAAGACACAAGACCGAGTCCTGCGTCGTTGTAGATAAAGCCTCGGAGGTGACGCTTATGGAATCGGTCGCGTATTACGTGGAGAGATCCTTCCAGGGTTACAGTACGGAGGCCGCAGCAACTGTTTGCCATTAATCTTTAAAAAGAAAAGAAAAAAAAACACAAACACACACGCAGAGCTGCGTGTAAGGCGATATGCTCCGCGAGGAACGCCACCGAAGCAGTTTTCTTTTAAGGACCATTGTTTAACCTTAAAGGACGGGCCGGCGCGATGGGAGATAGGATTTCATTAGAATAGATCAGCATGCAGGTCTCATTTCTCACGAAATGCTGCACCAAACCTGAATCGCAAGCGCAGCAACATGCTCGCCTGATCGTGGCATCCGCCGGCTGCTCAGACCGCTCCAACGACTCGCCGGAAAATCATCCGGGCTAATAAGGAACAGACAAATGGTGTTTTTACGAGGATTGACGTGTTACTCCCGTGTTGTTGATTGCATGGGATGGGGGGGGTAACATCTGCTGCAATGCAACAAAACAAGAGGGGGCTTTAAAACGCACGCGATGCTCTCTACGGCCCAAACACCTGGATGGGTGCAGGAGCATCCACCAGCAGAAAGCGGTGGCCACTCGCGCATTTTATAAGCCCCATTTAATTACCAAAAGGGCTCTGGCGGCCAATCGTGTAGCTCGGAACACTCAGCCGGCCCGGCGGAACATGCCGAGTTCCACAATTAAAAGCCGGCGTTCCGAGCATTTCATTTCAATCCACACGCGGTAACGTCTATGCTTTTTCCACACTATGCGGTCTGTAGTGGGGGGGCACGCCGCAAGCAGGGAATCCTTATTCATGGAAGGATTGCAGCATCACCACATCTGGATTCATTTAACATCTATTGCAACATCAAACCAGGACCAAGGTGAGCTTTTCCGGAGTTTGCAAAGGAGGGGGGGTGCACGGTATACAGAATAGACGTGCGCAATCTGCCACAAATCCCCAACACGCAAGGGTTTCCCTTTAAAGTAAGGGTCGGCAACCTTGTCCCGCCAGATGTTTTAGAACTACATCTCCCATGATGCTCTGCCAGTTATTCGATCGGGTGAGCATTATGGAAAATGGAATTCCGATACATCCAGAGTTTGCCAACCCCGGCTTTATAGCACGAGTATAACCGACATGACAATCGTCCCCCGTCCAGGGATCCTCTCCCAAAAAACAGGGATTTGTTGATCTGTGTAAGCATCATGACGTGTTGGCCCAGGCACAATGCAGGAGATGAGGCGCCGGCGTGTGCAAACATGGGCCGCCCGAGCCAGATTTCATTTCTTATCTTTATTTGAAGACTAATACAGTGTTTACAGACAGCGGCTAATACGGGAGTCGTGGCTGTAAATCCGGCCGGTGAGCGGCAAAGCAGACAGTTAAAAATACACGAGGAATGGCCGGGACGCCGATCAGCAGCGTCACAAGAACATTCCCCAAACGCATGGCTGGATAATCTGTGGCGGCATCACTCGCCTCGTGCCAAGGCAGCACAATGTGCGCCTTAAAAAATAGGGGCTAACCTTCACCAGTGAGCGGCGCCGCCTGGGCGTCTAGCATGACAATGCACGGGATGTTAAAATCACCCCAAAGGCCCAACGTCCTGCGACGACAACAATTAGTAACACGGTCTCGGCTTAGTAACGGCTTGAACCCCCCCCCAAGCTTTCCCATACAACTCTCAACCCCTCCCCCATATACAACCATTCTTTGCTGCACTCGAGCTGCCCCCCCATATCCAACCTTCCCGTGCGGCGCTCGAGCTGCCCCCCCATATCCAACCTTCCCATGCGGCGCTCGAGCCTCCCAGACGGTGCTGGAGCCCCCCATACAGCGCTGGAACCCCTCCATATCTAGCCTCCCACACGGCGCTGGAGCCCCTCCATATCTAGCCTCCCACACGGCGCTGGAGCCCCCCACATATCCAGTCTCCCACACGGCGCTGGAGCCCCCCACATACCCAGTCTCCCACAAGGCGCTGGAGCCCCCCCACCATATCCAGCCTCCCACACGGCGCTGGAGCACCCCCATATCCAGCCTCCCACATGGCGCTGGAGACCCCCCATATCCAGCTTCCCACACGGCGCTTGAGCCCCCCATACGGCACTAAACCCACCCCATATCCAGCCTCCCACACGGCGCTGGAATCCCCCCCCCCATATCCAGCCTCGTGGGCGGTGCTGGAGCCCCCCCCACATCCAATCCCCCCCACATATCCGGCAGCAATCGAGCTCTCCCCCACGTCCAACCCGGCAGCGCTCAAGCTCTCCTACTCCTATGTATCTCTCAGCCAGCGCTCAAGCTCTATCCATGCTGGCCATTCAAGCATTTCAGCGACCCCCCCCCCATGTGTGTAAAAGAGACGGAGCCACGCTTCTGTATTCTCTTGATCAAGGGGTGACAGGAAGGCGGCTGCTTAGAACCCACAGTGCACGTTAAAGTGACGACTCTAGTGTTTAACACACGGCAAGCTTCAAACAGAACAATACGATGTGCTCTGAAGAAAAGGATTCTGCGCCTAATCATTTGGTACACGAAAAACATAATAATTTACCTCAATCAACGTAACATTAAACAATGTGCTAAAGTGAGAACCTCACGGATCGGGGGGGGCAGGATGGGCGCACGCTCTGTACCCCCAAAAGATAGAGTAATAGAACATGATGTATTAACTATACCGAGAGAGAAACAGGTAAAATTCGCCCAAACGCAAAACAATCACAAAGTATCAATTTCTTTCAGCTGTTGGAGGTAAAGGCAGCGGATACAGAACATCTCCACCACTTCATGGAATCCCCACCGAGACAACTGCTAGTGTATCCAGGCAGGCAGACCGAGCTCAGGGGATGAGGGGCAGGGGGAGTCACATCGCCGGGGGAAGACCACCTGTCTACCACAGCTGCTACCAACACCCGTCAGGGACACAGATCCTAGGGAGTCTTACATGTGTCCGCATGACGGAGAAAGACGACAGACAGAAATCTCACGAGTCCAAGAGGTTCTGCAGCAGCCTGTTCATTTGGTACCAAGAGAGCGAGGCGGAGGTCCATGCCACCCACAAAACACGAGGTGCCAGCAGCTTCTTTCACCAGGCCCTCTGATTTGATAAAGATACCAGCCGGCTGCGATCCCAGGCGTCCTCCCAGATATAACAATGCAGCGAGCCAGCCCCCCCCCCCCCCGAGCCGTGAAGAACATCGCAATGCATATATTATAAATCTGTGGCGTCCTGCACATCCCTCGCCGCACACAGGCCCTTACACCGCTGCGTTAGTAACCGATGATCCATGGGAGGCATAGATTAACAGCCCACCCTGTAATCTGCCCCACCTGGAGGGGAGAATAGAGAAAACCCCCTTCAATCTACCGGTAACACAGCGAGGAGACCCCTTTATTGAATGTGAGGAGCCCCCTAAAAATTGTAGCAGGGACCCAGAAAAGCAGGCAGCCATGCCCCCCCAGTCCCCGTAATGTGGCAGCCCTGCTCCCCCCCAGCCCCCGTAGTGTGCCAGCCCTGGCACCCCCAGTAGTGTGCCAGCCCGATGCCGCCTGCTGTCCCCCCAAACATAAAACCGATGCCGCCTGCTGTCCCCCCAAACATAAAACCGATGCCGCCTGCTGTCCCCCCAAACATAAAACCGATGCCGCCTGCTGTCCCCCCCAAACATAAAACCGATGCCGCCTGTAGTTCCCCCCCAAACATAAAACCGATGCCGCCTGCTGTCCCCCCCAAACATAAAACCGATGCCGCCTGCTGTCCCCCCCAAACATAAAACCGATGCCGCCTGCTGTCCCCCCCAAACATAAAACCGATGCCGCCTGCTGTCCCCCCCAAACATAAAACCGATGCCGCCTGCTGTCCCCCCAAACATAAAACCGATGCCGCCTGCTGTCCCCCCAAACATAAAACCGATGCCGCCTGCTGTCCCCCCCAAACATAAAACCGATGCCGCCTGCTGTCCCCCCAAACATAAAACCGATGCCGCCTGCTGTCCCCCCAAACATAAAACCGATGCCGCCTGCTGTCCCCCCAAACATAAAATCGATGCCGCCTGCTGTCCCCCCAAACATATAACCGATGCCGCCTGCTGTCCCCCCCAAACATAAAACCGATGCCGCCTGCTGTCCCCCCAAACATAAAACCGATGCCGCCTGCTGTCCCCCCAAACATAAAACCGATGCCGCCTGCTGTCCCCCCAAACATAAAACCGATGCCGCCTGCTGTCCCCCCAAAACATAAAACCGATGCCGCCCGCTGTCCCCCCCCCCCAGTATATAGTAGTGGGGCAGTCTGCACCACCCCCCCAGTATATAATAATGGGGCAGTCTGCACCACCCCCCCAGTATATAATAATGGGGCAGTCTGCACCACCCCCCCAGTATATAATAATGGGGCAGTCTGCACCACCCCCCCAGTATATAATAATGGGGCAGTCTGCACCACCCCCCCAGTATATAATAATGGGGCAGTCTGCACCACCCCCCCAGTATATAATAATGGGGCAGTCTGCCCCCCCCAGTATATAATAGGGAAGTCTGCTCCCCCCCCAGTATATAATAATAGGGAAGTCTGCCCCCCCCCCAGTATATAATAATGGGGCAGTCTGCTCCCCCCCCCCAGTATATAATAATGGGGCAGTCTGCTCCCCCCCAGTATATAATAATGGGGCAGTCTGCTCCCCCCCAGTATATAATAATGGGGCAGTCTGCTCCCCCCCCAGTATATAATAATGGGGCAGTCTGCTCCCCCCCCAGTATATAATAATGGGGCAGTCTGCTCCCCCCCAGTATATAATAATGGGGCAGTCCGCTCTCCCCCCCCAGTATATAATAATAGGGCAGTCCGCTCTCTCTCCCCCCCCAGTATATAATAATAGGGCAGTCCGCTCTCTCTCCCCCCCCAGTATATAATAATAGGGCAGTCCGCTCTCTCTCCCCCCCCCAGTATATAATAATAGGGCAGTCCGCTCTCCCCCCCCAGTATATAATAACAGGGCAGTCCGCTCTCCCCCCCCCAGTATATAATAATAGGGCAGTCCGCTCTCCCCCCCCCAGTATATAATAATAGGGCAGTCCGCTCTCCCCCCCCAGTATATAATAATAGGGCAGTCCGCTCTCCCCCCCCAGTATATAATAATAGGGCAGTCCGCTCTCCCCCCCCAGTATATAATAATGGGGCAGTCCGCTCTCCCCCCCAGTATATAATAATAGGGCAGTCCGCTCTCCCCCCCCAGTATATAATAATAGGGCAGTCCGCTCTCTCCCCCCCCAGTATATAATAGGGCAGTCCGCTCTCTCCCCCCCCCAGTATATAATAATAGGGCAGTCCGCTCCCCCCCCAGTATATAATAATGGGGCAGTCCGCTCTCTCCCCCCCCAGTATATAATAATGGGGCAGTCCGCTCTCCCCCCCCCAGTATATAATAATAGGGCAGTCCGCTCCCCCCCCAGTATATAATAGGGCAGTCCGCTCCCCCCCCAGTATATAATAACAGGGCAGTCCGCTCTCCCCCCCAGTATATAATAATGGGGCAGTCCGCTCCCCCCCCCAGTATAATAATAGGGCAGCCCCCCCCCCAGTATATAATAATGGGGCAGTCCGCTCCCCCCCCCCAGTATATAATAATAGGGCAGTCCGCCCCCCCAGTATATAATAATAGGGCAGTCCGCTCTCCCCCCCCCAGTATATAATAATAGGGCAGTCCGCTCTCCCCCCCCAGTATATAATAATAGGGCAGTCCGCTCTCCCCCCCCAGTATATAATAATAGGGCAGTCCCCCCCCCCTCCCCCGGGTAACACAGTGCTGGCTCTCACCTCATTGTGGCTGCTCTGTGCTATGAATGGAGTCCCCCGCGGTCCTCACTGCTGCAGTCTGCAGATCCCGGTCCGAGCCCCCTGCTGATCCCTCGCCGGAGAGCGAGCAGGGAAGGGCATCCAACCTCACAGCTATTCCAGAGCCTGCGTGCTCGGCGGGAAGCCTCCTCTCCGGTGCTGCACACAGCCCGCTGCTCCCGCTAAGCACCGTCCAAATGTGATTGTGTGTGCGGCTCCCGGCAACGCGCATGCGCGCTCACAGACAGAGGAGCGCGCCCCCGCGACAGTGACGTAGGGAGCTGGGCAAGCGCTGAGAGGAGAGGAAGGGTGTAGTTCCCCGCCCCTCCGTCCCAACAGCCCGCCTGGCCACGCCTACCTCTCCCTCAGGCTGCCTCTCAGCTGTTCTAGGAGCAAGGGAAGCCTGGGCCTGCGGGAAGGGGCGGGCTGTGACGTCATCACACATTGTCTCTAATGTTCTCTCTGCCCTTAGGCGTACAATGTGAGGTCAGAGGGAGAGGCCAGGGGCCCCTCACACTGACCTGAGGTATATAGAGCACGTGACCTGAGGGCCAGGGGCCCCTCACACTGACCTGAGGTATATAGAGCACGTGACCTGAGGGCCAGGGGCCCCTCACACTGACCTGAGGTATATAGAGCACGTGACCTGAGGGCCAGGGGCCCCTCACACTGACCTGAGGTATATAGAGCACGTGACCTGAGGGCCAGGGGCCCCTCACACTGACCTGAGGTATATAGAGCACGTGACCTGAGGGCCAGGGGCCCCTCACACTGACCTGAGGTATATAGAACACGTGACCTGAGGGCCAGGGGCCCCTCACACTAACCCGATGTACGTGGCGTGAGGGCCAGGGCCCCTTATACCAGTGGTGTAACTAGAAACCCGAGGGCCCTGGTGCAGGATCCATGAAGGCCCCCCCCCCCCAAGATCGATTTTTACTTTTTTTTCCCTGCAATTTAAAAATGGGTACATGGGTACATATTGCCCCCAGCTCACACATGGGTATATATTCCCCCCAGCTCTCATGGGTACATATTGCCCCCTGCTCACACACGGGTATATATTGCCCCCAGCTCACACATGGGTATATATTCCCCCAGCTCTCATGGGTACATATTGCCCCCAGCTCACACATGGGTATATATTGCCCCCAGCTCACACATGGGTATATATTCCCCCCAGCTCACACATGGGTATATATTCCCCCAGCTCTCATGGGTACATATTGCCCCCAGCTCACACATGTGTATATATTCCCCCCAGCTCTCATGGGTACATATTGCCCCCAGCTCACACATGGGTATATTTTCCCCCCAGCTCACACAAGGGTATATATTCCCCCCAGCTCTCATGGGTATATATTCCCCCAGCTCTCATGGGTACATATTGCCCCCAGCTCACACATGGGTATATATTCCCCCCAGCTCTCATGGGTACATATTGCCCCCAGCTCACACATGGGTATATATTCCCCCCAGCTCTCATGGGTACATATTGCCCCCTGCTCACACACGGGTATATATTGCCCCCAGCTCACACATGGGTATATATTCCCCCCAGCTCTCATGGGTACATATTGCCCCCAGCTCACACATGGGTATATATTGCCCCCAGCTCACACATGGGTATATATTCCCCCAGCTCTCATGGGTACATATTGCCCCCAGCTCACACATGGGTATATATTCCCCCCAGCTCTCATGGGTATATGTTGCCCCCCAGCTCACATGGGTATATATTTGCCCCCAGTCCTTATGGATATATCGCCCCCAGCTCTTATTGATATATTGCCCCCAGCTCACATGGGTATATATTGCCCCCAGCTCACATGGGTATATATTGCCCCCAGCTCACATGGGTATATATTGCCCCCAGCTCACATGGGTATATATTGCCCCCAGCTCTTATGGATATATATTGCCCCCAGCTCTTATGGATATATATTGCCCCCAGCTCTTATGGATATATTTGCCCCCAGCGCTTATGGATATATTTGCCTCCAGCTCTTATGGGTATATAGAAGTGCCCCCAGCGCTTATGGATATATTTGCCTCCAGCTCTTATGGGTATATAGAAGTGCCCCCAGCTCTTATGGATATATTTGCCCCTCAGCTCCCCTCCTCTGCTGCCGCCGGCATTCTGTTCCTCTCCGAAGCGAGCGGCCGCTGAAAGCATGCAGCCTGGCCACTCACCGGAAACCACCTGACCAGCGCAGCCGAGTTCTCGCGAGAGGATCTCGTGCGCTGGTCAGGTAGTTCCCATCCCACGAGCGGTCAAGCTGCAAACCAGCGGCCGTTCGCAGGGAGAGGAACGGCCGCGCTGCCCCCAGATTCCGTCGCTGATTGCCGGAATCTGGCAGGCGGCGCTGGGCCCCTCTCCAGTGGCGGAATGCCAGGGCCGGTCGCAACCGCACACTGACCTGTGGTATATAGAGCACGCGGTGTGGGGGCCAGGCCAGGGGCCCCACATACTGACCCGAGGTATGAGCATGCGGTGTGAAGGCCAGGGGCCCCACATACTGGCCCGAGGTATATAGAGCATGCGGTGTGAAGGCCAGGGGCCCCACATACTGGCCCGAGGTATATAAAGCATGCGGTGTGGGGGCCAGGCCCTGATTTAGGGGATAGTTTGACAGGTTTACAGACAAAGCGCATAGTAAAAATAATAGTAACAAAAAAAAAAGGACTGCACTGGTTCCAAAGCAGAATGAACTTGTTTTTGTATGGAAAACCAGTTCATTCTGGTTTTAGCAGCCTCTGCACTCCACTTTTGATAGTCTGTGGTCGGACGACAGATCGCACGCAGTGGACGACCCTAGTCTGACCTGGTCGGACAAGCGATGTCGTCCATGATCTGACGAAAAAGTCGGTTGTCCAACTACAGATCCATTGGACGGCCAGCCTTAATCTTTTGGTGGTAGTGAGGGCGTGAGTGTCCCTTTTAAAGGGATATTCCAGAGCCAAAGCCGCGTGCTGTATTTTGTTAGGGTGCGTCACTTTGACTCCAGGGTCCCTCGGAACAGTTTGCTTTAATCAAAGCGGTTAATAGTGCTTTTCGGAGTAACGCCCAGGTTGGCACATAGCTGAGGCGCGTTCAATACCTCAGCCGCTGCAAGTGCTAAGTTAGCAACTTGCCATTGAACGCCGTTCAGCCACTCAGCGCTCAGCACTGCTAACTTAGCACTTGCAGCGACCCGAGGAGATGCTGCGAGTAGCTGAGTGTGACGTATTAAAGATGGCCGCCGCCATGAAGTCAGTAACAATTCCGTACAGCAAGATGGCCGCCGCCACGAAGCAAGTAACAATTCCGTACAGCAATGTTAATTTTGAGGTTTTTGTTCACCAAAGCACAAAATATTTATTTTTTATTTACCCATGCACATAGACCTATATTACAGCTCAATTTATATATTGTTTCAGAAGTAAACATCACGTTTATTCAATAAAAACTATCATTTGTGGTGTGTGCATACAAAACGGTATTGTGCCAACTGCTTTTCTTTATCATATTTTGTCCGAGTGATACGAAAAACAATCTGCATCTTTCATTAAAAAATCGTCGGCCATTTTGGATTCAAAATTCGCATCCAAAGCATTCAATGACACTGCTGCAGCAAACTGAATTGCTGCGCTGCAGCAATTCAGCAGCTGCTGGGGTATTGAACGGGCTTCTGATCAGCGTGTCAGTTGGTCCTATGCCAGCACTGTGCTACGGCCGCCGCGCCCTTCGATCGGCTATGTGCGTAATAGATGTGGCACGTGTAAAGTTTGCGCTGAAATTGCCTTTTCGATTTCTCATTCATTAAAAAAAAGACAACTTTGAAACAATGCCATGTGTGATTTGTGTATGTCTGTTTTAAATCCATGCGCTCTTTGTGTTTGACACTCAAGCAGGAGAAAACACCGTTGTCATCAAGCATTGTGTGATGGTTTTTAGACAACCATCTGGCCAACGGATGATAAGGAAACATGCTATTTTAAGAGTTCACATATGCTGTGTTTAAAGTGCACCTGTCATGCTCACTTGCTGGGCGCCGCCAGCGCTTGTGTTCTATTGGCCATTTCTTTTCTTCTCACCTGTCAGGTAAGCATCAGCAGCTCTGATTGGATGTCAGCTTGCTGTGCCAAAGTTGTCACCAAGATGGCGGCGCCCTGTATAGAGTGGTACTGTATACAATAGTGGCGAAATGCGTTCTGGCATTTTTTAAATTATGTTTTAATACATTTTTTATTATTTTTTCCTGCATCCTGTCCATATCTTGGATCCTTAGTGGTTTTCATTTGGGTTTTCCAGTCTAGAGCCATGTGGCTCCTTCAAATGTAAGTACAAAATCTCTATAATACTTACTTGGGAGCTAAGTTTGATCTGCGCAAAGAGGTTTCTTTTTCTGTTTTCCATTACATACTTTTGCTGAGAAATTCCAAATAAGGTGGGGGTCACCTGAGAAACTTGAAGGCAACCAACCCGCACGCCTGGATCCACTCTGAGCCAGTGTTTGGGCTCTATATTTGTGAGTGAGATACTGTTTGAATTCCATCTAATGTGCACATGTCATATTGTACTGCACCATTACCCTGTATCATTATATTTTCCATGTATTCGTGAGACCCAAGGACCTCTAACAGCACAATTGTGCCGTATCAGGTTATATATGTATTTTTATACTGCGCCTAGCTTCTCCCCGCATCACCTCTTCCCATGATAGACTGCAGGATTTCTCACGCGCAGCCCCCACTCTCTGGAACGCTCTCCCTCGTACTGTCAGACTTTCCCCTAACTTCTCTTCCTTCAAACGCTCCCTTAAAACGTTCCTATTTAGGGAAGCCTACCACCCAACTCACTGACGCAACCATCAATCACTCTCACCTTACAGTCCTCTCCTCCTGTTTCCAACCCCAACCCTCCCAGATTGTGAGTTCCTACGGGAATAGGGCCCTCATCTCCTCCTGTACTGTTTGTCAAATGTTGTTCAATGTATTGTAACCCCGTCTATACTGTGCTTATTGTACAGCGCTGCGGAATATGCTGGCGCTTTATAAATAAAGAATAATAATATACTGGAAAGGATAGAGTCTGGTCTTTCCGATGATGCCAAACATGACATATAATCTGTAAAAATAAAAAAGTGAAAAAAAATGTGCAAACCATCTTTTCTTTCTCTCTGTTCTTATGCAGCGTCGTTATTCACTTATAAAGCAAACAATGTCTCTGCACTAAATCACCGTCTCATTTCAAACACCGTGAGCAAGTTTGAAAGTGATGGCATAATGCGTTACTATGTGTTATTTCATCCAAAATATGGGGGGTGCTAGGGGAGGACTTGCCCCCGGGCGCCTCATGACCTTGCTTTGTCTCTGCTCCAGGATTTCAAGACAGGCTTCTCCAAAGTAATATGTTTAGAGATGCCCATCAGCTCACTCCATAATCTCTCATTGTACCTTTCCTGATCTATCTCCCACAAAGCCCCCATTCACCACATTACTTCTTATGCTCCGCTGTTAACCCTCACCTCTGCGTGTCACCTCTCTCCGCTTAGATTGTAAGCTCTTGAACAGGCGCCTCTTTTCCTATCTTTCTCCATGTGTCAAACGTATTTGTTCGTTTCGTATTTATGATCACATGTTGTACAGCGCTGCAGAATAAGTTGGCACTTTGTAATGTAATCTGAGTATTAGGCCGTCATGCGTAGGACAGGCGGGGAGGAAATAAGATGCATCTGCAATCATTTACAAAGTGCAATCACAATTCAAATTGTGTTCTGTTCAGCAATCTGTCAGGCCAAAGAAATTGTAGCAGAGAACTTCGTTCCATATTTGTTCTTTTATCGTGATTCATATTGTGTCCTGTTCCATTGTTTCTGGAATTGACTCATTAAGGCCAGGGGCCGTCTGGCAGAGCACGTGCGCTGTAATTGCTTGATTGCTCTTTCACTTCTGTATCATTATGACTTTTGTCTGTATATTCCCATTTGTAGCAAGAATATGTTGGCGCTACATAAATACTAAAGCGGTTATTTACAAATCCTCAATGTCCACCTTTTGTTACAACAACGGGGAACTTTTTATCTGGAAAAGGATAATCCAGAAGCACCGGCAAAATTGCTGCAGATAACGGTGACCATGACTGAACAACGGCACCACCGTTATTCTTCTTTATAATGTGCAAACTGCAGCTATTCTCCATTCCGTGTTCTGTAGTGGCGTGCATTCGTTTCGTAACGAATTGAAACTCGCATGAATTTCGTTAACGAATTGATTTGATCCAAATTAGAAACGAAACGGTATATAACGAATTTAATTCATTATACTGTTTCATCATAAAAGAAAAATTAGATTGAGGTTTTATATACAGGGTTATTCAAAGAGATTCGAAAAGTCACCGCACGTTCAGTGACTTTTCTTCCCCGCACTTTGGGGCGATTCGCCGATTCCTAGTTTGCCGACCCTGCGGTGTATTCAGCAAGCACCACAGGGCCACCCTAGTGCAGGGAAAACCCGCTGAAGACTCACCGAATACTCACCGAAAACTCGCAGAAACTGCCACAAAAACCAAGCCGAACACGCCAGAAAAATCCGAGCAGCCGGCAATCACAGCGCAGAGCAGCCCCTGGGAAAAAGCCAAAGCGCAGACGAACGGGGTGAAAAAACCCAAAACGTTCACTTGAAAGTTTGAAATTTGAAACGCTGTTTGCAGAAAAACTACTGAATGAAAATGTCTGGAATTTACATATAAGATCCAACGAATGATAATAAAAAGGGCTGTTACAGAAAAAAGAAAAAGCAATTTAAAAAAAAAAAACTGAATAAAAATTGACAAAAAATCCCCAAAAATGCCTAAAAGATCCAAAAAAAATCTAGAAATAAAAGAGACTTTTTACTGCAGAATAAAATGATAAACGGTTTAATAGATATTGAATTAAAACGGGAATATTTTTTAAACATTTAAGCCTATGGGATTCTCCTGAATAAACCTGACGAATGAAACTACCGAATGGCAGGCACTAAGGCAACATTTCACTTTTCGGTGTCTCGCATTGCTTCTCTATGGGGGATTTCACTTCCCTCGAACAGGCACCTTATGTGCAGGCAATTCGCCAACATTTGGCGAACTACCTGCTCTCAGAATAGCTGAATGGCCCCGAAATGTCACTGTTCGCTGAATTTCAGTGTCCGGTTACATTTCGGGGTCAGATCGGCTCTCTTTGAATAACCCTGTTAGTGATCCGAAATTCAAATTGATCTTCAACTTAAGTACTACAGTCAGCAAACGACTTTATGAAACGAATCAGTTTCGTTTTACTGTTTCACAAGCACCCTGTTAATTGGCCTCTGGCACTAAATCTGTGAGACAGCTCAATATTTAACCCTAGCTTGCCTTTTAACAGAAAAATATTGATCGCTTGGGGTTTTATTTAGTGATCCGAAATTCGAATTGATATATCCACTATCAAATCGATATCGAATCGATCCGAAACAAATACGAAATGAAATTTGAAAACGAAATTATTTTGAAACGAAATGAAACCAAATTATTTTTTCAGCCGTGCACACCTTTTAAAGGGATGCTCTACTCATCCTCACCGCTTTATACTTTTAGGCTGGGGTCAGAATAACACACGTTTAGGCGCACTTTATCAAGGCCGCAGTAGCAGCAATGAGGGCCAGTATACGAAGTGCGGCCTTGCAACGCAAGCGGCAAACAAACGCATTTTTTTGAGAACGTAAAATTGCTAGTACGGACGTACAGAGTGCGCGGCGTCCGCATAGCGGCGTGTGTGTGTGATTAGGAGATGTCAGACGCTGCTCATGTCCGGCCAACATAACGTCCAGACACCCAAAGTTTCCTGGTTTGGATCCGTAACAAATCACGCACGAAAATGCGCGTCGTATGACCGCTATCGTGTATTCCGTGAAAAAAATACGTCAATGCGTTCAGACGCACTTTTTGACGGTCGCTGCGAATAATTTGTTCGTTTGACCCTAGCCTTAATGTGGTCAGGATGTTTATTTATTTGTTTATTTATAAAGTATTTTCCCAGGAAGGATACATTGAGATTTCTCTGGTTTCAGTATGTCCTGGGTTCAAGAACATCGAGTGGTTACAGAAATACAAAGTAATAAAATGCAAGATATTAAAAACACAAATATACAGATTAACCCAGAAAATAAATACAGTATGTAGGAAATTAAATATGTAGGAAATATGTGCCCTCCATTCCCCATCTGCCCCGATCTGGCAGAAATCCTGGGGTGAAGTGGAGGAGTTTCCTCCACCCCACCCAGCGTCACCAGCAGCCGGGATTTTTGAATTTCCTTGCTGCTGGTCACCAGATCGGTCACTAGTGATGTCCCACACACAGAGAGCGGCCAACGTCAATCTCTGAGACCAATCACCAGATCTGTGCATGCGCGTGCAGCTCCGGTTCATCACTCGGTGGAGGAGCTCCAGAACTTGTGCTCGTAAAGTGTGCACATCCCGTAGAGCTGCGCAATTTGCGGTTCCTACACTATGCAAGTAGCGTATGAGAGCAAATTTTGCAGAAAAGCTGCAGGGACTTCTGGGTTCAGGATCAGGATCAGAAATTGAGCACTGAGGGTTTTTTTGACATGAAAATGTAAAATAAATGACATTACTGAGGCAGCAGCCAATGAATATATAAGGGTCGCATGTCCAGTGGAGGGGAGCGGGGAATGATTAATGAACAGAGGAAATTGTTAGCTGGATTAGCAAATTTGTGCAGCGGTTAGAGGAAATCGAGGGTAACTAAGGGCTCTGTTACATTCTCCGCGCAAATTCATACGCGCAGCGCAATTTTTTTGCGCGCAGCATTAAACGTTGACGCGCGTAAATTAACTGGCATTACGATCCGACCGCATGTTTTCATCCGTCAAAAAATACCGTGCGGAAAAAAGGCGCGCGCATAAACGCTGTGCGCAGAAATCGGTGGGGAGACTGTTTTTTCACGTGATTCAGCCAATCAGAATTAAGAACCACAATTGTCTCCCGTTCAGTTTTTGCGCCTGTCAAAATCAATCTGTGTATATATGCCGCAGCAATAATAAAAACACGCACAACCTCTCAATTTTATTGTTTGGGTATGTGTAGAATGTGTAACTATACTGTGCTGTATTTTTTTTTTGTGCTGGTGTATTTGGTTTCGGCCAGAACGTTCAGATTTGCCGTTACCACCAGCTTTTCAAAGACGATAAAATTATGCGCGCAAACGTCGCTCGTAAAAAGTTGCGCATCGATTGTAATACCATCCACGTACCAGCGCACAAACGCATTTGCGCTCACAATGTTAAGTATGGGATGCGCGCACGAACTTGCGCTCGCGCTGGATTTGCGCAGGGTCACTCGCGTTAGATGTTAACGCGCATCGTCTGCGCGAGCGTCGTAATACGACGTTCAACGCGAAAGGTTTTGCCCCTCGCGTTAATGCGTTTTTGCGCACGCGCACATTTTTGCGCGACGAATGTAATAGAGGCCTAGGTATGGAAGCCCAGACCGGAACGACGAGATGATAAGAGCACTGGCTGCCGGAGGGAGAAGTAACCGATGCTCGAAGGAGAAATACAACTGGAGTTTGGATACAAAGAGAGATCCTCGCTATGGGAGGAAACGGCACGGACATTGAAACACAAAGAATAGGAAGAGATGGAAGAGAGGCAGGGTTGCCATCAGAAATCTTAAGTACTGAACCGCTGGTCGGGGCCCCCTCCCCCAGCTGCCCATTATAATAAACTAATTAAAAATAAAACCATCTCGCCTCCTCTCAGGCTTACCTTATATTACAGACAGTGGGCTATAAACCCCTCTTGGCTCAGCAAGAGGATAAAAAGTGTTCCCTGGCAGGAGAGAGTTCGCTCTAACTATTAGGGGTGCGCATTCGTTTCGTATCGAATCTCAATTCGCTACAAACTTCATTAATTCGTATTTCAGAAGTACTGCCGAAATAACTAATTGATTTCATCCGCATTGAAACGAAAGCAAAACGATATAAAAACAAATTTGATTCGTTATACTGTTCCACAAGAGAACCATTGATTAAATGATTCCTGAGCAGGATTTGATTTATTAGGGCCTTATTTAGTGATCCGAAATTCAAATCGATATCGAATCGATCCCAATTTACAAGTCAGTACCAAAGCAAGCGACATTATGAAACGAATCAGATTCGTTTGACTGTTTCACAAAGCACCCCGTCCCTATAAATTGACCTGTGGTGCTGAATCTGTTGTCAGCAGGACAGGCCAATGGACATCTCAGCATTTAACCCTAGCTTGCCTTTTAAACAGCAACATTTTATTTATTGGGCTTTATTTTGTGATCCGAAACTTGAAATCGATATCGAATCGATCCCAAATTACTATTTTTTTTTTACTGATCCCAGATACCAAATGAAATAACGAAACGTAACGAAATTCCGAAACGAAGTTACAAAAAACAAAATTAATTTGAAACAAAACAAGTTTTTCAGCAGTGCACACCTCTACAGACCATACTAATTGCTCCCTCAGCGATGTGTCAGCGTGCTGTTACTGGCCTCAAATGCTGCGGCCCAACAGGAAATTTGTTGGTATCTTGGCGTGTCAGTCCTGTGTGTCATGGAGGGACCCTTACATCTCTGGCACTTAGACAAACTGCACAAGAATTGGTAAGGGCCAGGGCCCACTGGATATATTATAGGCAGTTACCCCCCCCCCCCCCATGGCATCCTTGAAGAAAAGAGATGTTGCAGGGCAGTGGTAGAGAACCTTTGGCAGCTCAGATGTTCTGAACTACAAATCCCATGATTCCCAGTAAGCCTTATGTGTGACTAAGCATCATGGGGCATGTAGTTCAGAAACATCTGGGCAGCCATGGTTCACGCCATCACTGTAGTAGGAAAAAGGGAGGTACAAAACACAGGAAGACACAAGAGATCGCAGCTACAAAAGGGCGTTTGTCATATTATGTGTAAGAAAACCACTTTCAGGGTTATTCAAAGAGATCCGAATTGCTGGCGAAAGGTAACCGAACACTGCAATTCAGCGTTCGGTTACCTTTCCTGGCCATTCGGCTATTCAGAGAGCAGGCAGTTCGCCAAATGTTTATTTATTTATAAAGTATTTTACCAGGAAGGATACATTGAGATTTCTCTCGTTTTCAAGTATGTCCTGTGTTCAAGAACATTGAAATTTTACAGTTACAATGTTGGCGAATTGCCTGCACATACGGTGCCTGTTCGAGGGCAGTGAATCCCCCATGAAAAAGCACTGCTTCGGCTATTCAGAGAACACAAACCAGCAGTGAAAGGTTCCCCTAATGCCCTGCCATTCGGTGGTTTCATTCGACAGGTTTATTCAGGCGAATCCCATAGGCTTCAATGATAAAAATATTCCAGTTTTAATTCAATATCTAATAAACCGTTTATTATAATATTCTGCAGCAAAAAGTTTCTTTATTTATAGATTTTTTAGGCATATTCTTGGAAAAAAAATCCGTTTATTTTTTTTATTTTTAGAAATCGTTTTTTCTTTTTTCTGTAACGGCCCTTTTTATTATCATTCATTGGATTTTATGTGTAAATTCCAGACATTTTCGCTCAGTAGTTTTTTGCAAACAGCGTTTCACTTTTCAAACATTCAAGCGTACTGGGTTTTTTTCACTCCATTCGTCTGCGGTGTCGAGTTTTTCCGGCGGCTGCTCTGCGATCGGCGGCTGCTCGTGTTTCTCCAGCGTGTTCGGCGGGGTTAATCCAGATGTTTTTGCGGGTTTTGGTGTGCGTTTCGCCGAGTTTTGCAGTGAGTGTTCGTCAGGTTTGCGACGGCTTTTCCCTGCACTACGACGGCCCTGTGGTGCTTGCTGAATACACCGCAGGGTCGCCGAAATGGGATCGCCAAATCGCACCGCATTGAAGAGAATGAAAAGTCACCGAACGTGCAATGACTTTTCCATTCTCTTTGAATAACCCTGTTTGCATTTATAAAGATAGACACACAAAGCACATTTGATTAGGGTGCACAGCTATGACAAATTTATTACAGGTTGAGAATCCCTTCTCTGAAATTCTCCAAAATCCGAAATGTTTTGAGTACTGGCATGACGCACATGTCTTAAATCTCACACCCTTGACCTCACTTGACAGGGCAAGTTTATTAAAGATATTGTATAAAATGCCCTTCAGGCTGGGTGTATAAGGCCTGAATAAAACCTGGCGTATCGATTCGAAAACCCGATGTAAAAACTCCAAATAGATCCAAAAAAAAAAAACGTCGACCCGCCGAACAGAGCGCCGACCCACCGAACAGAGCGCCGACCCACCGAACAGAGCGCCGACCCACCGAACAGAGCGCCGACTCACCGAACAGAGCGCCGACTCACCGAACAGAGCGCCGACTCACCGAACAGAGCGCCGACTCACCGAACAGAGCGCTGACTCGCCACCGGAAAAAGCCGGCAACCCGACGAACAGGAAAAATAAAAAAACATCAACTTTTAAAAGCTGTTAGCAAAAAACTAGCGGTGCATGAAAATAATATGTAAGGTCCTAAAAATTATAATAAAAAGGTCTGTTACAGAAAAAGAAACGCCAGTTTTAAAAATAAGAATAAAAAAATAAATAAAAAAAAATAATCGGAAAAAAAAAAATAATTCAACAAAAAAAATCCTAAAAAAAATAAATAAATAGACTCTGCAAGTGAAAACAATCAACCGTTTATCATATACTGCATAAAAATAGGATTATTTTTAACATTGAAGCGTATGGGATTCGCCTGAATAAACCTGCCGAATGAAACCACCGAACAGCAGGGCATTTCACTGACATTTCTTTGCTGTTCAGTGTCTGTGAATACATTAACCATTGCTTCTCTAAGGGGGATTTCACTGCCGTCGAACAGGCACTGTATTTTGCTGGCAATTCGCCAATGTTTGGTGAACGGACAGATTTTTGAATAGCCGAATGGCTCAGTTTGGTGCAATCTTTGAATAACCCCTTAAATGTCATCCTGTGCTGTGTAGTGTCGCAGCGTTCGCCCAAGACAAGGGAGCTTATTATGCAATGTTATTCATTCTGTAAAGCAGAGAATCGATGACGATGTGTTGGCGCGCTGGACCTCTCTCAGCCATCTTCCTTTTATAGCAGTGGAAAGCATAAAGTGACATAAAAAGGCCCTGAAATATACATAGAGCAGGCAGGCTATTTATTATTAAACAGGGTACAGAAATATCACTCCTAATTGACGTACCAGGACATTCAGAGCCAGAACAGCAAGTCATGAAAAAGATACATTAACCCCTCCAGGACTAGCCTTTTTCTGACTGTCCGTTGTTCCCATAAACTATAAAAGGGGTTATTCACAGAGATCCGAAAATGCACCGAACAGTGAATTTCCCCATATGGTGCAATTTCGGGGCCATTCGGCTATTCACAAAGCAGGCAGTTTGCCAAATTTTTGTCCAATTGTCAGCGAAATACAGTGCCTGTTCGACGGCAGTGAAATCCCCCATAGAGAAGCAATGGTTAATCTATTCAGAGACCCCCGAACAGCAGTGAAATGTCAGTGAAATGCCCCGATGCAATATCTAATAAACCATTTATTATTTTTATCTGCAGTAACAAAAATTAGGATGTTTTAGGCATTTTTTTAGATTTTTTTTCAGCAACATTTTTTTCAGATTTTTTTTAAAAGTGGTTTTCTCTTTTTTTCTGTAACAGCCCTTTTTATTATCATTCGTAGGATCTTATATATTAATTCCAGACATTTTCGCTCAGTAGTGTTTTTTTTTGCAAACAGCGTTTCAACTTTGAAACTTTATGGCTGGGGTCAGGCGAACGCGCATTCAGCCGAACTTTATCACAGCCATAGTCGCAGCAAATGATGTCCAATGACGGCCAATATACGAAGTACGGCCGCACGAAAGTTCGGCCGTGCAACACAAGCGGCAAACGAACGCATTTTTTTGAGAACGTCGAACCGGTAGTACTGACGTACAGAGTGCGCTGCGTCGGCATAGCGGCGTGTGTGTGTGATTAGGAGACGTCAGACGCTGCTAATGTCCGGCCAACATAACGTCCAGACGCCCAAAGTTTCCTGGTTTGGATCCGTATGAAATCACGGCTGAAATTGCGCATCGTATGACCGCTATCGCGTATTCCGTGAAAAAGTACGTCCATGCGTTCGGACGCACTTTTTTACAGACGATGCGAAAAATGCGTTCGTCTGACCCTAGCCTCCATCATTTAGTTTTTTTTGGGGGGGGGGGGAGTTTACCCCATTCGTCAACTTGTCGGCTTTTTCTGGTGGCTGGTCAGTGCTGTGTTTGGCGGATCGTCTATTTTGCGGACGCGTTCGGCAGGTTTTCTACGGCGTCTTGAATCGTATCGGCTAGGGTTTTCTGCGGGATTTCAGTGATTTATTTTTTTTCGGCCGGATTTTCAGCGGTTTGGCAGTGGATTTTCAGATCCGTTCCCTGCACTTTGGGGACCCTGCGGTGAATGGTAAATTCACCGGACGGTCGGGGAATATGATTCCTCGAAGTGCAGGGAACGACAAAGCCCCAACATTCCGGTGCTCTGTGAAAAACCCTGTAGATCTTGCACTCAGGTGATCAATCATATCTTTACCTCTTAAATACCAATAAATATAGAATCTGTTGTATTTATGTGTGGATTTTAGGAAAAACATATATCAGTTCCGAGTGTGATAAATGCGAGATGATAACTGCTAATTGTTGGACAGAAATCTTGGTGAGTTCCCACACATCGTAGGCTCTATCACCTCCTTCAAGCTAACATTAGCGCCAGCTTAAAGGAGGTCATAGCAATGCGCCCACATCGCCTTCCAATCGCTAATGGGTTAAAAAACCCGTTAGAGCTCGTTAATTGAAAATTCTAGGTCAAAATAGTCAAACCAGAAAAATTCTCCCTTTTATCTCACTTTCCAAATTGGCTATTTGGTCTAGATTGTTCATTCTCCTGGCAACTCTCAAGGTTTTCACCTCTCTCTGAATAGCCCTGATGATGTTCGCCTGAATAAACCTGCCGAATGAAACCACCGAACATCAGGGCATTTCACTGACATTTCTCTGCTGTTCAGATTAACCATTACTTCTCTATGGGGGATTTCACTGCCGTCGAACAGGCACCGTACTTGCCGGCAGTTCACAAAAATTTGTGTGTGAGTATATGAGAGAGCTGCACAGCAATAAACCTCACAGTAATGTGCGCCGTGTATTATGAGCATTCAGTGTTATATGGGAGCACTGATTTATGAGTAAGAGTAGTTAAACCCCCGCCCCGTAAAACTCGGGGGGGGGGGTGTGACACCATGAGTTACCACTCCGGGTGACACCAACCCTAGTGACGCCACTGCCTCCATGCCACCCATGACTAGCCCAGCAAGATACCAACAAGTTTCCCAGGGGGGGGGGGGCGCAGCATCTGGGGCTGCTAATAGCACTCTAACCATGCAGGTAAGCAGAAGAGGAGGACATTTTTATTATTAATCGGTTGTTGAAATGGGCAGCTGGTTCAGTAAGGAGCCCCATGTACCGGCTGGATGGAGAAGAGGTAACATCACTGCTCTATGACTGTAGAGACCCAGGTTCGATCCCGGCCAGAGCTCCTCTCCAGTAAGTGTCCTTGGGCGAGACACCTAACGATACATACTCGCTACCACACAATATCGGCTGTGGAGTCCAGTGGTGACGTCTCTGCCCTTCGACCATGGAGAAGCAAGTCAAATCCCGTTCAGCACATCCCTCCAACACAACTGTGGAGCAGCAAGTCTCGACTTTACGAGAAGCGAGTTCAACCGAACCACCAGCTGCTCTACAACCATGGAAAGACAACTCAATCCCACTCAGAAGACGCCACCAGCGAGTGTCCTTGGGCGAGACACCTAACGATATGGATACGCCAACCTCACAAAATACTTGTACATCTCATAGATTGTAAATTCCCTTGGGAACAGGGACCCCCTGAATCAGGTCACCATCCATGTGTGATATTCCAATGTATCAACCCCTCGTACACTGATCTTATAAAGCGCTGCAGAATATGTGGCGCTGTATAAATAAAGGATGATAATGATTTCTGATGGCAATCACATGAGATAACTGTGTGGGGGGGGGCATCAAAACCCCCTCTCTATGGCTTAGATGCTGGAAATGGGAGAGGACAGATGGGCAGTTTGCACACACTGCTGTGTGCTCTCCACCTCCTGCTGGGCCCTTTTCCAGTAAATGGAGCATCTGTCCCTTTGATCATGACATTAGCTAACAAGAATGACATCACAGACACCCACAGCTCCTTTGACCTGTGTTTACACTGTACAGGGCTCTCAGAAAGTATTCAGACCCTTTCAGGGTTTTTTCACATTTGTTTATGTTGTAGCCTTAAAGAGACAATAGTGAACTCAACCCCCATTTTTTTTGGCCTTCGATGACTGGGCAGATGCGACTGACAGCATCGTCCCAATTATTATTATTTACCTTTTTGTCCTCTGAAATGCGGAAGTCCCTGCAGATTTTTTTTTAAGTAATTTGCGTACTTCCACAAATTGCGTTGTGTAGGACACACAAATTGCACATCACTCGGAACATGCATACTTGTACGTAAGATCCGCAGGACCTGCCCAGAACAACGGATCGGAGTTGCACGCACAGAACCGATCCATCTGCTGCCTCTATCAGGGCGCTTGCTGTCGCTATCACTCGTCTCTCCCCCCTGCATCCTAAACACATCAGCCCGGCTTATCCATCTCACCCGTCACTCTGTCTCTGCTGCTCCCCTCTGTGCGTTAAGGCTCACACATCTGAACACTAACGTTAGGGCCAAAAGGGAATAGAGCCTTTATTGTTTAGGACTTGACTCCTGATTCTTTAAGGCTGGGGGTCAGACGAACGCGCAGTGCGAATGTGCGTTGAGCCGCATTTTATTACGGCCATAGTAGCAGCAAATTACGTCCAATGACAGCCCATATACATAGTACGGCCGCACGAAAGTTCGGCCGCGCAACGCAAGCGGCAAATGAACGCATTTTTTCAAGAAAGTGGAATCGCTAGTACAGACGCACAGAATGCGCTGCGTCGGCATAGCGGCGTGTGTGCGTGATTAGGAGACGTCAGACGCTGCACATGTCCGGCCAACATCACGTCCATTTGTTTTTTATAGCTCCGTCAAAAAATACAGCCGAGATTGCGCATCGTGTGACCGCTATCGCGTCTTGCGTGAAAAAATGTGTTCGTCTGACCCTAGCCTTAGTTGGACTGTGATTCAGCACCAAGGAATAGTGTATATCTGCTTTTGATTTGTGGGGGCTCAATCCCAGACCCAGACACAGGCCATCCAGGCCAGATTACCAGGACTCCAGAAAGCTCCTTATTTTTACTTCTATTTTCCTTCTTCCTTTGACACTAAGGCTGCTCTTCCAGAGAGTCAGGCAGATACATTGTATTCAATCACCAAACAACAGAGTGAGCTGCGACAACAAAGATACAATGTGCCAGCAGCCACCTTAGAAATACAAAGTATGCATGAACAGTGACAGGAGAAAAAAAAGGGGGGGGGAGAAGCAAGGCTACAAGGGGAAATCCAATGGGCTGAAAAATGAAAAGTACTTTTTGGGGGGGATTTGTATGATGGCCACTATCAAGCAGAGTGGGACATACATATTTTCACTTTAAAGGGCCAGTACCACAAAAAAAATGAAATGTCCTTATTGTGTTTATTTGATGTTGCTGAGATCTTAGGCTGGGGTCATACGAACGCAGTGCGAACGTGCGTTGAGCTGCATTTTATCACGGCCGTAGTAGCAGCAAATGACGTCCGATGACAGCCCATATACGAAGTACGGACGCACGAAAGTTCAGCCGTGCAACGCAAGAGGCAAACGAACGCATTTTTTCAAGAACGTTGAATTGCTAGTATTGATGCACAGAGTGCGTTGCGTCCGCATAGCGGTGTGTGTGCGTGATTAGGAGACGTCAGACGCTGCACATGTCCGGCCAACATCACGTCCATTTGTTTTTAACAGCTACGTCAAAAATCATGGCCGTAATTGCGCACCGTAAGACCGCTATCGCGTCTTCCGTGAAAAAATGCGTTCGGACGCATGGACGCATTTGACGGTCGATGTGAAAAAATGCTTTCGTCTAACCCTAGCCTTACATGTGCTTTGTTTTTCTCTTATATGTTTAGTTAAGAAAATATTTTCCTCTATATGTGTTCCACTGGGTGCATCCATTGTGTGATATTTTCCTCTATATGTGTCACTGGGTGCATCCATTGTGTGATATTTTCCTCTATATGTGTCACTGGGTGCATCCATTGTGTGATATTTTCCTCTATATATGTCACTGGGTGCATCCATTGTGTGATATTTTGCTCTATATGTGTCACTGGCCTCATCCATTGTGTGATATTTTCCTTTATATGTGTCACTGGCCTCATCCATTGTGTGATATTTTCCTTTATATGTGTCACTGGGCGCATCCATTGTGTGATATTTTCCTCTATATGTGTCACTGGGTGCATCCATTGTGTGATATTTTCCTCTATATGTGTCACTGGGTGCATCCATTGTGTGATATTTTCCTCTATATGTGTCACTGGGCGCATCCATTGTGTGATATTTTCCTCTATATGTGTCACTGGGTCTATTTGTTTTTATTGGAATGTGCCACATAACAAACATAAATATAATTAAGTGTACATACAGGAAGTAACAAAGCCAACAGAATGAAATACAGCAAAAGGACACTTGATAATGACAGTACATACGGGGTAGAACATTAAGGGGAACATATATATACAGGGGCAAACATTAATAAGAAGAACAAAGGAATTACCCACTTGGCAGAAGGAAACTCAAAATATAGACATGCCGTCACAAAAAAGTCCAAAAGGAAAAAGAAAACAAGTGACGAACCGCCACATAGAAAAAGAACCCAAAACTAGGACGCTGTCCATCAAACAAATAATAGATGACTGACCGTCAAAACAAGGAAACAATAGGGAAAATAGGGACAATGGGAATATTTACAAAATAGAACGTATATACATCGACATTCAAAATCATATATTTTTACCGTCACTTTTAGGACCAGGACCCGCACTCTCCTACACCTCTTAAATTACAAAGAAATACATAAAAAGAACAAAGAACAAAACAAACAAAAAATAATAAATAAATCAGTGAAAGGCAAAAACCAAAATCAAACCATATGCATATGAAAAGAATACATTAGCGTCCTACGCAAAAACCCCCGAACGGTCCGGTCCCGTAAAGTCTCAAATCGTCTGAGTTCGGCGCTTTTCGTGTGCGCTCACCACTTCCACCCCCCCCCGACCACCATCAATAAAAACCAAAGCGAAAAGAAAAATGTCAATTGTACAAATTGTCCAAAGTCTTTCCCGACCGTTACATCCCCACCACCACCCCAAAATGAAACGTGAAGCATTTTCTGTGACCCACCCTCCACCCCTGTGATCAACAATATATATATACATATGTACAATCCCACCCGAGGTTTCAATCCTCCCGTAACCACCCCCCCATCCCAACCCCCCCCCCCCCCACAACCACCGTTCTCGGTGTCAACACGCAGATAGATTACATTGTTGGGGAAAAATCTATAATTGACCTAACAATAGAAACAAATATAAAGGTCTCCTGTCCCTCTTACCGCACCCGCTAGATGTTCCGGGTCATTGGAAACGGGTACTCGTCTACCCCACGTGGGAGCCTTCCATAAAAGTCAAAAACCGGTCAACAACAAAAAATCTACGGGGGGAAAGGGTGATGAGACATGCAAAAGAAGGTTCCCACCACCCCGAGAGGTGTGCGGAAGAAAGAAAAACTTACCCTTCCCTGGAGTTCAAGGCGGGCAGACCTTGACGTTGCGCCAGAACTTCTGCCAATAGGGCGCGTCCAGGGAAGCCCTCTCAGAGGCACAGATCCCCGCCACTGCCACCAGAATGTCGTTCACCACCACCTGGCAGGGGAGGACCTTTTGACGGATGGAAACCTGACACCGTGCGTTCCAGGTGAAGTTTCTAGTGATGACGCTGACTACGAATAACATGCCCAAATTAAATCTGCGCCCCCTGGAGTCGGACGTCCCATAGACCCACTCCGCGTAAGTCTGGCGGGAGAGGCATGGGATGCCTAGGGCGGCTGAGACCTCGCGACAGACTGACAAGTTGAACGAGCACTCAAGGAGAAAGTGGTCCATGGACTCCACAGTCTCGGAACATTCCGCTTGGAGGCAACCGCGGTCCTCTATGTTCCTGTGCTTGAGGTTCCCTCGTACGTACAGTCTGCCGTGGAAGGAAAGGAACGCCACGTCTTGGTACTTGAGTGGGATTCTCCTGGAGTTAAGGTTTTGCAACCCCGAGGAGAGAGTACGTGGCGGGCAGTCCCTCAAGGCGAGGGAGGCGCTGTAGTGCGAGGCCAACACCCGGGACTCCACGGCCTTCCTGGGTGTATCTCTGACCTCGGCCACCGTGACGCCCCACCGTCGCATTGTTTCCACGGCCTGGACGACTGAAGTCGGGAGATGGACAGAGTGACGGACTCGCATACTCTTCACCATCCCTCCGTGAAGCCAGTCAGCGATAAAAGGTGACACCCACACCCTGAACCCGTGTACCCATCCGGGCGGGTCGTCCATCAGGAGACCCCCGAAATTCCTTTTCAGGAAAGCGATGGAAAAGAACACGACGGGGTTGACCATGGCCAGCCCGCCGTCTTTCCCGGACAGGTGCGTGACCTCCCTCCAGATGGGGTTGAGCCTGTTCCCCCACAGCATGAGGAAAAACATGCCCAACAACCGGGTGTGAAGACTCCTTGGCAAAAGGAACACCATACTGACGTATCCGAAGATAGGCAGTATGTAAGTCCTTATCAGATGGACCCTCTCTGCGCGGGACAGCTTCCACCGGCAAGCCTCTGAGATCTTACCGGAGGCTACGGCCAACCTGTCGGTCCTGTTGCGGAGAGCATTGTCCCCCCGGCTGAACCGAATCCCCAAGATCTTGATTTCAGACTGGGGCGGCGGGAAACCGTCCGGAAGAGGGAACTCGTCCCCCTCCTACCCGCACCAGAACACCCCGCTCTTGATCTTGTTGATCTGGGACGACGAGGCGGAGGAATAGCGCGAGACTAGGTTCACCACGAGCGCGGCCTCCGAAGGATCGGAGACCACGATGGAGATGTCGTCCGCGTATGCCACCACCTGAAGGGGTGCCGTCGCCGGGCCCCTGTCGACCCCTCTCAAACACCCCGCCTCGAGCCTTCGAAGGAAGGGGTCGATTGCGAAGGCGTAGAGCAAGGGACAAAGGGGACAGCGCTGTCGGACCCCGGCTAGGACCCGAAATGGTCGCCCCTTCCAACCGTTCACAAGTGCGAAGCCTTCTGCCCCCCGGTAAAGGGTGATAAGCCAATTGACAAATTTAGCCGGAAGGCCGTAGCGCCTCATCACCGTCCACAGGTAGAGGTGATCCACCCGATCGAAGGCCTTAGACTGATCAAGTGCCAGAAGGTATCCCGTCCAATCGCCGGCCCTGCACCTCTCTACGGCCTCCCGCACCTCGAGAACGGCGTTGAAGACGTTACGGCCTCGGACTGTGCAGAATTGGGACTTAGACAGGAGACCCCCAGACAAATCTTGCAGTCGCAGATACAACACTTTCGCCAGGATCTTCCTGTCGACTTTGAGCAGCGAAATGGGACGCCAGTTCCCTACATCTGCCGCGTCGACCACCCCCGGCTTGGTCAGCAGTATCACCGCCGAAGTCCTCAACTTCGGGGGCAAAAGGCCCCCGTTTAGGGACTCGTTGAAGACCTCCGCGAGATGGGGCGCCAAGAGAGCACTAAAACATTGATAAAACTCTGCCGTGAGCCCGTCGGGCCCAGGCGCCTTACTCTTGTTTTGGCTCAAGATGGCACCTGTTACCTCAGCCGCGGTGATAGGGCCGATCAACTCCTCGCAGAGGGAAGTCTCGAGCTCAGGATGAGGGTCTATGTCGCGAAGGAAGCCCTCCACCTGGTCTGGCCGGGCCCGCCTCTGTCCGAGGAGCTCCAAGTAGTACAACCGGACCACATCGTGAATCCCGCGGGACGAATCCTGCAGGACCCCAGAGGTGTCACGCAGCCCAGAGATGACCTTGGTACCTTCCTTGCGCTTGCAACTGAGAAAGGGGTCGGGTGAGCAGTAAGACCCGTGATCTCTCTCCTTCACAAGCGAGGCGTACCTGTCGTACTGGAACTCCATCAAGGAGCGGACCTCGGAGATCTCCCCGGAATCACCTCCCTGCAAGACCAGGCAGTCGAGCTTCCACATAAGGCCGAGGTAGATCTTATACCTGCTGGCCTGGGCGTTCACGGCAAGAGAGCGAAAAAGGGTACGCGCTCGCGCCTTGACCATCTCCCACCATTCTGACTTCGAGGCGCATACGTCCTCCAAAGTCATCTGGTCCGCCAGGAACGTCTCGAAGGCCTGCTTAACCTTCGCTTCCTCTAGGAGGTCTGAATTGAGCCGCCAAATCCCTTTGCCTCTCGCAGGGGTCTTTGCGAGGTTCAACTCGCAGGATAAAACAAGGTGGTCGGAGAACTCCACCGGCGTCAGCACGGGGGCCGACATCGGGAAGCCCTCCTTAACGAAAAACCTGTCTATCCTACTGCTGCTCTTACCTCGGTGAAAAGTGAACCCGGTGAGGCCTGGGACGTGCTGAGTGTGCACATCGACCAGACCAGCCTGACTAACCATCTTATTAAGAAAAAAACAGTCATATCCAAGGCGCCCCTTGGTACCCCCCCTGTCGTTTGGCCTAGTGACGGTGTTAAAGTCACCACTAAAGAGGATCGCCTTGGATGTATAGAGGAAAGGCTCTATCTCGCTGAACAGACATTTCCTCTCCCATTTGGACTGGGGGCCGTAGATGTTAATCAGTCGGAGAGGCTGCCCTGCAAGCGAGACATCGAGGACCACGCATCGATCCTTCCTTAGCTCAACCACCCGCTGAAATACCACCTCGACGTCCTGGAAAAGGATGGCCACCCCCTCGTATCCCCCTGTGGCCAGGGAGAAGAAGGAGGGCCCCCATCTCCATTCTCTCTTCGCACGGTGCAGGGCCACCAGCGTGTCCAGGCGCGTCTCCTGGACAAAGATGACCTGCTGACGGGCCCTGCGGAAGAAATCGAAGGCGGCAAAGGTCTTTCGACCACGTTGTGCGTGGCCACAGAGATCACGTAGTGGGCAGCCATCACGGGTGGTTAGCGTGAAGAGACTTTCCCCGTTTACGACCATCTTCCCTCTCGTCCTCCGAGGGGTACCTCTTGACAGACGTGCCCGAGGGCACTGTGTCATCGTCGCCAATGAGGACCTCCTCGTACTCCTCATCCACCAGAGTGCCGGACCGGTTGGAGCTCTCCCGCTCCGACTCCTCCACTATGTCAGCCCACGAAGAACCCGACAAGATGGAATAGCGGTTGGATGTTGGAATGGCGTCCACAGCGGAGGGCGGCTGAGAGAGCTCCCCCACGGCATCGGTGGGTGTTGGAACCGACACGGCCCCGCTCTCCGCAACGGAAGAGGAGGAGGACGATACCGAGGGAGCGGATGCGGATTTACCAGAGTGCTTGACTGTATATCCGGGTACCTTTGCAGGTCCCTTCCCTTTCTTAGCGGCGATCTGCCACTCCCCGGCACATCCGGAGGTGGGTTTACTGGGGTCCACTTGTTCACCAGGGGGATGAACTGTCATCTTGCCGGTGGCAGAGACAGAGCCCCTAATCCCAGAGATGATTCTCCGGGTGGCTGGGGCCGGGGATGAGAAGACGGGGTGTCCGTGGTGGAAGATCCCCTGGCCGCTGCCTTCTCGCCAGCGTGTCCAGGATCGGCGGCCGTCGTGACCCGGGTAGTGCCCGAGGGAGAGGGTCCTGCGCCTGCCGCCCCACCTCCCGCAGCATCGCACTCCCCCGGAGGAGGCATCTCACGGGGTTTGTCCCGCCAGAGCTCCTCAAGGTTATGTGCGGCGTACGGGCAGGAGCGGTAAGCGTGCCCCAGCTCTCCACACAGGTTACACCGGATGTGGCCACACCGGTCCCTCAGGTGCCGCACAGCACCACAGAGCGTGCAGCGTAACACCTCGCAGGCATTACTGAAATGCCTGGGAGAGCCGCATTTGAAACACACTCGGGGCTGACCGGCGTAGAAGCAGGTCACCCGGTCAGCCCCTATGAAAAATGAGGTGGGCAGGTGCTGAGCGACCCCCCCCCCCGGATCTCGCGCAGCTGGAGGGCGAGAGTCCAGCCGCCGGTCCAGATCCCGTCCTCATCCAGAATCTTCTGCGGGGTGGTTTTCACCTCCCCGTACCTACGGGCCCAGACCAGGATATCTGCAATGGGGATGGACTCGTTCCCCGTGAGGAACGTGACCCGCTTCACCCCCTGTTGGGAAACGGGCACCGCAGAAAATCCCTCCCATACGGAGTCCTTCACCTTCCTCGCCTCGTCCCAACCAGCCCAGAAGCGGTCCAGGAGCTGCGGAGTCAGAAAACTGACGTCGAACTCCCGGGCGCCCCCGACGTGGATGAGGGCGTAGAGGTCCACCGGGAGGAATCCCATGTCCTTCAGCCAGGCGACCACCACCCGCCGGTCTAGGACGGGCCCCTCACCGCCCTTGACCAGGCGCACCACGTTCCTCCTCCTCGCCCCTGGGGGAGCAGGGGAGAGAGGCCCTGCGGGCGCCGGCCACTGACGGTTCAGAGGGGGTGGCCCCCATGCCCAGGCACTGGACGGTGCCCCAACACCCAGAGAGGGCCCTCCCAGTGGTAGGATCCGGACTCCAGGACCAGCCGAGGGGGACCCACCTCCGGATATACTCCCCGTTACCGGGGTAATTACGGGACCGATACTGGGGAATGACTGGGGGTACTATGTAAGGCAACCTGGTTGGGGGCGGGGTTAGGAGTGGCGAGGTGAATTAAATCAGAGGGGAGCGGGCCAAAAATAGGGGAGTAAATGATAGGGGTAGGGGAAACCTGGGGTCCTGAGGTGGAAGGGGGCTTGTGCAAGGTAACAGGTACAGCAGGGCGTGAGGGTATCAAGACAGTAGCAGGGCGAAAGCCCTCGCTTTCGATTGCTGCCTCTATTAACAACGTGTTGGACTGTTGAGAGGCGCTCAACTCCGGCACTGCACCGTGGGGGTGTGTTAATGCCACCTCAGTCCTTGTCCCTAAGGCGGCGGCGCCACCACCTCCGCCACCCGTGGCCCTGCCGCCGGTGGCCGACCCCCCACCACCAGCACCCCCACAGCCAACCGAGACGCCGCAGCCACCGACAGCCCCGCAGCCGACCGCAGAACCGCCACTAATGACGCCTCCACCACCGGCCCCGGGACCGCCGCCGACCACAGGCGCGCCCGTAGCCGGGCCCCCCCCCCTCGACGACAGCCACACAGCCCGCGGTAGCCGCAGCACTGGCGGCGGCCACACCACCGGCCGCAGACCCACCGCCAGCAACTGCTACATATTGCTCGTCTCTACCAGACATTCCATCCATGGTGGATGGAGGATCACCTAGATCTATCAAAGGGCTGTTTATACTGCTACCAGGGGGGGTACACGTATATCCAAATTCACCTTCTATTGCGGAGTTCTGTACATGTATAACAGTGGCTGAGATGGCGCCTGCAGCAGCAGAGTGTGGTACAGTTGAAATAACATTTATATTTTGTAACTGAGAGGCCTGCGGTGATCTTAGCTGCCACAGCAGCACTGACGTTTTTTTTTGGAAGTTGTACTTCAGGGGGTAATTTGGGAAAGTCAGGGGGGAGAGGGGAGGGGGAGTTTGGAAGAAGGAGGCATGGGAGAGCTTGCCTCATCATCACGCACGCAGGGCGCTCGACCAGCACCCGCGGGGAGTGTTTCCCTGGCGGGATGGGGACCGGTGGCTGCAGGGGGTCTCTGTCGCGGTGAAGGGCTCCTGGAGGAAGAGGACGTTGCTGCGTACTCACCTCCCGGTCCAGCTCCGCTCCTACTCCCCATTCTCCTGCTCGAGGTGGCTGCCATCTTGGGGGTGGGGCTTCCGGCGACGGCTCCTCCGGCGCCCCGTGATGACATCATCGGCGCACTTGGTGACGGAAAACACCAGGTCCCTGGTGATGTTGCCGCTGGCTTCTTGTGCAACTTTAAGTATCCAGGGGGAGAAACTTGCTTCTCCTTCTGGCCAAACATCAGTGGGGGGATGGATCTGGTTAAGGGGGGGTGGCAGCGATTCAGGGGTCCCCGAAGAAGGGGTGTGACCACCAGGATTGGGTGACAGGCGTGGGTTAGAGCCTTTCTTTCTTTTTTCTTGCACTACCTGCTGCCGGTGTTGTTTGCTGTTTATTTGGTGGGAATTTCCCCCCAAACGCTCCAGCTCTGCGGTCAGGTTCAGCAATGTGGACACGAGTTTGCTCTCGCTTTCCTTCAAGGTGTTGATGTTTTCCCTCATAGCGACTCGCTTAGAGACGCTGACTTTGCCGGATGCCGCCCTTTGAAGCTTTAAATCCTGGTGCACTTTTTCTAGTTGTTGTTTAGTGACAGAGAAACAGCGCCGGACCTTCTCCATCTCCAGCCTCTGACTCTCCGGGGTACGCTGGCCTGAAGTCCCGGCCACCGCGGCGGCATAGGACACCGGCTGCTTCTCTGGACCGTCGGCAATGATGGGAGTTGTGGTCCCGCCTGAAGCGGTTTCATCAATAGGGGCCTCTACCACCGACTCCTGGACCTCCATGGCATCGACCTCTGCAGCGGGGAGCTTCCTGACGGGTACTGCGGTCTTAGCTGCGCCTGCCGCTTCCACCGCCCTCTCCACCTCTGCCCGGTCTCCAGAAGGAAGATCTTCCACAAACAGCATGACCTGCTGTCGTAGTTTGGCACACTCTAAACTAGCTTCAGCCAGCACCTGGAGCTCAGCGCGGGGGTTCTCCGCCACATGCGGGAGTCCCAGGCGCTTCTTGAAATTGGCCCTTTTGGCCGCTATGGTAGTGGCCAGGGTTTCTAATTCATAGAGTTGAGAATCCGCAGTGATGCGGGCACATTGGACATCGCCCCTGGTATAGGGGGTGTGGGACTCACCTTCCTCATAGAGGTGGACACTTTCAGATAGTCTGTGCAAAATGCCCCTCCATCCAGGTGCAGGGCTTCCAGATGGTAAGGGAGCAGGGGCCCCAGGTAGTGGATCCATGGATCAAACAATTTAGGCTGTAAGCCCTCCCCAGCCAGGGGAGGCCAAGCTCGGGCGTTGGCTGTGCTTAGAGCTCCAGGAAAAACACAACCTCCTTGTTTGCTATACACAGAAAATACCATGTGGTTGTTTCACCAAAATTCAGGCTGGAAGCCCTCCCCAGCCAGGGAAGGCCAAGGTCGGGCGTTGGCCGTGCAGAGAGCTCCAGAAAACACAACCTCCTTCTGTGATATTTTCCTCTATATGCGTCACTGGGTGCATCCATTGTGTGATATTTTCCTCTATATGTGTCACTGGGTGCATCCATTGTGTGATATTTTCCTCTATATGTGTCACTGGGTGCATCCATTGTGTGATATTTTCCTCTATATGTGTCACTGGGTGCATCCATTGTGTGATATTTTCCTTTATATGTGTCACTGGGTGCATCCATTGTGTGATATTTTCCTCTATATGTGTCACTGGGCGCATCCATTGTGTGATATTTTCCTCTATATGTGTCACTGGGTGCATCCATTGTGTGATATTATATTATTTTCCTCTATATGTGTCACTGGGTGCATCCATTGTGTGATATTTTCCTCTATATGTGTCACTGGGTGCATCCATTATGTGATATTATATTATTTTCCTCTATATGTGTCACTGGGCGCATCCATTGTCAACCCCATGTGTTTTTTCACCCTTATGCTTATGTGCTTCTTAGAAGATTATACTGGGTTGTCCAAACTCTGTGCATTGTCACAGTCGCACTTGTCCTGAGTTTAACAGCTTTTAAAGGGATACTCTATTGAAAAATATTTGAATATTATGTGATTTTACTCACCTTTTCTCCCTCGCCGCGTGCACCTCCTCCTTCCTAACACAATTTGCACGATGACACAAATTGCGTAGCGTTGTAGAAATGGCAAACTGCGGCTAAGGGACTTGCGACCTGTGTGTACGAACGTTCCGTAGCGCCTGTGCAGAGCGATGGATCAGAGCTGCACGCGCATGTACAGAGCTGATCCATCACTGCCTCTCTGAGAACGCTCACTATCTCAGACAGGCTAACTAACGTTGGTCGCTCTCTGTGCGCGACATCACTAGTGACCGATCTGGTGACGGGCAGCCGGGAAATTCAAAAGTCCCGGCTGCTGGTGATGCTGGACGCGGTGGAGGAAACTCCTCTACTGTATTTCACACAGTGATAACACCAGATTGAGGCAGTGGGGGGGGGGCGAGGGAGAAGGGGGGACACTTCTCACATCCTGATTACATTAAAACAATCAGGGTTATTCAAAGAGAATTGATTTGGCCCCGAAATGTAGCTGGACTCTGAAGTTCAGTGTATGGTGACATTACGGGGCCATTTGGCTATTCAGAGAGCAGGCAATTCGCCAAATTCTGGCGAATTGCCTGCACATTCAGTGCCTGTTAGAGAATAGAGAAGCAATGCTTCGGCTATTCAGAGAACAAAAACCAGCAGTGAAAAGTTGCCGAAATGCCCTGCCATTCTGTGGTTTAATTCGACAGGTTTATTCAGGCGAACCCCATAGGCTTCAATGTTAAAAATATTCCCGTTTTAATTCAATATCTAATAAACCGTTCATTATTTTATTCTGCAGTAAAGAGTCTCTTTATTTATAGATTTTTTTTTAATCTTTTAGGTGTTTTTTAAAAAAAAATTCGCAAACTTATTTTTCCGTTTGTTTTTTTTAAATCGTTTTTTCTTTTTTCTGTAACAGTCCTTTTAATTATCATTCAGTGGATTTTATATGTAAATTCCAGACATTTTCGTTCAGTAGTTTTTTTGCAAACAGCGTTTCACTTTTCAAACTTTCAAGTATTCTGTTTTTTGTGTTTTTTCACCTCGTTCGTCTGCATGTCGACTTTTTCCGGCGGCTGCTCTGCGCTGTGATCGGCGGCTAGTCGGGTTCCTCTGGCATGTTCGACGTGGTTAATCCAGCTGTTTCTGCGGGTTGCGGTGAGTGTTCGGTGGGTTTGCGGCGAGTGTTCGGTGTGTTTGCGGCGGGTTTTCCCTGCACTACGGGGGGCCCTGCGGTACTTGCTGAACACACCGCGAGGTCGGCGAAATAGGATCGCCGAATCGCCCCGAATTGCAGGGAACGAAAAGTCACTGATCGTACGGTGACTTTTTTCGATTCTCTTTGAATAACCCTGAATAAATTTTGTCGAGTATAGTGTCCCTTTAACTCCAGCTGAAATGTGTAACCTGTGTAGCCTAATGACAGACCCGCATCTAAATTACACACCATCCAGAAACGCTTTATCGGAGGTATCGCTCTGAATCCGCTCATGGCTCGGCTTTAAAGAAAACCTAAACGGTAGTTAAACGTTCAGTGAATGTATAATTATTTGTAAAAGGATTATGCGTTAGACGGTAATTGCGATGCTATGTGTTGCATGTGCGCACAGGTAGCTGATACATAATGTATCCGCAATGATTACATCACGTCTCCACCGGGAAGGCTCAGTCTGTCCAGACAAGCAGACTCTCGTTACAATACATTACTCAGGGATCCCGACAGGACACAATGGGGTTTTCTTCCAACCACCACGTATTTTTTTCCAGAGTCGACTTAACAATGCGACTTTATCTCTACTTCCAGCATTGCTTTATGTCTGGAGCCCTGGAAAGCCACAGTGCTCCTAGAATTTGGCCACATTTTGGTGAAACGTTTCAAAAAACATATAGAGGGGCGCATGTGCAAAATAGTATACTGCAGCCAAAGGTTCCCATGGTCCAGGGTCACCAACTGTGAAGTGGACAACAGATGAACAAGAAGGACCAGTCTGGAGAATTCCAGACCTGTATATCCATTATGTGGCCATCTACCAGTTGCCATCAATGGAGTCACCCAGTGCTGTATCTTGGCCTAGGCCTAGGGCGGCACTTTCCAAGGGGTGGCAAAAAAAGCCACCCTCCGTATGAAAAAAGCAGCCCCAGCACGAAACAATCTGCCCCCTGCGTTGCTCTGCCCGAAAACTGGGCACTTTTAGGCGGCAGGAAAATGGAGCGTATAGAGGGAGGAGTGGTGTTTAAACAGGAAGAGGTGTGGCCTTGACAGGAAAGAGGTGTGTCAAATTTAAATTGGGGGTGCACGGGTTTAGTCAGGCCTAGGACAGCACAAAACCTAAATACACCACTGTGTCACGGATCCCTCTGATTACCAAAAGTGTGGTCCCTTTACGCAGACCGCTCTCTACCCTTCCGATCCTTGAATGGTCGGCAAAACTAGAAAGACAATTAACCAGACAATAGATAAACAAGGGGTAACACCAGACAGAGGTATGGAATAGAGTATTGTCACGAATCCTTCTGACTACCAAGATATTGATCTCTTTACGTAGCTCCCTTTCTACTCTTCCGATCCTTGAATGGTCGGCAAAGCTATATAGACAATTAAGCAGGTAACAGATAAAGAAAGGGAAACACCAGACAGGGGTACAGAACAGATCACAAGTCCTCCCTAGGACTTTAGTAATAGCAGAGGTAATCTGATGCGTGCTTAGGGTGCCACATAGACTGACCTCGGTACGGTACCAACGTTAAGGGCAGAACCTAGAGCAGAGTAAATGCCAATACCAGGGGTTATACACAGAAGGGTTCGTTTGCCAATGCCAAGAGTCATACACAGGAGGGTTCGTTTGCCAATGCCAAGGGTCATACACAGGAGGGTTCGTTTGCCAATGCCAAGGGTTATACACAGGAGGGTTCGTTTGCCAATGCCAAGGGTCATACACAGGAGGGTTCGTTTGCCAATGCCAAGGGTTATACACAGGAGGGTTCGTTTGCCAATGCCAAGGGTTATACACAGGAGGGTTCGTTTGCCAATGCCAAGGGTCATACACAGGATGATAGCCAAATTTCACAAGAGCTCTGCGGGAGGTGAATACCACGTCAGGGCACCGGTGTAATGGTGAGACTGGGTTTTAAACCCGGCGGGTCCGCGTCATAACGCCAGGCCCCGCCCCTCGGCATCCCACGTGAGCGCACCCAGAAGCGTTTACATTCGGCGCCTGGCCAGCGAGCAGCGAGGAAGCTGCTGCCAGGCGCCCCATCCCCTGACCCACCGTGACAGAACCCCCCCCTCCAGGGGCGGCCACTGGACGACCCCCAGGGGCACGGGGGTGCGCCAAATAGAAGGCCTTCACTAGCCTAGGAGCATGGACTTCCGCAGCCGGTACCCAAGAACGATCCTCCGGACCGTAACCCACCCAATCGACCAAGTACTGCAAAGACCCCCTAGACATCCTGGCACCCAGAATGGCCTTAACTTCGAACTCCTCCTCGCCCTCCACAGAGACAGTAGGCGGTGGAGCATGGACTTTGGTGTACCGGTTACATAACAACGGCTTCAAAAGGTTTACATGGAATACATTGTGTATCTTAAAATGGGGGGGTAACGCCAAAGCATAGGAGACAGGGTTGAGTCGCCGTAGAATCTTATAGGGACCGATATACCTAGGAGCCAACTTCATGGAAGGCACTAAGAGCTTGATGTTACGTGAAGACAGCCAAACCCTGTCCCCAACTTGATACACGGGTGCCTGCCTCCTGTGTCTGTCGGCCTTAGTTTTCTGGATGGCACTACTCTCCTCCAGTGCCCGTCTCACTCTCCCCCAAGTCTCTTTCAATGATGCCAGTTGCTCATCTAAAGCAGGAATCGTGGTATCAGGAAACGTGGCGGGGAGCACGGGAGGATCAAAACCATAAACAGCGAAGAAAGGAGAATGTCCTGTGGATTCACTCACTGCGCTGTTCAAAGCATATTCTGCCCATGGTAGCAGGTCTGACCAGTTATCTTGTTGTTCTGAGATAAAGCACCTGAGATATTTCTCTATATTTTGGTTTGCTCGTTCTGCTGCTCGTTGGTCTGGGGGTGATAAGCCGAAGAGAAAGAGAGGTCTATCCCTACGTTCTTACAAAACCCTCTCCAGAATCCGGAGATGAATTGGGTCCCCCTATCAGAGACAATCTCCAGAGGGACACCGTGTATGCGGACCACGTTGGCAATGAATATGGGCACCAGTTCAGCTGCCGAAGGTAGTTTCCGAAGAGGGACATAGTGGCCCATCTTGGAAAATCGATCTATGATCGTAAGTATCACTGTATTCCCTCTTGACTCAGGTAACTCTACTATAAAATCCATGGCTACATGTGACCAGGGTCGTTCGGGGATCGGCAAAGGCTGGAGTAAACCAATGGGTGCTGTTTTGGGACTTTTCTGTCTTGTGCACACTTCGCACACGGCAATGTAATCTTTGACATCTCGGCGCAACGTGGGCCACCAGAGGAGTTTACTGATACTAGACACAGTCTTGGTGATACCCATATGCCCGGAAGTTTTATTATCATGATAGATGTTAAGTACTTCCTCTCTTTCGTTCTCAGGTACAAAGAGTCTCGCAGGAGGTTTTCCCCCAGGAGCTGCGCCCTGGACGGTCTGCAACCTTTTCATTAGAGGAGACGAACACTAATCGTGGTAGCGGCTATAATCCTTTCCTGGGGTACAATGGGATGCTGATCTTGGATATTATGTTCATAAGACTCATACTGTCTCGACAATGCGTCTGCTTTAATGTTTCTGGACCCAGGTCTATAGGTAAGCACGAAATTAAAACTTGAAAGAAACAATGACCATCTCGCTTGTCTGGAATTTAACGTTTGGCATCTCCAATGTACGTGAGATTCTTATGGTCGGTTATGATAACGATGGGGTCCTTAGACCCCTCTAATAAGTATCTCCATTCGGCCAAGGCCGCGATGACTGCTAACAACTCTCTATTTCCAATGTCATAGTTCTTCTCTGCGGGGACAACTTCCGAGAATAGAAGCCGCATGGATGCAAGGGTTTGTCAGGAGCCTCCCTTTGGGACAAGACTGCACCAAGACCTAGTTCGGAGGCGTCAACTTCTACTTGGAAAGGCAGAGCCGGATCTGGATGTCGGAGAACAGGGGCAGTAGTGAATGCTTGCTTTAGTGCCTCAAAGGCTTGAGTGGCTTGAGGTGTCCATTTCTGATTTCCCACCCCTTTCTTTGTCATAGCCGTGAGGGGGGCCACCAAGGCCGAAAAATCTTTAATGAACCTTCGGTAATAGTTCGTAAACCCCAAACCTCTGAATGGCTTTAAGTCCTTGGGGTAGAGGCCAGTCAAGAATAGCTGAGAGCTTCTTAGGATCCATTTGAAAACCCCCAGGAGTTATTATATAACCAAGGAATTGCACAGTTACTATGTCGAATAGACATTTTTCTAGCTTACAGTACAATCCAGCCTTCAATAGTTTTTTCAACACTTGTTTCACGTGGACATGATGAGTGTCCACATCAGGAGAGTATATCAGGATATCATCCAGATATACTATGACGAATTCTTGCAGAAATTCCCTTAGAGTGTCGTTTATAAGGTCCTGAAAGACGGCTGGCGCATTACACAACCCAAAAGGCATCACCAGGTATTCATAATGCCCGCTACGTGTATTAAAAGCCGTTTTCCATTCGTCTCCCTTTTTAACCCTGACCAGGTTGTACGCTCCGCGTAAATCAAGCTTCGTATAGACACGGCCCCTTTTAATCGGTCAAACAATTCTGTTATGAGAGGTATGGGATATGCATTTCTTATAGTGATCCTATTCAAACCCCTATAATCGATGCAAGGTCGCAGATCTCCTCTTTTCTTGGAAACAAAAAAGAAACCTGCTCCTGCTGGAGAGGAGGACCGTCTAATGAATCCTCGTTCCAGATTCTCCCTTATGTATTCCTCCATAATGTCGTTCTCTCTTTGTGATAAAGGGTATACGTGACCCCTAGGAGGCATCGTACCGGGGAGTAAATCAATGGCACAGTCATATGGACGATGTGGTGGTAGGACCTCAGTCCTGGCTTTAGAGAACACCTCCTTTAATGCCAGGTAACATTCAGGAACCTCTGTGGACAAAGGAGGGGCTGTGGCAATATTGAGGCTACCAATCACATTGACTCTGCCTAGGCACCTAGACTGACAACTCTGACCCCAACATTTTATGTCTCTCTGGACCCAGTCGACAACTGGGTTGTGCTCTGTTAGCCATGGAAACCCAAGAACGACAGGACATGAGGGTGATTCAATAATTTGAAATCTTATTGTTTCCTGGTGCAAAACTCCTGTTTTCATACATACATCGACTGTGTCGTGAGTGATATGTGGACATGACAGGGGTTTACCATCTATGGCCTCCACCATTAGAGGTCTTTCCTTGAGAACCAGAGGTAGGAGGTTTTTGGCAGCAAAATTCTTATCCATAAAATTGCCTGAGGCCCCAGAGTCTAAGAACGCCTCAGTCTTGAGGTGAACCCCCTCCCAGGTTAGGGAGATCGGTAACAGAATCCTGGATTTTTTCTTTTCATTATCCACAAAGGAGGCATACAGAGAACCGATAACCTGGGTGTTTCCTGTTCTGAATCCTAATTTGCTATGTTCAGCCCTGCTAACCCTGGGTCTCTGAGGACATTGAAGGCGGAAGTGATCTGCCCCTGCACAATAGAAGCAGAGCCCCTTTTCTCTTCTGTGCGCTCTTTCTGCTTCTGAAATACCTGTCTTCCCTATTTGCATGGGTTCAACGACTGGCAAATCTGTTTTCACATTCTCCGAACCACCTGACGTACTGGGGTGTCTGGGTAACGAGGGTAAAGGAGGCAAGACCCTTCTGGGTCTATCTCTGGGGTGTCTCCTTTCCCTGATTTGATCGTCCATGGCTATACAGAAATCTATCAGGTGGTCCTGACCTTCTGGTAATTTTAAGGGAGCCAGCTCAAACATAAAAGCCTCGTTCAAGCCTTCGGTAAAGGCTAAGGTTAAAACGTCGTTCGGCCAAAGCACCTCAGAAGTCAAAGTTTTAAACTCTATGGCATAGTCGGCGACCCTCTTATTACCTTGTTTGATGTGAAACAAGGACCTACCCGCATTGGTAGCCCTTCTAGAGGGATCAAAGGTACGTCTTAACTCAGAGGTAAAACCCTCATAGTCATAAATGATGGGTTTCTTATTCTCCCACAACGGCGTAGCCCACAATAAAGCTTTTTCTGTTAAATGATTAATCAGATATCCTACTTTGGCTTTATCAGACATACAAGAACCTGGATTGTTCTCAAACAAGATCTCGAGTTGAGTCAAAAAACCCCGACATAGGCTTGGTGTACCATCATAGCGTAAGGGTGCCTTCATACTAAGCCTATGTCCTTCAGGGGAGACGGAACTGACCCTAGGTAATACTGGATCTGGAGGGTTTGTGGTACCTGTATTGGACCGATTTAACAGGGTTTGCAGAGCGAGAGAAATCTGGTCCATCCTATGGTCCTGTTCCTCTTGTCTGGCTGCGATACGTGCCAGCTGGTTAGAGAGGTCTGCGGGATCCATTGGCCCTGACGTAATGTCACGGATCCCTCTGATTACCAAAAGTGTGGTCCCTTTACGCAGACCGCTCTCTACCCTTCCGATCCTTGAATGGTCGGCAAAACTAGAAAGACAATTTACCAGACAATATATAAACAAGGGGTAACACCAGACAGAGGTATGGAATAGAGTATTGTCACGAATCCTTCTGACTACCAAGATATTGATCTCTTTATGTAGCTCACTTTCTACTCTTCCGATCCTTGAATGGTCGGCAAAGCTATATAGACAATTAAGCAGGTAACAGATAAAGAAAGGGAAACACCAGACAGGGGTACAGAACAGATCACAAGTCCTCCCTAGGATTTTAGTAAAAGCAGAGGTAATCTGATGCGTGCTTAGGGTGCCACATAGACTGACCTCGGTACCAACGTTAAGGGCAGAACCTAGAGCAGAGTAAATGCCAATACCAGGGGTTATACACAGAAGGGTTCGTTTGCCAATGCCAAGGGTCATACACAGGAGGGTTCGTTTGCCAATGCAAGGGTCATACACAGGAGGGTTCGTTTGCCAATGCCAAGGGTTATACACAGGAGGGTTCGTTTGCCAATGCCAAGGGTCATACACAGGAGGGTTCGTTTGCCAATGCCAAGGGTTATACACAGGAGGGTTCGTTTGCCAATGCCAAGGGTTATACACAGGAGGGTTCGTTTGCCAATGCCAAGGGTCATACACAGGATGATAGCCAAATTTCACAAGAGCTCTGCGGGAGGTGAATACCACGTCAGGGCACCGGTGTAATGGTGAGACTGGGTTTTAAACCCGGCGGGTCCGCGTCATAACGCCAGGCCCCGCCCCTCGGCGTCCCACGTGAGCGCACCCGGAAGCGTTTACATTCGGCGCCTGGCCAGCGAGCAGCGAGGAAGCTGCTGCCAGGTGCCCCATCCCCTGACCCACCGTGACACACTGGAGTCATCATTAATCTGCGTCTTCCAGCGTCTCATGCTTCACCAAAATATGAACAAGAAGGGCCGATCACACCAGGCTTTGCATTCACAGGAGCTTTATTGGGGCAACATTTTGGTCCTAAACCGGGGACCTGTTTCTCAAGCGGTTGAAACATTGGTAGAAACTTAACTTCCGCCCTACCCAGCGTCACCTGCAGCCAGGAATTTGAATTTCCCAGCTGCCGGACACTAGTGATGTCACACACACAGAGAACATGGCGACATCACCCTCTATCAGACGAATCCCATAGGTTTCAATGTTAAAAATATTCCCGTTTTAATCCAATATTTATTAAAACATTTAGGGCCCTATTACATTCTTCACGTATACGTTTGCGTCGGCGCAAAAACGCATTAACCCTTTGCGCATACCATCGTATTACAATGTCAGCGCAACAAACGCGCATATACGTCTACTGCGGGTGAACCTGTGTGAACGCTGCGCGAGCTTACTGTACTTTGCGCGTCCTATATTTAACATTGTGAGCGCAAATGCGTTTGTGCGCTGATACGCGGATGGTATTACAATCTACGCGCAGTTTGTTACGCACAGCCTTTGCGCGCATAATTTTAGCAACTCCTAAAAGCTGGTGTTAATGACAAATTCTATCAACCTGCCGAAACTAAATACACCAGCTCAAAAAAAAATACAGCAAAGTATAGTTACACATTCAACTCATACCCAAACAATACATTTGAGAAGTTGTGATTGTTTTTTTTATTGATGCAGCATATATGCGCAGATTGACTTTGACAGGCGCAAAAACTTAACGTGAGATAATTGTGGTTCTTAATTCTGATTGGCTGAATCGCGTGAAAAAAACAGTCCGCACACTGATTTCTGCGTGCAACGTTGCTTTGCGCGCGTTTTTGCACGTCCGTTTCCGCATGTTATTTTTGACGCATGAAAAAATGGGCGAGGATTGTAATACTAGCGTTGATTTAGGCTAGGGTCAGACTAGCGCAGTTTTAACGTGCGTTTAGCCGCACGAAATCACGGCCGTGCTAGCAGCAAATGACGTCCAATGCCGGGGAACATACGATGAACGGCCGCACGAAAGTTCGTCCGCGCAACGCAAGTGGCCAAAGAACGCATTTTTTCGAGAACGTCAAACCGCTACTACTGACGTACAGAGTGCGCTGCGTCCGCATAGCGGCGTGTGTGCGTGATTAGGAGACGTCAGACGCTGCACACGTCCGGCTAACATAACGTCCAGACGCAAAAAGGGTTTTATTGATGTTCCGTACAAAATCACGGACGAAAATGCGCATCGTATGACCGCTATCGCGTATTCTGGGAAAAAATACGTACGTTCGTTCGACCGCACTTTTTCACGGACAACGTGAAAAATGCGTTCGTCTGACCCTAGCCTTACGCGCGTTAATGTTTAACGCTTCGCGCAAAAATTCACGCGTTGCGCGTGCGTTTTCGCGTGAAGAATGTAATAGGGCCCTTATTCTTTTAATTTGCAGCAAAAAGTCTATTTATTTATTTTTTAATAAAAGTGGGACAGTTGTCATTTGCATATCCTACCCAGAATTCCTTGCTGCATATGGGGAATGTGGCACAGGAGCTCTTGGATGCAATTCTTTGAATTGCTATGATGTGCAAGTGGCTTCTGCAATAATAAACACATTTATTTTTTAGGATATTTTAAGCATTTTTTCAGATTTTTTCGGCAAAATAGAGTTTTTTCTTTTTTCTGTCACAGACCTTTTTATTATCATTCATGGGATCTTATATGTTAATTCCAGGCATTTTTGTCCAGTAGTTTTTTTGCAAATAACGCTTAAGGCTAGGGTCAGACGAGCGTGATTTCTACGGACTGTACGTTCGTGCACACGGACGTACGTCAGTACGGAAGACACAGTAGTGGCCACACAGTCCGTTTATTCACTGACGTATATTTTGACGGATGTAGGAGGGAAAATAAATTAAAAAGCAAAACCATTTTGTCTGTGAAAAATGCTGGACGTATAAATGCCGTCCGTCTGACCACGTTCCATCACTCACACACAAAGCTATGCGGACGTTGCGGACGCAGCGCACTTTGTGCGGCCGTTCTAGTGGTTGTACGTTCTTGCCTGCCTTGCGTCTGTTTGCCGCGGCCGTGGTGCGTCCGCAGTTCAGTGCGGACGTACTTTGTGTAACGGGCTCCAATGGACTTTCTTTCATGCTATCACGGACGTACTTTCAGGCGCAATCACGGACGTGAACACTACGCTCGTCTGACCCCAGCCTAAAATGTGTCAATTTTAATCGTTTGCTGGCTGTTCGTGGCGGCTGTCCAGTGGTGGCAGGTTTGCAGCAGTGGGCGGCAGGCTTGCGGCAGCAGCCGGCGGGTTGACAGCAGTGTTCGGCGGCCAATTCACCGCATTTCAAGGACCCTGCGGTGAATGCTGAATTCACCACAGGGGCAGCGAATCGGAGTCGCCGGAATGTGGTGAATTAGAGAGCACCGCAATGTCTGTGGCATTCCAGTGCACTCTGAGTAACCCTGCATAAATATAAAATATACTAATTGGGCAGAGTCTGTGAGCAGCATCTGCCCAATTATTTAAGGGCAATAAAAAAGGGAAACTCGAGTTTTAATACAGTATCCCTTTAAAGACATTTTATTAGAATGAAACATGAAAATGACTTTGCATTATGATTTTTTCCTGCAGGTAATAAAGTTTAATAATATAGTATCCCTTTAAACAGAAGCACAATGTCTTATCATTACTCTTTTAAGTAATACAATGTAACCGTACAAACTGCTGCTGAGCTTTGATTGTTTTTGCTGTTTATTATTATGTAGCGAGATTAAAAGATCGAAAGTCGCTGGTTTAGGGTTTAATATTAAATCAACATGACGTGACCTCTCCGTCTGTACATTTATTTTCCAGTAGTCATGTGATGAGTGTAAATTGTGACATGCACAGGTTCTGCTAAGGTGCAGACGCGCTGACGTGGGATTCCTTGTGCATGACTCACTAAAAAGTGTTAAATGTCTCACTGGCTGGTGATCCCGACACTCCGAACAATGCGGCCAGTTTATTCAGGAATATATATTTATTTATAAAGTATTTTACCAGGAAGGATACATTGAGATTTCTCTCGTTTTCAAGTATGTCCTGGGTAGTGAAAGTCATACTAACAGGAGGGGTTCAGGTTTCTTGGAATGTTATATAGAAAACCTATTCCGATCTTCCATTCATTTAACGGCTGGAGACAAAAGTTTGACTTTGCTTCAACCATAGATTAGTGGCTTTATTCTGGAACCCCAGAGTCATATGCGAGAAGTGAATGTCACATGCAGGATATGAATGAAGTCCCGACTGCTGGTGACTGCTGGCGCGGTGGAGGAAACTCCTCTATTTCACTACTATATACAGAATGCACCTGTAAACATGTAACACAGTGACTATATACAGAATGCACCTGTAAACATGTAACACAGTGACTATATACAGAATGCACCTGTAAACATGTAACACAGTGACTATATACAGAATGCACCTGTAAACATGTAACACAGTGACTATATACAGAATGCACCTGTAAACATGTAACACAATAACTATATACAGAATGCGCCTGTAAACATGTAACATAGTGACTATATACAGAATGCGCCTGTAAACATGTAACATAGTGACTATATACAGAATGCACCTGTAAACATGTAACATAGTGACTATATACAGAATGCGCCTGTAAACATGTAACATAGTGACTATATACAGAATGCGCCTGTAAACATGTAACATAGTGACTATATACAGAATGCGCCTGTAAACCTGTAACACAGTGACTATATACAGAATGCACCTGTAAACATGTAACATAGTGACTATATACAGAATGCGCCTGTAAACCTGTAACACAGTGACTATATACAGAATGCGCCTGTAAACATGTAACAGTGACTATATACAGAATGCGCCTGTAAACATGTAACATAGTGACTATATACAGAATGCGCCTGTAAACATGTAACATAGTGACTATATACAGAATGCGCCTGTAAACATGTAACATAGTGACTATATACAGAATGCGCCTGTAAACATGTAACATAGTGACTATATACAGAATGCGCCTGTAAACATGTAACATAGTGACTATATACAGAATGCACCTGTAAACATGTACATAGTGACTATATACAGAATGCGCCTGTAAACATGTAACACAGTGACTATATACAGAATGCACCTGTAAATATGTAACACAGTGACTATATACAGAATGCACCTGTAAACATGTAACACAGTGACTATATACAGAATGCACCTGTAAACATGTAACACAGTGACTATATACAGAATGCACCTGTAAACATGTAACATAGTGACTATATACAGAATGCACCTGTAAACATGTAACATAGTGACTATATACAGAATGCGCCTGTAAACATGTAACATAGTGACTATATACAGAATGCCCCTGTAAACATGTAACATAGTGACTATATACAGAATGCACCTGTAAACATGTAACATAGTGACTATATACAGAATGCACCTGTAAACATGTAACACAGTGACTATATACAGAATGCGCCTGTAAACATGTAACACAGTGACTATATACAGAATGCGCCTGTAAACATGTAACATAGTGACTATATACGGAATGCACCTGTAAACATGTAACATAATGACTATATACAGAATGCACCTGTAAACATGTAACATAATGACTATATACAGAATGCGCCTGTAAACATGTAACATAGTGACTATATACAGAATGCACCTGTAAACATGTAACACAGTGACTATATACAGAATGCACCTGTAAACATGTAACATAGTGACTATATACAGAATGCGCCTGTAAACATGTAACATAGTGACTATCAGGGTTATTCAAAGAAATCCGATTTGAGGCCGAAAGGTAACCGAACAGTGAAATTCAGCATTCGGTTACCTTTCCTGGCCATTCAGAGAGCAGGTAGTTTGTCAAATGTTGTTGAATTGCCTGCACATTCGGTGCCTGTTCGAGGGCAGTGAATCCCCATAGAGAAGCACTGCTTCGTCTATTCAGAGAACACAAACCAGCAGTGAAAAGTTCCTCTAATGCCCTGCCATTCGGTGGTTTAATTCGACAGGTTTATTCAGGCTAATCCCATAGGCTTCAATGTTAAAAATTTTCCCGTTTTAATTCAATATCTAATAAACCATTCATTATTTAATTCTGCAGCAAAAAGTCTCTTTTATTTATTGATTTTTTAGGATCTTTTAAGCATTTTTCGGGGATTTATTTATGAAAAAAAATTCAGTTTTTTTTTAAAAACGTTTTTTCTTATTTTTTCTGTAACAGCCCTTTTTATTCTCATTCATAGGATTTTATATGTAAATTTCAGGCATTTTCGCTCAGTAGTTTCTTTGCAAACAGCATTTCACTTTTCAAACATTCAAGCGTACGTTTTTTTTTTCACTCCATTCCCCTGCGGTGTCGGCTTTTTCCGGCAGCTGCTCTGCGCTCTGATCAGCTCCTGCTCGGGTTTGTTTGGCGGGGTTTTAATCCAGATGTTTTTGGGGGTTTCGGTGTACGTTCGCCGGGTTTTGCGGTGACTTTTCGTCGGGTTTGCGGCGGCTTTTCCCTGAACTACGATGGCCCTGTGGTGCTTGCTGAATACACCGCAGGGTCGCTGAAATGTGATCGCCAAATCAAGCCGAATTGAAGAGAACGAAAAGTCACCGAACGTGCGGTGACTTTTCGTTCTCTTTGAATAACCCTGTATATCACCACAAAACAACTCATACACGTCCTGGTAATCTCCCGACTCGACTTATTTGCAATAATCTCTTATCCGGCCCCCTCTGTCCCGCCTCTCCCCCCTACAATCCATCCTGAACGCCCCGCCAGGCTAATTCACCTCACCCGCCGCTCTGTCTCTGCCGCTCCCCTCTGCGAGTCCCTTCACTGGCTCCCCATCCACTGCAGAATTAAGTTCAAAATCCTTATCCTTACCTACAAAACCCTCACTAACTCAGCGCCCCACTACCTGTCCTCACTAATCACCAAATACACCCCAGCCCGCTCCCTAAGGTCAAACAGTGACCTGCGCTAGCTTCTCCCCGCATCACCTCTTCCCGTGATAGACTGCAGGATTTCTCACGTGCAGCCCCCACTCTCTGGAACGCTCTCCCTCGTACTGTCAGACTTTCCCCTACTTCTCTTCCTTCAAACGCTCCCTTAAAACGTTCCTATTTAGGGAAGCCTACCACCCAACTCACTGACGCAACCATCAATCACTCTCACCTTACAGTCCTCTCCTCCTGTTTCCAACCCCAACCCTCCCAGATTGTGAGTTCCTACGGGAATAGGGCCCTCATCTCCTCCTGTACTGTTTGTCAAATGTTGTCAAATGTTATTCAATGTATTGTATTGTAACCGTGTCTAAACTGTGCCTATTGTACAGCGCTGCGGAATATGCTGGCGCTTTATAAATAAAGAATAATAATAATAATAATATTTCCTACATATTTATTTTCTGGGTTAATCTGTATATTTGTGTTTTTAATATCTTGCATTTTATTACTTTGTATTTCTGTAACAATTCAATGTTCTCGAACCCAGGACATACTGAAAATGAGAGAAATCTCAATGTATCCTTCCTGATAAAATACTTTATAAAATAAATAAATTACACACAATCCAGAAACACTATTACTTATCAGAGGTATCGCTCTAAATACTTTCATGGCTCGGCTTTAAAGAAAAACTAAATGGTAGTTAAACGTGAGCTTAAATCATCCTCCTTTGAAAGCACAAAGTCCTTTATATTTTTCTTCACTTTATTGGGAAAGTAACAGCAAATAAAAGGTGTCTTGTGGGAAGACAGAGCTTATCTGGTGTGTTCCCCCACCCTGCAGTGAATTAAGCACCTTTCCATTGATACCACACAGGACCAGGTTTGGTCTAGAATTAAAAAACAAATAAAATAGAATTTGCCTGGTGGTTTAATAAAATAGGTCTTCAAATCCCATTTAAACATTATGAACATAAAACGGTCAAAATGAGCTCCGCACACTGAGGTGAAATGGCTCAGCAGTGAAGGGGTTAAAAATCAAAAACATGTAAAAATTGGGTATTTCTATTCTCAGGACAAAATTTTAAAACTATTTATCCAGGGATTTTATAACGGTTCTAGATTTTGAGGATTAAAGTCCGAAAAAGTGTGTTTTTTTTAGTTTTTCAACACATTTCATATAAAGTTTTTATAGAAAATTATTCGTTATGACGAAAATAATAGTATCTTTAGAAGGTCCGTTTAATGGCGAGAAAAACTGAATATAATATATGTGGGTTGCAAAAACGAGTAAGAGGAAAATGAGAGCTAAACACAAACAGCGCAGAAACGTAAAAACAGCAGCGGGTACTTTCGGACAGACAATGATAAAAACCGCCTGGTCATTAAGGGGTTAAAAACTTTTTATTAGAATGAAACATGAAAATTAATTTGCATTATGATTAAACCGTTACTGATGTTTTTATTTTCTTTCCTTTTTTTTGTACGTTTTTAAAAGTAAACTCTCATAAAATGTATATATATGAAATCTTACCACAAGATAAAACTTTTGTGCTTTTATCAAGAGATCGGAATTCGTTTCGGAAAAATTCGGAATTCAGAACGAAATTTGATAATTTGTATTCGGAAGTACTTCTGAATAACGAATCGATACGATACGAAAACCAAACGATAACGAAACGATATGATACTGTCACGGTCCGAACCACCAGACCCTCTGGCGCCCTCTTTTGTTCTCCTTTTGCCCTGTTTTGCATTGATATGCAGGTTCTAGGACTTTTCCTCCATACGTTTCTTGAACTATAATTTGCATAATGGACATGGAACCAGTGGCGGAAGTACCAGGGTCGCAGCGGTCGCAGTTGCGACCGGGCCCTGGCATTCCTCCACTGGAGGGGGACCCAGCGCCGCCGCCAGATTCCGGCAATCAGCGCCGGAATCTGAGAGCCGCGCGTTGGCCGTCCCTCTCCCTACGCGAGCGGCCGCTGACATCCAGCTTGGCCGCTCACGTGGGAGAGAAACCACCTGACCAGCGCACGAGACCTCGCGCTGATGAGGTTGTTTCCGGCGAGCGGCCAAGCTGGATGTTTCCAGCGGCCGCTCGCCAAGGAGAAGACGCCGGAGGAGAAGACGCCGATGGAGCCTGCCCGGGGCCAGCAGAGCAGGTAAGTAAGAGCTGGGGCAGAATATCCATGAGCTGGCTGGGGCAGAATATCCATGAGCTGGCTGGGGCAGTATATCCATGAGCTGGCTGGGGCAGAATATCCATGAGCTGGCTGGAGCAGAATATCCATGAACTGGCTGGGGCAGAATATCCATGAGCTGGCTGGGGCAGAATATCCATGAGCTGGCTGGGGCAGTATATCCATGAGCTGGCTGGGGCAGAATATCCATGAGCTGGCTGGGCAGATATCCATGAGCTGGGGCAGTATATCCATGAGCTGGCTGGGGCAGTATATCCATGAGCTGGCTGGGGCAGAATATCCATGAGCTGGCTGGGGCAGAATATCCATGAACTGGCTGGGGCAGAATATCCATGAGCTGGCTGGGGCAGAATATCCATGAACTGGCTGGGGCAGAATATCCATGAGCTGGCTGGGGCAGAATATCCATGAGCTGGCTGGGGCAGAATATCCATGAGCTGGCTGGGGCAGAATATCCATGAGCTGGCTGGGGCAGAATATCCATGAGCTGGCTGGGGCAGAATATCCATGAGCTGGCTGGGGCAGTATATCCATGTGCTGGGGCAGTATATCCATGTGCTGGGGCAGTATATCCATGTGCTGGGGCAGTATATCCATGTGTTGGGGCAGTATATCCATGAGCTGGGGCATATATCCATGTGTGGCCTGGGGGCAATATATGTCCATGTGAGCTGGGGCATATATGTCCATGTGAGCTGGGGCAATATATGTCCATGTGAGCTGGGGCAATATATGTCCATGTGACTGGGGGCAATATATGTCCATGTGAGCTGGGGGCAATATATGTCCATGTGAGCTGGGGGCAATATATGTGTCCATGTGAGCTGGGGCAATATATGTTCCATGTGAGCTGGGGCAATATATATGTCCATGTGAGCTGGGGCAATATATATGTCCATGTGAGCTGGGGCAATATATATCCATGTGAGCTGGGGGCAATACTATCTTTTTTATATTGCAGGAAAAAAAAGGTAAAAATATGGATCTTTTTTTGGGGGGGGTGGGGGGCCTTCATGGATTCTTGCACCGGGGCCCTCAGGTTTCTAGTTACGCCACTGCATGGAACCACACCTGCCGTTCATCTCCCTAATTGATCCTGCATATGAGGAAGCTATACCCCTGATCCCACGCTTCCTCATTGAAGTTCCTAGCTTAGCTAGTGCCGACCTGCCTTCTACAGATCCTTGCCTTGAATCCCTCCTGCTCTTGATCCATAGACCTTCCTGTACACCCTCTGCTATTTCTGGACATTCTCTACCGGTATCCTCCATTGCCCCCTGTACCCTCTGCTTTCCATTATTGATATACCCGTGTACCAGATCTCTGCTAATTCTTGAGCACTCTATTGCCTATTCCTATTTTATACCTGCGCCTGATTTATATGTTCTATATCCATTGTTTATTTTCCTGGTCTGTTGTCAGTTTATTTGTATTCACAAATAAACCCTGTTACCCTGTATCCTTCCTTCTGATACGTTTATTGCACCTTGGGCTCACACCCACATTTCTGCACATCTGCTAGGCCAGGCTCGTGACAGAATGAGGAAGCCTAAAAACAGTGAGCCTGCAGTGATCATAGCCTTTGTACAAAGACTGAAAAATGCCAACCAAAAGGTCCAGCAGCACCTGCATTCGTTATGGGAGTACCTGCAGCAGAATTCTAACGGCACATCTACTAAGGTATGCACTCCGGTCCCAGAATGTGCTCGAGGACCCCTGACCGAGGAGGAAAGGGCAAGGAGAAGGACGCAAGGCCTCTGTTATTATTGCGGGGGTCATTTGCATAGAGTATTGACCTGCCCACTGCGCCCACCAAAGCCAGGCACCAAAAATGTTCCTGTACCTGTGTCAAAGAAGCCTGCGCCTAGCCAACCCTCAGGGAATACTCCAGAGAAGTCCAGACTCCCTACCCATAAAGAGAAAATGCTGTCCAGGAAGTTATTGGTAAAATCGGTGCCTTCCCGCAGAATATAACTTCACCAACTGTCAGATCAAGAAAACCTGCACCCAAGAAAAAACCCCTATCCGCTTCTGCTCCCAGGAGATCTGTACCCGTACTGCCCAGAAGAAGGGTATCGCTGGACTCCACCTCTGAAGAAGAATCAGAGACCCCAATGGAGTACACTGAACCAGGATCCACCTATGAAGAGCCCATGGAGCAGGAATCCACAGAACGAGATCCAGTGGTGCAGATGGAGACCGAGCCAATCCTGCTTACAAGTGTGAGGCCCATCACTTCGAGCCATCAAGACTCCCCAAACTATTCTGACCAGGAGTCTGGTTCCTCTGAGTGGAGTTCCGTGGAAACAGAGGGGGAATGGCCTAAACAGACAGCCAGACATCCTCACGGTGGTCCAGGCCGTAACACTAAGGCTAGGGACAGATGAGCGCATTTTCTGCGGCCACCGTCAAAATGTACGTCGATGCGTGCGCACGCATTTTTTCACGGAATACGCTTAAGTGGTCAGACGATGCGCAATTCTGGACGTATTTCATGACGATGGGGTGAAAAGAAGTCTAGGGAAATCCGGCTGTTTGAACGTTATGTTGGCCGCACACTAGCAGCGTCTGACATCTCCTAATCACGCACACACGCTGCTATGCGCCGCAGCGCACTCTGTACGTCAGTACCAGCGGTTTAACGTTCTCGAAAAAATGCGTTCATTTTCCACTTGCGTTGCGCGGCCGGACTTTTGTGCGACCGTACTTCGTATATTGGCTGTCATTGCCCGGCATCTGCTGCTAGTGCGGCCGTGATTATGTGCGCCAGAACGCGCGTTCGCACTGCCTCAGTCTGACCCTAGCCTAAGTTAATGGGGTATATTGGCGTTCCTGGATCTGTCTGCTGTTCTGCTGGAAAGCCTCATCGATCCGCTGTTCCCCGGTACCATCAAGCCTTAACTCCGGACCAGAGAACAGCCTACATAGGTACTGTCTTTATGTCACCCACAGTTTCTCGTCTGTCTGAAAACTCAGTCTGAACCCCAATGCCCAGAGTCCGCTGCCCTGCACCTCGCAGGATCTCCAGAGTCCGCTGCCCTGCACCTCGCAGGATCTCCAGAGTCCGCTGCCCTGCACCTCGCAGGATCTCCAGAGTCTGCTGCCCTGCACCCCGCAGGATCTCCAGTTGTCGCTGCCCTGCATCCCGCAGGATCTCCAGTTGTCGCTGCCCTGCACCCCGCAGGATCTCCAGTTGTCGCTGCCCTGCAACCCACAGGATCTCCAGTTGTCGCTGCCCTGCAACCCACAGGATCTCCAGTTGTCGCTGCCCTGCAACCCGCAGGATCTCCAGTTGTCGCTGCCCTGCATCCCGCAGGTTCTCCAGAACTGTCACCGCCACGGGGCCGTCGACGCCGCCGTAAGGCCAAGCCGCTCACTGCCCAGCAAGAGCCATGCAGTACCCAGGTCGCCGCAGAGCCATGCAGTACCCAGGTCGCCGCAGAGCCGTGCTGCGCCGAGGTCACCCAAGAGTCATGCTGCGCCGAGGTCGCCGCTGAACCAAGCCTTGCCAGGGGTGCTGCCCCACTGGTCATCGCCGAGGGCGCTGCCCCACCGGCCATCGCCGAGGTCGCTGCCCCGCCGAGCCGTGCCAAGGGCGCCGCCCCACCGGTCCACGCCAAGGGCGCTGCCCCACTGAACCCTGCGACCAATGTGTCACCGCCGAGCTGTACCCGTGACACGATTCCTGATGCCGAGTCTGAAAGGGCTATTCTTCTTGCTCTCAATGAGGACTTCCAGGATCCGGGTAGTTGGACTGGCAAAATGTACCCTGCTACAGGAACTGCCCCTACGGGCTACACCAGGACGCCCTCTGGTGTGTTGGTCCGGGAGGAGTACTTGGCAGTGCTCAGGCGCTACCCCGAGCTCTGGAGAACACTCGACATCTATTCTGATGACTCTAGTTAGACTGATTCCACAGATTCCTGATTCTTCAGACTTTCTGGGGTTCGTCTTGTGGTTATGAATGTTGCACCTGCCAGTCTTCGGCCACTTCTGGGGCACCCAGAGGTTGCCCCTTGTCGGGGGGTACTGTCACGGTCCGAACCACCAGACCCTCTGGCGCCCTCTTTTGTTCTCCTTTTGCCCTGTTTTGCATTGATATGCAGGTTCTAGGACTTTTTCCTCCATACGCTTCCTGAACTATAATTTGCATAATGGACATGGAACCACACCTGCCGTTCATCTCCCTAATTGATCCTGCATATGAGGACGCTACACCCCTGATCCCACGCTTCCTCATTGAAGTTCCTAGCTTAGCTAGTGCAGACCTGCCCTCCACAGATCCTTGCCTGGAACCCCTCCTGCTCTTGATCCATAGACCTTCCTGTACACCCTCTGCTATTTCTGGACATTCTCTACCGGTATCCTCCATTGCCCCCTGTACCCTCTGCTTTCCATTATTGATATACCCGTGTACCAGATCTCTGCTAATTCTTGACCACTCTATTGCCTATTCCTATTTTGTACCTGCGCCTGATTTATATGTTCTATATCCATTGTTTATTTTCCTGGTCTGTTGTCAGTTTATTTGTATTCACAAATAAACCCTGTTACCCTGTATCCTTCCTTCTGATACGTTTATTGCACCTTGGGCTCACACCCACATTTCTGCACATCTGCTAGGCCAGGCTCGTGACAGATACGAAATGGTATATAACAAATTTATTTCGTTTTACACTGTGTCATCACCATAAAAGAAAAATTTGAATAATTGATATCAACTATCGAATTTGAAATGAACTATCAAATGGATATCAACTATTGAATTCGTTACGATACGGATCCGATATGATAGAAATTTAAATGAACTATCAAATGGATATCAACTATCGAATTCCATACGATACGATTCGATACGATACGGATCCGATACGATAGAAATTGAAATGAACTATCAAATGGATATCAACTATTGGAGATCAACTATCGAAATTGAAATGAACTATCAAATGGATATCAACTATTGGAGATCAACTATTGAAATTGAAATGAACTATCAAATGGATATCAACTATCAAATTCGATACGATACGGATCCGAATACGATAGCAATTAAAATGAACTATCAAATGGATATCAACTATCGAATTCCATACGATACAAATCGATACGATACGGATCCGATACGATAGAAATTGAAATGAAGGGGGCATGGCCTGACCAGCGACTGAGATGGACGCTTAGTGCGGGAGCTCCCGAATCTGCCGCTGACTTCACCACATTGCAGCATACAATTGTGGCTATGGTTCGCACCTCCAACCGTAGGACACCCAGGAGACCCGATAGCACCCCCGGAGGAACCCCGGTGAGCTCTATTTCGAACTATTTTGACACTTCCCGATCACGGCCTGCATCCCAGCTCTCGGCCAAGATGGCGTCCTCCCCCGCACCACCAGAAACGCCGTTAATAGGAGGACAGCTAGCGACACAAAGGCTCGAGCAGCTTATAGCTGACTTGCCCACCCGAGCTGAGCTTCCCACGAGAGCAGATTTTAAGGAAATGCTCGATCACTTACAAGTAACTTTTGGGCGGGAGATAGCGGAAGTGCGAGCTGACATCTCCGCCATTGACACGAGGGTGGCATGCCTGGAAGAGAAGGTGGCAGAGCCCCCAGCCTGTACAACGGCCCAAGACCCAGCGGCTGACCATCGCTTATCTGATATGCATAGACGCCTTGATGATTTGGAAAACCGGTCACGGAGGCACAATATTAGGATAAGGGGAGTCCACGAGGGGGTCACGGACATCAAAGACTTCCTCCTTGGCGCAGTTGCCCACATATTGGGGTGCCCGTCCCTGCCTTACTCGGCTATAGACAGGGCACACAGAACACTTCGCTCCAAGGCCACAATGGACTCAGCCCCACCACGAGACCTCATCTGCCACATACCGGACTTTGTACTAAAGGAAGATATAATGCTGAAGGCACGCACTCGCCGCAAGTGGCGTTTTGCAAACGAGACATTTGAGCTGTACCAGGATCTCTCTCCACACACCCTGAACGCCCGAAGTGCACTGCGCCCAGTCACTCAGCTTTTGAGAGACGCGGACATCCCATACAGATGGGGGTTGCCGTTCTCCCTCCAACGCGCTGATCGAGAACTCTGGCCGCAGGTACAGGAATGGCTTACCCCACCTGATATTGCTGTCAAAATTGATACCCAGGCTTAACTGGTGACCTACGACAGGGGACCATTGCCACCCGCTAATCTAGATGGATCCAGACAAGATGATTCAGGTTTTGTTTTGGCTTTCAACCTGCGGGGTCATAAAGTTTTTTTTTTTTTGGTTGGTTACTTTCTCGATGTGGCGGAATTATTAGAGGTGATGGCGGGACTTTAATTAGCCTCACTATTGTACGATGCCAGAGACAAGAATAAATACATAAAGGGTTAGACATTGATTCTTTGCTAGTACGCTTAGATATAGGGTGGGGGGCATAGGGGGATATGGTTGCAGTTTGGGAGGAGGTGGGAGGTTACGAAGGGTGGGGGGAGGGACTTATTGGTTGCTGCAATTCATACTTGGACGATAATAATGTGCACATGGTGGCGATTGCGGACTCGGACAGGGGCTCCTGTTGAGCAAAATACCCTCGAGACGCTTAGGGCAACTGGGGAGATATGATGATATAAGGAGGGGAGGAGTGGGGAGATGTAGCCTACGAGACGCCGGGGTGGGAGGCCAAGTGGGATTGGGGGTGGGAGGTATAGGGTGGTGGGAGGTCTAGTGGGGGGGTGGGAAGGTGGAAGGTCGCGGACTTGATTTGTATGATACCATTGCATGTCAGGTTGAGATTCGGGGCCTTAGACGGGGACTCCTATAGCAAGAGATAACTCTGAGGAATATGGGATTGCTGGTGTTACATTAAGTTATGATGTAATAGAATTTCGCTTGGATTTCATGACCTGATACCTCCTGAAAGTTTATACATTTGGTTTAGATGGTTTTATTTCACATATGTTACCGCACTCTGCGACATATGAATCTAACTCTGACCCTAAGTAGTTTTACTCTTTTTCTGTCTGGTTCTTTCACCTGTCGCTTAATGTCCTTATATTTGGCTTCCGCATGGGCACTCACCCTCCTGACTTAAACACGTGTTACCTATTCTCCTGGACACATCTCTGCATGCATGCCACTGAAATTTCCTGAAGCATTATAAGTCGGTGAGAGCGGAACTCGGGGCCTACGTGCATGGGCTACACTCTAACTTCTATACCGTGTTATATTGTATCTCACTGGTACTGAAGACTTGGTCACAGGCCATATTCACTCGTACCCCCACGAGGTGTAGTGCATTTTTCCCCAACTGAGGGTCGTCCCACCTGGCCTCTGGCACTGTGGTGGAGTACGACATATCGGTTGGTGCACTAGGTGCCTCCTTGACTCACTGTTCTGTCTTTTTTCATTTCTCTTTCCCTGATCTTCACTATTGTCTGTAGCTCGCCCGCTATGTCACGGGCTTCTTTCTCCACATCTCACCCCCCCTTTTTTTTTTTTAACCTACTTTTTATCTTCCCGCTTCCTTCTCTTCTCCCTTCCTCTCAATCCCATTCCCCATTACGACCTCTTCCTTTTATTGTACTGAAGTAACTCCCCTCCCCGAATTTTGGCCCCTAACTCTGAGATTTAGTGATCCTCGAACGATATGCCTTGTAAGACTTCCCCATACGCTCCATGTGATCTACAACTTTTTTCCCACAATGTACGAGGCCTCAATATCCCTGAAAAGCGGTCTAGATTGTTACGCGACCTGAGGTCATCACGTGCGTCCGTCGCCTTCCTCCAGGAGACCCATTTTCGTCCAGGGTCGGAACCAACCTTGAGAGATACATATTACCCGACGGGGTATTTTAGTAATTACTCGCACAGCAAATCTCGCGGAGTAGCGATCTTAATTTCCAAAGCAGTCCCTTTTGTAGTTGAAGACACGCAGATGGATGATGGGGGTAGATTTGTTTTTGTTAAAGGATCCATTTTAGACACGACCTATACGTTTGCATCAGTCTATCTGCCTAACAAAAAACAGCACTCTTGTTTGACACAAATCTTGCGATCCTTGGAATCCTTCCAGAAGGGGATTACTATCCTAGCAGGGGACTTTAACATTGCTCTCGACCCTCTAGTGGACTCCTCCACTGGTGCCACTGCAACACCCACTCATGTCTTGCGCTCTATACGTCGCACATTACATGAACACCGGATGGTGGATGTCTGGAGAGCGTTACACCCTGCAGAGCGCGATTACACGTACTTTTCACACATACACAAGACGCACTCCCGAATAGATTATTTCTTTATGAATTATAGCACACTACATTTGCCATGCTCAACGGATGTGGTTGCTACAACGTGGTCAGATCATGCACCAATCAAACTGGTGATTCAATCGCCGCTGTTTGCCCCTCGGGAGCGCCATTGGCGGCTCAATGTCTCCATGCTAGATGACCCTCTACTTAACGCAGAACTCCACACCACTCTTGACCATTTCTTTGAGGAAAACTCGACCTCTGATTTTACGATGCCAACGCTCTGGGAGGCACATAAAGCGGTGGTACGAGGCTTTTTTATTAACAAAGGTACGGCCCGTAAAAAATTACAAACAGAAGAACGCAAGACGCTTATGGAAGAAATTAGGGCTCTGGAACTTGAACATATCACCTCTCAAGATGCAACGGTTTATCAACGCCTCCTACAAACCCGACGAGCTCTGGATAAACTGATCAATACATCTCTGCAATTCCAGGCCTTGAGAGCCCGTTCGTTTTTCGCGTTGCAGGAGAACAAACCTGGACGACTCCTTGCACGGATCCTTAGAGATAGAAGGGTCAAATCTTACATCCCGAAAATACAAACCTCAGGAGGCTCTTTTGTAACTGACCCGAGCATGATATCGAAAGAGTTTCTGAAGTTTTTCTCGGAATTATATAACTTAGACAACGTTGACAACACGACCCTGACTTTAGACCGAATTGACGCATACTTGAAGCGCACGGTCCGTAAACCCCTAAACCTGATAGAACGGGAATCACTGTGTGCTGCTATCTCCACTGACGAAGTACTGGAAGCAATGAAAACGACTAAAAATGACAAGAGCCCTGGCCCAGATGGCCTCCCCATAGAATACTATAAAAAAGCTGCCAAGGACCTTATCCCTAAACTGGCACACCTCTTTGGCGCGTACCAGGAGGGGATTTTACCTCACCCCCACTCACTGATGGCAACGATCTCTTTAATACCAAAGCCGGAGAAAGATCACACAGTTTGTGGGAATTATAGTCCTATTTCCCTCCTTAATAGTGATATGAAATTGTTAGCGTACTGGCTAACCGACTGAAACGATATATGCCTCAGCTGATTAATCCAGACCAGGTGGGGTTCATTCCGGGACGTGAAGCCAGGGATGCAACAATCAGAGTACTAAACGCCATTACGTATTCTAAGAATATGTCACGTCCGCTCTTACTCCTGTCGACCGACGTCGAAAAGGCCTTTGATCGGGTGCTGTGGCCCTTTCTATTTCGAACACTGAAATGTTTCGGAGTTGGAGAGGAGTTTATGCGCTGGATCGCCGCATTGTACTCGACCCCAACGGCCCGGGTCCGAGTAAATGGGGCACATACCGAGGCATTCTCCATACGCAATGGCACTCGCCAGGGCTGCCCCCTCTCACCACTTTTGTTCGCCCTCAGTTTAGAACCACTTTTATCATCTATCCGTCAAAATGGGCTTATCAAAAGAATACAAGGAGCACACGTGGAGCATAAAATTTCGGCATATGCGGACGACCTAATGTTCCTATTACCAGATCCGGTAAGTTCTATGCCGGAGGTAATTAAAGAATTGCAAGAATATGGCTCCTTATCGGGATTCAAAATAAATGAATCAAAATCTAAAATATTGGCGATTTCGCCAAGTAGAAACTGGAGGAGTACCTTGGGCACACAATATGCATTCCGATGGTGTTCCACTTCACTTACTTACCTGGGAATTCTTGTCACTTGTCAATTTTACGACGCTCTTTACAGTCTTCAAAACGGATATTGCAAGATGGACACCGAAATTTCTATCTTGGCACGGGCGAATTAGCGTCATTAAGATGAATTTTCTGCCTCGATTGCTATACCTGTTTCACACTATCCCTATAACCATACCACTGTCCTTTCATAAAGAAATCCGCAAGCTGTTTTCTTCTTTCATCTGGCCTAAATCCCATCCCCCAACTTAAATATGATGTACTTTGTAAATCTAAAAGATGTGGAGGACTTGCACTACCAAATACGCGGTTGTACTATTATGCAACGCATCTCACTAGAGTGGTGGATTGGATGACGGGCTCGCCAGAACAACGATGGTTAGACTTGGAGGAAGCCCAAGCTGGGCGCCCGGTATGGACACTGCCGTGGCTCTCATGGGCGAGCATGAAATGTACTGCTAACGACATTTCACCGTTGGGTCACACCCTTGGCATCTGGCATAAAATACGAACCAAATACACCCTTTCGACGTACCCTTCTCCTCTATTACCTTTACGGTACAACCCTGAATTTCCCATAGCCATACTGCGGACGCTGGCTACACGCTTCACAGATTCTCCTAACCTTAGGGCTTGCCATGTACTACGAGAGGGGGCCTTCATCCCTCTCGAGACACCGGACCAACCGACTGTTACCTTTGCGGAACGATTCAACTTTCACCAACTTAAGTCATTCTTAAGCAACTTACCGAACAACACCTCGTTAACCAGACAACTTTCCCCCTTCGAGACGCTTTGTAGACGGTCTTCTCCATTAGCACACGGCGTGTCAATGCTTTACGGTCTACTGCGTTCCGTAGATAACGAACCCCCTGCATATATGTCCCGTTGGGAACGTACGCTTGACCTCCATATCTCAGAAGAAGAATGGGACAAGACGCTATCCCTCACACATTCAGGTGTACGGATCACCAAGATACAGGAAACATCATATAAATTGCTGACCTTTTGGTATCGCACTCCTGCCCTGATGGCCATGTTCAATATTACAATATCGCCGAATTGCTGGAGATGTACTACAGCTACGGGCACGTATTTACACATCTGGTGGGAATGTGCTCTTATTCAATCCTTTTGGAGGAAGGTTCGAGATCTGATCCGGGATACCACCGATGAGACACTGGACCTTACCCCCCTGAACTTTCTGCTTCTTCAGCTTCCATTCCCGGTGAAATCACTAAAAAGATCGGTTATGCTGCGAATTATTTTAGTGGCCAGATCTCTGATACCCGTGTATTGGAAATCAGCTTCCATCCCTCCTCTTAAAACATTGATTGATAGAATGGAAGTGCTGAGAAAGAACGAAGAACTCGCTCCTCCTCCTGCTAAGGTCGCACAGCACTCCCTGAGACTCTGGTTTCACTGGACTACATACTGTGCTTCCGCATGGTTTCGTGAGGTGCTGGAGGAGGGTGATGGAGGTCGTGGGGGCACTGCCGCTATGATAGACTAGATCTCATTGGATAACGGGATGCTTCCCCCCCTACCCCGAATATGATGCAGCTATAGGTCACTATACTGTTCCCCTAGGTTGGGATCCAACCTGCCCCCCCTATTTATCTCACCTTCCCACATCACCATGACATCCAACCCGCCCTCCTCCCTTATATCCTTCCAACCCCCCTTTTTTTTTTTTCCCTCTCACTCTCTCTTCTACTCTTCCTTACCTTTCTCTCCTATCTTTCTTCCCTCCCTTCTTCCCGTATATCCCTTCTTTTGTCCTCCTCTTTACTGTCCTTTCTCATGCTTCCTATAGAATCTAGTCCTTTCGACTCTAATTCCTTTTCATTGACCTTTTTGATGCATTGTCATGCAAAATGTCAGTTGCCTAACGGACCAAAGACAGTACCACGAAATATAAGCGATATCTGGAATGTACTAACGGTGTACAGTTGTGTTCAAAATTATTCAACCCCCAATGCTGTAAAGGGTTTTAGGGAATTTAGTGTACATTTGTAATTGTATTCAGAATGAAATCCTACAAGGACTTTTTAAAGAACCATATGCAACTAAAATGACATCAATTGGTTTTGTAATACAGTAGTAAATGTTTCTTTTGTGAATTCTTCATTGACACAATTATTCAACCCCTTAAAGACTACCACTCTGAAGAACAGAGGTTCATTCAAGTGTTTTCAATCAGGTATTGAAAACACCTGTGGATGTCACGGAGCAGCAATAAAGCATAATAAGCACCAATTAGGCAGCTTTAAAATGACTGTGATACTCAGCTCCTTCTAGACATTTACTGGTGTGGTTACAAACCTGGTGAAGTCAAGAGAATGGTCCAGGAAGACAAGAGAAGAGGTGATTACTCTTCTCAGGAAGGGCAATGGCTATAAGAAGATTGCAAAGATGTTAAACATACCAAGAGAGACCATAGGAAGCATCATTCGCAAATTCAAGGCAAAGGGCACTGTTGAAACGCTACCTGGTCGTGGCAGAAAGAAGATGCTGACTTTGACTGTTGTGCGCTGAAGCGTAGAGTGGAGAAACGTCCCCGTGTGACTGCTGAGGAACTGCGAAAAGATTTGTCAGATGTGGGTACTGAAGTTTCAGCTCAGACAATACGGCGCACACTGCGTAATGATGGCCTCCATGCCAGAACTCCCAGGCGCACGCCCTTGCTGTCTCCAAAGAATAAGAAGAGACGACTGCAGTATGCCAAAAGTCATGTGGACAAACCACAGAAGTTTTGGGATAGTGTTCTGTGGACTGATGAAACAAAATTAGAACTGTTTGGGCCCATGGATCAACGCTATGTTTGGAGGAGGAAGAACAAGGCCTATGAAGAAAAGAACACCTTGCCTACTGTGAAGCATGGCGGGGGGTCAATCATGCTTTGGGGCTGTTTTGCTTCTGCAGGTACAGGGAAGCTTCAGCGTGTGCAAGGTACCATGAATTCTCTTCAGTACCAGGAGATATTGGATGACAATGTGATGCAGTCCGTCACAAACCTGAGGCTTGGGAGACGTTGGACCTTTCAACAGGACAATGATCCCAAGCATACCTCCAAGTCCACTAGAGCATGGTTGCAGATTAAAGGCTGGAACATTTTGGAGTGGCCATCGCAGTCACCTGACTTAAATCCGATTGAGAACCTCTGGTGGGACTTAAAGAAAGCAGTTGCAGTGCGCAAGCCTAAGAATGTGACTGAACTGGAGGCTTTTGCCCATGACGAATGGGCGAAGATACCCGTAGATCGCTGCAAGACACTTGTGTCAAGCTATGCTTCACGTTTAAAAGCTGTTATAACTGTAAAAGGATGTTGTACTAAGTACTAAGATTGAATGTCACTTGGGGGTTGAATAAAACTGATAATGATGTGAGCACAGAAAAGACATTTGTGGTTATTTCATTATAAATGTTATGTTATATGTGTCTGACCTACACGTGCCTCTTTGATTTAATTGTAAGCAAGATGACTGAATGATCAAAATCAATGTCAAACTGGCCAAAACACGCAATTTCAGTGGGGGTTGAATAATTTTGAACACAACTGTACCTGTTCATATCAGTTTATGGAATATTGTTGTTTCTTCTTAAGCATGGTGACCTCACGTTGAGATGTTTCATGTGCACAATGTATATGCTCCTTGTCACTTCAATTTGCTTTATTTTTTTGATATACAATAAAAATTTCATAAGAAAAAAAAAAAAAGAAATTGAAATGAACTATCAAATGGATATCATCTTTCGAATTTGATTCAATACGATCCAAATCAATCCGAAATGAAACGAAACACGAAACGAAATTAGTTCCGAAATTCCGAAAATGAAATTATTTAAAAACGAAACTAAACGAAAACAATTTTTCAGGCATGCACATCCCTACTTTTATCTGTTCACTAAACTGGCTGCTTTCTGAAACGATAGTTGTATAATTAAGAAGGAAAAAAATCCTCTTCCCTTTTGTCATAAAATTGCCCCTTGTTCTGGAGAACGAGCCTTATTTTTACTTGTAAATGTTCCGCGTGGAAATATGCGCTGCGGATTCTAAATCTAACTCCACTCATGTGGAGCAATTCATAAAAATCACCCGGTAGCGCCGGAATAATAAAGAAACGGCTTTTAATAGAAAAGCCTGGAAAATGAATTGTAAGAAAAGTGAGTCTTCAGGCCCCTGGGTCCCAGTTTGATCACCGACATTTATTCAGTTCTGTCCGTTCCGTCCCAGAGCAAAGTGTCCGTGGTGGACATTCACAGTTTGCTCATAGGGAAACCCTGGCTTTTACAGGGCTCCGGGATCCACCATCCAGCTTTGTCACCGAAGGGGTTATTCAGAGAGCGCCAGAATGTCACCGACATTTCGGTGCTCTCCCGTTCGACGCACAGACCCACCGGCTACCGCAGCCAATCTCACTGAACAGCCGCCGCGAACTCGCCAGCCGTCGCCGCAAAACCAAACCAACGCTGCCGCCAACCTGCTGAACAGCTGCAGGAAACCTGCTGGACAGCCACCAAACGCACCAGCAAGCAGCGGAAGACCCGCAGAACAGACCGCCTAACACAGCCAACGACCCACCGACCACACCGCCGAAAATCGCAGAGAAAAGCCGACAAGCCGCCGGACAGGTTAAAACAAAACAAAGAAACAAAACGATTAAAACAAAACGATTGAAACTTTGAAACACCGTTTGCAAAAAAACTACTGAACTAGCATGTCTGGAATAAATTTTTCAGATCCTATGAATAATAATAAAAAGGTCTGTTACAGAAAAAAATAAAACGCTATTAAAAAAAAAACGAAAAAAAAATTTTGCCGAAAAACTCCAGAAAAATGAATACATAAAAACCGCATGCATGAAAATGCCTGGCAATAATATATCAGGTCTGATGAATAACAACAACAATGTCTGTTACAGAATGAAAAAAAAAATGGCACGTAAAAATTATAATGGAATTAAATCCCAAAAAATGCCGAAAAAAATCCTTTAAATAAAGAAAAAGGCTTTTTGCTGCAAATGAAAAGAAACGGTTGAATAAATATTTAAGAAAAACGAATTTTTTCAACATTGAAAACCTATGGTATTCATCTGTTTAAACCGCTGAACATCAGGGCATTTCACTGACATTTCTCTGCTGTTCGGTGTCTCTGAATAGATTAACCATCGCTTCTCTATGGGGCTTTACTGACACCAAATGTCACCGTATTTCGCTGGCAAATTGACAATTTTGAATCCTGGAGTCCTTGAAGCTTCTCTGCGCAAGGTGCACTTCTACACAACTTGTGTAGCATAGGAGCCTCAAATTGTGCAGCTCCTCAGGATCCGCATACTCTACAAGTTCTGCAGTGCTGCACGGAACGGTGGACCGGAGCTGCACGCGCATGCACAGATCTGATCCATCGGCTGCCTCTCTGAGAACGCTCGCTATAGAGATTTGTCTGAGGGTGACGTCGGCCGCTCTCTGTGTATGATATCACTGGCGACCGATCTGATGACCGGCAGCCGGTAAATTCCAAAATCCCAGCTGCTGGTGATGCTTGTTGGGATGAAGGAAGCTCCTCCACTTCACCCCACGATTTCTGGGGAGCTGGGTGGAGTTGGAAAGGGGCACTCCTCAAATCCTGACCACTTCACAACTGTTTAGTACATCGGATAACGCTGAGATCTACAACCCCCAGTGTGCATCCAAATGAGAAGATCAGAGCTACGGGTCAACATTCTTAGTGTAAGTTTATCTCCGACCTAAGAAAGATAATCTGTAATAATCTGCTTTTATGATTACTGTGTAATGACTCTACAGACTTATGCATGTGGCGCCTTTCCAACGTCTTCTGAATAGCAGCTGATGTGTTAAAGTTAAACTCACCATGTAGACAGCACCATTTATGATACATACTTATGTTACCCACCAAAAAACGATTTCATAAACATCTGATTGGAAAGTGGCCTTCAGTTGCAAGACTCCATTTCCTAGACCAGGCTAGTTCCCTGAGACAAGTTTTGAGAGACCTCCTCCTAAACCTCGACTCCCAAGTCCTGACTTTGACAGGTTCCAAACACTGTATCAAACATACACATTTTGCCCGTTATTTGGGCTGCACTGACTAGATTAGCCCATCGAACAAGAGTTGTGTCCAAAAACAATATCTTCTGCACTCAATACATCTGTTTACTCCGTCCAGGGCAAGGTCAACAAATGGGAGATAACTTCAGGTTTTATGTCAGACTCTACTATGACATACGACAGGGGTCGGCCATTTTGGAACCTGTGATGTTTTGGTGCTACAAATCTCACGATGCCTAGTCAGCTGAACGAGTGGGCATTATGGGAAAGTGGAAACAAAAACAGGTTTATGAGATTATTGAGACCTGCCAACGGCACTAGCGCCTTGCCATATGGTAAGTGCCAGTCTCATAAGGTTTTAGCTCGATGGCGCCATTATAGAGAAGACTATACCATGTGCAAATCCGACTGTTATCACCCAGAACAAACATGCAAAGGAAGTCTCCTCTGCATGTGAACCGCAGAATCTCCCGACGAATGTTACGGCCTTGTTAGACCTTCTCAGAGGGTATAGCTCATACCTCTCTAGCAGGGACGTGCAGTCAGGGGTGGCAGGAGAGGCAGAGCCTCCCCTGCCATTTCAGTAAATTAATGTGGTCATTGTGCTGTAATGACATGTGTGATGTGTATATTTAAACTGTAAATTAAATTTTTATTTATTGAAAAAAGTTCTCATACTCACCTGCTCCACGCTCCCTCGCTGTGCTTGCTTCTTCTCTCTGTCCTCCGCTTTTTTTTCTCCTGCACTTTCAGTTGCTGTGTGTGTGTGTGACACAGACAGCAGGGCAGCACTGAGCCAGCCTAGCCTACTCAATTTGCACAGCTGAATGCTACACTAATTGTGAAGCTCAAGCTGGTTCTACGCTCTTTTGTGCCTCCAGAAGCAATGAGAGCAATCGAAAGCTTGAGCCAATGGGAAAGCTCCATTGGTCTCAAGCACTTCCTTTTTAAAAAAAAAAAACCACCCCCGATGGGAGGCAGAGCTCCCCATGGATTGATTGACGCAGGGCAGTCATGTGACTGTCCCTGTCAGTCGTGGGGGGGGGGCAGGCAGAGCTCAGCAATCAGCATGTGTGTAATAGTGCCCTCTATTAGTCAGTATTGTAAGTGCATGCTCTTGCAAGATTAAAACCTGTATGCAAACTTTTTTTACAGTAAGAGTTGTAATAGCGCCCTCTATTAGTCAGTATTGTAAGTGCATGCTCTTAGCTGTAAAAAAAAAGGATGCAAACTTTATAAATAGTGAAACTCTATTCTCCTATATAACGATAATCAAATGCGTAAATTGCGACTGCGTAACCCTGTGTATATCTGGCTCTGATATTAGCCAGTGCCTCACCAGCCACTGACCTCACAGCACGTCACTGCTCTCTAGGCACCTCCAGCATGGCCCATGGCTGGATTACCCCATAGGACAGTGATGGCGAGCCTCTGACCCCAGATGTTTCTGAACTACATGCCCCAATCACACTTGAAGTCAGCTGAGAATCATGGCACATGGAGTTCTCAAAAACTGGGGTCCAACGGTGTTTGCCCATCAGTGGTGTAGACCAGGGCTGTCAAACACATGGCCCCCAAGATGTTGATGTCTTCAATTTTCAGAATTCCTTCAATGCAATACGTGTCCAGGGAATCATGGACGATGTAGTTCAGAAACATCTGGGGGGCCAAGGTTTGACAGCCCTGGTCTAGACTCCAAGTGAACAAAGTTTATGGGAGCACTGAGAACCGGCAACGGAGAAAGAGACCTGCCCTAGTGCCTTGTTTATGGGAATATTCTGACATACATCTGGAATGCCAGTGCTGTGTGTTGACCCCTGACTTTAAAGAAACCTGTGAAATCGCATTGTCTACCAAGGAATTGGAATTATTTTCAGATTCTTCTTTCACGCTGAGTATACCGCGGTGCTGAACGCTATAGCCCGCGCAGCTGTTAGACACTAGTGGGAGTTTGGCCAGAGGACTAATTCCATTCTTCTGAATTGCTGGTCACGGTGCAGCCTCTAAGTCCCATGTTTAGAGGGTCAATTCTATTCAATATAGAGCAGTGTTTCCCAAACCTGTCCTTGGGACCCTCAACCAGGCCAGATTTTACAGATCACCTTGGGGGAAAAGCAGACTGAATCCTGCAATCACTGAGCAGCAAATCACATCACCTGTGCTGTGCTTCACATATCCTGCAAACCTGGCGAGGAGGAGGGTCCTGAGGACAGGTTTGGGACACCCTGATATAGAGGGTCAATTCTATGTTTTTTAAAGATTTTCTACCTAAACAGCCACAGCGGCCGATAGGTGAGCTTACACTTTAAAGGAACACGTTAGTAAAAACACAGAGGTCCCTTTTTTTGCCCTTAAATAATTGGGCAGGTCCTGCTGATAGCCTCATCCGATTATTATTATTTTTTAAATTTGGGGTTTTGGGGGCGATTTTACACACTTTTGTCCCTTGCCGTGCGCTGCCCCTCCTCTTCGGGTCAGGGATTCCCGAACCCGGAAGTCCCTGAAGCTTTTCTGCACAGTTTCTGCTCCTACATAACCTGCGTAGTGTAGGACCCGCATATTGAGCAGTGCTGCGGGACTAGCGTGTTTTACGTGCACAAGTTCCATAACGCCTGCGCAGAGCGACCAATCGGAGCTGCACGCGCATGCACAGATCTGATGCATCGGCTGCCTCTCTGAGAACGCTCGCTACAGCGATTGGTCTCAGAGGGTGACGTTGGACGCTCTAGGTGCGTGATGTCACCAGTGTCCGTTCTGGTGACCGGCAGCCAGGAAAATCTAAATCCTGGCTGCTGGTGAAGCTGGGTGGGGTGGAGGAAACTCCTCCGCTTCAACCAGCGATTTCACCAAATTGGGATCAGCGGGGGGGGGGGACAAGGGAGGAGGAGGGGCACTCCTCACATCCTGACCACTTTTTAAATGTAACGGGTCAGGATGTGTGTCCCTTTAAGGGTCTTTGCGGCGATACTAAACACCTGTGTTATGTAAATGTATTTAGAGTAAGGGTGTGAGTACTTTAAGACAGCACATAGGTGACTCTGTTAACTATCCTTTGAGTAATCTGCCATTGGTCTTCTTCTCCCATTGAGCTGGATCGAGGAGACCAGGTGTTCGCTGAATTATTGGCCTTCATTCTTACCAAGCACTTAACGTCTGCTCAATGGAATCGACCTTAAATGTAAATATTCGCTGCCCCAAAATCCCAAATCACTTCAAATTTAGCTGAAGACCAGGACAGGGGGAGAGGAATGCAACCTGACTCCCGGGCAGCGCTTTAGTTACGCAGCTACCTCACCTCTGAGTCAAGGGGGCTATTTCAGTTCTGATGCATGCCATATGGCATGTGAACTCCAGAAATGACTGTACAGGATGAGAACGAGCATCCAAACCATAATGTAAAACGCTCTGTAACCTCTGTGATACCGCGACGCTTCCCGCTTCCCTGCTAATTTTCAGCTTGTCTGGGGTGAGGCGAGACGGGTCCTGGGACGTCGAGCAACGTCTCCTTATCCTCCAGCTTTAGAATGAAAAACAGTTATCTATACCGGCTGGATGAAGTAGAGGTAACATCGCTGCTCTATAACCGTGGAGACCCAGGTTCGATCCCGGCCAGAGCACCTCTCCAGTAAGGGTCCTTGGGCAAGACACCTAACGATACATACTCGCCACCACACAATATTAGCTGTGGAGTCCAGTGGTAACGTCTCTACCCTTCGACCGTGGTGGAGCAAGTCAAATCCCGTTCAGCACATCCCTCCAATACAACTGTGGAGAAGCAAGTCTCGAGTTTACGAGAACCACCAGGTCACTGCTCTACAACCATGGAAGGATGACTCGATCCCACTAAGAAGACGCCGCCACCAGCGAGTGTCCTTGGGCAAGACACCTAACGATATGGATGCACCAACCTCACAAAATACTTGTACATCTCATAGATTGTAAGTTCCTTTGGGAACAGGGACCCCCTGAATCAGGTCACCATCCATGTGTGATATTCCAATGTATCAACTCCTTGTACACTGATCCTGTAAAGCGCTGCGGAATATGTGGCGCTGTATAAATAAAGGATAATAATATATCTACAGATAATGTAGAATGAGCCAATGAGGATCCATCAAACGCTACTCCTTGAAGGCCTTGCGGGAATGATCTGTAACCTTTACCGTTACAAGTATTTATAAAGCACCAACAAGTTCTGTAGCGCTTTACAATTCCCAGACAGAATAACAAATATACATACAAGTTAAACACACATAACAGTAGGAGAGAGGACCCTGCTCAAGAGCTGACAATCTAAGAGGCCAAACCTTCACGACTGGGGCCTACCAACACACCTTGAATATCTACATCGATACATATCAACACATGCTGAATACTAGACATCAGCACAACAACAAAAATTTGTTTCGGATCGGTTCGTTACGTTTTTCAATTCATTTCTGTGCATTTGTTATGTTACTGTGATTCGTTATTTCGTTTTTATAGGTATTTTGTTTTTCAGCTCAATTCGCGTATTTTGTTTTTATTTCATATCTCGTTTTTATTAGTTATTTCGGATTGTGAAACGGATGAATTTTACTGAGATTAAGGTGTAAAAAAAAAAAAAAAAAAAAAAAGAAGGCCTAAACCCCTGTCTTTGGTGCTGAAACCTATTCAGCACCATGGATAGTATCTTCGCGGGGCTCTGTAGCCTTGCGAGGCTGCTATCCTTGGTGTTGAATAGGTTTCAGCATCAAGAATAGCTGCTGTCCTTAGTGCTGAATAGGTTTCAGCACCATAGACAGCCCCTACCGAACGCAGCCTGACTGGAGGAAAAAAAAACCTGCTGCGTTCGACAAAGAAAAAAAACCTTGTTTTAAAATCAATTAGGAATCCAAAAATTTCACCCGAAAATGCCTAAAAAAATTCTAAATAAATAAATAAAGAGACTTTTTGCTATAAGTGAAAAGAATAAACGGTTCAATAAATATTTAAAAGAAAAAGGGGAATATTTTTTACATAGAAACCTATGGGATTATTTTGTACGGCTGGTATTTTTATTGTAGTGCCGGTTGTATTTTATTTTGTATGGCTGATATTTAGATCCCGAAAAATGCCTAATAAATCCTAAAAAATAAATAAATAAAGAGACCTTTTGCTGCAAATGAAAAGAATAAACGTTAGTGGTTGAATAAATATTTAATAAAAGCAGGGATTTTTTTTTTTTTACGTTGAAACCTATAGGATTCACCTGTTTAAACCTGTCGAACGAAACCACCGAAAATAAGGGTTAGAAATTAGGGTTAGACGCAGAGAAAACAGTTTCTCTCTGCGCTCAAAATCAAAAGAAAGGGCGGAATCCGTTGCCTTAGTGCAGCGGCATTGTTCTTTTATATGTAAGAGCATATTTTGCCTCTGCCGTAGAACAGAGAAAAAAAAAATTGTATTTACTTTTTTTTAAAAAAATTATTATTTTTACACGTTGCATGGTTATGTTTAGTATCATTGTAAAGACCAGACTCTGACCTTTCCAATGATGCCTCACTTATCCTTGTGCGTTGTATAATTCAGAGGTACAGGTTGCATAGTCCCCCTGTCTCTCCTCACTACAGCGCCACAGTCTAGGTTGCCGGTGAAACAATGCATTGCATCATCAGCTCCACACTTACTGGCCATGTGGGAAATGAGAAGGTGAGTTAGTGCAGAGTCACAGCTCACTTTATAATTGTAAACGGAATAATAGCGCTGCGTTAGAAAAAAAAGGAAAAAATATTATTTTATTTGTTATTTTTACATAAATCAAACCTGGGTTATATTTGGTATCACTGGAAAGGACATAATCTGACCCTGCCAATGATACCTCATATGCCCCTCTAGCCCTTAGAGATATAGGTGTGACTTTTATTGTTAAAAATATATATATATCTAAATCCAGCCTGGTTAGACGGTAGGGTTAGAAATTAGGATGAGAAGCTAGGGTTAGAAATTTCTAATTTCTAAAGAAAACAAACCTCAGCAAAGGGTGTTAAGACTAAGGCTAGGGTCAGACGAGCGCATTTTCGCGTTGTCTGTGAAAAAGTACGTTTGAACGAATGGACGTATTTTTTCACGGAATACGCGATAGCGGTCATACGATGCGCATTTGCGTCCGTGATTTTGTACGGATCATCAATAAAACACTTTGTGCATCTGGACGTTATGTTGGCCGGACATTAGCAGTGTCTGACATCTCCAATTCACGCACACACGCCTCTAGCGGACGCAGCGCACTCTGTACAACCGTACTAGTGGTTTTACGTTCTCGACAAAATGCGTTCGTTTTCCACTTGCGTTGCGCAGCCGGACTTTTGTGCGACCGTACTTCGTATATTGGCCGTCATTGCCCGTCATTTGCTGCTAGTGCGGCCGTGATTAAGTGCGCCTGCACGCGCGTTCGCACTGCCTCAGTCTGACCCTAGCCTTAAAGGTTAGCAGGTGCCTCACTATTATAGTCAGTGAAAAATAGATAGGATGGAGTAAAACTGGCAAAGGTGAGCCAGAAAAAACAAAAAACTATTTATTTGAAGTATCGAAAAAGTTAAAAAATGATATTTGAAGCATTAGTGAGTATTTTGATTCGTGTTCCTACATCGATACATATCATTCATCATCACACGCTGTATACCAACACACCGCAAACATCTACATCGATACATAGCATTCATCATCACACGCTGTATACCAGCACACCGCAAGCATCTACATTGATACATATCATCACACGCTTTATACCAACACACCGCAAACATCTACATCGATACATATCATAAAACGCTGTATACCAACACACGCAAGCATCTACATCGAAACATATCATCACACGCTTTATACCAGCACACCGCAAACATCTAAATCGAAACATATCATCACACGCTGTATACCAACACACACCGCAAGCATCTACATCGATACATATCATCACACACACTGTATACCAACACACACCGCAAACATCTACATCGATACATATCATTCATCATCACAGGCTGTATACCAACACACCGCAAACATCTACATCGATACATATCATAAAACGCTGTATACCAACACACTGCAAACATCTACATCGATACATATCATCACACGCTGTATACCAACACACCGCAAACATCTACATCGATACATATCATCACACGCTGTATACCAACACACCGCAAACATCTACATCAATACATATCATAAAACGCTGTATACAACACACTGCAAACATCTACATCGATACATATCATAAAACGCTGTATACCAACACACCGCAAACATCTACATTGATACATATCATAAAACGTTGTATACCAACACACCGCAAACATCTACATCAACACATATCATCACACGCTGTATACCAACACACCGCAAACATCTACATCGATACATATCATAAAACGCTGTATACCAACACACCGCAAACATCTACATTGATACATATCATCATCACACGCTGTATACCAACACACCGCTAATATCTACATTGATACATATCATCACACGCTGTATACCAACACACCGCAAACATCTACATCGATACATATCATCATCACACGCTGTATACCAACACACCACTAATATCTACATTGATACATATCATCACACGCTGTATACCAACACACCGCGAATATCTACATCGATACATATCACTACACGCTTTACAGCAGTGGTTCCCAACCGCGGTCCTCAAGTCCCCCTAACAGGCCAGGTTTGCAGGATATGTGAAGCACAGCACAGGTGATATGATTTGCTGCTCAGTGATTGCAGGATTCAGTCTGTATTTCCCCCAAGGGAATCCTTAAAATATGTCCTGTTAGTGGGCCCTGATGACTGGAGTTGAGAAACACTGATCTAAAGGATCTATATCGATGTGTCACTGCAGGACCAATAGCAATATATCTCTATAGTAGGTAGCTGTATCAATGTATCACTGTCACCGGCCATGTGAGTGAAAGTGAAGTGAAAGTGAAAACAAGGCTCAAAGTAGGATGGGAATGAAAGAAAAATGTCACAATGGGGCTTCGTTCTATCATTCCCATCCCCCTTTGAGACATTGTTTCTTTACTCTTACTTCTCTCAATTCTGCAATGACTTTATCACTTTCACACACCTTTTTTTAGCATTGTTCTTGCCCTCTCCCCCTCCTATGGTTTTATTACCTCTCTCTTTCCCCATGATGCCTTTGTTCTATTGTTCTCTAAACTGCTGCCAAATTAAACCTGTTCATTAGGGTTATTACAGGGCACGGGCTCGTTCAGAGCTGTTAATTCAGCTGGTGTGCAGAAGCCAGACATAACTAATCTATTGCGATATCTGGCTGCCATCGTGCAACATGGTATTAAAGGGACACTCTGCTCATCCTGAACCCTGGTTTTAAAGTGGTCAGGATGTGAGGATGCCCCCATCTGGGGAAATCGCTGGGTGAAGTGGAAAACGTTCCTCCACACCACCCAGAATCCACAGCAGCCGGGATTTTGAATTTCCTGCTGATGGTCACCAGATCAGTCTCTAGTGATGTCACTCACAGAGGGCCCTATCACCTAGTATGAGCTAAAACGCCATCGCTAAAGAAAACATTTAGCGCGAGTCGCTGAAACTTAGCGCCCCACGACCTACCAACAGATCACTTTGTCTGCGGGAGTCTGTGTACAGGGCCGATTAGCGCACGCTAGGGAGTCTCTAAGGCCCGGGCTGAGACCAAGCGATAATGCAGTTTTGAACAGAATAGAACGTTTTTTTTCCAGTGCAGAGAGCCGGGCCATAACTATCCCCTGCCCTCACAAGCTTGTATAAGTATGAACACATCCAGCGAAGAGCCCTCACACCCTGCATTATTAAAATCCTCCAAGGTGGCCGTATCATACATGTTTATATGCACACACATATATTAATTAAGGCCGTTGGGCATTGCATGATAAATGCCACCCAAAAGCATGTAGAATCATTACACTGCATTTAATAGATCCAAAAGGAAGGCCAGGTGAGCCACAATAAATTCTCTGCTGCAGCATATAAACAATACATGTTTCAGGGCAAGACTTATCCATGTGTCCCTTTAAACATGGTCCACACGGTCACCCTAATAATCAATCTTTTCCATATTGTGAATAACCCACAGCATAAAATGTTTAGAATTAGGATATATGTGGATAAAGGATACATTTATAATAGAGCCTACTACAACAGCAACGGCATTACTGACCAGATCCATTACTATGGTGTATGGGGCCAAGAGAACACTGTGCTGCATTCCTTTCAATTGCCTGTTAATTGCCTGTTTATTGCCTGTTAATTTTGGTCGAGGACCTGTATCTTGTATTTTTTTTGTTGTTACCACCAGAGTTGAGCAGCATAGTTAAAATTTTGCGATTAGCGTCGCTCCAGAAATTAGCGTCGGCACCAAGTGATCCGTTACAAAAGCAATAGAGATCTCTAGCGCTCCCTCCCATGTTAAGTATAGAATGCGGAAAGTACAGTAGGCTCGCGCTACGAACTGCTATTACCCAGGACATACTTGAAAACGAGGGAAATCTCAAAGTATCCCTCCTGATAAAATACTTTATAAATAAATAAATAAGGGACGCGCTCAGTGGTTTTTCCTGTTTTTAGCGTGAGGAAACGATCTGTTGGTCAGTAGGGATGAGCTGTTCGGTTCGATCAGTTCGGAGTTCGATTCGAACATCAGCAGTTCGAAAGTTCACGAACTTCAAACTTTTTGGCGTGTTCGGTTCGAGTTCGTAATTTTTTTTTTTAAAAAAGTATAAAAAATGCTTAAATACTAAAAAATCGAGAAATAAAGAGACACTTTACTGCAGAATATTATACGCAATGGTTTATTAGATATTGAATTAAAAAACTACCTAATGTCTAGGTGCAAAGATTCTCACCTCTAAATGACCTGTGCTCTCAAACGGCGTAAACAACAGGTGTTTAATTAGTGTTTGGAAATAACATGTGCTTCTAATTAGTCCGTCTCATGAATGTGTGCTAGGTGTCGTGTGTGGGTCTGTGATGGCGGTGTTTCCATACATCCTAGAAATCCGCCACTTCAAGTGCAGGTTATGGGGACCTCCTAGGCACGATATTTGAAGGAATTTTTCGTTTTTATTTTTAACCCTTATTTTATGGAAAACTCACTGTTCCTTTAAAAATGTATTTTTTTAAAACTTTTTGTCCTTGTTTCCTGTCCCCCAGGGCACTACCCGGACCCGGACATTGTTTTTAAATGTTTCTATACATCCTAGAAATCCGCCACTTCACGGGCAGGTTATGGGGACCTCCTAGGCACGATATTTGAAGGAATTTTTCGTTTTTATTTTTAACCCTTATTTTATGGAAAACTCACTGTTCCTTTAAAAATGTATTTTTTTAAAACTTTTTGTCCTTGTTTCCTGTCCCCCAGGGCACTACCCGGACCCGGACATTGTTTTTAAATGTTTCTATACATCCTAGAAATCCGCCACTTCACGGGCAGGTTATGGGGACCTCCTAGGCACGATATTTGAAGGAATTTTTCGTTTTTACTTTTAACCCTTATTTCATGGAAAACTCACTGTCCCTTTAAAAACTTTTTTCCTTAACTTTTTGTCCTTGTTTCCTGTCCCCCAGGGCACTACCCGGACCCCCATACACCTTTTATGGAAAATATCTAGCATATACGCCCTCTTGGAGGGCACTCTAAAAATCGAACTTTGAGTCCCATTGACTTGCATTGAGTTCGAGTTCGAATTCGAACTTTTGAAAAGTTTGAGTTTGAATGCGAACCGAACTCGGGGGTGTTCGGCTCATCCCTATTGGTCAGTCGCTGGACTGAATTAACCTGATGCTAACGCTGAACTATACCAACGATATCGGTAGCTCACACCAGGTGATAGTGCCCAGAGAGCGGCCGACGTCACCCTCTGAGACCAATCGCTGTATCAGACGGTCAATGGATCAGATCTGTGCATGCGCGTGCAGCTCCGATCCATCGCTCTTCGCAGGGCGCTGTGGAACATACATACGTAAAGCGCACAAGTCCTGTGGCGCTGCGCAATCTGTGTTTCCTACACTACCCAAGTTGCACAAGAGTGCAAATTGCACAGAAAAGTTTCAGGGATTTCCGGGTTCAGGGGTCCCTGAGTCGAAGAGTATGTACAGCGCGCGGCGAAGGATAAAAATCACCCAAAAATAGAAAAAAATAATGCAAAAATTAATTTATTTATTTGCAAAGTATTTTACCAGCAAGGATACATTGAGATTTCTCTCGTTTCCAAGTATATCAAAATAAATGAGCAGAGGCTGTCGGCAGGATTTGCCCATTTATTTAAGGGCAAAAAGAGCAAATTCTATTTGTCAATACTGAATCCCTTTAATTAGCTTCTATGATAAAATATGGTGATTTTAATTTTATCAGCATGGTTGTTTGCTAATTTGACTCTATACTGTATCTAATGATACATACTGCTTCCCTGATACTGAATACCTGCCAGGGACATTAGGGGTTATTCAGAGAGAGCTGATCTGGCCCCGAAATGTCACCGAACAGGCAATTTCCCCGTACGGTGACATTTCGGGGCCATTCGGCTATTCAGAGAGCAGGCAGTTTGCCAAATTTTGGTGAACTACCAGCAAGTACGGTGCCTGTTCGACGGCAGTGAAATCCCCCATAGAGAAGCAATGGTTAATCTATTCACAGAAACCGAACAGCAGAGAAATGTCAGTGAAATGCCCTGATGTTCAGTGGTTTCATTCGGCAGGTTTATTCTGGAGAATCCCATAGGCTTCAATGTTAAAAATATTCCCGTTTTAATCCAATATCTGATAAACCGTTTATTATTTTAATCTGCAGCAAAAAGTCTCTTTATTTATAGATTATTTTAGGATCTTTTAGGCATTTTTTCAGGGTTTTTTTGGCAAATATTTTTCTGGTTTTTTTTAAAAGCGTTTTTTCCTTTTTCTGTAACAGACCTTTTTATTATCATTCACATTCATTGGATCTTATATGTTAATTCCAGGCACTTCTGTTCAGTAGTTTTTTTGCAAAGAGCGTTTCAATTTTGACACTTTCAATCGTATTGTTTTCTTTTTGGGTTTTTTCCCCGTTCGTCGGCTTGTCGGCTTTATCCGGCGGCTGCTCTGCGCTCTGATCGGCGGCTCGTCAACTTTTTCCGACATGTTCAGCATGTTTTTTGCAGCGGTTCCGGTAGGTTTTCGGGGGGTGTTCGATGGGCTTGCGGCGGGTTTTCCCTGCAATCCGGGGACCCTGCGCTGAATGCTGTATTCACTACAGGGTGGGGAACTTTGATTTCCCGAAGTGCAGGGAAGTGCGGGGAACGAGAGAGAATCAGTGACGTGCAGTGAGGTCAGTGGCTGGTGAGGCAATGACTTGTAGCAGAGCCAGATATACACAGTTTATGTGGGTTCAGCACTGCCAAGGATCTGGCTGCTCTCAATGCTCCCAGGATCTGACTGTTCAGTGCCCCCAGGATCTGGCTGTTCAGTGCCCCCCAGGACCTGGCTGTTCAGTGCCCCCCAGGATCTGGCTGTTCAGTGCTCCCCAGGATCTGACTGTTCAGTGCCGCCCAGGATATGGCTGTTCAGTGCTCCCCAGGAACTGGCTGCTCTCAGTGCTCCCCAGGTTCTGGCTGCTCTCAGTGCTCCCCAAGATCTGGCTGTTCAGTGCTCCCCAGGATCTGTCTATTCAGTGCTCCCCAGGATCCGGCTGCTCTCTGTACTCCCCAGGATCTGGCTACTCTCAGTGCTCCCCAGGATCTGGCTGTTCAGTGCTCCCCACGAAATGGCTGCTCTCAGTGCTCCCCAGGAACTGGCTGTTCAGTGCTCCCCAGGAACTGGCTGCTCTCAGTGCTCCCCAGGATCTGGCTGCTCTCAGTGCTCCCCAGGATCTGGCTGTTCAATGCTCCCCAGGATCTGGCTATTCAGTGCTCCCCAGGATCCGGCTGCTCTCAGTACTCCCCAGGATCTGGCTGCTCTCAGTGCTCCCCAGGATCTGGCTGTTCAGTGCTCCCCAGGAACTGGCTGCTCTCAGTGCTCCCCAGGAGCTTTGTATCAGAGGTCAGGGTGCTGCTCCTGTATTAGGATGCATTGTATCAGAGGTCAGGGCGCTGCTCCTGTATTAGGATGCATTGTATTGGGGTCAGGGTGCTGCTCCTGTATTAGGATGCATTGTATCAGGGGCCAGGGTGATGCTCCTGTATTAGGATGCTTTGGGTTGGTGGTTCTGTTCTAGCATGCTTTGTGCTTGGGATTCTGTATTAAGATGCTTTGTGCTGATAGTTCTGTACTAGGATTCTTTGGCTGATGGTTCTCTATTAGGGTGCTTTGGGCAGGTGGTTCTGTATTAGGATGCTTTGGGCTTGGGATTCTGTATTAAGATGCTTTGGGCAGGTGGTTCTGTATTAGGATGCTTTGGGCAGGTGGTTCTGTATTAGGATACTTTTGGGCTTGGGATTCTGTATTAAGATGCTTTGGGCTGATGGTTCTGTATTAGGATTGTTTGGGGTTCTGTATTAGGATGCTTTGGGCTAGTGGTTCTCTATTAGGACTCTTTGGCTTGGGGTTCTGTATTAGGATGTATCTGGCAGCTTCCTGTGCTCCCCAGGATCTCTGCGTCTTCCTCCAGGCAACCTAGTGTGACACTGAGGCCACAACCCTGCAGCCACTGATTGTGCGACTGATTGTGTCACATGACTGTTCTGCGCCAGTCAATGCATTGGAGGCATGCCTCCCATGCAGGCGTTTTTTGAATGGCTTGGACCAATAGCGCTTTCCTATTGGTCCAAGCTATTCCATTGCTCTCCCATGGCCTCTGAGGCACTGGAAGAGCAATGTTCAGGAAGTGGGCAGTGCTCGGACGTCTGTTCATTGAACAGACACGCTGCGCTGCACACTTCTGGGCAGCCTACAAAATTTGCGTACCGTCCTGCTACGCAAATTGCGTAGGCTCGGCCAGGCTGCTAAAAAAAAAATGTGCGGCGGACGAAGCCTTCAGGGGAACGCGAGCAGGTGAGTTTGACTGCAGCCCTTAATGGTAGGTGAGGCTCTGCCTCACCTGCCACCCCTGACCACACATTCCCAGAGTCTGAATAACCCCCAATATTAGGGATCGGGGGAGCACATGCTGACATTTTATACCATACAATACTGGGACAATACCAAAGTTGGAAAATTTTCCAGATTCGGTTATTATGGGCTAAATTATGCAATAAACGCAATGCGTGCTGTTTACATCCGGTTGTGTTTGCGTTTTTCCCGTAGGTTTCCTTGTGATACAGAAGAAGGTGAAGCGAGGAATGCACATAAAACCGTGTTCACAAAAGGAACAATGCCTGCGCCACAAACAGGTGCGGTTTAACGAACAAAGATCCCTGGAGGCAATCCAGCAAAACATTTTCACGCAACCGCAAAAGACATAAGGCTTAGCCAACGCATTTAACCCTTCCCTGGCCCAGGGGCGTGGGCACCGCTTTGTCTAGCGAAGGCGCTTGTTTGTCTTTGTCTCGAGAAGTTCAACATTATCAGAGTTTCCTTGAGTCATAGCCTGAACGTTCTCTCTTTATAATGTTCTCCACGCTTGTCCAAGACCTTTTCGTGGCATACCAAGCCCCCACTGTAAAACCAATGGATTCTATCCAGGTGCTTGCCTTGCCCTTTCACAAACCACGTGTCTCCTAAATATATATTGGTACAATCTATATACAATATATAGAAACATAAAATGTAATAACAACCTCTTCACCGTCAGGGTTATTCAAAGAGTTCTGAATTGTGGCCAAAAGGTAACTGAACAGTGAAATTCTGCGTACGGTTACCTTTCCTGGCCATTTGGCTATTCAGAGACCAGGCAATTCGCCAAATGTTGGCGAATTGCCTGCACATACGGTGCCTGTTCGGTGCCTGTATGAGGGCAGTGAAATCCCCATAGAGAAGCAATGCTTCAGCTATTTGGAGAACACAAACCAGCAGTGAAAAGTTGCCGAATTGCCCTGCCATTCAGTGGTTTCATTCGACAGGTTTATTCAGGAGAATCCCATAGGCTTCAATGTTAAAAATATTCCCGTTTTAATCCAATATCTAATAAACCGTTCATTATAAAATTCTGCAGTAAAAAGTCTCTTTATTTATAGATTTTTTAGGATCTTTTAGGCATTTTTCGGGATTTTTTTGTGAATTTTTTTCTTTTTTCTGTAACAGCCTTTTTATTATCATTCATTGGATTTTATATGTAAATTTCAGACATTTTCGTTCTGTAGTTTCTTTGCAAACAGCGTTTCACTTTTTTACTCCATTCGTCTGCGGTATCAGGTTTTTCCGGCGGCTGCTCTGCGCTGTGATCGGCGGCTGCTCGGGTTTCTCCGGCGTGTTCGGCGGGGTTAATCCAGATGTTTTTGCGAGTTTCGGTGTGCGTTCGCCGGGTTTTGTGGTGAGTGTTCGTTGGGTTTGCGGTGGCTTTTCCCTGCACTACGATGGCCCTGTGGTGCTTGCTGAATACACCGCAGGGTCAGCAAAATGGGATTGCCGAATCACACCGAATTGAAGAGAACGAAAAGTTACCGAACGTGCGATGACTTTTCAATTCTCTTTGAATAACCCTGAGTGTTCCGTTTGCCCAGAGGATTTTTTTTTTCCTGTTATACGCTACAAAAGAGGAGCCGAATCGTCTCATTATAATTTGCACATCTGGAGCTCGGTTTAACCACATCGGCTGATACTTAAAAAAAAAATATATATATATATATACCATCGAGTTTTGACAGATATTCTTTTCCAAATATTGGCTGATTCAGTCGAACTCCGAAAAAATGTCCCCTTCTAGTAAAAAAATTGAGTCTGAAAGAAAACAAGGAGGTGGTCGCTGACATTTCGGTGCTCGCTCGTTCCCCGCACTTCAGGGAATCAAATTTCCCCACGCTGAGATGAATTCGGCATTCACTGCAGGGTCCCCGAAAACCCACTGCAAATCCGCCAGAACCGCTGCAAAAAACACGCCGGAAAAAGCCGCTGAGCCGCCGAACAGAGAGCAGAGCAGCTTCTAGAAAAAGCCGACAAGCCGACGAAGTGTCAAAATTGAAACACTGTTTGCATAAAAAACTACTCAATGAAAATTCTGTAATTTACATATAAATCCTATGAATGATAACAAAAAGGTCTGTTACAGAAAAGAAAGAGAAAAAACTATTTTAAAAAAACTGAAAAAAATTTGGTCGAAAAAGTCTTGAACAAAGCCTAAAAGATCCTAAATAATCTTTAAATAAAGAGACTTTTTGCTGCAGATTAAGATAATAAACGGTTTATTAGATATTGTATAAAAGCGGGAATATTTTTAACATTGAGGCCTATGGGGTTCGCCTGAATAAACCTGCCGAATGAAACCACCGAACAGCAGGGCAATATGGCAACTTTTCTCTGCTGTTCGATGTCTGTGAATAGATTAACCATTGCTTCTCTATGGGGTATTTCACTACCGTCGAACAGGCACTGTACTTGTTGGCAGTTTGCCAAAATTTGGCGAACTGCCTGCTCTCTTAATAGCCGAATGGCCCCGAAATGTCAACAAACGGGGAAATTCCCTGTTCGGTGACGTTTCGGGGCCAGATCAGCTCTCTCTGAATTACCCCTCAAAAAAAGACCACCATAATCTTCAGCTCCAGGCCCATAGAGATCTAAATCCGGCCCTGGCTATAGTATCTATAGACCTCAGTTTGACCATAAGATGCTCAGACGAGTCGCCCTTCACCACAAACTGGAAAGATACTCATTGACCCTGGTCTAGACTTCAACTGTAATCCCGTCATGGCGTCCCTGGCTCATCAGAGACTAGGGATTAGCAAATTAGTTTTATGTCATGGACAACCGGTCCACACTTTCAGAAACATGTCACCTTCCTGTACATTTTATGGAAGGGATAATGTCTCCAGACACAGAGGCCGTAGCTGGCGAAGGTATAATTGATGCCGTACGGATACCTCTGTTATCTGGTGGAGTCTAAACGCAGTCATATGTGAACTTTGCTTCTCGAAGGTCAATTTATCTCACCGTGTGAGGAACCACTCCTCGGCTTCAGCAATTAATAGCAGATCTTATTGCTGCCCTTCACTAAGGCACGAAAGGAATTCTCCGGACGGAATGCTGGCACTTTCAAAGCACCGGGATTAACGTCTTCCTAAAAATTTATATTTACTCCTTAAAACACACGTTCGTCTGCAAGACATTAATTCTACAAGACTTGGGACTCTATCCCCTAATGAACACCAACGTTAGCGCCTCGATATGTAAGCGCTAGCTCCAGGATAAGTGTGTTTAACGCATTCCCCCCCCCCATATTAAATTCCTGACGCTACCCCGTTAGTAACCCGTTTGCGCATTGATTTTTACGCGAGCTGACTGTACTTTGTGTGTCCGATACTTTACAAAGTGAGCGCAATTGTCCATTCTCGCTTTGATAAGTACGGTGTTACAGAGTGCAGGCGCTAATTACCGCAGGGATGTGGACGGCCAAAAGTTAGCACCTTCTAAAGCTGGAGCTACATGAGTCCACTTTAGCAAAATCATTTATCACCCCCTAACTCCCCCCAATCAATCCCATACTCACCTCTCATTCCGTGGCGAGAACGTTAGCCCGATCCGTTACTTTTTCTCGCCGGGAGCAGAGGGAACATATAGTTCCCAGTCTCCCTCCGCGATCACTTCGCAATCTCATGAATGTGAGATCGTGCAGGACTCGTGGCCCGAAAGCACAACCCTCCATGGAGTCCTTTGGACTCCAGGAGGTGATAGTCGCGGAAACGCATCTGCGCTGCGTTCTGGGGCAAGGTGCTGAGGTATCGCCTACCCCGAAATAACGTGTTAACATGGAGACGCTAGTGGGAAATGACCATGAGGCCAACATCTCACCTTCTTTTTTGGTTGTCCAGTGGGTTGACGCTGTAAAGGTGGGGAAGTGAATATTTTGCTGAAGTCGACCTACATTTTTCGGTGTTCTCCAGTGGGCTGCGGTGGGCTGGTGGTTGGCGGTATTACATGTGGTGGAATTAATTTTCTGGTGCAATTACCCAACACCCTATCTTCATCTCTGGTGGGTCATTGGGTCAGTGCTACAGGAAGTACAATGATTTTTTGGGTGGAATCACCCAACAACTTACCTTATTTGCTGATGGGTTGGTGGGTCTGAACAATAAGAGATGATGGAATGAATTTTCTAGAGCAATCACTCAACACCTTATATTCTTCTCTGGTGTGTCAGTGGTGGGAGCCATATGAGGTGGTGGAATCAGTTTTCTGGTGAGATCACTTTGTTCTCTGGTTTATCATTGGGTTGAAGCTTTAAGAGGTGGTGGAATTAATTTTCTGGAGCCATCTCCTAAAAGCCTACCTTGTTCTCCTGGCTGGATCAGTAGTTCGGAACTATAAGAGGTAGTGGAATGCATTTTTTGGTGATACGGTGGGTTGAAGCTCCATAAAATGAGGGCATGAGCTACTAATTGCAATCACCCATTAATATGATGGATCTTTCCAAAGGGTAAATTGCTTATATTCTTCTGTTTTGCCAGAGGAGAAAGAGGATTTTTTTGACAGGGCAGTTTCGTGCCGAAGGGAAATATTTTTGGGAATTGTTTGGACATTTGGACAGTGAAGGTTGCTACTATTGCTCAGACTGGGGGAATCGTCCAACTTTCACCGGAGAATAAAAATAAAGACGATAAGCCTATAAACAAAGTGTTTTTCTATACGTTCCCCATTTCTGGGCCACCACCCCGTACCATATTAATCATAATTCACAAACTGACAAAAAAAACCTGTTGGATTTGGTAATTTTCTTCTTAAGGTAACATAAATCCAGGGATTATAGTCCTTAATTAATTGAGGAGGGATTTACTGGGTGGCGTAAATTATTCTAAATACCCATGGCATAAAGTTCTTAAAAATCAAGATTTGGCTGCGATAGCGCATGCTCATTCTAAATTAGCGACAGCAGCAAACAGGAATATCCTCTGAAGCAACAAACAGCTTGATGAGTTTATGTTTGGTTGACAGAGGTATAGGAGAATGGCAGTATGGTCCTCCACATATTCATGGTGTGCAGGAGACATTTTAAGGACTCCTCCGTATATTCAGGGTTTGTGGGTGTCTTTTTAGGGGCTGCTCCCAGTGACGGAAGTACCAGGGTCGGAGCGGTCGCACTTGCGACCGGGCCCTGGCATTCTGCCACTGGAGGGGGGCCCAGGCAGCCCGCAGATTCCGGCAGTCAGCGCCGGAATCTGGGAGCAGCACCGCCGGCGTGCAGCTTGGCCGGAACCACCTGACCAGCGCACGAGATCACGGAGTTCACGTGAAGACATTCACAGTTCACATGCCAGCAGCCGCTCAGGAGAAGAACGGCCGCAGACAGGAGGTGAGATCCGGGGGCAAATACATCCATGTGAGCTGGGGGCAAATACATCCATGTGAGCTGGGGGCAATATATCCAAGTGAGCTGGGGGCAAATATATCCATGTGATGATCAGGGGCAATATATCCATGTGAGCTGGGGCAAATATATCCATGTGATGAGCTGGGGGCAATATATCCATGTGAGCTGGGGGCAATATATCCATGTGAGCTGGGGGCAAATATATCCATGTGATGAGCTGGGGCAATATATATATCCATGTGAGCTGGGGACAAATATATTCATGTGAGGTGGGGGCAAATATATACATGTGAGCTGGGGCAAATATATCCATGTGTGAGCTGGGGCAAACATATATCCATGTGTGAGCTGGGGGCAATATATCCATGTGTGCTGGGGGCAATATATCCATGTGAGTTGGGGAAATATATCCATATGTGAGCTGGGGGCAATATAACCATGTGTGAGCTGGGGGCAATATATCCATGTGTGAGCTGGGGCAATATATCCATGTGAGCTGGGGGAAATATATATATCCATGTGAGTTGGGGCAAATATATCCATGTGTGAGCTGGGGGCAATCTATCCATGTGAGCTGGGGCAAATCTTTTTTAGGGGTTTCTCCATATATTCAGGGTGTGCGGGTGTCTTTTTAGGGGTTCCTTCATATATTCAGGGTGTGCGGGTGTCTTTTTAGGGGCTCCTCCATATATTCAGGGCATGCGGGTGTCTTTTTAGAGGTTCCTCCTTATATTCAGGGTGTGCGGGTGTGTTTTTAGGGGCTACTCCCTATATTCAGGGTGTGGGGGTGTCTTTTTAGGGGCTCCTTCATATATTCAGGGTGTGTGGGTGTCTTTTTAGGGGCTCCTCCATATATTCAGGGTGTGGGGGTGTCTTTTTAGGGGCTCCTTCATATATTCAGGGTGTGTGGGTGTCTTTTTAGGGGCTCCTCCATATATTCAGGGTGTGGGGGTGTCTTTTTAGGGGCTCCTCCATATATACATGGTGTGTGGGTGTCTTTTAGAGGCTCCTCCATATATTCAGGGCGTGCATGTGTCTTTTTAGAGGCTCCTCCATATATAGGCTATACTTGGGCTGTGCGGGTGTCTTTTTAGGGGTTTCTCCATATATTCAGGGCGTGCATGTGTCTTTTTAGAAGCTCCTCCATATATTCAGGGTGTGCGGGTGTCTTTTTAGGGGCTCCTCCATATATTCAGGGTGTGCGGGTGTCTTTCTAGGGGCGTCTCCATATATTCAGGGTGTGCGGGTGTCTTTTTAGAGGTTCCTCCATATAGTCAGGGTGTGCGGGTGTCTTTTTAGAGGTTCCTCCATATATTCGGGGCATGCATGTGTCTTTTTAGAGGATCCTCCATATATTCCGGGCGGGCATGTGTCTTTTTAGAGGCTCCTCCATATATAGGCTATATTTGGGCTGTGCAGGTTTCCTTGTAGCGTCTCTATGTTAACGTGTTATTCCGGGGCAGGCACTATCTAAGCACCTCGTCCTGGATCACAGCGCTAACTGCTGGTATACTTGTGGTAGGACTTGCACACCGCTGCGTGTATCACCTCCTGTAGTCCATAGGACTGTATGGAGGGTTGCAGTTCCTGGCATCGCGGAGTGGTCGCAAAGGGAGACTGGGAACTATTTGTCCCCAGTCTCACTCTGCTCCCAGTGACAACAAGTGGCGGATCGGTCCACTGTTCTCTCCGCGGGATGAGAGGTAAGTATCAAATTCATTACGGGGGGTTTTGCGCATCCGCAGTAATTAGTACCAGCACTTTGTAATACCTCACTTATCAAAACGTTAATTACTGATTGCACCCCCCATATTTAGTATAGGATGCGCAAAGTACAGTAAAGCTCGCGCAAGATGGGAATATCGATGCCAGACGTTAATCTTACGTCTCCTAGCGCTGGCGATTGCGTAACAAGATGCTACATTAGCACCAGCTGTGGAAGAGAGCTCTTAGGCTGCGTCACACAAAGGTTTTAGGAGAGCGGAAGGAACGTCTGTGAGAGTTGACGTTCCTTCCACTCTGACGCCCGTCTGGCCTCCTCGTTGAGCGCAGTTAGTGTACTCAGCGCTGCAAGGCTCGATCCTCTTATGGAAGATCGCGCTTTGTAACCCCGTCCTACGTCTCTCGTAGGTTTTTGATGGGGAGTCTCTGAAAGCACGTCCGGTGTAGCGGGTGCAACTAGTGCGCACGCTAAACCATGTGACCCTCCCTGTCGAGCCGTCACAAAGCTGCAACAGACGCAGGGAAGAGCGGTGACACGGACGCGCTCAGTGCACTCGTGTGACCGCAGTCTTAGTGTTAGTGGGGGATTATTAGTGGCCGGACTGATAGAAACAACAGAATTGCAGCAGCGCCTCCGCTTGTCTTATCTCCTGGAGTCCATAGGATCCCTTACTCCGTGTCCTCAGCTTTGCAGCAAGAGGAGGTTGTGGATCCTGTACTCTTCACCGAGTGACTTGAGCTAATATATTACGGGCTCTATTAACTTCTTTGCGCAAACGTTAACGCGTGCGCAAAAACGCATTAACGCTAGGGAAAAAACCCTTCGCGCAGAACGTCGTATTACAATTTCCGCGCAAAAAAATGTGCGTTAACGTCTACCGCGGGTGAACCTGCGCGAACCCTTTGCGAGCGTACTGTACGTTGCGCGTCCTATACTTAACATTGTGAGCGCAAATGCGTTCGTGCACTGGTACGCGGATGGTATAACAATCTATGCGCAAATTTTAACGGACAACATTTGCGCGCATAATTTTTAACGTCTTTGAAGAGCTGGTGGTAACGGCAAATCTGAACGTCCTGGCCGAAACCGAATACACCAGCCCGAAAAAAACAATACAGTACAGTATAGTTACACATTCTACACATACCCAAACAATAAAATGGAGAGGTTGTGCGTGTTTTTAGTATTGCTGCAGCATATATACTCAGATTGATTTTGACAGGCGCAAAAACTGAACGGGAGACAATTGTGATTCTTAATTCATATTGGCTGAATCGCGTGAAAAAACAGCCCGCCCACCGATTTCTGCGCGCAACTTTAATGCGAGCGCGTTTTTGCGTGTCTTTTTTACGCGTGTTATTTTTTGACGGATGAAAAAATGTGCGCGGATTTTAATACCAGCGTTAATTTACGCGCGTTAACGTTTAACGCTTCGCGCAAAAAAAATAGCGCTGCGTGAGCACTTTTGCGCGAAGAAATTAATAGAGCCCTACAATTTTTTTAATGCCTATGATTCCAGTGTTAAGTGATTTGATTTTTTTTGTTACAAAAATCATCCGAAACCAGTTCTTTGAGCAGGTAATATATATATATATATATGATTTTGGCATCTGGACTAACACGGCCTACCTATATATATATACAGTATATTTAAAAATAGATATGTTCTTTTATTGCAGGAGCACCGGTCCTGTGAAAAGGCCAACCTCGCCCCATCGCACTCTCCCTTAATCTTTGGTCCTTCAAGAAATTAGCTAAATCAGATTAGCCTATCACATTCCTGGCTAATCCCTCTCCTCCCTCCCCTTCCCATGTCATTATAGGTTTTACTGTCATACCTGTGCCGTCACCATTTCTGATACAAAAGCCGTCATGAGTGATCCTGATCACTAATAATAAGATGTTACTCCTCTTCCTCCACCCCAACTCCTCTAGATTGTAAACTCCTGTGCACTGGGCTCTCTACACCTCTAGTCTCTGGATTTCTAAACTTGTTTGTAATTTATTTAAAGGGCCAGTACCATCAAAAAATGAAATGTCCTTATTGTGTTTATTTGATGTTGCTGATATCTTACATGTGTTTTGTTTTGCTCTTGTATGTTTAGTTAAGAAAATATTGTCCTCTATGTGTCACTGGGTGCATCCATTGTGTGATATTTTCCCCTATATGTGTCACTGGGTGCATCCATTGTGTGATATTTCCCTCTATATATGTCACTGGGTGCATCCATTGTGTGATATTTTCCTCTATATGTGTCACTGGGCGCATCCATTGTGTGATATTTTCCCCTATATGTGTCACTGGGTGCATCCATTGTGTGATATTTTCCTCTATATGTATCACTGGGTGCATCCTGTCACGGTGGCCCCCGCACCCCCCCGGCGCCTGGCAGCAGCTTCCTCGCTGCTCGCTGGCCAGGCGCCGAGTGATATTGCGGTCACTTCCGCACACGTGGGACGCCGGGGGGCGGGGCCTGGCGGGGAGACACGGACCCGCCGGGTTTAAAGCCCAGACTCACAGAGACGCCGATGCCCTGACGTGGTAGTTACTTCCCGCAGAGCTCTTGTATATTTTGGCAAACTAACGATTCTGTGTATGACCCCTGGCATTGGCAAACTAACGATTCTGTGTATGACCCTTGGCATTGGCAAACTAACGATTCTGTGTATGACCCTTGGCATTGGCAAACTAACGATTCTGTGTATGACCCCTGGCATTGGCAAACTAACGATTCTGTGTATGACCCCTGGCATTGGCAAACTAACGATTCTGTGTATGACCCCTGGCATTGGCAAACTAACGATTCTGTGTATGACCCCTGGCATTGGCAAACTAACGATTCTGTGTATGACCCTTGGCATTGGCAAACTAACGATTCTGTGCATGACCCTTGGCATTGGCAAACTAAACGATTCTGTGCATGACCCTTGGCATTGGCAAACTAAACGATTCTGTGCATGACCCTTGGCATTGGCGAACGAACCATTCTGTGCGTAACTCCTGGTATTGGCATTAACTCTTCTATTTCTGGTATTGAGGTCAGTCTGTGTGGCACCCTAAGCACACATCAGACTACCCCTTGTGTTGTTAGGGTCTTGGGAAGAGCTAATTATTCTAAGTCCTTGTGTATCATTCTATGTCCGTCTAGTCGTGCCGACCAATCTAAGGATCGGAAGGGTAGAGAAGGTCCTGCGTCTAGGGACCACTAGTCAGATAAGCAGAGGGATCCGTGACGTCTCTCTTGTATGTGCTCTGTACTGCCATTCTAGTAGTCTGTCTAGTCGTGCCGACCATTCTAAGGATCGGAAGGGTAGAGAGTGTCCTGCGTATAGGGACCACCATTCTAGTATCAGGGGGATCCGTGACACATCCATTGTGTGATATTTTCCTCTATATGTGTCACTGGATGCATCCATTGTGTGATATTTTCCTCTATATGTGTCACTGGATGCATCCATTGTGTGATATTTTCCTCTATATATGTCACTGGGTGCATCCATTGTGTGATATTTTCCTCTATATGTGTCACTGGGCGCATCCATTGTGTGATATTTTCCCCTATATGTGTCACTGGATGCATCCATTGTGTGATATTTTCCTTTATATGTGTCACTGGGCGCATCCATTGTGTGATATTTTCCTCTATATGTGTCACTGGGCGCATCCATTGTGTGATATTTTCCTCTATATGTGTCACTGGATGCCTCCATTGTGTGATATTTTCCTCTATATGTGTCACTGGGCGCATCCATTGTGTGATATTTTCCTTTATATGTGTCACTGGGCGCATCCATTGTGTGATATTTTCCTCTATATGTGTCACTGGGCGCATCCATTGTGTGATATTTTCCTTTATATGTGTCACTGGGCGCATCCATTGTGTGATATTTTCCTTTATATGTGTCACTGGGCACTTCCATTGTGTGATATTTTCCTCTATATGTGTCACTGGGTCCATCCATTGTGTGATATTTCCCTCCTATATGTGTCACTGGGGCATCCATTGTGTGATATTTTCCTCTATGTGTGTCACTGGGTGCATCCATTGTGTGATATTTTCCTCTATATGTGTCACTGGGCGCATCCATTGTGTGATATTTTCCTCTATATGTGTCACTGGGCGCATCCATTGTGTGATATTTTCCTCTATGTGTGTCACTGGGCGCATCCATTGTGTGATATTTTCCTTTATATGTGTCACTGGGCGCATCCATTGTGTGATATTTTCCTCTATATGTGTCACTGGGTCCATCCATTGTGTGATATTTCCCTCCTATATGTGTCACTGGGCGCATCCATTGTGTGATATTTTCCTCTATGTGTGTCACTGGGTGCATCCATTGTGTGATATTTTCCTCTATATGTGTCACTGGGCGCATCCATTGTGTGATATTTTCCTCTATATGTGTCACTGGGTGCATCCATTGTGTGATATTTCCCTCTATATGTGTCACTGGGTGCATCCATTGTGTGATATTTCCCTCCTATATGTGTCACTGGGTGCATCCGTTGTGTGATATTTTGTGTTGTAAACTGCCCCACCCCCAGTATCTTTCCATCACTTGCTCCTCACTGTGTGGCTTTGGTCATAGAATAGGGTGAATGGGTCAGTCACCGACTCACTTGTATTGTGTGGAATGTATTCAAAGGACATCACGGGGGTAGATTAGAAGTTTTTTTTAAGCTCCCTGTTTTATCTCATTCAACTGCCATCTCTTATCTCGAGTAGCCTGGAGAACACAATACACCCCTTGCTGCCTTATCTAAACATTCCCTTCTCCACCTCATTAACTGTTACTTACTGTATTAGATAAAGCACAGCCACAAAGTAAAACTCACCGTTAGATTTTAGTAAATGTTGCATCATGGGAAAAGTCTACAAAATGGAAATGAGATAGACGCAATTACTTCAAACTATGGAAAAAAAGCAGCATGTGTTTTATAATGTGTTTTTTAAGGTGGTTTTGTTTGTAAAGTAATCTAGTTACAGCTTATGTCAGTGGTCGTGTGCCTTTAACAAAAAATGTATATAACTCTTACAGCGAGGGGAAAAAATTATTTGATCCGCTGCTGATTTTGTACGTTCGCCCAAAGAAATGATCAGTCTATACGTTAATGGAAAGTTCACTGTAACAGGAGAGACAGAATAACAACAAAAACATCCAGAAAAACGTTCTTCAAGAAAGTTATAAATTGATTTGCATTTTAATGAGTGAAATAAGTATTTGATCCCCTGTCAATCAGCGAGATTTCTGGCTCCCAGGTGTCTTTTTTATACAGGTAACGAGCTGAGATTAGGAGCGATCTCTTAACCCCTTAGTGACCGGGCGGTTTTACACAAATCCGTCTTTTAGTGACCGCTGCTGTTTTTACGTTTCTGCGCTGTTAGTGTTTAGGTCAAATTTTCCTCTTACTCGTTTATTCAACCCACACATATTATACACCCTTTTCCCGCCATTAAATGGACTTTCTAGAAATACCATTATTTCATCATATCGAATAATTTACTATAAAAAAAATATGAAATATGAGGAAAAAATGGTAAAAAACACACTTTTTCGTAATTTAATCCCCAAAATCTACAACCACCCAAAAAGACCCTGGCTAAATAGGTTCAAAATTTTGTCCCGAGACTAGAAATACCCAATTTTTACATGAGTTTGCTTTTTAACCCCTTCACTGCTGAGACAGTTCACCTATGTGCGCTGCGCTCATTCTGACCATTTTGTGCTAATTATTTTAAGATGACAGCCTAGGTCCTATTTAATTAAACCCCCCCCCAGGCAAAAAAAACTTTTAAAAAAAAAACATTTTTTTATTTTATTTAATTTTTTTATTATTTTTTTTAATTTATTTATTTATTTTTTATTATTTTTTTAAACCAAACCTGGTCATGTTTGGTATCATTTGAAAGGCCAAAAATTATGTCAAATATGACCATCTAACTGCCATGGATCGGGAGATATGGGGATCCTTAGGATCCCCTTATCTCTACATGGCAGCTAGATGGTTAACTGGCCCACTGACATCCTCACACATATGGTAAGGTTGTCAGTGGGTGGGGGGGACCTGGAGGCTTGGCTGACATCCAAGATGTCAGCCCCCCTCCAGGTTCGAATCGCGTTTTGGCGCCAATTGGCGCCGACACGTGATCCGGCGGCAAAACAGTTAATGCTATACACCGCTGAAAAGGGGAGACTCTCCCCTTTTCAGCGGTGTAAAAAGCATCTACCTAGCTGCAATGGTTGGGGCGATAGAGGGCTCTGAAGGAGCCCCCCCTCCCCTCCATTGCTTTGCATGGGGACGCCTGCTGATGACGTCACCACGCAGCGTGGCAACGTCATCAGCCTCGCCTGCCCATGTAAATCACATGGGCAGGCTTCCACCCTGCCAGATCGCCGAAGGATCCAGCGAGGGAGGTGAGTATCGGGCGGGAGGGGGATTAGGCGCCGCTGACGTACCCTGTATGTCCGCGGGTCTAAGGGAGACCCAAGGACAGGACGTACAGGGTATGTCAGCGGCCCTTAAGGGGTTAAAGGGACAGCTCCTAATCTCATTTTGTTACCTCCTGTATAAAAGACACCTGTCCACACAAGCAATCAGATTCCAAACTCTCCACCATGGCCAAGACCAAAGAGCTGTCCAAGGATGCCAGGGACAGGATTGAAGACCTACACAAAGGCTGGAATGGGCTACAAGACCATCGTCAAGCAGCTCGGCGAGAAGATGACAATAGTTGGTGCGATTATTCACAAATGGAAGAAACACAAAATAACCGTCACTCTCCCTCGGTCCGTTCTGGGGCTCCGTGCAAGATCTCACCTCGTGGAGTTTCAAGGATCATTCATGAGAACAATGAGGAATCAGCCCAGAACTACAAGGGAGGATCTTGTAAATGATCTCAAGGCAGCTGGGACCATAGTCACCAAAAAGGTAACAAATTACACCGTGAAGGACTGAAATCCTGCAGCGCCCTCAAGGTCCCCCTGCTCAAGAAAGCGCATGTACAGGCCCGTCTGAAGTTTGCCAATGAACATCTGAATGATTCAGAGAACTGGGTGAAAGTGTTGTGGTCAGATGAGATCAAAATCGGGCTCTTTGGCATCAACTGAACTCGCTGTGTTTGGAGGAGGAGGAGGAATGCTGCCTATGACCCTCAAGAATGCCATCCACACTGTCAAACATGGAGGTAGAAATATTATGCTTTGGGGGTGTTTTTCTGCTAAGGGGACAGGACAACTTCACCGCATCAAAGGGACGATGGACAGGGCCATGAACCATCAAATATTGGGTGATCACCTCCTTCACTCAGCCAGAGCATTGAAAATGGGTCATGGATGGGTTTTCCAGCATGACAACGACCCAAAGCGCACGGCTAAGGCAACAAAGTAGTGGCTCGAGATGAAGCACATTAAGGTCCTGGAGTGGCCGAGCCAGTCTCCAAACCTTAATCCCATTGAAAATCTGTGGAGGAGATGAAGGTTGGAGTTGCCAAACGTCAGCCTCGAAACCTTAATGACTTGGAGAGGATCTGCAAAGAGGAGTGGGACAAAATCCCAACCTGAGATGTGGCAAACCTGGTGGCCAACTACAAGAAACCTCTGACCTCTGTGATTGCCAACAAGGGTTTTGCCACCGAGTACTAAATCACGTCTTGCCAAGGGGTCAAATACTTATTTCACTCATTAAAATGCAAATCAATTTATAACTTTTTTGAATTGCATTTTTCTGGATGTTTTTGTTGTTATTTTGTCTCTCGCTGTTAAAATAAACCGTTAAAATTACAGACTGATCATTTCTTTGTCATTTGGCAAACATACAAAATCAGCCGAGGATCAAATCATTTTTTCCCTCACTGTATTTCTGTTCAAAATGAGGCATATTTTGGGGGAGAAACGTCTCTCTTTGCAATTAATATCTAAATACATTTATGGAGGGGCGGAGCTGACTGCCGATGGAGCTGGTCGCATTCTGCTGAGCTCCCAGGGATTTCCCGTTCTATTTGCTGTTTATAGCGACCCACCGTCGGCTGAAGATCCTGGCGTGCAGGAGATTACTTTGGGTGACCTGCTTCCCTGAAATTGGCTGTTTTCGGGACTTTCTGACTCCGTTTGGGGTACTTTCTGGACTCTGGCCTGTTTTTGCGGCCTATCCCAGGAGGCCATTTTTGAAGCCTGTCTCGTGGCGCAGGGATGACCCGCCCTTCCTCTGTGAGCTGCGGGTCCAGGTTGGCGGACTACAACCGATACATGGCTTGGCTACAAGAGGAAGGTGACCGGCCACTCACACGTGGTGATGTTTGGCGCCTCGTGGATGTGCTGCAGGCCTGACGGGAAGCGGATGCTCCATTTGGAGGTGTATCAGCGAACCCCATACACGTGACCTGTGTGGTTCCATGTTCAGACGCACCGGCGGAGGAGGGATGGTGTACCGGAGGTGATGAACATGGTGGTGGGCTTCCACTGGTCGGCTGCGGTGCCCAGACCGGGGTGCCCCGACGGCCTCTTTGTCTTTAGGGGCAGTTCCTACGTCCCGGGGGACCTGCTTACCTGCTGCCTGTCAGCCCCTAACGGAGATCTCCTGGATGGATCACGGGCCCCTAACTGATCATGCGGACCCCAGGGTAGTGGATAGTGCCCCCTGTGCGCTGCTGTCGATGACCTGGATGCCTCCTGAGCTGCTGCTGCAGCGCCCGGATCTGGTCCTTAGCGAAGAAAGGGGAACTAGCGGTGGAGATAGCTTGCAGTGGCATTTTGGTGACATATCCTCTCCAGTGGCGTCGGGGATTCTTGGTAGTGCTCGCGGGAAATTAGTCTCGATGGTTTACGGTGATGGAGCACTGGATGACCCGTTGTATCTTGACACTGGCTGAGACGTACCCCCCCATCCTGTTGGCTTCCTCCATTGCTGATTCTGGACTTGTGACCTGCACCCCGTTTATTGCTACTACCACCCCACGTTAGATATCTGATGACTCCCCTACACCTACTTTTTCCTTCCCATCTTGCCCCCCCTTCCCCAGGTTTGCAGGCTGATGCGACAGAGTGTGCCTGGCGCTGCTGCCGCCCCGTCTCCCCCTGTTCTATACATTTTTCTGCTGATTCCTCTGCCGTCTCTTATTTTTGTTTCTATTACCTGAAGAGACCGCCCCACCTGGGGATGACTTTGTGGACACTTGTTTATGTTATTTAACGCAGTGTTTTTGATTTGTCTCCTTGCTGAGCATGTTACTTTGATGACTCCTACCCCCCCCCCCATTTTTCCTCCCTTTCCCCTTGTTTTTACTTTTTACACGCCACCTTGTGCGGCAGACCCCCTTCCCCCTTTTTTTTTCCTTTTATTAATTTTTCTTTTGGCGCCAACTCGGGGTGTGCCATTGTGGCGGCCACCATGGCTCTGCCCACCACACCTGGCCCTCGTGTACCCCGGCCTTGTGACCTGCACATTTCCATGGCCTCCTACTTTACGAGCGAGCCAGGAAAGTCACATACTTGGCCTTTGCCACTTTTTTTTTTGTTCTGGTGCACTTTCTGGTATGTCTCCCCCCCCCCACCACCTTCCTATTTGTTAATTGTTTTATTTCTTGCTGAATAACTGTATGATGGTCCTGCGTGATCACCTTCATTTATTTTAACTAGCTGATTGTACCGCTGACGTTCTTTCAAAATAAAATTTTTGAATATAAATCCATTTCTGTATCTTTCCCGGTGAGGAAGTGATGGATGGCGTATTACTGACACAATCAGTGAAGTGAAAATATCCCTGATAAGCTGAACCTGTTATAAAAGGTAAGAGAAAGGGAAATCATAGTTGTGAGACTGAATTACAAGTTATTTCCCTTTTTCTTCTTTTCATTTACTTCCTTCTTTCCTTTTGTTGCTTCCGGTTCATTTACTTCCTATCCATTTTCTTTATATCTATACTATAATAGAATAAGCCTAAAAACGTCCGTCGCCAAAAGCCGTCTGCGCATGCGCGACGGACTTTTGAAAGCGGCCGTTAAAACACACAGGTAGCTGCGCGTGCCGGCCGCGTGAAAAAAAAAAAAACCGGCACGAGCCGCGCGCAGCTACCCGTGTTTACACGGCCGCCAGATGCCCCGATCCTCCAGCGCTGACCGTCCTCCGGCTGCCGGCGGGCCTCCAGGCTCAAGGGAGCCCCCGGCTCGGTTTGGGCCTACAGGCCCAGCCGAGCCGGGGACTCGCCTGAGCCTAGAGGTCCGCCGAATAGGCCGCCGGCAGTCGGTCAGCGCTGGAGGTTCGGGGCTGAAGTTCACAAAACATACTCACCTAAATCGGCCCCGATCCTCCAGCGGTGACCGGCTGCCGAGCGGGCTGCTCAGCCGGCCTCTAGGCTCAGGCGAGTCCCCGGCTCGGCTTGGGCCTACAGGCCCAGCCGAGCCGGGGACTCGCCTGAGCCTAGAGGCCGGCTGAGCAGCCCGCTCGCAAAACATACTCACCTAAATCCGCCCCGATCCTCCAGCGCTGAGCGGCTGCCGAGCGGGCTGCTCAGCCGGCCTCTAGGCTCAGGCGAGTCCCCGGCTGGGCCTGTAGGCCCAAGCCGAGCCGGGGACTCGCCTGAGCCTAGAAGCCGGCTGAGCAGCCCGCTCGGCATCCGCTCAGCGCTGGAGGATCGGGGCCGAAGTTCAAAAAAAACATACATAACTCCATACGTCGTCCCTGAGCTCCAACGGGGACCGGCGGCCTGCTCGACGGGCCTCCAGGCTCGGGCGAGCCCCCAGCTCGGTTTGGGCCTACAGGCCCAGCCGAGCCGGGGACTCGCCTAAGCCTGGAGGTCCGCCGAGCAGGCCGCCGGTCCCCGCTGGAGCTCAGGGACGAAATACCCATAACACAATCGAAAAATTCGGCCCAGAACTCCAGCGGTGACCTCCTCCGGTCGAGCGGGCTGCTCGACCGGCCTCCAGGCTCAGGCGAGCCCCCGGCTCGGCATGGGCCTACAGGCCCAGACCGAGCCGGGGACTCGCCTGAGTCTAGAGGCCGGCCGAGCAGCCCGCTCGGCCGGAAGAGGTCACCGCGGTACACAAAACATACATAACCCCCTACTGCGTCCCTGAGCTCCAGCGGTGACCGGCTGCCGACCGGCCTCCATGCTCAGGCGAGTAGCCAGCAGTTTGGCCGACTGTTGCAGGCTGCTCGGCCGGCCTCCTAGCATAGGCGAGCCCCCGGCTCAGCTGGGCCCGTAGGCCCAAGGCAAGCCGGGGGCTCGCTTAAGCTAGGAGGCCGGCCGAGCAGCCTGCTACAGCCCCAGCTGGAGTTCCGGGCCTATGTAGGGTGTAAGTTGCCAAAACATACTCACCCACATCGGCCCTTACATCCTCCAGCGATGGCGGTCTCAGCTCACAGCGCCCTCTATCTCTTTCTCAGTTGGTCGCCGGCATGATGTCACGAAAGCCTTTGACCCGGGGTCAAAGGCTTTCGTGACATCATGCCGGCGACCAACTGAGAAAGAGAGAGAGGGCGCTGTGAGCTGAGACCGCCATCGCTGGAGGATGTAAGGGCCGATGTGGGTGAGTATGTTTTCAACTGGCGCAGGACTCGAGGCCGATGTAGGTGAGTATATGCTCTCAAAACCCACCCTTTATAGCTCGGCCGGTATCCAGGATTAAGGCAAGCCCCCGGTTCGGCTTGGGCCTAGAGGCCCAGTCGAGCCGGGGACTCGCCTGAGCCTCCCGGCCCAGGCGAGTCCCCGGCTCGGCTGGACCTCTAGGCCCACGCCAAGCCGGGGGCTTTCCTTAAGCTTGGATACCGGCCGACTTAGAAAGGGTGGGTGTTGAGAGCATATACTCACCTACATTAGCCCGGAGCTCCAGCGGTGGTTGTCACAGGCTGCTCGGGCGGCCTCCAAGCTCAGGCGAGCTCCCGGCTTGCCTTTGGCCTACAGGCCCAGGTGAGCCGGGGGCTCGCCTGAGCTAGGAGGCCGGCCGAGCAGCCTGTGACAGCCACCGCTGGAGCCCCGAGTCAATGTAGGGGGATTGTAGGCTAAACATACTCACCCACATGGGCCCTTAGCTTCTCCGGCGATGGCGGTCCCGTTTGCAGCGTCCTCTCTTTCCGCTGGTCGCCGGCATGATGTCACGAGCCCTTTGACCCTGGCATGTTGACCCGGGGTCAAAGGCTTTCGCGACGTCATTTCCGGCGTCCAATGGAGATTGAAGATGCTGGAAGCGGGCTGACCATCGCTGGAGGAGCTAAGGGCCCATGTGGGTGAGTATGTGTACATCGGCCCGTAGCTCAACCGGTGGCAGTCATTCGACTGTTGCAGGCTGGTCGGCCGGCGTCCAGACTCAGGACAGTCCCCGGCTCGGCTGGGCCTGTAGGCCCAAGCCGAGCCGGGGGCTGTCCTGAGTCTGGAGGCCGGCCGACCAGCCCGCTCAGCTGGAGGAGGTCACCGGTCGAGCTCTGGGCTGATTTATGGGCGTAAGTTTTGGGTATTTAGTCCCCGATTCTCCAGCGGTGACCGGCTGCCGAGCGGCCTGCTCGGCCAGGCTCAGGCGAGTCCCCGGCTCGGCTGGGCCTGTAGGCCCAGGCCAAGCCGGGGCCTCGCCTGAGCGTGAAAGCCGGCCGAGCAGGCCGCTCGGCAGCCGGTCACCGCTGGAGCACAGGGACGCATTAGGGGGATATGTATGTTTAGTGTACCACGGCCTCTGATTCCCCAGCGGTGACCACATTCATACACACCACACTTTTCAATAGACTGCCCTCTGGGCAGGCTTTACATCTAGTTTATTTATAAAGGATTTTACCAGGAAGGATACATTGAGATTTCTCTCGTTTTCAAGTATGTCCTGGCTTCAAGAACATTGAGTGGTTACAGAAATACAAAGTTACGAAATACGAAACTAGTTATATCTTGTCCTTTCATGTCCAACGCTCAGTTCTATTCATTTTCTTACCTTTCTTTTCTTTGTTTTACTTTCCTTGTACGTCATTCCTTCTCATCTCTTTCAGAGATGTGCATTCGTTTTGGAAAAATTCGGAATTTGGAACGAAATTTGATAATTCGTATTCGGAAGTACTTCCGAATAACGAATCGATACGAATTCGAAATGAAACGAAACGGTATATAACGAATTTATTTTGTTTTACACTGTGTCATCATCGTAAAAGAATAATTAGAATAATTGATATCAACTATGGAATTTGAAATGAACTATCAAACTGATATCAACTATGGAATTGATCTTAACTTACAATACAAGTAATAGTCAGCAAAGGACTTTATGAAACGACTTAATTTGTTTCACTGTTTAATTTGACTCAAATACTAAATCTGTGACACAGCTTAAAATTTAACCCTAGCTTTTCTTTTAACAGCAAAATTTGGTTAATTGGGGTTTTATTTAGTGATCCAACATTTGAATTGATATCAACTATCGAATTGATATATAAAATTCAAATCGATTCGTAATTTCAAATCGATCCGAAACGAAACTAAACGAAATACGAAACTAGTTACGAAATTGCGAAAACGAAATGATTTAAAAACGTAACGAAACTAAGCAAAACAATTTGTTTTAGCCATGCACATCCCTAATCTCTTTCCATTCATTCCTGTTACTAGGCTTGTGCACCGATTTTTTTTTCGGTTCGATTCGGTTCGATTTTTCGGATTTTTAAACTTTTCGATTCGGCACGTTTCGACCGATTTCTGTTTCGATTCGGTTCGGCTCGATTCGTTTTTCGTGTACTCTTTTTTTTCGGAATATCGACCATTTTTCGTATTTTCGTGTCACTTAGCTCGTTTTTTGTATCGACTTTTCGTAAGTTCGGAAATTTTCGTTTTTTCGGAACGTCTGTTCTCCTCGTTTCAAAGCAATAAATTTCGATTTGACACATTTCAAGTCCATTCGAAAATTCCGAAAATATTTCGTTTCGGCTCGGAAAACTTTTCGGATCTGCCATTTTCGGATCTAAAAATTTTCGGAAATTCGGCCGCATCCGAAAACACGAATCGGGAAATTTCGTGAAAATTCCGAAATTCCGAAACCCGAAACGCACATCCCTACCTGTTACATCTTTCCTTCCTTGTCCTTTCTTTTCATTAGTTTTGTTACCTTTCCTTAGATGACATTTCCTTCCCTTTCATTTTCTTCCTGTCCTTTCCTCCTGCTTTCCTTACATTTAATTTCCTCCCATTCATTCCCTCTGTTCCTTTCTATCTCGTTTCTTTTCAATGCATTTCGTCACCTTTCCTTCTGTCTTTTCCTTCTTTACTTTCTTTGCACACGTTGTACTTTCTTTCCATTTTCCATTACGTCTTATCCTTTCCTTCTCTGTCTTTTTTCCCATTCATAGGGGGTTATTCAATAAGAGCCGAACCTGCCACCGAATTGCGCTGAATGGTGAATTTCCCTGTACGATGCAATTTCGTGGCAATTCGGCTATTCATAAAGCTGCCAATTTGCCAAATATTGATTAATTGCCAGCGTAATACGGTGCAATTCGCCTCAGATTCGACGCAATTTGGTGGCAACAGTGAAATTCCCCATAGAGAAGTAATGGTTAATCTAGTCAAAGAATGCAGAAACTGCACCGACATGTTGGAGAAATGCCCTGATTTTCAGTGGTTTAGTTCAACAGGTTTAAACAGGCGAATCCCGTTTGACTCAATGCAAAAAAAATCACCGTTTTTATTATTTTTTTATTCAACCGGTTATTCTTTTCATTTGCAGTGAAAAAGTCTTTTTATTTATATATTCTCTCAGAATTTTTTTTAGGTAGTTTTCTGGATTGTTTGTCGAAATGTTTGATTCCCATTTTTTTTTTTATGACTCTTTTTATTATTCTGTAACAGACCTTTTTTATTTCCATGCATTTTCTTGAATTTTCATTGTTACGATTTTTTTTTTTCTTTACCCCAGTTCGGCGACTGATCGACTTTTTTCGGCAGCATTCAGTGGCGTTAGCGGTCAGTTGAGTTTGGCGGATTGTCGGCTGTGTTCGGCGGTCTGTTCTGCGGTCAGCGGCTGCGTTTGGTGGGTTGATCTGCGGTGTTCAGCATATGCCTTCGGCACACTTCGGGGACGCTGCGGTGAATGCTGAATCCACCGCAGGGTCGGCGAACTGAACTCGCCGAAGTGCCCTGAAAGAGAGAGCACCGAAATTTCGGTGCTTTCTGAATAACCCCTATTGTGTTGCCTTTCCTGTTTTTTTACTTTCTTTGCACGCTATGGGCTCTATTACACTCTTCGCACATAAATGTGCGCGTGCGCAGAAACGCATTAATGCGAGGGGCAAAACCCTTCACGCTGAGCGTCGTATTACGACGTTCACGCACAAAATGCGCGTTAACGTCTAATGCGAGTGACCCTGCGCGAACCCTGCGCAAGCACAAGTTCGTGCGCACATTCCATACTTAACATTGTGAGCCAAATGCGTTTGTGCGCTGGTACACGGATGGTATTACAATCTTAGCGCAAATTTTCACGAAACAACGTTTGCGCGCATAATTTTAACGTCTTTTAAAAGCTGGTGGTAACGGCAAAACTGAACGTTCTAGCCGAACCCAAATCCACCAGCCCGGAAAAAAAAATACAGCAAAGTATAGTTACACATTCTACACATACCCAAACAATAAAATGGAGAGGTTGTGCGTGTTTTTATTATTGCTGCAGCATATATACTCAGATTGATTTTGACAGGTGCAAAAACTGAACGGGAGACCATTGTGGTTCTTAATTCAGATTGGCTGAATCCCGTAAAAAAACAGTCTGCCCACCGATTTCTGCGCGCAGCGTTAATTTGCGTGCGTTTTCGTGCATATTTTTTTAAGGTGCGATATTTTCGGACGAATTAAAAAATGCGCTTGGATTGTAATACCAGCGTTAATTTACGATGCGCGCAAAAAAATTGCGCTGCGCGTACGAATTTGCACGGAGAATGTAATAGAGCCCTACATCTTTTCTTTCCTTTCCTTTTTTCCCTGTCCTTTCATTTTTTAACTCTCCTTTATCGACATTTCCTTACCTTCCGATTCATTCCCATTACGTCTTGTGCTCTCCTTCTCTGTCCTTTCTTTTGCGTTTCGTTATCTTTCCTTTCCCTGCATGCCGAGTTGTTTCATTCCCATTATTTCCCTTTCCATTACTTCTTGTCTTTTCCAGCCTTTCCTCTACTTATCTCCGGCTTCAAAGGCACCATCTGGTGCCCCGATATCGAGATATCTCGATCTGCTAATCTGCAGCCCAAAAGCAAAAGAAATTAGTTTGCTGCAAATGAATTTCCTTTGCTTTTTGGCTGCAGAAGGTGCCTCCAAAGTTTTAGCCTTGTGGGGATAATGCCCAAAGAGCTAACGAATGCTCTGAAATATCGGGCTTTCAGCAGCCGACGCAGGGGAAAAAAAACCCAAAACATACAGGGTTATTCAGACAGAATCAAAAAGTCACCGCACGTTCAGTGACCTTTCGTTCCCTGCACTTCGGGGCAATTCGTCGATTTCCTAGTTCGCCGACCCTGCGGTGTATTCAGCAAGCACCGCAGGACCCCGTAGTGCAGGGAAAACCTGCCGCAAACCTGCAGAACACTCGTCGAACACACACCGGACACTCACCGAACACTCACCAAAAATCCGTAACACGCCGGAAAAACCCGACTAGCCGCCGGTCACAGCGCAGAGCAGCCGCCAGAAAAACCCACCGCAAAGATGGGTACGCTTGAAATGTAACCAATGTTTGCAAAAAAACTACTGAACGCAAAATGTCTGAAATTGACATATAAAATCCTATGGATGATAATAAAAAGGGCTGTTACAGAAAAAAGAAAAAAACGAGTTAAAAAAAAACGGGAAGAAAAATTTGCAGAAAAAATCCCCGAAAAATACCTAAAAGATCCAAAAAAATCAATAAATAGAGAGACTTTTTACTGCAGAATATTATAATGAACGGTTTATTAGATATTGAATTAAAACAGGAATATTTTTAATATTGAAGCCTATGGGGTTCTCCTGAATAAACCTGTCGAATGAAACCACCGAATGGCAGGGCATTTCACTGACATTTCTCTGCTGTTCAGTGTCTGTGAATAGACGAACCATTGCTTCTCTTTGGGGGATTTCACTGCCACCGAACAGGCACCGTATGTGCAGGCAATTCGCCAAAATGAAATTATTTTAATATTAATTGAATAGCCGAATGGCCCCGAAATGTCTCCAATCGCTGAAATTCCGGTTACATTTCGGATCTCTCTGAATAACCCATAGACCTGCAGCTCAAACCTCTGTAACTCAATTTGGCAGTAGATGGCGCCATCTAGTGGCCACGTAGGTTATATACAGTAATAACTATATATTACTGGATAATTAATAAGAATTATTTTACAAAAAAACACTGGTTTCTGACAATGTTTTTTTTGGAAAATCACTTGGTAGTGAAGACGTTACCCAGCCATTCCTTTACCTTTCCCTTTTCTTCCTGTCCTTCATTATTTACCCGCCTTTTATGCCATTTCCTACCCTTTTCATTCCTTCCAATTACTTCTTGTTCTTTCCTTCCCCGTTGTATTATTTCCTTTCTTTCCTCCTGCAACAACATGATCCGGCTGAACGTCTGAGCTGGTTCTTCTGCCGGCCCGCCTGTAAAATACCCGTAAGTAGATATTACATATGTGACCGTCCACCGCCATTGGTCGATGTCTGGCGTAAACGGGAGCGCGTGCCAGCTGATACGTGTCCGACCACCACTTCTCAAAGTGTTACTGTTTGTATACGAGGATACAAAAACAAACAAACAGAAAAACATAAGCAACAGGAAAATCTCAATAAATAATTTACCTTTTTATAAAATCTGCCAAGTAATGGGTCATCGCGGTGGAGATGATATCAGCACATTCGTGGGGCTTGATGGGTCTTTAAGACCAACGGGGAGAGCAAGCGTCCTTAATGTCAAACAGATGTCTGCAAGTAACAGAATATTTATTCCCAACGTACATAAGTTATGCGTAACCAGGGGGAATGAGATGAAACTCTCGTTTATTTGGCCAACGCTATTGAACGTGGTCGGTCGCGCCTCGGAGTTTAGCTTAGCGAGCAGTTATTCGCGGTCTGGTTGGAAATAGACGCGTTTTTTTGGACGACACGCGTTTCCAAACATATATTTATTTTGCAGAGGTTCCTGTCGAGGTTTGATTGCCGAGCTCGGCTCACGTTGCACGAGATGTCATTCGCGATTGAATATCCAGCCGAAACGCTGAAGGGGGTCTCTTCACCGAACCGGGGGAATTTCAATTTTAAAGGGACACGCTACTCAGCATGGGAGGAGTGCCCCGACTTATTCCCCCTCTCTGCTGCCCCTGATCTGGTGAAAGCAAGGCCTCACCCTTGTGGCAGGCACCTGTAGGCACATGCCTACTCTGCCTAGTTATAAATCCAGCCCTGCTCGTGCTCCCTGAACCACTCTTACACAATTTGAGCCCGATGAATCCTGGCATTGCCATCTTGGAATATGCCCGCTGTGCCATCAGGGGAGAGAAACCCATTGATGGACAAACCTGCTCATTTAAGGCTCTATTACACTCCTCGCGCAAAATTGTGCGCACGTGCAAAAATGCATTAACGCGAGGGGCAAAACCCTTTGCGCTGACAGTCGTATTACGACGTTCGCGCATAAAATGCACGTTAACGTCTAACGCGAGTGACCCTGCGCGAACCATTTGCGAGCGCAATTTAGTGCGCGCATCCTATACTTAACATTGTGAGCGCAAATGCGTTTGTGCGCTGCTGCGCGCATGGTATTACAATCTTAGCGCAAAATTTAACGGACAACGTTTGCGCGCATAAATTTAACGTCTTTGAAAAGCTGGTGGTAACGGCAAATTGTAACAACCTGACCGTACCAAACTGCCGATTCACAACGGAGAACGTCGATGCGTACGTTTCTTTTTTACTAGATCCGTCAACAATGCCGGCCACTACCTTGTCTTCCGTCAGGACGTACGTCTGTTGTGCGCAGTCCGCACAAAATGACGGACTCGCGTTAAAAATTACATTGCGCTCACCGATTTCTGTGTGGAAAGTACTTTGCGCACATTTTTGCGTGTCGGTTTTACGAGCGCAATTTCCCGACGGATGAAAAAATGCGCGAGGAATGTAATTCCAGCGGTGATTTTCGTGCGTTAACGTTTAACGATTTTTGCGTGCGTTTTTGCGTTAAGTATGTAATAGGACCCCTAGTATATTCAGGGAGTCACATGACCTCATTTTATGCTGAAACATATTAATCACTGCAGTAATTATCCAATGGAAGGCGAGCACCTATTGGCTGAGTTACATCCAGGTGAGGACTTTTTATTTGGCCGGGCGGTGTGTGTAGAAAGTTTCTATTTACCTGGATATCTAGCTAAAAGTTACAAAGTAGAACTGAAATGTCCATCACATTTGAAGTTCAGTAATTCAGTAAAGTAAGCAGACCGGCGGCGTAAAAATTCCTTATATTGTCTAGGATTACAGCAGCGAGGCAAGTATGTCACAAAGCACCCCCTCTCTCTATATAAATATATATACGCTATATAGAAATCTAAGTGTGTGTGCTTTTAGTTCAGTAATCCAAACAATATGAAATATTTCGCTTTAATCAGCTGCGCATGTTTTGGAAAATCTGCATTAGGTCATTAATTTGGATGATCCAAGTTAGACTCCGCTCCAAATAGTTTAAGGATTACGGCTCCTCTATCTCTTTGCCAGCGCTGCCTCGTAATCTAGCACGGTCATTTCAAAGCCAAAATAAGGCTTGTTTGTAGGTCATGCAGAACATTCTTCCTCTAAGCTAGAGATACCTTTCACTGTCTGCCTTAAAGTCATAGTGACGGAATCAGTGAATGATACAATTTAAACCTCTCATCCCAAGAGCCACAGATTCTAATAACCAAAGACTGACAGACGTATAAGCAAACTGTAAAATGAAGGATGAACAGAGCATAGACAAACAGAGCGATAGACAGACAGACAGACAGAGCGATAGACAGACAGATTGATAGACAGACAGAGCGATAGTCAGACAGACAGAGCGATAGACAGACAGATTGATAGACAGACAGAGCGATAGATAGACAGTAAGGGAAACAGACCAACAGGTAGATAGGTAGACAGATAGACAGACAGATAAATATGTAGAGAGATAGATGGGTAGATACAGATAGATAGATACAGATAGATAGATAGAAAGACAGATAGATAGACAGACAGATAAATATGTAGAGAGATAGATGGGTAGATAGATACAGATAGATAGATAGAGGGATAGATATGCAGATAGGAAGATGGGTAGATAGATAGATATACAGATAGAAAGACAGACAGATAGAGGGATAGATAGATAGATAGATAGATACAGAGATAGATAGATAGAGAGATAGATATACAGATAGAAAGACAGACAGATGGATGGATAGATAGATACAGAGATAGATAGATAGATAGATAGATAGATAGATAGATAGATAGATAGATAGATAGATAGATAGATAGAGATAGATAGATAGATAGATGGGTAGATAGATAGATAGATAGATAGATAGATAGATAGATAGATAGATAGATAGATAGATATACAGATAGAAAGACAGACAGATAGATAGAGGGATAGATAGATGGATAGATAGATAGACAGATAGAAAGACAGACAGATAGATGTAGAGATAGAAAGACAGATAGATAGATATAGAGATAGATAAACAGATAGATAAATGGACCTATAGATACATTAAAACAACGGACCCCAACCATTTTGGCACCAGAGACGGGTTTTGTGGAAGACAATTTTTCCATGGCCTGGGTAGGGGGGGGGGGTATTTTCAGCTTCATTCAAGAGCATTTTTTTGCACTTTATTTTTATTATTATTACATTGTTGCTGAGTGTGACAGAGTGCTGCTAATAGAGTGCTGCTAATAGAGTGCTGCGGAGTGTGACAGAGTGCTGCTAATAGAGTGCTGCTGAGTGTGACAGAGTGCTGCTAATAGAGTGCTGCTAATAGAGTGCTGCGGAGTGTGACAGAGTGCTGCTAATAGAGTGCTGCAGAGTGTGACAGAGTGCTGCTAATAGAGTGCTGCTGAGTGTGACAGAGTGCTGCTAATAGAGTGCTGCGGAGTGTGACAGAGTGCTGCTAATAGAGTGCTGCTGAGTGTGACAGAGTGCTGCTAATAAAGTGCTGCAGAGTGTGACAGAGTGCTGCGAATAAAGTGCTGCAGAGTGTGACAGAGTGCGGCTAATAGAGTGCTGCAGAGTGTGACAGAGTGCTGCTAATAGAGTGCTGCAGAGTATGACAGAGTGCTGCTAATAGAGTGCTGCGAGTGTTACAGAGTGCTGCTAATAGAGTGCTGCAGAGTGTGACAGAGTGCTGCTAATAGAATGCTGCAGAGTGTGACAGAGTGCTGCTAGAGTGCTGCAGAGTGTGACAGGGTGCTGCTAGAGTGCTGCAGAGTGTGACAGAGTGCTGCAGAGTGTGACAGAGTGTGACAGAGTGCTGCTAATAGAGTGCTGCTGAGTGTGACAGAGTGTTGCTAATAGAGTGCTGCAGAGTGTGACAGAGTTCTGCTAATAGAGTGCTGCTAATAGAGTGCTGCGGAGTGTGACAGAGTGCTGCTAATAGAGTGCTGCTGAGTGTGACAGAGTGCTGCTAATAAAGTGCTGCAGAGTGTGACAGAGTGCTGCGAATAAAGTGCTGCAGAGTGTGACAGAGTGCTGCTAATAGAGTGCTGCAGAGTGTGACAGAGTGCTGCTAATAGAGTGCTGCAGAGTGTGACAGAGTGCTGCTAATAGAATGCTGCAGAGTGTGACAGAGTGCTGCTGAGTCTAACAGAGTGCTGCTGAATAGCGCACTCTCTCTCCACTTCTAACCAGGACGGCGAAGGCTCCGCCCTCTCCTCTCCTGACATTGGAGGACTGATAGGACAGGAGGCGGAGCACAGTCAGGAGGTAACGCGAGCGATGCAGAGCGGCTGCAACTAGGTGAAGCTTTGCTCACTCGCCGGCCGTAGAAGGTGAGAGGCGGGCCGACAGGTGAGTGAAGCTCCATCTGCAGCTACAACCTCTCTGCAATTGCATCCCTCGCTACGCCGCAACCTGGAACTTAAGAGGCCACGGACTGGTACCAGTTTCATGCATTAAAAGATAGATATAGATAGATGATAGATTTATAAATAGAACTAAAAATAGACAGGCAGCTAGGCAGATATGGATGATATATAGACAAATGGATATATAGATCAATAGATACATTATTTATTTATTTATCTATGTATCTGTTCTTTTTATTTATTTATAAAGTATTTTACCAGGAAGGATACATTATTTCTCTCGTTTTCAAGTATGTCCTGGAGTCAAGAACATTGAATTGTTACAGAAATACAAAGTAATAAATGCATTTATTATTATTATTATTATTATTCTTTATTTATAAAGCGCCAGCATATTCCGCAGCGCTGTACAATAAGCACAGTATAGACAGGGTTACAATACATTGAACAACATTTGACAAACAGTACAGGAGGAGATGAGGGCCCTATTCCCGTAGGAACTCACAATCTGGGAGGGTTGGGGTTGGAAACAGGAGGAGAGGACTGTAAGGTGAGAGTGATTGATGGTTGCGTCAGTGAGTTGGATGGTAGGCTTCCCTAAATAGGAATGTTTTCAGGGAGCGTTTGAAGGAAGAGAAGTTAGGGGAAAGTCTGACAGTACGAGGGAGAGCGTTCCAGAGAGTGGGGGCTGCGCGTGAGAAATCCTGCAGTCTATCATAGGAAGAGGTGATGCGGGGAGAAGCTAGGCGCAGGTCACTGTTTGACCTTAGGGAGCGGGCTGGGGTGTATTTGGTGATTAGTGAGGACAGGTAGTGGGGAGCGGAGTTAGTGAGGCTTTTGTAGGTAAAGATAAGGATTTTGAACTTAATTCTGCAGTGGATGGGGAGCCAGTGAAGGGACTCGCAGAGGGGAGCGGCAGAGACAGAGCGGCGGGTGAGGTGAATTAGCCTGGCGGAGGCGTTCAGGATGGATTGTAGGGGGAGAGGCGGGACAGAGGGAGGCCAGATAAGAGATTATTGCAATAGTCGAGTCGGGAGATTACCAGGGCGTGTATGAGTTGTTTTGTGGTGACAGCGGTAAGAAATGGCCGAATTCTGTAAATATTACGCAGTTGGTATCGGCAGGAGGAGGAAAGAGACTTGATGTGGGGGATGAAGGAAAGAGCAGAGTCAAGTGTAACTCCAAGACAGCGAACTTGGTTTGATGGGGAGATGGTGATACCCTCCACCGTGATAGAGAAGTCAGGAGGTGGGGCGGCATTAGAGGGAGGAATAAGTAGGAGCTCAGTCTTTGACATGTTGATCTTTAGGTGGTGGGAGGCCATCCAGGAGGAGATGCCAGATAAACAGTCACTGACTTTTGAAAGGACAGGGGGAGAGAGATCAGGGGTAGAGAGGTAGATCTGAGTGTCATCAGCGTAGAGGTGGTAATTAAAGCCAAAGCTGTTAATGATTTTGCCCAGGGAGGAGGTGTAGATGGAAAAGAGCAGAGGACCAAGGACAGAGCCTTGAGGTACACACAACAGATAGAGGCAATGAGGAGGAGGAGTTACCAGCAAAGGACACACAGAAGGACCTGTTGGATAAATAGGAGTCAACCCAAGCAAGTGCAGTGTCACCGAGACCCAGAGAGTTGAGGGTCAGTAGAAGGAGGGGGTGGTCAACAGTGTCAAAAGCAGCCGAGAGGTCAAGCAGGATGAGAATAGAATAGTGGCCGTGTTTTTTAGCAGTTAGGAGGTCGTTGGTGACTTTGGTGAGGGCAGTTTCAGTTGAGTGTAGGGGACGGAAGCCAGATTGCAGGGGGTCAAGTAGGGAATTGGAGGACAGGAAGATGGAGAGAGGCGGTTGAAGACTAGTTTTTCTAAGAGCTTAGAGGTAAAGGGAAGCAGGGATACAGGACGGTAGTTGGATGGAGAGTTGGGATCTAGGATGGTTTCTTTAGTAAAGGGGTAACTAGCGCGTGTTTGAAGGCGGATGGAAAGGAGCCAGTGGAGAGAGATAGGTTGAAGATGTGTGTGAGAGCAGGGGTGAGGGAGGAGGAGAGGGGAGGAATTAGATGTGAGGGAATGGGGTCGAGTGGGCACGTGGTGAGATGTGAGGAGGACAATAAGGCATTAAACTGTCATATGGATACATTAAAGATGTATAGAGATAGGCAGATAGATAAGCAGGCATTGAGATACAATAAATAACTGATTGATAGATCGATAGACAGACAAGCGGGCAGATAGATACATTAAAAACTGGTAGATAGATTTCTAGACACATAGGATAATATATACAGATTAATAAACAAACAGGTAGATAGAATAGACAGACGGACAGATAAATAGACCAACAGACGGACAGATAAATAGACCAACAGACGGACAGATAAATAGACCAACAGGCGGACAGATAAATAGACCAACAGGCGGACTGATAAATAGACCAACAGACAGACAGATAAATAGACGAACAGGTGGACAGATAAATAGACCAACAGGCGGACAGATAAATAGACCAACAGACGGACAGATAAATAGACCAACAGGCGGACAGATAAATAGACCAACAGACGGACAGATAAATAGACCAACAGACGGACAGATAAATAGACCAACAGACGGACAGATAAATAGACCAACAGACGGACAGATAAAAAGACCAACAGACGGACAGATAAATAGACCAACAGACGGACATATAAAAAGACCAACAGACGGACAGATAAAAAGACCAACAGGCGGACAGATAAATAGACCAACAGACGGACAGATAAATAGACCAACAGACGGACAGATAAATAGACCAACAGACGGACAGATAAAAAGACCAACATACGGACAGATAAAAAGACCAACAGACGGACAGATAAATAGACCAACAGACGGACAGATAAAAAGACCAACAGACGGACAGATAAAAAGACCAACAGGCGGACATATAAATAGACCAACAGACGGACAGATAAATAGACCAACAGACGGACAGATAAAAAGACCAACAGGCGGACAGATAAATAGACCAACAGTCGGACGAATAAATAGACCAACAGGCGGACGGATAAATAGACCAACAGGTGGACAGATAAATAGACCAACAGACGGACAGATAAAAAGACCAACAGACGGACAGATAAATAGACCAACAGACGGACATATAAAAAGACCAACAGACGGACAGATAAAAAGACCAACAGGCGGACAGATAAATAGACCAACAGGCGGACAGATAAATAGACCAACAGACGGACAGATAAATAGACCAACAGACGGACAGATAAAAAGACCAACATACGGACAGATAAAAAGACCAACAGACGGACAGATAAATAGACCAACAGACGGACATATAAAAAGACCAACAGACGGACAGATAAAAAGACCAACAGGTGGACAGATAAATAGACCAACAGACGGACAGATAAATAGACCAACAGACGGACAGATAAATAGACCAACAGACGGACAGATAAATAGACCAACAGACGGACAGATAAATAGACCAACAGTCGGACGAATAAATAGACCAACAGGCGGACGGATAAATAGACCAACAGGTGGACAGATAAATAGACCAACAGACGGACAGATAAATAGACCAACAGACGGACAGATAAATAGACCAACAGACGGACAGATAAATAGACCAACAGGCGGACAGATAAATAGACCAACAGACCGACAGATAAATAGACCAACAGACGGACAGATAAATAGACCAACAGGTGGACAGATAAATAGACCAACAGGCAGACAGATAAATAGACCAACAGACCGACAGATAAATAGACTAACAGACGGACAGATAAATAGACCAACAGACGAACAGATAAATAGACCAACAGATGGACAGATAAATAGACCAACAGACGAACAGATAAAAAGACCAACAGGCGGACAGATAAATAGACCAACAGACGGACAGATAAATAGACCAACAGACGGACAGATAAATAGACCAACAGGCGGACAGATAAATAGACCAACAGACGGACAGATAAATAGACCAACAGACGGACAGATAAATAGACCAACAGATGGACAGATAAATAGACCAACAGACGGACAGATAAAAAGACCAACAGACGGACAGATAAATAGACCAACAGACGGACATATAAAAAGACCAACAGACGGACAGATAAAAAGACCAACAGGCGGACAGATAAATAGACCAACAGACGGACAGATAAATAGACCAACAGACGGACAGATAAATAGACCAACAGACGGACATATAAAAAGACGAACAGACGGACAGATAAAAAGACCAACAGGCGGACAGATAAATAGACCAACAGACGGACAGATAAATAGACCAACAGACGGACAGATAAATAGACCAACAGACGGACAGATAAATAGACCAACAGACGGACAGATAAAAAGACCAACAGACGGACAGATAAATAGACCAACAGACGGACATATAAAAAGACCAACAGACGGACAGATAAAAAGACCAACAGGTGGACAGCTAAATAGACCAACAGACGGACAGATAAATAGACTAACAGACGGACAGATAAATAGACCAACAGACGGACATATAAAAAGACCAACAGACGGACAGATAAATAGACCAACAGATGGACAGATAAATAGACCAACAGTCGGACGAATAAATAGACCAACAGGCGGACGGATAAATAGACCAACAGGTGGACAGATAAATAGACCAGCAGACGGACAGATAAATAGACCAACAGACGGACAGATAAATAGACCAACAGGTGGACAGATAAATAGACCAACAGACCGACAGATAAATAGACCAACAGACAGACAGATAAATAGACCAACAGGCGGACAGATAAATAGACCAACAGGCGGACAGATAAATAGACCAACAGACCGACAGATAAATAGACTAACAGACGGACAGATAAATAGACCAACAGACGAACAGATAAATAGACCAACAGACGAACAGATAAATAGACCAACAGACGGACAGATAAATAGACCAACAGACGAACAGATAAAAAGACCAACAGGCGGACAGATAAATAGACCAACAGACGGACAGATAAATAGACCAACAGGCGGACAGATAAATAGACCAACAGGCGGACAGATAAATAGACCAACAGACGGACAGATAAATAGACCAACAGATGGACAGATAAATAGACCAACAGACGGACAGATAAAAAGACCAACAGACGGACAGATAAATAGACCAACAGACGGACAGATAAAAAGACCAACAGACGGACAGATAAAAAGACCAACAGGCGGACAGATAAATAGACCAACAGACGGACAGATAAATAGACCAACAGACGGACAGATAAATAGACCAACAGACGGACATATAAAAAGACCAACAGACGGACAGATAAAAAGACCAACAGGTGGACAGATAAATAGACCAAAAGACGGACAGATAAATAGACCAACAGACGGACAGATAAATAGACCAACAGACGGACAGATAAATAGACCAACAGACGGACAGATAAAAAGACCAACATACGGACAGATAAAAAGACCAACAGACGGACAGATAAATTGACCAACAGACGGACATATAAAAAGACCAACAGACGGACAGATAAAAAGACCAACAGGCGGACAGATAAATAGACCAACAGACCGACAGATAAATAGACCAACAGACGGACAGATAAAAAGACCAACAGACGGACAGATAAAAAGACCAACAGGCGGACAGATAAATAGACCAACAGACGGACAGATAAATAGACCAACAGACGGACAGATAAATAGACCAACAGACGGACGAATAAATAGACCAACAGGCGGACGGATAAATAGACCAACAGACGGACAGATAAATAGACCAACAGACGGACGAATAAATAGACCAACAGGCGGATGGATAAATAGACCAACAGACGGACAGATAAATAGACCAACAGACGGACAGATAAATAGACCAACAGACGGACAGATAAATAGACCAACAGACGGACAGATAAATAGATATAAAAATGGATTATAGATAAAAGATAAACAGAAAAACTGATGGATAAATCATAGATCGTTAAATGATAGACAGATGATAGAATAACTGATGGACAGACAGATCTCCTTTCATCTGTCAAATGAATATAAAGTGTAAGTAATAAGACACAGAGCGAGGATCAGTGCCCTGAGTCGCTGCGACATTGTAACACTCGCCATTCGATGTTATATGTAAGAGTTGAAGCCCAGCGCCTGACATCCTAAGAGTAATGGCAGCCGGCAGGCCGCAGGGGGGCATTCAGTATTTTTAAACATGGATGGGATGAATGGAATGTGCGATGCAGTCACTTGGGGAGATTGGATAAACATGGATGTATCTGGAGCTGCAGAGTCATCTGCCACAATAGCTGCAAATGTGTAATCAGCGCCGGAGATTCCTCTGCTGTGCGTAATGTGTTACATTTTATACAACAATGCGCCTCCGAGTATTACCGTTTATCGTCCATTACACCTATTGTGCGGCTTCTTTGTCTTGGAAAATAGTTTATTCAGATTTTCCTTTCCCAACCGTCATCGAATTATGCTGCTATCTCAATACAGACTTTAACCCCCTCTTTGCCGTGTTTACACCACGCTACAGTCTTTCTGCTTTGGGAAAAAAATAACAGGATGCTGAGACTTTCCTCCCGCCTCCACTTTTCATGTTTTTTGAGTATTAGCCACTGAAATATCGCATTAAACCTGTAATTTGGTAAAAGGCTCAGCTCCACTGTAAAACGATAAAGGCATCCCATGCTGCACGGCATACACATCCTCAGCACCCTCTGTATGTGACTGTCAGGGATTGAATGTCACCGAACTATTTGTAACCTAGCGAGCTTCTTCATTACATCCAACGCCGACTCCTTGACGGGAACGGCCGCATTCCGTGTGTTTATAGGTTATGGACATCCGGGTGACTCTGAGATTTCAAGGAGACGTGAAAGCATCTGCATCATCTACAGGAATACATGCAAAAAGGCAACAACTTACCGCTGTCAGACAGCACGAATGGGCCCTCCATTCCTTCGATACCACTAAAGCCCTAATACCTCTCCCAGGTCCCTTACATAAAAGCAAATCTGCCATACGATCCCCTTCCACAAGGGTCCCATATCCCCCTCCCATGCCTAAGTGTCCCAAATCTGTCTCCTATTCTTTGCCCATTAGATTTCCTTCTGCCCACTTTCCTCTCCATTCCCCATGACAATTCATTCTGCACATGTCGCTTTTTCTTTCTTCATTTCAGATCCTCTGCAAACCATTCTTCCTTCCTTTCACACTATCCATGACCCACGCTCCAACACCTTCTCCTTTCCCTCCTTTTTGATTCTCCACCAGATTCTCTCTTCGTTCAGTCCTATGCTTCCTTCTGCCTGATTCCCTCTTCCTTGACTGGTACTTCCTTCTGACTGATTCCCTCTTCCTTGACTGGTACTTCCTTCTGCCTGATTCCCTCTTCCTTGACTGGTACTTTCTTCTTCCTACCTTTCTCATTTTATCCCATTATCTGCCCACTGCCTTCACAACGTTTTCCCCCATGCCCTATTGCCCTTCCCTTTCCTCTTCCTCCTCCTTTACTTTCCTTCTACCTATCCATGTCGCCTTTCCTCATTATCTTCCTTCTTCCTGCTTTCCTTTCCATCATCATTAATTCCCATTACCTTCCCTTTCACTATTTTACTGTTCCTTCACCATGATCTGGCTTTTCCCAACCTTTACCTTTACCACCATGGTCGTCTCTCTGGTTTCTCTTCTTTATCATTTCCATTATCGTCACTATTCCAACTCTTCTCTTCCTTCCACAAAACCCTTCCCTTTCCAAACTGACCTCTTCCTTCCCCATTATCTTCCTTTTTCCAACTTTCCTTTTCATTCTCATTTATTCTCCTACATTTACTCTTCTTCCCATTACCTTCCCTTTGCCTACCCAACTGTTCCTTTACCATGATCTTGATTTTGCCAACCTTTACCACCCTGGTCATCTCTCTGGTTGCTCTTTATCATTTCCATTATCTTCATTTTAGTTATGATTCCTTCCACCAAACCCTTCCCTTACAAACTGACCTATTCCTTCCCCTTTACTTTCCTTCTACCTACCCATCCCTTACTCCCTCATTATCTTCTTTCTTTCAACTTTTCTTCCCATCCTCATTAATTCCCGTACATTTACTCTTCTTACCATTACCTTCCCTTTGCCTTCTCTACTGTTCCTTCACCAGGCTCGAGCTTCTGCCAACCTTTACCTTAACCATGGTTGTCTCTTTCGGGTTTGGGTCGAAATTCCTACAACCAGGTTCCCTAATGCCAAAATTCCGATGGCCAACTTCCCTACACAGACAACTCCTTGATGGCCAACTTCCCTACACGGCCAACTTCCCTACACGGCCATCTTCCCTACACAGACAACTCCCTGACGGCCGTCTTCCAGACATCCAAAATCCCAGCGGCTAACACTAACCCTACTACCTAACCCCTTAAACTTAGCCCTAACCCCCTAAACTTAACCCTAACCCCCTAAACCTAACCGTAACCCCACTAAACCTAGCCCTAACCCTAACTCCCCTAAACCTAGCCCTAACCCCCTAAACCTAGCCCTAACCCCCTAAACCTAGTCCTAACCCTAACTCCCCTAAACCTATCCCTAACCCTAACCTCCCCTAAACCTATCCCTAACCCTAACCTCCCCTAAACCTAGCCCTAACCCTAACCCCCCTCAACCTAGCCCTAAACCTAACTCCCTAAGGATTAGGGTGTTAGCATTAGGGTTAGCCGCTGGGATTATGGATGTCTGGAAGTTGGCCGTGTAGGGAACTTGATAAGTACTCGACACTTGTTCTGTCTGAAAGTTGGCTGTCGGGATGTTGGCATTAGGGAACCTGGCTGTAAGAATTTTGTCCGGCACCCGTCTCTTTCGTTACTCCTGGTTATATAATTTCCATTGTCTTCACTTTGCCCATTCTCCTCTTCCTTCCACATCACCATCCCTCTACTTCCTCTATTCTTTCTTCTCATTACCTTCCTTCTTCCTACTTTACACTTGACTTCCCATTGCCTACCCAACAATTCCTTCCATGTGACCTTCCCTCTTTGTCTACTTTCTGACTTAATTGTCCTTCTATGCTTTATTACTATCTTTCCTCACTGCGACGTTCCTCTCTTTTTTCTCCCTTTCCACTACTCTGCCTCGAGAGTGGAAGCAATGGGTCTTATTCTGACCGAGCCGTCTTGGATAGCGAGTGAACCGTTGGATATACTGTCTGTTTTTGTTAAGTATAACGACTCTCGTCCTATTTCAGCCCAGCTGCAAACCTAACTGTTAAGCCAGGATACTGTAGATTTCCCCTTCCTTTACTTTGTATACGTTGTACGGAAGCGGTAGTGTTGAGGCAACCGGAGGACTATTCCCACTTGTAGATATAAAAGACAAAATATTACCGGCTCCAGCAAAATCCCTTAACCCACATAAAAAAGAAACATGGAAATCCAATACTCGCCTCTGGTCTCAAGGTGCAGAGGATGGCGGCATCCGCAGCCTACTCTCGCCGCAGATAGTGCCCAACCACTGGCCCTGCGCAACCTCGTTTACGCTGGAGTTACCCTCTGAGACCACCCGCGGTCCCAGAGAGCCAACGATGGATTGGATCTGCACAGGTGCTACAGAACTTGCATACGTAACGTCTGCAAGTCCATGGTGGTGCGCAATTTGCAGCTACTGCGTTGTGCAAGTTGGGTAGGACAGCAAATCGCATTAGATAGCTGCATCGTTCTGTACAGGCGCTATGGACATTGCGTACATAAGGTGCGCAAGTCCGTAGTGCTGCACAATTTGCGGCTCCTACACTACACCAGTGGCATAGAAGCACAATTTGCACAGAAAAACTTCAGGGAATTACAGGTTCGGGAGTCCCTAAGCCGAAGAGAAGCTGCGAGTGGCGAGAGAGAAAAGGTGAGTAAAATCACCAGAAATAAAAAATAATTAAGAAAATCATTGGGCAGAGGTAATATTTGAAATACAGTATCCATTTAACTACAGGAATACCCGCAATGGCAGCGCTTTTAACCCCATCATGACTGGCCCTTCTCTGAGTTTCTGTCGTTTTGTGACCGAGGTCTATTTTAGCATTTTTGGTGTGTTTGTTCCAAAGCAAGTGTCTGTTTCTTCACTCGATGCCCCCGTACATATTATATATCAATTTATTTATTGCATGTGGACGTAAGATGACATTGTTTAGGGATAAGATATAATCGCAGCTAAAACACATTTTCCCAGCCCCATTTTACCACCAACGTGTCGGACACGACGCCAGTCAGCGAGGGGTTAAGTACACAACACACCACGTTCTTGGCAGCTTCGGCGGAAGACCAGCCGCTGCAAGTGGAGAGATTGTTTGGATTGGAATCAGACATCCTGTGTTTAGATTTCTCCATCAGTACATCTCGCGATCCTAAACAATTCTAATTATATTCCCCCCTCGTGGTGTGAAAGACAAAGGATGGAGAGACCTGACAGCGGCGGACAGATCATCTTCTGCCCGAAACCAAGGTTTAGAGTTGTGATCGCCCCGGGCAAGAGCCTGATCCTCCATTCCTTCCAACACTAGGAGTCTTCCATGGAATGAACAAGAGAGGAACGTGTGAATCACATTTTTGGGGTAGATTGTAAGATATGACATTGCGCTCCAAAGAGTGCTATGAACAGGCCTCCCCCCTTACCTCCCCACACCATTACTCACACCTTCCATGTAATAAAGTGTCATCAACCACCACCACCACTCTATCTGGGTGGAGAAGTGATGTCTATCTATGGAGAGGTATTGAGGGGTTGTCTATCTATGGTGAGGGGGTGTCTATCTGGGAGCAAGAGAGGTCATGGTGTCCTTCTGTGATTGAGAGGGGTCATGAGTGTCCTTCTGGGAGTGAGAGGGGTCATGGGTGTCTATCTGGGGGTGGGAGGGGTCATGTGTGTCCATCTGGAGGTGTGAGAGGTCATTGGTGTCCATCTGGGAGTGAGCGGGGTCATGGGTGTCTATCTGGGGGTGAGGGGGGTCATGGGTGTCTATCGGGGGTGAGAGGGGTCATGGCATGGGTGTCCATCTGGGAGTGAGAGGGGTCATGGGTGTCCATCTGGGGGTGAGGGAGGTCATTGGTGTCCATCTGGGAGTGAGAGAGGCCATGGGTGTCTATCTGGGGGTGAGAGGGGTCATGGGTGTCTATCTGGGGGGTAGGTGGGGTCATGGGTGTCCATCTGGGTGTGAGAGGGGTCATGGGTGTCTATCTGAGGGAGATGTAAAGATCAGGGGGGAGTCGGTGTGTGTGTATCTGTGTGTGAAAAAAGGGAAAGTAAAAGGAGGTATGGCATTGAAAGCGTACCAAGGGGCTCAAATAAAGTTCTTGCTCGGGGCCCCTCAAATGCTAAAGGTGGCCCTGGCCATGAATGATCACCTTTTGACCAGCTCAAGGTCTCCTGTGGTGGGCATTTAATGGGGATAATAATGTTGCCCACAGAGTCAAAAAGCAGTGAAGATATTTGAAACAGAAAATTCATAACGAATCAAGAAATTAATCCCAGAATGTCACGGAGATTTCCCATACAACACGTAGACATGGTCCATATATATTTGGGCGTTGGAACATTGGCCTGTTTATCATGGCCGAATGAGCGGTGATTCATAGGCTTAGATTCACACATACAGACAATCTCATAGCTTGGACCTTCCACTTGGATCTTGCAGCCAAAATTGATTACAATATCTCTGCCTCGATGACAGGAATATGTCCAAGATCAAAGTCACCATAATTTCAATCATACCATGAACAATGAGACTAAAGAGCACAGCTTGGACTCTTTACTCATGGAAACTCATAAAATGTGTTCGTCGTGCCTGAGCGATCTTTGGCCACCAGTCCTTTCATCCACCATGCCAGGTATCACTGTGTATTTGGACAGTAGTTATATACACAGCCTGGCCAAAGTCACACACTGTAATATTTGGTTCGTTGTATCGTCTTTTGCTGTGATTGCGGCACGCCTTCGCCGCGGCATCGTGTGGATAAACTCATGCAATGTCACAGTGTTTATTCGCATCCAGAGTGACATTAATTTGTGGGCAAGATCTTGTGTTGATGATGGGAGAGTCGCAGCGCTGCGTAAAGTCTTCTCCAGCACATTATCCCAAAGATTAACCTCAATGGGGTTAAGGTCTGGACTGTGCGGTGGCCAATCCATGTGTGACAATGATGTCTCATGCTCCCTCAACCACTCTTGCACAATTTGAGCTCGATGAATCCTGGCATTGCCATCTTGGAATATGCCCGCTGTGCCATCAGGGGAGAAAAAACCCATTGGTGGAAAAACCTGCTCATTCAGTATATTCAGCAAGTCACATGACCTCATTTTATGCTGAAACATATTAATCACTGCAGTAATTACCCAATGGAAGGCGAGCACCTATTGGCTGAGATACACCCAGGGGATGACTTTATTTTTGGCCAGGCTGTGTTTGTGTATATATGTACTGTATGTCCCAAAAATGCTGAACCAGCACTGCTGGGTTTTCTTGACACCGTCTTATATTTATTTGAAAATGTCAACGGTTCAGATAAATCTCAACTTTCATCATTTCCAGTTCACTTTGCAAATCTCCCGGTTCTTTAATCAGAATGGTTTTCAAAGTGTCTCTACATTTTATTTATTTCATTTTTATTACTTTATTATCTCCCCTTGTCACCCCATTATTGTAGGAGATAATTTGGATTGTTTGTTTCTCTTGTGTGATCATTGTTTTTGTTATCACTAGATTTCTCTCCTTTTCTCCGGGTTCTGTCTGGTTTGTTGAACTCATTTTTGCTTTGATCATCCCTCCAGCTGTGACCACATATGACTAATTTTACCACCCGTCATGCAGCTTCAGCATCAGCCCTGAGCCGCTCTATGTCTGAATTCTATTGCAGCAATAGCCGAATGGTAACACATTAAACATTAGACTGCAACTCTGACTATCCTCAGCTTGGTCAGACAACTCAGATTGACAGGGTTATTCAGAGAGAGATGATCTGGCCCTGAAATGGCACCGAACAGTGAATTTCCCCATACGGTGACATTTCGGGGCCATTCGGCTTTTCAGAGAGCAGGCAGTTCACTAAATTTTGGCAAGTTGCCTGTAAGTACGGGACCTGTTCGGCGGCAGTGAAATCCCCCATAGAGAAGCAATGGTTAATCTATTCACAGACACCGAACAGCAGAGAAGAGTTGCCGAAGTGCCCTGCTGTTCGGTGGTTTCATTCGGCAGTTTTATTCAGGCGTATTCCATAGGTTTCAATGTTAAATATATTCCCGTTTTAATTCAATATCTAATAAACTGTTTATTCTTTTAATCTGCAGCAAAAAGTCTCTTTATTTATTGATTTTGTTAGGATCTTATAGGCATTTTTGGGGATTTTTTGGCAAACTATTTTCCGTTTTTGTTTAATAGCGTTTTTTCTTTTTTCTGTAACAGCCCTTTTTATTATCATTCATTGCATTTTATATGTAAATTCCAGGCATTTTCGTTCAGTAGTTTTTTTGCAATCATTGATTCAATTTTGACACTTTCAATCGTATACTCCCGTTCGTTGAATTGTCAACTTTTTTCCAGCCGCTGGTCATCGCTGTGTTCGGTGGATCGCCAACTTTTTTTTGGACGTGTTCGGTGGGTTTGCGGCGGAATATCAGATCGGATCCGATAATTCATCAGATCAAATCAGATCGGTCCCTTTAATGCTCAGAAATAGCTTCTAATACTCCAACATCATCCATCCAGAGCACCACACGAGAGAATACTCTCAAAATGACAAAGTCTCAGCCACTGAAAAGACATTACAATCCGACAGATCAACAAACAATAACTACCACAGTGTAGAAATGTTGCAAACTATATATACTATATACATTACCTGGGCAAAGGAAAAAGTCCCCAACTGGATGTAACTCAGCCAATAGGTGCTTGCCTTCCATTGGATAATTACTGCAGTGATTAATGTGTTTCAGCATAAAATGAGGTCATGTGACCGCCTGAATATACTGAATGAGCAGGTTTTTCCATCAATGGGTTTTTTCTCCCCTGTCGGCACAGCGGGCATATTCCAAGATGGCAATGCCAGGATTCATCGGGCTCAAATTGTGCAAGAGTGGTTGAGGGAGCATGAGACATCATTGTCACACATGGATTGGCCACTGCAAAGTCCAGACCTTAACCCCATTGAGGGTAATCTTTGGGATAATGTGCTGGAGAAGACTTTACGCAGCGCCGCGACTCTCCCATCATCAATACAAGATCTTGGCCACAAATTAATGCCACTCTGGACGCCAATAAATGCCGTGACATCGCATGAGCTTATCGACACGATGCCACGGCAAATGCGTGCCGCGATCACAGCAAAAGACACAACCACATATTACAGCGTGTGAGTTTCTTTTTAGCCACAGAATGTATGTATATATGAAAGGCGGAGACATGTGAATAATACCCAATACTAAAGTTATATGGGGACCTTTTTTCATATATAGCTGCTTCAAATTACCATGTACAGGGATATTTGTGATGATCTGGAGGTTCCTATGCATTTTTTCCTTTTGTGTGTCGTGTGGTTTTCATGTGGTATTTGTATTTAATTGTTGTTGAGTTGTTGTGTTCGGCGTTTGACATTTATCACACACAGCTGGCCTTGTTGTGGTCAACTTTCAACTTGGTTGCTGTTTATCACGGAGGTACCTCAGGGTGCCTTGAGGTGTCTAAACCCATGTCACAACTTCCATTGTTATCTTTGTATTCCCAAAATTGTCATGTGGGAGACTGTGATTGCCGAAGTCTCTAATCTCCATGACGGAGGTTTTTATCCGCCTGATGCTCTCATGGACTGGTTATGAGCCAACATCAGGCATGTACTGGCCATAGGGACTCCAGGGAGATTCCTGGTGGGCCGATGGCACAGTGGGCCAGTGTGAATGCTGGTTCCCCACGTGGCTCGCGCTGCCCTTAATGGGTGAGAACGTCCTCAACGCCGCAGTCTCATATTGGGGCCACCGTGCCAGTTAGACCCGCTGCGCGTCCGCCTCCCCTTAAGACATGGTGCGCGCTCAACCTCAGTGCCGCTGTGTTGCTTTACCCAATCGCTCTGCAGCAAATCAGATTTCTGCAGAGCGATTGGTTGCCTGATCCGGTTGGTTTAAATACTATTTTTGTGCCGGTTTGCATAATTAAAGTGGGCCGGTCTGGATGAAGTCCAGGGCTGATTTTTTTGTCCCAGTCTGGCCCTACCCGACATGCAGATGAACAGGAGAACACGGAGTAGAACTCTGAACAAGAACCGGTCTTTAGACTGGATAAAATGCACTGGAAATCACACGAGGGTCACACGAGGCTTGGCTTTAGCTCTTTTGTAAGAGCAGCAACATTTCGGTCCTACACTTCAGATATTTCTCAAGCCTGGCCTGAGAAAGGTCCTTAGTGTTGGTCCAAAACATTGCTGCTCCTACAATAAAGTTCCTGTTAAAGCCAAGCCTCGTGTTTGTCTGGTCTCTCTCTCCTTCCTTTGGTGTTTACGTGAGGGCTGGTGACCCCGGATCGACAGAACCCTGATGGCGCAGTATTTCAAGGTGAGGTGACCCCCAACTGACTGACGAAGCCAGATTAACGGGCGAAATGCGTCTTAGGACCTTTTTTACTACTTTTGAATTTATATTGATTTTATATATGATCGCTTGTACATCTTAATAAATTCTGATATCGTTTAAAGTATCTGGTCCAGGGTTTTTCCATTTCCCTTCACCGTCTACACTGGAATCCAGGGACTACACGCGGTCAAAGAAGGTTGGGGGTCACCTCAAGGACCTCACGTGCTATCCACCCTCAGAGCCAAGTGAAGAGGCTCTGGGTTCTGTAAGTACCCCATAGGGGACACACAGGGGCCAGAGCCGCCGAGTACTGCACCATCGTGTTTCTTTCTGGCTATTGTTTTATCTCCAGAAACCTCGTGGAACTGTGGAATATTCAACGAACGAGTGAAACCTTAAGAATATATGTATAAATTTATTAATAAAATAGAAGGTTTAGGGAATTTTTAAACTAAATCCCGTGTTATGTATAAAGTGACTTTTATTGAGGAAATTGCACTTATTGTGTATTTAAATAAACTCAAATTGCAGGTATATCAACTGTATACACAGAGAAATACATCACAATATAAGGAGTATATACATCCTCCTGGAATCTAGACACACCCTTCACCTTTCCAACCTGGTGTTTAAGAACTTTTCTGGGAAGCTGCCACCCTACCTGAATATGCTGCTTCCCCCAGCAGTTCCCTCATCCTATTACCTCTGATCCAGGACCAGCACCTTACTTGCAATACCACAATACAAAAAGACAGTGGCTCGATCCTCATTTTCCTACAGAGCACCGCAAAATTGGGAATAACCTCCCAGACACCATCAAATCTTCCCCCAGTCTAAAGTCCCTTAAGAGCTCCCTATTAACATACCTCAATACAGAATGCACCTGTAAACATGTAACATAGTGACTATATACAGAATGCACCTGTAAACATGTAACATAGTGACTACATACAGAATGCGCCTGTAAACATGTATCACAGTGACTATATACAGAATGCACCTGTAAACATGTAACATAGTGACTATATAAAGAATGCGCCTGTAAACATGTAACACAGTGACTATATACAGAATGCACCTGTAAACATGTAACATAGTGGCTATATACAGAATGCGCCTGTAAATATGTAACAGTGACTATATACAGAATGCACCTGTAAACATGTAACATAGCGACTATATACAGAATGCGCCTGTAAACATGTAACACAGTGACTATATACAGAAGGCACCTGTAAACATGTAACATAGTGACTATATACGGAATGCACATGTAAACATGTAACACAGTGACTATATACAGAATGCACCTGTAAACATGTAACGCAGTGACTATATACAGAATGCACCTGTAAACATGTAACAGTGACTATATATAGAATGCACCTGTAAACATGTAACATAGTGACTATATACAGAATGCACCTGTAACATAGTGACTATATACAGAATGCGCCTGTAAACATGTAACATAGTGACTATATACGGAATGCACATGTAAACATGTAACACAGTGACTATATACAGAATGCACCTGTAAACATGTAACACAGTGACTATATACAGAATGCACCTGTAACATAGTGACTATATACAGAATGCACCTGTAAACATGTAACACAGTGACTATATACAGAATGCACCTGTAAACATGTAACACAGTGACTATATACAGAATGCACCTGTAAACATGTAACACAGTGACTATATACAGAATGCACCTGTAAACATGTAACATAGTGACTATATACAGAATGCACCTGTAAACATGTAACATAGTGACTATATACAGAATGCGCCTGTAAACATGTAACACAGTGACTATATACAGAATGCACCTGTAAACATGTAACACAGTGACTATATACGGAATGCACATGTAAACATGTAACACAATGACTATATACAGAATGCACCTGTAAACATGTAACATACAGGGTTATTCAAAGAGAATCGAAAAGTCACTGCACGTTCGGTGACTTTTTTGTCTTCAACACTGGAGAATGTCTGGACTGCTGGAGATGTGGCAAGAAGAGGGGTACTTCTGTCCACATCTGGTGGGATTGTCCCGTAATTGCCCCATACTGGGAGGTAGTTCTCGCCAATATTAACGAAATACCTTCCCTAAATATATTATTCACTCCCCAGGGTGCTTTTCTTCATGTTGTCCCAGTTTCCCCTAGTAGGTATGTTAAATCGTTGGCGATCCATTTGATTAATGCAGCGAAGACACCGATTCCTCGGTATTGGAAGCGACAGGCACCTCCAATGGTCTTTGAGTGGATCGACCAGGTCAACCGGGTTACGGAAATGGTGGAATTGCATCATTCTTGGAGAACAAATATGACTTATATTTTAATGTATGGTATTAGTGGTCGGAGTTTGCTATGAAACACTAATGACTTGTTGAGGCAAGTACTACAAGGGCTCCGCAATCCCAGCCTCTTCTGTATAATGGTTTAGTTGACATGGTGAGAGTTGGAGTGGTCGCCTTATTGCTCCTGAATTAGTACGTTTCCCCCCCCCATCTTTGTTTTTTGTTCTACTATAAGCGTGTTTTTCCTGTTTTCGTTTTATACGGTACAGACGGTTTCACTCACAGGCTCAGACCTCAAGGCTAATTAACATTGTTTTGTACAGAAAACAACTGTAAAAGCAGAAAGCATTTCTTTATTATTCTCTCCTTCTGATACATGATATCATGCGTGCTGTACTGTTGTTCACATTATCCTTCTGCTACACACGTGTCATCGTTTTAATGTGCTTTCTTGAATAAAAAAATGATATTACACAAAAAAAAACACACTAGAGAATGACAGAATGGTTAAGAATAGTGATGGGCCGAACACCCCTGTGTTCGGATCGCATTCGTACTCGAACACCCGAAAAAGTTCGACCGCGAACTCGAACAAATGCGAACACCATGCAAGTCAATGGGGCTCAAACGTTCAAAAATGAAAGTGTCCTCCAAGAGGGCATATATGCAAGATATTGCCCATAAAAGGTGTATGGGGGTCCGGGTACTGCCCTGGGGGACAGGAAACAATGAAAAAAAGAAGATTTTTTTTAACCCTTTCACTGCTGAGTGCTGAGCCATTTCACCGCTGTGCGCTGAGCTAATTTTTACTGCTTTTGCTCATGTTTAAATGCAATTTGAAGCCATGGGAAATGTTTGACCAACAATGTTGGGAAATGTTTGACCAACAAGGAGTGGGAAATGTTTGACCAACAAGGAGTGGGAAATGTTTGACCAACAAGGAGTGGGCAATGTTTGACCAACAAGGTGTGGGAAATGTTTGACCAACAATGAGTGGGAAATGTTTGACCAACAAGGAGTGGGCAATGTTTGACCAACAAGGTGTGGGAAATGTTTATGAATCCCATAGGCTTCAATGTTAAAAATATTCCCGTTTTAATGCAATATCTAATAAACCGTTCATTATTATATTCTGCTGTAAAGAGTCTCTTTATTTATAGATTTTTTTTAAGGATCTTTTAAGCATTTTTTGGAATTTTTTTTAAAACTTTTTTTTTCCTTGAACTTTCTGCGAACGTCCCGAAAAGATTGAAATTCGCAAACTTTCAAACAGCCGATGTTCGAATCGAACTTCGAACCGATTTGAACCGGCAGCCCATCCCTAGTCAAGAACAAGCCGGGGTTTGGTACGCAAGAAACAAACAATAACAATAACATGCGCCGAAGTCCAAGTGACGGCATTGCCTATTATGGTCTGAGGGTTTTTATCGGAACAGGACAGCTTCCTGTCCTGATACAATATGTACATTGAAGCCTGGAGCGGATTCAGCACAATCAGAGCGCAGATGTTATGGAACTACAGATCCCATAATGCACAGCCATTCTGGTGACGTGGGACATGTATTTATGGAATATCTCCGTTGTCGAGTGTTGCCATGGCCAGTCTGTGTTTATTATGTGGCTGGATGAGATTGTTTGCTTGTTTGTGGTTTTTATTCTGCCAAAATCGTCTTTATTGCATCAAATTTTACAAATATTCATTCAACTTTCCAGTCGTACAAAAAAAATAAAGATCCTGGATAATTGGAAACAGTTCTGGCGTTTGCTGCCGCTTCAGATGGGAGGCCTCCACATTCTTACATAAGAATTGGGCAGTAGGGGAGGTCGCGTTCATTGATTCCCGATGCCTCCCCGGACCTTCCTACCCCCCAAAGCAAATATGTTTGTATACAGCGAGCCAGACGGGACTTGCTTTAATTACATTTTTATCCTCTTTTTGTACATGACGTCTAAAATATCTCTGTTTTTTTGTTTTTTTAATTGGTGTTTTTAGGCAACTGACCCAACAGTTAAAGCTCCTCTGTGCAGGTTCAGACGCATCGGCCTCTTATTGCTTATTAGTACATCTACGATAGAGTTTAATGTGTCGACCCAATATCAAAACATTTATACTGTATGTTGTGCTGACCAGATTGCTCTCCATGTCATCATCCTACCATCACCCCATCTAACCATGGTATTGTATGTACTCATGCCATCACCCCCTTAACCCATCTAAACATATCATCATCCATCCTTATCCCAACTATCCATGTCATCATCCTATCGTATTTAATGCCAAATACCATCATCCGCCCTTATCCCATCCAACCAAATCATTATCCCTCCGTATTCCAAGTTCCCATATCATCATCCTTTTTTATCCCATCTAACCATGTCATCATCTCTCCGTATTCCATGAACCCATGTCATCACCACCTTTAACCAATCTAACCATGTCATCATCTCTCCGTATTCCGTGATCCCATGTCATCACCACCTTTAACCAATCTAACCATGTCATCTCTCCGTATTCCGTGATCCCATGTCATCATCCCTCTGTATTCCGTGATCCCATGTCATCATCCCTCTGTATTCCGTGATCCCATGTCATCATCCCTCTGTATTCCGTGATCCCATGTCATCATCCACGTTTAACCAATCTAACCATGTTATCATCTCTCCGTATTCCGTGATCCCATGTCATCACCACCTTTAACCAATCTAACCATGTCATCATCCCTCGATATTTCATACCCCTGTCCTGTTTCATCGCTTTTGCACCTTTGCCCAGCTTTCCTTTCTTATCCCTTCGTATCATCTCTCCCCATGTTTCTTTATCTCACTCCATTCACATGTCATCACACCCTGGTCCATTTTTGCCCCATTAGATGATGTTCTCACCCTTTACCCACCTCGCCTTATCTTTGATCTCCCCCCTCCAGCCGTCTTGCCATTGTGTCGCTTTACCATGACATGACTGGCATAGTATCTGAGCTGTGTAACCCATGCCCTTATCCCGGCTTACATGGGGGGGGGGGGTTGAGCAGTCTGCTGACCTCTTGACATACTTGCTTAAATCTCACTTCCTGGTGTTGTCAGCTACAAGTTTAGCTCAGCTTTTCTTTTCTGACAAGGTCAGGCGGATTGTTTCCTGATACATTATTATAACTCTTGAGTCATGTAGCAGGGGAGATCACGAGTCCTGTCAGCATGTATTGTGCCACTAAGATGCCCTGGTGAGGCACAGGTTCTTACTCTGGACATTAGGTCAACCTTTGCGTAATAGACCTCAAAGGGACACTACCACTAACATAAGATGTAACTAGATTACTTTGTACATTACAAAAAAAACACATTATAAAACACATTATAAAAGACACTCTGCTGTTTTTTTCTCTGTTTGAAGTAACAGCATAAAAAAAGGAAAAATGAAGTTAGGTTTTTAAACTTTACAGTTGTGGTATAGGATAAAGCAGTAGTGAAGAGGCAATGGGTGGAGGAGACTGCAAGGGATTTATTGTATTGTCTGGGCTATCCAAGTTAAGAGATGGCAGCAGAATGAGATGTGATAGTGGGCTGACAACGCTTTAATATACACACTGGTCATGTCCTTTGTATACATCATCCACACAATGCAAACCTCATGAGCTGGACTTTTGGAGATCTGACCCATTCACTCCATTCTATGGCCAAAGCCACACAGTGAGGAGCAAGTGATGGAAAGATACTGGGGGGGGGGCAGTTTACAACACAAAATATCACACAATGGATGCACACAGTGACACCTATAGAGGAAAATATCACACAATGGATGCACCCAGTGACACATATAGAGGAAAATATCACACAATGGATGCACCCAGTGACACATAGAGGAAAATATCACACAATGGATGCGCCCAGTGACACATATAGAGGAAAATATCACACAATGGATGCGCCCAGTGACACATATAGAGGAAAATATCACACAATGGATGCACCCAGTGACACATATAGAGGAAAATATCACACAATGGATGCACCCAGTGACATATAGAGGAAAATATCACACAATGGATGCGCCCAGTGACACATATAGAGGAAAATATCACACAATGGATGCGCCCAGTGACACATATAGAGGAAAATATCACACAATGGATGCACCCAGTGACACATATAGAGGAAAATATCACACAATGGATGCACCCAGTGACACATAGAGAGGAAAATATCACACAATGGATGCATCCAGTGACATTGCATTTTTTGGTGGTACTGGCCCTTTCATTTAAAAAAATTTTTAAGGAGAGTGCCCAGTATCTCCCACTGAGTAACATTGTTACTGGGATCCATCACCATAAACTACTAGAAATGCAGCCAGTTCTGGGATTAGAATCTTCTTTAACACTGGTTCAAAACAAGATTATGTTTTGTCTGAATTTTATCAAATCTGATCACAATAAGCTTTATTTAATATATATATCGTGCCGGCTGTGAACGACCTCCTGGACTAACAAGATTGTGTAGCATTGTGGAAGAAGATGCTTGAGCGCCCATGCGCATGCCAGGCTTATGATGGCGGCACCAGTCCATAGAAGTGCTGTTGCTGTACAGTTGGGTTTCATGCCACCAGGCCCAAGAGCAGAAAGAAGAAGAGCCGCGGTGGCTCTGCCAGATCTTGACTGCTTTTCACCCATTCCTCCTGGGTCTCTCCACTCCAGACTTTCTGTGTTGCTGATCTGGACACCTCTCCATGTAATATCCATCCCTGGTCATCCACTTTCTCAGAGGGATCCACAGGTGGAAAGACTTTTCCTGTTGAGGAACGGGGGTCCTTCTATTCATGTGGTGTGGGCTTTATCACATGGCATTTGCATTGTTTGGACTCCATGGTGTATCCTGAGCTTCTTGGGGTTTCTGTTGCTGTATGTCTCGCCCTCCTATCCAGTGTGCTGTATGTCTCGCCCTCCTATCCAGTGTGCTGTATGTCTCGCCCTCCTATCCAGTGTGCTGTATGTCTCGCCCTCCTATCCAGTGTGCCGTATGTCTCGCCCTCCTATCCAGTGTGCTGTATGTCTCGCCCTCCTATCCAGTGTGCCGTATGTCTCGCCCTCCTATCCAGTGTGCTGTATGTCTCGCCCTCCTATCCAGTGTGCCGTATGTCTCGCCCTCCTATCCAGTGTGCCGTATGTCTCGCCCTCCTATCCAGTGTGCCATATGTCTCGCCCGCCTATCCAGTGTGCTGTATGTCTCGCCTCCTATCCAGTGTGCCGTATGTCTCGCCCTCCTATCCAGTGTGCCGTATGTCTCGCCCTCCTATCCAGTGTGCCATATGTCTCGCCCGCCTATCCAGTGTGCTGTATGTCTCGCCCTCCTATCCAGTGTGCTGTATGTCTCGCCCTCCTATCCAGTGTGCCGTATGTCTCGCCCTCCTATCCAGTGTGCCATATGTCTCGCCCTCCTATCCAGTGTGCTGAATGTCTCGCCCTCCTATCCAGTGTGCTGAATGTCTCGCCCTCCTATCCAGTGTGCCGTATGTCTCGCCCTCCTATCCAGTGTGCTGTATGTCTCGCCCTCCTATCCAGTGTGCTGAATGTCTCGCCCTCCTATCCAGTGTGCCGTATGTCTCGCCCTCCTATCCAGTGTGCTGTATGTCTCGCCCTCCTATCCAGTGTGCCGTATGTCTCGCCCTCCTATCCAGTGTGCTGAATGTCTCGCCCTCCTATCCAGTGTGCTGAATGTCTCGCCCTCCTATCCAGTGTGCCGTATGTCTCGCCCTCCTATCCAGTGTGCTGTATGTCTCGCCCTCCTATCCAGTGTGCCGTATGTCTCGCCCTCCTATCCAGTGTGCTGTATGTCTCGCCCTCCTATCCAGTGTGCTGTATGTCTCGCCCTCCTATCCAGTGTGCCGTATGTCTCGCCCTCCTATCCAGTGTGCTGTATGTCTCGCCCTCCTATCCAGTGTGCTGAATGTCTCGCCCTCCTATCCAGTGTGCCGTATGTCTCGCCCTCCTATCGAGTGTGCTGTATGTCTCGCCCTCCTATCCAGTGTGCTGAATGTCTCGCCCTCCTATCCAGTGTGCCGTATGTCTCGCCCTCCTATCCAGTGTGCTGAATGTCTCGCCCTCCTATCCAGTGTGCCGTATGTCTCGCCCTCCTATCCATTGTGCTGTATGTCTCGCCTTCAGCATTGTGCTGCCAGTGCCTGGGTCCTAGGATGACATGCTGCCCCCCCCCAATCACACCCGCAAGCACCACAGAAATCCACAGCAATTAAACTAAATAATATAGATTAAAATTACATTAAAATTAAATATAAAATATATATTTAAGTAATTATATTAAAGTAAATTTAACTATTAAAATAAACATTAAAATACACATTTAAATATTAAAATATTTATTACACTATATGTTAATAAAATAAATATCATACATTAAATATACAGTGTATATATAACTATTTTAAAATAAATTGTATAATAATTAGAAAGTAAATTTGAAATGCTGCCTCTGTCAAAGTGCCGCCTGGAGCCATGGCCCCATTGGGACCCATGGACAGGCTGGCCCTGCTCACCCTTCACCTTCGGAAGGTGCTCGGGGTCATCTTTACTAAGAAAATTTAGAAAAATATGATTCAAATTCCTTTTAGAATCTCTTTCTGAAGCTATAGCGATGTCTTCCCAGGCTGCGTCTCGTGCTATTTAATTATTTATCTAGTCATTAACAATCTGTTGCTGCTCTATTTAGGTCCATGTTACTCATGGGCGAAAAATCCTCTAAATCAGCTTTTTTTTGTGTAATCAGTTTGACTATTTTTGGTCATCGAGTTCCCGCGATTCATTGTTTATTGATTAAACTTCGTCGTTTCCTCGCCAGGTTTTTTTTCCCCTCTGTTTCGAGTTGCTGCGCGATCCGCAGTAACACATGTTTCCGTCTGGTTTGTGTCCTCTGTGCATGGTGGGATGTCAGATGCTCCTGCGCGAAGTCATCGCTCTGCATCGCGATCACGTCAGCTGCGCCGGACGGTGAGTCACTGCGCTGGCAACGCCGCTGCCCTTGCTTCTGTCCTGCTCGCTCTTGCTCTACAGCCGTCCTTCCTCACACTCACGTTCGTATCCTTAAGTGCGTTTCTGTTTCCTCGGACGGGTTATCTATAGATGATGACATCATTCTTGCATTATTCCAACTCATCAGACGGCTCGGCGGAAGCGACTTGCTGCGTCTGAATGGCATATTAATGTTATAATTCAGGTCGTAAAGAGGCTTGAGTCCAGCGGGTTCAGCCGTGTATTTGATGATAACCTAAATAAAGAGAATATTCCTGATTGATACAAAAGTGTAAAATGTATTCCTGTCTCCAGATACTCAGGATTCTCCCCGGACGAACAAGCTGTCACCACAAATTCTAGGTTATTCAGAGAGCACACGTTCGGTACACATCGGTTAATTTCGCCGACCCTACGGTGTAATGGACCCTACGGTCCCTGAAGTGCGCCGAATGGATCCCCCAACAAACTCCCCTAATCGATCCGATGAAGCGCCAAATCGATCTGATGAACTGCCGAATGCAGCCACAATCCTGCCGAACGCAGCCGACGATCTGCCAAACAGACCACCGAACGACTCCAACCAGTCGCCGAATGCCGCTGGAAAAAGCCGACCAGGGAACTTTTAAAGTGAGCACTCGTTGGGCGCACTTCGGTTAATTTAGACGACCCTACGGTTAATTCAGCATTCAACGCAGGGCACCCTGAAGTGCGCCGAATGGATCCGCCGGTAAACTCACCGAATTGAACCGCCGAATCGATCCGATGAACCGCCGAACGCGGCCACAAACCTGCCGAATGCAGCCGATGAACTGCTGAACAGACCACCAAATGACTCTGGCCAGTCGCCGAACACCGTCGGAAAAAAAACTTTTAAAATCTGTTTTTTGTTTTTAAATAATGCATGAAAATGCCTGGATGCGCGGCATCGTGTCGATAAACTATTTAATAAAAATGGGTAATTTTTTTTTACTTTGAAACCTATGTGTGAAGGATCTGCTGGGGAGATTCATTCAGACACGTCGGCAGCTGGTTTTAAAAAGTGTTAGAGAAGTTCTATTTCGGAAGCCCTGATGCTGAAGAGGAGGAGCAGCATGCGCCGAGGGTGAAAAGGTGAATATTTACTGCTAATTTAAAAGATACACAGGGTTATTCAGAGAAAGGTGAAAACCAGGAGAACTGGCAGGAGAAGAGAACAATTTAGACCAAATAGCCGATTTGGAAAATGAGATATATGGGAGAATTTTTCTGGTGATTTTTGACCTCGAATTTTCAGTTCTCCAGTTATTCTCCTGAGTTACACCTTTCTTTGAATAGACGTGATAGAAGAAAAATAATTGAGCAGAGGCAACATCCGCCCAATTGTTTTAAGGGTAAAAAAGGGGAGGGGTAATTTTTTCCCATATTTTCCCTTTATGGGTCTAAATACTGATCTATTTGTCAGTGATATTAGTTTAGAGCGCGCCGCTGCCTACTTCTCTGGTGGTTGCAGCTGGTGATGTTCAGAGGTGGAGGGCCTCTGAGCTTTGGTTCTGCCAGACTGAGCATGTCAAAAGTGGCTACAGCTGGGGCAGATTTCAAAACTGTCCCAAGTTCGTAACACAAGAGGTGACAGGGGTACTCAGCATCCTTTTCAGCCGGACATCAATAAGCGGGAAGAGAACCTGCAGGACAGTTTAATGAATGCTTTACAGTATCGTGAACATTTGTACGACCCTGTTATTCCTGCAGGGGAGCTATTTTGGCCGATACATTTTGCAATTCTCCGTTCGGCTAAACATTAGTGTGACTGATCACACGGTTTAATTTATATCATGACTCAGTGCTCCAAGACATTCAATTGACCTAGAATTATGAAAATATCTGCTATTTATGTGACATTACAAATTTTCCGCAACCGTCTCGCTCTCTCTATGACTCAGACGGTAGATATGAGGAAAAGACAGAACGGCGATGGCTGATCTTCACTTAGTAGATCAAGAAGAAAATGTACAGGAGACAGCTAGTATGGAGGCATCTGCCGTGTTTCCCATTAAAGGGACACTCAATTCTACTCAACCTGGCCACTTTCTGATTTTAAATTGGTCAGGATGTGAGGAGTGCCCCCACTTCTCCCCCCTCTCCAGTTTGCCCAATCTGGTGAAAACACTGGGTGAAGTGGAGGAGTTTCCTCCACCCCATCCAGCTTCACCAGCAACTGGGATTTAGAATTTCCCGGCTGCCAGGTCGGTCACTAATGAGGTCACACACAGAGAGCGGGCGACGTCACCCTCAGAGACCAATCGCTGTAGCGAGCGTTCTCAGAGAGGCAGCGATAGATCAGATCTGTGCATGCGCGTGCAGCTCCGATCCATTGCTCTGCGCAGGCGCTACGGAACTTGCGTACATACAGTGTTTAAATCCTATAGAGCGGCACAGTTTGCGGTTCCTACGCTACACAAGTTGTGTAGGATCCCAATTTGAGCAGAAAAGCTTCATGGACTTCCAAGATCGGGAGCCAAAGAGGAGGAGCAGCGTGATGAGAGGGAGAAAAGGTGAGTAAAATCACACAAAAATAGAAAAAAATGATTGAGCAGATAGAGGCTGTCAGCAGGATCTTCCCAATTATTTAAAGGGAAAAAAAAGGGACACTATTTTTCACTACTGTAGCTAGCACTTTGTAATATCTTACTTATGGAAAAGCTAATGTACGTTTGCGCTCCCCATGTTAGGTACAGGATGTGCAAAGTACAGTAAGCTCGCAGAAGCTAGCACAAAAAACAATGCACAAACGGGTTACTAACAGGGGCAGCGACGTGAATGGAATATGGGGGCATGCGTTAAACACACTTGTTCTGGAGCTAATGCTTACATATCGAGGTGCTAACACTTACATATCGAGGAGATAAGGCTTACATATCGAGGAGATAGCATTTACATATCGAGGAGATAGCACTTACATGTCGAGGAGATAAGGCTTACATATCGGAGATAAGGCTTACATATCGAGGAGATAACGCTTACATATCGAGGAGATAAGACTTACATAGTGAAGAGGTAATGCTTATATATCAGAGATAAGACTTACAAAGTGAAGAGGTAATGCTTATATATCGGAGATAACGCTTACATATTGAGGAGATAGCGCTTACATATCGAGGAGATAACGCTTACATATCGAGGAGATAAGGCTTACATATCGAGGAGATAAGACTTACATAGTGAAGAGGTAATGCTTATATATTGGAGATAACGCTTACATATCGAGGAGATAGCGCTTACATATCGAGGAGATAACGCTTACATATCGAGGAGATAGCGCTTACATATCGAGGAGATAAGGCTTACATATCGAGGAGATAACTTTACATATCGGAGATAACGTTACATATCGAGGAGATAACGTTACATATCGAGGAGATAGCGCTTACATATCGAGGAGATAAGACTTACATAGCGAGGAGATAACGGTTACATATCGAGGAGATAAGACTTATATAGCGAGGAGATAACGGTTACATATCGAGGAGATAACACTTACATATCGAGGAGATAACGTTACATATCGAGGAGATAACGTTACATATCGAGGAGATAGCGCTTACATATCGAGGAGATAACGCTTACATATCGAGGAGATAACGCTTACATATCGAGGAGATAAGACTTACATAGCGAGGAGATAACGGTTACATATCGAGGAGATAACACTTACATATCGAGGAGATAGCGCTTACATATCGAGGAGATAACGTTAGCGTTCACTATGGAATAGAGCCCTTAGAGTCTAGAAGGAGAGGGCTGCAAGGTGAGAGGGATGGACTGGCTGGGGAAGTGGAATGTATCAGTGATTTGGATTTGGCTTTCCTGAACATGCTGGCGTTTGTTGGCGCTACAATACCGGCAAACACCGGCACTTTGTGAATAACCCCTTTAAACATTCTTAAACCAGTAGAACAAAGAAATTGTTCCGGATCCTTCCGCTGGTGACCAGAGATTTTATATTACAGGATGCTCTATTTTTAGCCTAATCTATGATGCAGTTTTCCATTAACCTCGGTAATAAATATGGAGACTTTGTGTCCGTGGTCAGACTCGCTGCCTCGCACGGTTATGTGGTTTCAGAAACGCCTCCAAAAAAAACACGAAATGTGAAACAGCTTTCCATGCACAAAGTATGATTCCTGACATGTTAGGAGAGGGCTGCGCAGTAATGCCGCCTTCCCCGCTTCATCTATGTGGATAAAGATACTAATGGGGGTTATTCAGAGAGCACCGCAATGTCGCCGACATTTCGGTGCTCTCCCGTTCCCCGCACTTCCCTGCACTTCGGGAATCAAAGTTCTCCACCCTGCGGTGAATTCAGCATTCACCGCAGGGTCCCCGAAGTGCAGGGAAGCCGCCACCGAATGCTGGCGCCAACCCACGGCAAACCTGTCGCCCGCTGTCGCCGAGCGTAGAGACATCCACCGCAAACCTGTCGCCTGCTGCCGCCAACCGAGGGACATCCGCTGCAAACCCACAAGAGGGCCGCCGCCGAGCCACCGAATACAACGCAGACCAGCCGCAGGAGAAAGCCAACAAGCCGCCGAACAGGTAAAAAAAAAAAAAGTTGAAAGTGTCAAAATTGAAGCGCTATTTGCACAAAATACTGAATGAAAATGCCTGGAATTTACATATAAAATCCAATGAATGATAATAAAAAGGTCTGTTACAGGAAAAAGAAAAACTACTATTTAAAAAAAAAAATGGAGAAAAAGGGTTATTCAAAGAGAATCGAAAAGTCACCGCACGTTCGGTGACTTTTCGTTCTCTTCAATTTGGTGCAAATCGGCTTTCCCATTTCGGCGAGCCTGCGATGTATTCAGCAAGCACCACAGGACTGTCAAAGTGCAGGGAAAAGCTGTCGAAAACCTGGCGAAAACCTGGCGAATGCACGCCGAAAACCCGCAAAAACATCTGGATCAACCCGTCGAAGACGCCGGAAAAACCCGAGCAGGAGCCGATCACACGCAGCGCAGCCTCCGGATAAAGCCGACACCGCAGAAGAAGGCAGTGAATAAATTAGCAAAACAGTTTGCTTGAATGTTTGAAAAGTGAAACGCTGTTTGCAAAGAAACTACTGAGCGAAAATGTCTGAAATTTACATATGATCCAATGAATGATAATAAAAAGGACTGTTACAGAAAAAATAAGTAAAGTCAAAAAACCAAAAAATGAAAAATGCTTAAAATTTCCAAAAGAAATCTATAAATAAAGAGACTCTTTACTGCAGAATTTTATAATGAACGGTTTATTAGATATTGAATTAAAATGGGATTATTTTTAACATTGAAGCCTCCTGAATTAACTTGCCGAATTAAACCACCGAATGGCAGGGCATTTCGGAACCTTTCACTGCTGGTTTGTGTTCTCTAAATAGCCGAAGCAGTGCTTTTCATGGGGATTTCACTGCCCTCGAACAGGGACCGAACAGACACCGTATGTTCAGGCAATTCGCCAGGAATTGCCTGCTCTCTGGATAGACGAATGGCCAAGAAAGGTAACCGAACGCTGATTTTCAGCGTTCGGTTACCTTTCTCCAGCCATTCGGATCTCTTTGAATAACCCTGAATAACTACAGAGCCTTTTTGCTGCAGATTTTAATAATAAACGGTTTATTAGATATTAAAATAAAACGGGAATATTTATGACATTGAAGCCTATGTGATTCGCCTGAATAAACCTGCCGCATGAAAACATCGAACAGCAGGGCACTTCGGCAACTTTCTCTGCTGTTCGGTATCTGTGAATAGATTAACCATTGCTTCTCTATGGGGGATTTCACTGCCGTCAAACAAGCACCGTACTTGCTGGCAGTACGCCAAAAGTCGGCAAACTGCCTGCTCTCTGAATAGCCGAATGGCCCCGAAATGTCACCGTACGGGGAAATTCACTGTTCGGTGCCATTTAACGGCTCTCCTTGAATAACCCTTAATTCTTCTAAATCCATTCGCTGGTTCCAGGTTCATAAGATTGCATTGTGTGTGAGATATGCATCGGACATCACCGGGGGTAGATTAACGTGTTGGAAGCCCACTATCAGATTTCATTCAGCTGTCATCTCTTATCTCAAGTAGCCTAGACAACACAAAAGATCCCTTGCAGCCTTGTCTAACCATTCCCACACTCAACCCAATTACCTCTTCCCTGCTGTTTTAGCCGATACCATTTTTCCCCGATGCCCTGGTCTTGTTTTCCTTGATGGATTAGAATTTAGATATGGTTTAACACCAGGAAATCAGTGAAACTTTCTCTCCTCGCCCGGACGGTAATAAATAACGCGTCTCTCTCTGCGCGTCTCAAGAGGATCTATTTATATATCAAGAATAAAAACAAATTCCTCAGAAAGCAAGATATTATATACGGTAAAATGCCGGTTTTCGACATGTCTTGCACCCCCTTCTTATTTCACCTCTTCCTTGTTTCTCCCCCTTCCCTTCATCGCTTTACTCCTCTTTCATCTTTCTACAGAATCCTCATTCTCGCGGGGCCGCGGGGGGCCGCCATCTCTAGGCTAGAATTTATATGTGAAATACAATCTCGCAGCTCATTAACGAGTCTGTGAATACCTAATTACACGGGATTTTCCTTATTTCCATAAAACCATTTGCATATAAGTTTGAGCTGCGGTAAAACCCAGCACGGAGTTTCTCGGCGAGAATTTGGACACGTTGAAAATTGGTCATTTTAACAGAAACCCATATAGTCAGTGGGACGGAAAAATGGAAGAGAATGTAATCAAGTGTTTGACACTTAAAAGCAGGGCTCACCTTGATAATATGTAACGAGATGGTTATTGGTCATATGGTACAGTGAGCAGTAAGATGTTTACCACAGCTGAGCCAAATGTTTGCCAAAGTCCAGAATGAAATGTATCATACAGTAGCTTCAGAATGTCTTATCAATCACACATACTCACATTATATCGTCCTCCAGTCCCCACCTCATTCCGGCGACGCTTGCCCTCGCTTGAGTCATTCCATCGACCATGGGCAGATCCAGACATAGGTTTCGGGGGGGGGCATTCTACCAGTTTTGGCCAACATTGTTGTTGGGTTCGCAGTGACAGGCAGATATATATTACCCCTAGCTCACAAGGATATATATATTTGCCCCCAGCTCACATGGGTAAAATTGCCCTCAGCTCACATGGGTTTATTTGCCCCCAGCTCACATAAATAAATTGTCCCCAGTTCACATGGATAAATTGCCCAGAGCTCACATGGGTATATTTGCCCCCAGCTCACATGGATAAATTGCCCCCAGCTCACATGGATAAATTGCCCCACTTCACATGGATAAATTGCCCCAGCTCACATGGATAAATTGCCCCACTTCACATGGATAAATTGCCGCAGCTCACATGGATAAATTGCCCCAGCTCACATGGATAAATTGCCCCACTTCACATGGATAAATTGCCCCTAGCTCACATGGATAAATTGCCCCACTTCACATGGATAAATTTCCCCCAGTTCACATGGATAAATTGCCCCAGCTCACATGGATAAATTTCCCCCAGTTCACATGGATAAATTGCCCCCAGTTCACATGGATAAATTGCCCCACTTCACATGGATAAATTGCCCCCTGCTCACATGGATAAATTGCCCCAGCTCACATGGATAAATTTCCCCCAGTTCACATGGATAAATTGCCCCCAGTTCACATGGATAAATTGCCCCACTTCACATGGATAAATTGCCCCCTGCTCACATGGATAAATTGCCCCCAGTTCACATGGATAAATTGCCCCCAGTTCACATGAATAAATTGCCACCAGCTCACATGGGTATATTTGCCCCCAGCTCACATGGATATATTGCCCCCAGCTCACATGGATAAATTGCCCCAGCTCACATGGATAAATTGCCCCACTTCACATGGATAAATTGCCCCACTTCACATGGATAAATTGCCCCAGCTCACATGGATAAATTGCCCCACTTCACATGGATAAATTGCCGCAGCTCACATGGATAAATTGACCCACTTCACATGGATAAATTGCCGCAGCTCACATGGATAAATTGCCCCAGCTCACATGGATAAATTGCCCCTAGCTCACATGGATAAATTGCCCCACTTCACATGGATAAATTGCCCCTAGCTCACATGGATAAATTGCCCCACTTCACATGGATAAATTTCCCCCAGTTCACATGGATAAATTGCCCCAGCTCACATGGATAAATTTCCCCCAGTTCACATGGATAAATTGCCCCCAGTTCACATGGATAAATTGCCCCACTTCACATGGATAAATTGCCCCCTGCTCACATGGATAAATTGCCCCCAGCTCACATGGATATATTGCCCCCAGCTCACATGGATAAATTGCCCCAGCTCACATGGATAAATTGCCCCCAGCTCACAAGGATATATTGCCCCGGCTCACACATGGATATATAGTGCCTCCAGCTCAAATATGGATATAGGCAAAGAGAACAAATAATTCCCCAGGCGCTTGGTTGCCCACAGATTCGCTTCCACCCCAGTGGACGCTTCCCAATATCCACAGTACAAATATCGTGAAAGGGATGATGTGTGTGGGTTTAGCGCTTCATAGAAGTCCCCAGAGGAAAGGCACAAGATTGAAGGTGTCCCATATAGAAAAAGTGGCCCCACTTTGGCAGGTGGCTTTAAGCAGAATACCAGGTGAAGTCTTCTTACACGTAGGACCTCAAAAAGAACACAGAAAAGCGCATATGGTGCAATATTGTCTGATAAGGGAAAGCTTAGTAATATACGTGATTGCTCATACTCACACAGAGTGAGAGCTGCCAGCCCTCAAATGGAGACGTATCAGGTATTATTGGGCTACCTGCTTACCCAAAAACGGTCCTCCTGGATACCTTTACAATGTAGTCACCAGATAAATAAGGGTAAATTTTTCGCCAGTGGGAAAAAATAAATAAAAAAAAAATTAAAAAAATATTATAAAGAAAAAAATGATTTAATCAAAAATAAATAAATAAATAAAAAAGTTAACCACTTCAATGCGGAGGACGCGCTCAGCGCGTCCTCCGCATTACTGCTGCTGTGCTGAGGACACGCTGAGCGCGTCCTCCCATTGGGGTCAGCGTTCAGCCGGGTTCCGGCCGATCGCTGGCCCCTCCGGTGCGGGGTGACATCCTCGATGTCAGTCCGGCATCCGGAACCGCAGCCGCTGGAATTAGGTGTCATCGCGGCAGCGCGATGACACCTAATTCAGGCGCCCCCCCCGCATGTGCGGAGGAGGCGCCTGAAAGGGAGGGGGGGAGGTCCTTCAGACCTCTCTCCCTCCCGATCGGCGGCGTTGCGGGGGTTAACCCAGGCACCATTTGGAAGGGCACAGCCTGCCCTTCCAAATGGTGCCTGGCATTAACCCCTGGGGAGCTGGATCGCGAATCGGCGCTGAAAAGCGCCGGTTCGCGATCCTTTCCCGGAGCTGGCCGACATCTTGGATGTCGGCCAAGCCTCCGGGAACTCCCCCTGAGGACTGGCGTCATCATGCGTAGCACGATGACGCCAGTCCTGGACTTAACCCCTAACTGCCACCAACGGTGGAGATAGGGAGTTCCAATGAACTCCCTATCTCCCGATCCGTGGCAGCTAGGGGTTAAAGTTTGGTATGGTTGGATCGGCCAGAGCATGGCCGTTCCAACGATACCAAACACTACTGTGAACAATTTTGTCAAAAAAAAAAATGAAAAAAATAAATAAAAACAAATTAAAAAAAAATTATAAAAAAAATAAACAATTTTTTTTTCTTTTTTTTGGTTTGTTAATGCAGCAATATTGTTCCCATTTCAATTATAATGTGAACAATGATGCTGCACTAACGATTTTTGTATGCGGTGCGTTTGTTAAAAATCGCGTAATTTTCCCCAAAAAAATTTAACGAGACCCCATCTCTAATTTTTTTAACAAGCGCACCCCATACAAAATATAACCGCAATTGCTCGCATGTTAAAATGTGGAAAAAAACACTTTACACGTTGTAAATTATTGAAAATACATATTTTATTGCATTTTTTGTTATAATATACAGACAGGACATGACGTATACATATAATAATGACATATTATGAATCTACCGAGTCTGACGGAAAGAACGATATATAATATGTCTGGGTCATATACTAAAATAAGCCTTCAAAACACGTTTAAACATGATGAGCAAAACCAGTAAAAATGACCTCAGCACAGAGGTGTGAAAAGCCTCAGCAGCGAAAGGGTTAACAGCAAGCCAAACGCGTTTCACCTGTTACACAGGCTTCTTCAGTGGCAAAAACAGAATTACATGGGAGGTGTGTTAGCACATTTAAATACACAAGTTTCTCCTTCATACTCAGCTGTATTCATTTTAATTAGCCGTCCAGCAACTTCCGCTGGGCGGGATGAGAGGTGAGTATCGGATTTATAGGGGGGCTTTTTAACCCTTTCACTATGTAGGACGTGTGGGGAACGTCCTCATTGACTCCCGCGATATGCGGAGGACGTTCCCCAAACATCACCCGCAAGTGGGAGCCCTGGGAGAGACACTGACCTCTGTCTCCGGGGTCCCACAGCGTTCTGACTTCAGGGAAGTCAGACGTCGAATATAATCCCCTCCCGACGTCAATGACGTCATTGCGGCATGCGCGGTGATGTCATTTTCAGGTGACCCCCCCCCCTGGCAATGTCTCCCCCGGGAGATCGTCTGAAAGGGAGGGGTGATCGTTTTGGATCCCTCTCCCTCCTGATCGGGAGGTACCACCGCTAAAAGCCAAGTCTCCCCTTTTAAGCGGTGCCTGGCTTTAACCCCTGAGGCACCGGGCCGCAATGCGGCGCCATCCGATGCCGCATCGCGGCCTAGCTCCGGTGGGGGCCGCCATCTTGGATGGTGGCTCCACCTCTAGGTCCCCCCTCGCTTCCAGACGTCATCGCGCATGGCATGGCACGATGACATCAGTTAGCCGGGGAACACCTAGCTGCCTAGGGATTTTCCAAGGAAATTCCCTGGTGGAGATAGGGGGTTCAAAGGAACCCCCTATCTCCATAACGATGGCAGCTAGGAGGTCATGGAGGGAGCATGGCCTTTTGAATGATAGCAAACATGACCACATTAAAAGTTAAAAAAAAAATCAAAAAATTAGTTTGAAAAAAATTAAAACGTGTTTTTTTTGTGTGTGTTTTTTATTAATGCAGCAATATGGTTCCCATTTCAATTATAATGTGACCGATGATGCTGTACTAATGATTTTTTTTTCTATGCGGTGCGCTTCCTAAAAATCATGTAATTCCCCCCAAAAAAATGTAACGAGTCCCAATTTCAATTTTTTTTTTAACAAGCGCACCCCATAGAAAATATAAACGCAAAGGCTCGTGTGATAAAATGCGACAAGAAACACTTTACACGCTGTAGATAATTAAAAATTCTAATTTTATTGCATTTTTTGTTATAATATACAGACAGGACATGATGTATACATCTAAAAATTATATATTATGAATCTGCTGAGTCTGCTGGAAAGAACGATATATAATATGTCTGGGTCGTATAATAAATTGTGACTTCAAATCGCGTTTAAACATGATGAGCGAAAGCGGTAAAAATGAGTTCAGCACACAGCGGTGAAATGGCTCAGCAGTGAAAGGGTTAAGGGGTGCTAAATGATTTTGCAAACGCACATCGGTGTGGTAATTAGCTCAGGCACTTTGTAATACCTTACTGATCCTAACGCTAATTGCTGATTGTGCCCGCCCCCCCATGGAAGTACAGGATTTGCAAAGTACAGTAAGCTTGCAGATGCTAGCGTAACCATGTTGCGCTAATGGCTTTTTCACGGGTTTAGCATTCGGTATGGAATACGGGGGGCATGCTTTAAAGTCACTTATCCTAGCGTTAACAATGGTACCGTTAGCGGACACTATGGAATAGGGCCTTAAATATCTCGTAAATCAGTGTCCTTATGAAGGTGACAGTCATAACGCAGGAGGCCGAGGAAGAGATCCAGTGGTGGCTTCACCATTCGGAGATGTGGAATGGCAGGGCCATTTCTCTTGGGACTCCAGCACTCACGGTAATAATCGGATACCAGACTCGCATGGGGAGCTCCATGTGGAATTGTGTGTATGGGAGGAAGGTGGTTGCCATTAGAGAACCCTCTGTATGTAACTTGTCTAGACATGTAAGACGGGAAAGAGTTGGTAGGATACAAGTTCAACGCAGATAAGAAATAAATCTAGTAACACCATTCTGGCACGTTTTATAACCCATTTAATGGCATCCAGGAAACACCGATGTGACACAATGTTTTGACTCCATACAAGGGGTCTTCTTCAAGTCTGGAGCTTGTAGGGAGCCAAACCATTGTATCATGTCTGTTTCCTGGATGCCATTAAATGGATTAGAAAACAGATAGGAAAAAAGTTGGTCATACCATTCCGGACAAAAAGAAGTGGCTACAAGTCACTCCAAAACTTTCAAGGTTGCTTTTATTCAATGGAGACCCAACATGTCGGTTGGCAAATCGACCATTCTCAAGCATCAAGCTTTGTTTCCCATCTCAAGTGATTGAAGGTTTGGCAAGCCGGTAGCTGATGGAACCCATTCATCATGGTCCGATATTTGACATGTGTGTACTCGTCGGTGTTTATAGCTGGCTACAAGGTCAAAGCAGGTGGACTGTTCCACCGTTCTACTTCTCTCCTGGTCAATGTCATCTTGCTGCTAGTCCAGAACATAAAAAGAGAGATGAGCTGTATTATCCCCCTCCACGTCTTTCATAAAATCACGATTTTCCGTCACGCAATGAGGAAAATCTGGTAAATCCGGAGAAGTGGATAACTAGGATGGAAACTGTTGCAATCTGTTGCCCACCCATCCTGTGTCTTATGGGGGGGAGACACATTAATTAATCTCTTTCAGTTAACATAACATTTAGCTGGCAGCGGCAAAAAGAAACCGTAACAACTGGAAACTACAATCCATTCCTTAAAAATCTCACAAAGGCCTCTGTTAGTTTTATCCTATTAATAAAGAGATTATGGATCAACGGCACCGGCGCCGCGTGCTGCACTGGATAACGCGGATTGTAAACTTGCAAAATAAATCTTGCAAGAGTTTATTTTAACTTTTAACACATAGAACAAGACATCAAAGTCCAGAGAGAGAAAGAGTTATAAGCAAGAGAGAAACTACCCTCAAAATTCCACCTATTAAAGGATGTGTCAAAATAGCAGTTTATGCAGTTCATCCAAAAACATATAAGTATCTACAGTCAGGTCCAGAAATATTGGGACATGGACACAATTGTAACATCTTTGGCTCTATACACCACCACAATGGAGTTGGAATGAAACAAACACAATGTGCTTTAACTGCAGACTGTCAGCTTTAATTTGAGGGTATGTACATCCAACTCAGGTGAACGGTGTAGGACTTACAGCAGTTTGAAGATGTGCCTCCCACTTGTTAAGGGACCAAAGGTAATGGGACAATTGGCTTCTCAGCTGTTCCATGGCCAGGTGTGTGATATTCCCTCATTATCCCAATTACAATGTGCAGATAAAAGGCCCAGAGTTCATTTCAAGTGTGCTATTTGCATTTGGAATATGTTGCTGTCAACTCTCAAGATGAGATCCAAAGAGCTGTCACTATCAGTGAAGCAAGCCATCATTAGGCTGAAGAAACAAAACAAACCCATCAGAGAGATAGCAAGAACATTAGGCGTGGCCAAAACAACTGTTTGGAAAGTTCTCAAAAAGAAGGAACGCACCGGTGAGCTCAGCAACACCAAAAGACCCGAGAGACCACGGAAAACAACTGTGGTGGATGACCGAAGAATTCTTTCCCTGGTGAAGAAAACACCCTTCACAACAGTTGGCCAGATCAAGAACACTCTCCAGGAGGTAGGTGTATGTGTGTCAAAGTCAACAATCAAGAGAAGACTTCACCAGAGTGAATACAGAGGGTTCACCACAAGATGTAAACCATTGGTGAGCCTCAAAAACAGGAAGGCCAGATTAGAGTTTGCCAAACAACACCTAACAAAGCCTACACAGTTCTGGAACAAGATCCTATGGACAGATGAGACCAAGATCAACTTGTACCAGAGTGATGGGAAGAGAAGAGTATGGAGAAGGAAAGGAACTGCTCATGATCCGAAGCATACCACCTCATCAGTGAAGCATGGTGGTGGTAGTGTCATGGCGTGGGCATGTATGGCTGCCAATGGAACTGGTTCTCTTGTATTTATTGATGATGTGACTGCTGACAAAAGCAGCAGGATGAATTCTGAAGTGTTTCGGGCAATATTATCTGCTCACATTCAGCCAAATGCTGCAGAACTCATTGGACGGTGCTTCACAGTGCAGATGGACAATGACCCAAAGCATACTGCAAAAGCAACCAAAGAGTTTTTGAAGGGACAGAAGTGGAATGTTATGCAATGGCCAAGTCAATCACCTGACCTGAATCCCATTGAGCATGCATTTCACTTGCTGAAGACAAAACTGAAGGGAAAATGCCCCAAGAACAAGCAGGAACTGAAGACAGTTGCGGTAGAGGCCTGGCAGAGCATCACCAGGGATGAAACCCAGCGTCTGGTGATGTCTATGCGTTCCAGACTTCAGGCTGTGATTGACTCCAAAGGATTTGTAACCAAGTATTAAGAAGGGAAAGTTTGATTTATGATTATTATTATGTCCCATTACCTTTGGTCCCTTAACAAGTGGGAGGCACATCTGCAAACTGCTGTAAATCCTACACCGTTCACCTGAGTTGGATGTACATACCCTCAAATTAAAGCTGACAGTCTGCAGTTAAAGCACATTGTGTTTGTTTCATTCCAACTCCATTGTGGTGGTGTATAGAGCCAAAGATGTTAGAATTGTGTAGATGTCCCAATATTTCTGGACCTGACTGTATATATATATATATATATATATATATATATATGGCACTATAACAAAGTTGGCGCTAAGGCTGGGGTCAGACTAACGCATTTTTAATGTGCGTTTAGGCGCACTTAATCACGGCCGCATTAGCAGCAAATGACGGGCAATGAAGGCCAATATACGAAGTCCGGCCGCACAACGCAAGCAGCAAACGAACGCATTTTTTCAAGAACGCAGAACCGCTAGTACTGACGTACAGAGTGCGCTGCGTCCGCTAGCGGCGTGTGTGCGTGATTAGGAGATGTCAGACGCAGGTAATGTCCAGCCTACATAACGTCCAGATGCAAAAAGTGTTTTATCGACGATCTGTAAAAAATCACGCACGAAAATGCGTGTGACCGTTGACGCGCATTCCGTGAAAAAATACGTCAATGCGTTCGGACGCACTTTTTGACGGTAAATGCGAATAATGCGTTCGTTTGCCTCTAGCCTAAAACGGGGACGCTAACCACGTGTCACATTTCCACCAGTTCTAGCCATGCCCCCTGGTGGTGAGAGCGATCCAGGACAGCTCTTTCTTATGCTAAACCAGTCCGCCCTGTGCCGCTTCTGGATTCCCCTCCTGCTGTTCTGGCCTAGGGTCACATGGTCCGCCATGTCCCTATAAATATGCAAGCCGCACAGAGGCTCCTTGTATGGGTCCAGTTCCTTAAGGTTTCTGTCCCTGAAGGGTCTCTTGTTCCTGAGAGTTAGTGCTTCCTGGTACCGTATCTTGTCTTGGTAATCCCGTGTATGATCTTGGCCTGGTTCTTACGTTCCTTCTGTGTAGTCTTTGTACTCTGTGTATTGATATTCCGTGTACCAATTCCTGGCTGTTCTGACTTCCCTCTCTGGTATCTGATCTTGGCTTGCCTGACATACTCTCCTGGCTCTTGATCCTTTGGCTCTGGTTCTGACAATTCGATTGTATGTTTCTTGTGTCCTGTATTCCTGTTCCATGTAATACCCAGCAGTGTTATATTCAGTTAGTATTAGAGGCCATTGCAAGGACCTCATCCCAGTTCAGGGTTTCCCTGTGTTGCTGCTGGGTGTGAGTATATTGTCTTGCTGTATCCTGCTCTCTTTTTTCTGTGTGTTTCTTGTGAGGTTCCCTTTCCCTAGACAGAAGGTATGACGGAATGGGATGTTGTCCGCCTGCGGGTGTGCTCTATCTGCGTGCCCCCGGCGCTTACCGCTGGCCCGACTACCGAGTGACGCGCACTCGGCGTCTCATGCGGCCTGGAGTGACCCTAGGAAAGGGTTATGCGGGCGGTGGAGGGGACCCCTGTGCCGAACCAGCCCGACCACTGAGCACCACGGTGCTCAGCGTCTCGAGCAGCTGGTTCACTGACCTGGTGGGTGTGGGGACGTCTGCGGAGCGGCCGGCCGAATTCAGGGATCGGATCTGCCGCGGGGAAATATTCGGATCTTTCAACGGAGGACTTTTCGGATCTGTTGGATATTCGGATCTGTTGAATATTCGGATCTGTCGAATATTCGGATTTTCAGGATCGGGTGATTCCTCGGATCGGATCGCTCCTCATGGGGTATACCGAAGCGCGGTACGCGGTCCGCGCCTTCGGTTCGGATCCCGGTCGAGTGTTCTTAGAACCGGCGGTCATACGCTGCGCCCCTGTCCTGCTGCGAAATGCAGGCACAGGGCGCTCGGTTCGGTTCGGATCTCACCTCGAACTGCTCGGAACATAAGCTGGACACCGCACCCTGAGACCTCGTGGGGTGCTCAGACAGTATAATGCAGCGGAGAATAAAAGTCATCTGGCGAGGCTGGATGCACTGGTAAATCTCAGTTTATTATTCACATCACAGACATTTATCAACTTTACACACTTATGAATACAATGGGAATCCCTGCCTGCGCTCACAGGACCCATTGGTCGTTACGGATCGGGGAGTCGCCGATTCGGACCGGATGGTCCGAATCGGCCATTTTACGATTCGACCGGATGGTCCGAATCGGCCATTTTCCGATTCGAATTTCTAAACGGGACCACGAGGTGATCGGAAAATGGCGGCGGGCAAGGCAGACAAAGGGAAAATACGTTTCACAATACCAACGGGGACACTTTATTACACCACACGCAATCCACATCTAAATAAAAAGTACTTAAAACTCCGTGGGTCCCACAGCACCTAAGTGTCCATGGGTATGAGTGCCACTATGCACCGCCCCTGGCTGAGGGTGTTGGGCCATTCCGTGACAGAAGGCTATACAAGGACCTTATTCTAGAGTTAGGGATCCCTTTAGTTGTCTATCTTGTCTAGTATCTGTGTGCTGTGGTCTGTGTCCATGCAGCCAGCAGCTAACCTGCCTCAACAAGGGCTAAATATCCAGTATAAAGGGCCCACCTTGCCGGGTGTCCCTGTGACACCAGGATAATGTGTGCCTGTAGATTTCCCCCTAGCAATCCTGTTTTAGCACCATATTACGGGGCAGGCGCTAATTCACCAGCCTGCCCTGTAAAGCAGCGCTAACCTCCCTGATACTTGCGGCAGTGCTTCCGCGCTGCTACGTGTATCACCTGCTGGAGTCCATAGGACTCCAAGGAAGGGTGTGCTGCCAGCCGCGAACGCTGTGCAATCTCACTCTTGCGAGATTGTGCAGGGCCACAGAGTGAATCGTCGAGGGTCCTCTGATTCTTTTCAGGGGCATCTGTGTTAAATTGCCCACGAGGAGAGTGAATGGGTGACCTCAGAAACCTCTGAAAGGAGCAGACTGAGCATGTGCAGAGTGCCCTCAGGGAGGACAGAATTAAAAAACACCCATAAATCTTGAAATCCTTTATACTGTCAGTCAGGGACAGGGAAACAAAAACAACAGAAATTAAATAATATTATAATAGATATTACATTATTACTCCTTACAACTACATATTTTTAGTATTTAATACTAGGGGAGTGGGCGAAACACTGATGGAGCGCAGCCCCAACTGACCCTGGGAACATTACTCCACTGATTCCAAGTAGGTTCGTTTGCAGGACTATTCGATGTAATGGGAAAATTGGAAACGTAAATGACTTCAGAGTTGTTCCCTTTCTGAATTAAATACAAAACTGACCATCAGACAGGGCACAGAAAAGATACACGAGGACATTACAGATCCATCTTCCATGTGTAAAAATACATTAAAACAATAACCAATGAGACAGCTCCGCCATGTTGGTATTAAAATACAAAAATAAACCTGACACATGAGGTTGGAGGGAAACCTCGGGTGGGCTTCTAGAAACATGCAGGATGTGTGTGTTTATCTGGTTATGGGTCAGTCCCAACCCACCCCCATCACCATGACCCGTAGAGGATCTTTGAGGGATCTCGTGGGGTTGTCTCCGCTCGGTTTCATTAATCCTCTTTAACGATGTGGATTTCAGAAAAAGGAATAAAGCCGACGTGTTTCCTGCATTGTAAGTGCATTGGCCGGTTATTTCAGAAACTTAACGTTCAATAATATAATAGTATTTAGGGGTTTATTAACAAAACCGAGACTTGTGTCTGGTAGCAGACTGCACCCCGTGTACCTCCCAAACCAAAAACCCCGCATCAAGCAATGCTTTCTAAGAGTCGGAGCGCCATTGTTTGAAAAACGTTACACAAAAAAAATATACAATATTTATTGTAAATGTACACAGCCCGGCCAATAAAGTCACAGGTTGTGTCGCCTTTGATGTGGTTGCGGCACGCATTCGCCGCGGCATCGTGTCGATAAACTCATGCGATGTCACGGCATTTATTGGCGTCCAAAGTGACATTAATTTGTGGCCAAGATCTTGTGTTGATGATGGGAGAGTCGCGGCGCTGCGTAAAGTCTTCTCCAGCACATTATCCCAAAGATTAACCTCAATGGGTTAAGGTCTGGACTGTGCGGTGGCCAATCCATGTGTGAAAATGATGTCTCATGCTCCCTCAACCACTCTCGCACAATTTGAGCCCAATGAATCCTGGCATTGCCATCTTGGAATATGCCCGCTGTGCCATCAGGGGAGAAAAACCCATTGATGGAAAAACCTGCTCATTCAGTATATTCAGGGAGTCACATGACCTCATTTTTTTGTGTGCATAACATTACCGAACCTAGACCCGACCAAGTGAAGCCCCCCCAGATCATAACAGGCTTGACCGGTGAACGGTGACTTTTTTTGGCCAGGCAGTTTATTATTCATTATAAATAGTGAACATGGTGTGGAGGTGGCAGGAGAGGACAACCCAACACATTACGGGCCCTATTGCATTCTTAATGCAAAAACGCACGCTAAACGCGTGTTTTTCTGCGCGAAGCATTAAACGTTAACGCACGAAAATCACCGCTGCAATTACATTCCTCGCGCATTTTTTCATCCGTCGGGAAATTGCGCTCGTAAAACCGACGCGCACAAATGCACGCAAAGTACTGTTGCGCGCAGAAATCAGTGAGCGCAATGTAATTTTTAACGCGAGTCCGTCAACTGCGCACAACAGACGTACGTTCTGGCGGAAGACAAGGTAGTGGCTGTCATTTTTGAAGGATCTAGTAAAAAAAAAAATGTGCGCATCGACGTTCTCCGTTGTGAATCCGCAGTTTGGTACGGTCAGGTTGTTACAATTTGCCGTTACCACCGGCTTTTCAAAGACGTTAAAATTATGCGCGCAAACGTTGTCCGTTAAATTTTGCGCTAAGATTGTAATACCGTGCGCGTACCAGCGCACAAACACATTTGCGCTCACAATGTTAAGTATAGGATGCGCGCACTAAATTGCGCTCGCGCAGGGTCACTCGCGTTAGACGTTAACGCGACTTTTGTGCGCGAACGTCGTAATACGACGTTCAGCGCAAAGGGTTTTGCCCCTCACGTTAATGCATTTTTGCGCGTGCGCACAGTTGTGCGCGAAGAATGTAATAGGGCCCCAAGTGTTGGTACCGACGTTGCAGCTTCCTGATGGGGATTATTCAAAATGTGCCGGCGTTTGCCGAAGTTGCAGAACACTGGCGAAAATCCCCATTTTTGCAGAAGCGACATAAGAAAAATCCAAACAGCTGCAGGAGAGTCTTCACTGTGAAGCTCCTCCTGTCATTCTTCGGATTTTACGTTTGTGAATTTGTGGGTGCTGCAACACCGGCAAACACCGGCACTGCCGAATAACACCCTGAAAGTTAAGTCGGCCGAAAAAGAAGAAAAAAAATTCACGAGGCGCGTTTTCATAACTATTAGAATTTCCACTCGAAGTCGATTTCCAAAACTAGAGAGAACTAAGAGTCACGGTGATAATTTAATGCAGATGGTTTCTATTCTGTGCTTTGTTTCTTGTTATTGAATGGGAAACGTGTCAGCGGGAAGAACACGCGTGTCATCATACCTGAGGAACAGAAGCTGAGCTGATCCTGGCCGGCCGGGGAGCTGGGAGAGATTAGGAAGTGGTGGGTGATGGTGGAATTATCCATAAGGTTCATGGTCTGGTTTTCGTCACGGATTGGAATTATCTGCCACTTAATGACATTTAGCCGGTGACCAGACCCTGTGCGCGGCACGGACACGATTCTATATCATGGTACAGATACAGTAACGGCAGGAAATTACACAGGATTTACACTTTTATGTTCAAGATCTGGGATTTTTCCTTTTAGTACAGATTGACAGTCCCTGATCTGAAAGAAGAACATTTTTTGAACGCCGACATAACACCATAAGTGAAAATTCCCCCCCCCCGACCTCATCTGACGGGGGACATAACACCATAAGCGAAAAATCCCCCCCCCCCGACCTCATCTGACGGGGGACATAACACCATAAGCGAAAAATCCCCTCCCCCCGACCTCATCTGACGGGGGACATAACACCATAAGCGAAAAATCCCCCCCGACCTCATCTGACGGGGGACATAACACCAAAAGCGAAAAATCCCCCCCCCCCGACCTCATCTGACGGGGGACATAACACCAAAAGCGAAAAATCCCCCCCCCCCGACCTCATCTGACGGGGGACATAACACCAAAAGCGAAAAATCCCCCCCCCCCGACCTCATCTGACGGGGGACATAACACCAAAAGCGAAAAATCCCCCCCCCCCGACCTCATCTGACGGGGGACATAACACCAAAAGCGAAAAATCCCCCCCCCCCGACCTCATCTGACGGGGGACATAACACCAAAAGCGAAAAATCCCCCCCCCCCGACCCTCATCTGACGGGGGACATAACACCAAAAGCGAAAAATCCCCCCCCCCCGACCTCATCTGACGGGGGACATAACACCAAAAGCGAAAAATCCCCCCCCGACCTCATCTGACGGGGGACATAACACCAAAAGCGAAAAATCCCCCCCCCCCGACCTCATCTGACGGGGGACATAACACCAAAAGTGAAGAATCCCCCCCCCGACCTCATCTGACGGGGACATAACACCAAAAGCGAAAAATCCCCCCCCGACCTCATCTGACGGGGGACATAACACCAAAAGCGAAAAATCCCCCCCCCCCTGACCTCATCTGACGGGGGACATAACACCAAAAGCGAAAAATCCCCCCCCCCCGACCTCATCTGACGGGGGACATAATAACCACGAGATAATATTGTATAGAACGCACTTCAGGCTGCGCGTACAAAGTGTGTATGAAACATAAATGAATGTCGTGTTTAGACTTGGGTCCCAACTAGGGTCGCCAGGTCGGCCATGTTTTCCTGGACACACGTTACTATTTCATGCAGAGGGAAATTGCTGCCCTGCAACATGTATAATTCATATGCTGCAGGAAGGAATCAAGGCAGGTCACCTGGGATTCCTTTATAGGGGTTATTCAGAGAGAGACGATCTGGCCCCGAAATGGCACCAAACAGTGACATTTCGGGGCCATTCGGCTATTCAGAGAGCAGGCAGTTTGGCAAATTTTGGCGAACTGCCAGCAAGTACGGTGCCTGTTCGAAGGCAGTGAAATGCCCCATAGAGAAGCAATGGTTAATCTATTCAGAGACAACGAACAGCAGTGAAAAGTTGCCGAATTGCCCTGCCATTCGGTGGTTTCATTCGGCAGGTTTATTCAGGCGAATCCCATAGGTTTCATTGTTAAAAATATTCCCGTTTTAATTCAATATCTAATAAACCGTTTATTATTTTAATCTGCAGCAAAAAATCTCTTTATAGATTTTTTAGGATCTTTAAGGCATTTTCCGGGATTTTTTTCAGCAAAATTTTTATCCTTTGGGTTTTTTTTAATAGCGTTTTTTTATTTTTTAATTTTTCAGTAACAGCCCTTTTTATTTTCATTCATTGGATCTTATATGTAAATACCAGAAATTGTCGTTCAGTAGTTTTTTTGCAAACAGCCCCGTTCGTCAGCTTGTCGACTTTTTCTGGAGGCTGGTCGGCGATGTGTTCGGCGGCTCGTTGGCTTTATCCGGACATTTTCGGTGTGTTTTTTGCGGCGGTTCGAGTGGTCGGATACTTCAGATCATATCGGATGCGTTTTTTTAAGCAGATGTTCGGCGGGTTTTCAGCAGGCTGTCAGCGGATTTTTGGATCCATTCCCTGCACTCCGGGGACCCTGCAGTGAATTCTGAATTCACCGTAGGGTCAGGAAATTTGATTCCCCGAAGTGCAGGGAATGAAAGAGCACTGAAATGTCAGCGACATGTCAATGCTCTCTGAACAACCCCCTATGATTTCTTACATAAAGCATATGAATTCTACATACTGCAGGGTTGCATTTTTCATGCACTGCCCATCAGCATGAATATAACATATGCGTCCAGGAAAACATGACCGATCTAGGGTTGACAGATCAGCCAGGTTTTCCTGGACACATATAATTTATTCATGCTGAAGGGCAGCGCATGGAAAATGCAACCCTGCAGTATGTAGAATTCATATGCTTTATGTAAGAAATCATAAAGGAATCCCAGGTGACCTGCCTTGATTTCCTTCCTGCAGCATATGAATTATACATGTAACAGGGCAGCACTTTTCTGTGTGCTCTCCCTCTGCATGAATTAGTAACATGTACCCAGGGAAATGTGGCCGATCTGGCAGCTCTAGCTCCACCCCTAAAATATCGCATTGTTATATGCAAGCATTTCAAAATAATCCCCAAAAAAGCCCAACTCCATTAAACTGGTCGTCCACTGCGTCTGTAGTCGGACGACTAATCCCACAACACAGAGGAGATTCGCCCTCTTCCACTGCCTCCGAATTCCATCGGACGACTTCATGCGACTACATCAGACTAGCGACCTTTCCCATTTGAATGGGATTTGTCGGACGACCTGGTACAGCGAGCATGAAAAAAAAACGCCCTGATTTTCGGTGGTTCTGTTCGACAGGTAAAACAGGCGAAACCCATAGGATTCAATGTAAAATAATCTTTTCAGTTTTTATTCAATTTTTTTATTAAACCGTTTTTTCTTTTCTTTTTCGGCAAAAACACTTTTTAATTTATTTATTTTTCTGAACATCTTTTTGTATTTTTGGACGAAATTTTTGATTCCCAATTTTTTTTTTTAAAAGCCAGTTTTTTGTTTATTCTGTAACAGACCTTTTCATTCTTTTTTTTTTTTAAAAGGACCGTTTTTATTATTTAGACGCATTTTAAATGCATTTTTTTATTGGTTGAAACACTTATTGCAGGAATAGCAGAGTTCCGTTTGGTTCTTTTTTTTTTCTGCAGTCCGGCAGTCTTCGGCGCTCTGTCCGTCGGTCGATCTGGGTTGTCCGTAGTTGCTTCCAGTGGACGATCCAGGTCGTACGTACTGGGTTGTCCGTAGTCTGATGACCCAAGTCGGTCGTCCTTCTACAGACCCAGTGGATGGTCAGCCTGACACTTCTGGTCCTGAGATTTTTGGGATAACGGATACGGATATTTCTTTTGTATCAGTATTATTTTTTATGTGGGGTCAGTGATGATGATCAGCAATATTGGGAATGCTGGGCTCTGCTTCCATGCTATGGAGCACGAGAAAGGTAAAACATTTACGCGGCATTTCCCTTTGTATTATTCTTGCTTCTGAAGGTCTTTAGGGCTTATATTTCATAAATTCATACAGGGTTATTCAAAGAGAATCCACAAGTCACAGCACGTTCGGTGACTTTTCGTTCTCTTCAATTCAGTGCGATTTGCCGATCCCATTTTGGCGACCCTGCGGTGTATTCAGCAAGCACCACAGGGCCGTCGTAGTGCAGGGAAAAGCCGCCGCAAACCCGACGAACACTCACCGCAAAACCAGGCGAAGGCACACCGAACCCCGCAAAAACATCTGGATTAACCCTGCCGAACACGCCGGAGAAACCCGAGCAGGAGCCGATCACAGCGCAGAGCAGCCTCCGGAAAAACCCGACAACGCAGGCGAATGGAGTGAAAAAAAAAACCAGTACGCTTGAATGTTTGAGGCTAGGGTCAGACGAACGCATTTTCACGTTGTCTGTGAAAAAGTGCGTTCGAACGAATGGACGCATTTTTTCACGGAATACGCGATAGCGGTCATACGATGCGCATATTCGTCCGTGATTTTGTACGGATCATCAATAAAACACTTTGTGCGTCTGGACGTTATGTTGGCCGGACGTGTGCAGCGTCTGACGTCTCCCAATCACGCACACACGCCGCTAGCGGACGCAGCGCACTCTGTACGTCAGTACTAGCGGTTTTACGTTCTCGACAAAATGCGTTCGTTTTCCACTTGCGTTGCGCAGCCGGACTTTTGTGCGACCGTACTTCGTATATTGGCCGTCATTGCCCGGCACTTGCTGCTAGTGCGGCCGTGATTAAGTGCGCCTGCACGCGCGTTCGCACTGCCTCAGTCTGACCCTAGCCTAAAAAGTGAAACGCTGTTTGCAAAAAAACTACTGAGCGAAAATGTCTGAAATTTACATAAAATCCAATGAATGATAAGAAAAAGGACTGTTACAGAAAAAAGAAAAAACGATTAAAAAACCACGGAAAAATTATTTTTGAAAAAAAATTCCCAAAAATGCCTAAAATATCCTAAAACAAATCTATAAATAAAGAGACTTTAAGGCTGGGGTCAGACCAGCGCACTTTTAACGTGCGTTCTGGCCATAGGCGACTCTACAGGGGGCAAGGGGGGGGCAATTGCCCCCCTAGGTTATTCCTTGCCCCCCCATGTGCCCCCCCCCCCCACCAAAAATCATCATCCAGCTTCCCACACGTCTTTGGACCAACGTATCTCCGTAGCTATGCATCGTATATGGATGAACTAGGTGTCATTTGAAAGGGCAGATTCTGGCCTTTCCAATGATGCCCAACATGACCATATTCAGTGTGAAGTAAAAGTCATAAAACATTAAATAATAACGGCAATTAAACATAAACATTTTCACAGGGTTGAAATGGCTCAGCAGTGAAATGGTTAATGTTCAGACTATACATTACATTGTGTATTACGTTAGTTTATGCCTTGGTTTAGTTGTATATTAAGGGTTAATGGGCAGGCTTCATCCCTCACAGTATACATTTGTTTTTTCCTTGATTAATGGCATTTTAGGGGTTAATGGGTTGGCTACATGCCTCAGTGTATTCATTTCATGTTTTCCCTTGATGAATGGCATTTTAGGGGTTGAGGGGTAGCTAAATGCCACATTGTTTATTATTTTTATTGCATTTCTCTGGGTTTAAGGCATTTTAGGGGTTATTATGGAAGTTAGAATCTAAAGGGTCTAAGGCTAGGGTCAGAGTGGGGCAGTCGGAACGCGCGTGCAGGCGCACTAAATCACGGCGGCAGTAGCAGCACATAACGGCCAATGACGGCCAATATACGCAGTACGTGCGTACAAAAGTGCGCCGACACCACGCAACCGGCAAATGAACGCATTTTTCTCAGAACGTGAAACCGCTGCTACAGACGTACAGAGTGCGCTGCGGCCGCATAGCAGCGTGTGTGCGTGATTAGGAGACGTCAGACACTGCTAGTGTGCGGCCAACATAACGTTCAAACAGCCGGATTTCCCTAGAATTGCGTTGGTGAGTACCTGCGACTGTGCGACTGTGGTCGTCTGACCACTTAAGCATATTCCGTGAAAAAATGCGTGCGCACGCATCGACGTACATTTTGACGGTGGCCGCAGAAAATGCGCTCATCTGTCCCTAGCCTAATGATCTGTAGATCCTCTGCTTTCCGTCACATTTCGGGGAATTTATTTTGCAGAAAATAAGGTGAATTCCCTATTTAGCGAATGGTCACTGTAATTTGCTAAAAGTGGAGTCGCTGAAGCAGCTATCAGACATTCAGCGGAAACTGCCGAATTGCGTCAAATAAAATATTGAATTTAAGTATCAGGTTAGTACAACAAAAAGGCATCATTGCATCACATTACTCTGGGGTTTTGTAATCTTATTTATATATATACTTATTTAGGGCACTATTACTTGGTGTGAGCTAACCCTTGCGTCGGCGTGATTTTGCGTTAGCGCCAGGTTAATTGAGTCTAGCGCCTGACCAACAGATCGTTTGCCTCCCGCTACAAATGGGAAAAATCACTTAGCCCGTTGCTATTAGCGATTTGTACCGCGAGCTTACTGTACTTTCCGCGTCCTATACTTAACACGGGGAGTGCTAGATATCTTTACAGATCACTTGGTGCCAGCACTAAATTTTTTGAGGTGCACTAACTGCAACATTTTACCTACTGCTCAGCCCTGGTGCTAACTCCAAAAAAACAGAAAAAACAGGTCCTCGTCCAAAATTAACAGGCAATTGAAAGGAATGCAGCACAGGTGTTCTCTTGGCCCCATACACCATAGTAATGGATATGGTCAGCAATGTCGTGGCTGTTGCAGTCGGCTCTATTATAAATGTATCCTTTATGCACATATATCCTAATATCCTAATTCTAATATATTGCCTAATTTTAAACATTTTATGCTGGGGGCTATTCATAGTATGTAAGCAGTTGATTATTAGGGTGACTGTGTGGACCATGTTTAAAGGGACATGTGAATAAGTCTTGCCCTGAAACATGTATTATTTATATGCTGCAGCAGGGAAATTATTGTTGCTCACCTGGCCTTCCTTTTGGATCTATTAAATGCAGTGTAATGATTCTACATGCTGTTGGGTGGCATTTATCATGCAATGCCCATCAGCCTTAATATATGTGTGCATCAAAACATGGATGATACGGCCACCGTGGAGGATTTTAATAATGCAGGGGTGAGAGGTTATTCACTGGATGTGTTCATATTCAAGCTTGTGAGGGTGGGGGATAGGTATGGAAAAGAAAAACAGTTCTATCCTGTACACAACCGCATTAGCGCTGGGTCTCAACTTGGGTCTTAGAGTTTCCCTAGCGTGCGCCAAACGAACTTGTTCATGGACTACTGCAGTCAAGGTGATCTGTTAGTAGGTCGTCAGGCACTAACAGGGTTATTCAGAAAACGGTGAAAAGCAGGAGAATGACTGGAGAATGGAAAATTCTAGGTCAAAATAGCTGATTCTTTGACCAAGAATTTTCCATTCTCCAGTCATTCTCCTGCTTTTCACCTCTCTCTGAATAACCCTGTAAGTTTTAGCGACTCGCACTAAATTTTTCCTTTAGTGATGGTGTTTTAGCTCACACCAGGTGATAGGGCCCTTACTTTTATTCAGTGATATGATTTAGTGGTGAAAATTATTAGTGCCCCCCCAGTTTTGACTGCGGTATCTTCTGTGCCCCCCCTAAATATTGTTCCTAGAGTCGCCACTGATTCTGGCGCACATAATCACGGCCGCACTAGCAGCAGATGACGGGCAATGACGGCCAATATACGATGTACGGCCGCACAAAAGTCCGGCTGCGCAACGCAAGTGGAATTTGAACGCATTTTTCTGAGAACGCTGAACCGCTAGTACTGACGTACTGAGTGCGCAGCTGCGGCGGCATAGCGGCGTGTGTGCGTGATTAGGAGACGTCAGACGCTGCTAATGTCCGGCTAAGGCTAGGGTCAGACTAACGCATTTTTCACGTTGTCCGTGAAAATGTGCGTTCGAAGAATGGACGTATTTTTTCACGGAATACGCAATAGCGGTCATACTATGCGCAGTTTCATCCGTGATTTTGTACGGATCATCAATAAAACACTTCTTGCATCTGGACGTTATGTAGGCTGGACATTAGTAGCGTCTGACGTCTCCTAATCACGCACACACGCCGCTAGCGGACGCAGCGCACTCTGTACGTCAGTACTAGTGGTTTAACGTTCTCGAAAAAATGCGTTCATTTTCCACTTGCGTTGCGCAGCCGGACTTTTGTGCGACCGTACTTCGTATATTGGCCGTCATTGCCCGGCATCTGCTGCTAGTGCGGCCGTGATTAAGTGCGCCTGCACGCGCGTTCGCACTGCCTCAGTCTGACCCTAGCCTAACATAACGTCCAGACGCAAAAAGCGTTTTATTGACGATACGTACAAAATCATGCCCGAAAATGCGCGTCGTCTGACTGTTTTTGCGCATTCCGTGAAAAAATACGTCGATGCGTTCGGACGCACTTTTTCACGTTCGCGGGGAAAAATGCTTTCGTCTGACCCTAGCCTTACTGCAGAATATTATAATAAACAGTTTATTAGATATTAAATTAAAACGGGAATATTTTTAACATTGAAGCCTGTGGGATTCGCCTGAATAAACCTGCCGAATGAAACCACTGAACAGCAGGGCAATTCGGGAACTTTTCACTGCTGGTTTGTGTTCTCTGAATAGACGAAGCATTGCTTCTCTATGGGGATTTCACTGCCCTCGAACAGGCAACGAACAGGCACAGTATGTGCAGGCAATTCGCCAGGATTTGGAAACCTGTCTGCTCTCTGGATAGCCGAATGGTCAAGAAAGGTAACAGAACGCTGATTTTCACTGTTCCGTTACCTTTCGCCAGCAATTCGGATCTCTTTGAATAACCCTGTTAGAGACACATTTTACATGACTGTAGGTATGCCACATGTGTTATATCATGTTACATCTTCCATAAAGAATATTTATATGGAGAGATAACGCTGACCACACGGCCTATTCAAAGAAAGGTGAAATTCAGGAGAATGACTGGAGAAGTGAAAATTCTAGGTCAGAATAGCCAAACCAGAAAAATTCTCCCATTCATCTCACTTTCCAAATCAGCTATTTGGTGTAGATTGTTCTCTTCTCCTGCCAGTTCTCCTGGTTTCACCTCTCTTTGAATAACCCTGCTGGTCTTGCTGTAGGAAAAGCAAACAGTGTATAAATTGTCCCCAATGGAGAGATGAGGAACCTTCCAGGAACCGGCTCAGACTCCGGAGGTCAAGTTGTTTCAGCCTTTTCTCACTCTAGGTCCTCGGGGAATCCGCCTCATGGTGCTGGAAACTCTGTGTTTGCATTCTTTGTGGTTTCTTTATGGGTCTTTATGATGCACAGGATTGGCCAGGGTTCGGCGGTGAAATTCCAGGTTTATTCTGCAATCTCAGGGCAAGGAATACTTATCGCAGATCAGCTGCCAAGTATGACGGCTTTCATGGGATGGGATTGCCAGATCGGCCATGTTTTCCTAGACACATATTATGGTTTCATGCAGAGCAGGAGCGAAGGGAAAAGTGCTGCCCTGCAACATGTATAATTCATAAGCTGCAGGAAGGAATCAAGACAGGTCACTTGGGATCGCTTTTTAACGTCTTACCCGTAGGATATTGATTGTACATGCTGCGGGGTGGCATTTTTCATGCACTGCCCATCAGCATCATGGACAGATGGAAATCTTATACAGAAACAGACACTTGCCTTTTATACGGACCATGGAACCAGGTGCCACTAGGACCAGGGGGTATCCTACGGTGAAGTCGCCACCTAGTGGACGCATAAAAAAAGCGATGTGATGATTACCGTAAGGCTGAGGTCAGACGAACGCAGTGCGAACGCGCGTGCAACCGCACTTTATCACGGCCGTAGTAGCAGCAAATGACGGGCAATATACGAAGTTTTTTTTCGAGAACGTGATACCGCTAGTACTGACGTACAGAGTGCGCTGCGTCCGCTAGCGGCGTGTGTGCGTGATTAGGAGACGTCAGACGCTGCTAATGTCCGGCCAACATAACGTCCAGACACAAAAAGTGATTTATTGACGATCCGTACAAAATCACGGACGAAAATGCGCATCGTATAAACGCTATCGCGTATTCCGTGAAAAAATGCGTCAATGCGTTCAGACTCACTTTTTGACGGTCGCTGCGAATAATGCGTTCGTCTGACCCTAGCCTAAGTTGACCAATCAAAAATTCATCAGAAATTTTCGATTCCTCCTGAAAAATTATGGAAAGTGCCCAAACTTGAGCTTTTTTTTTATTTTAATCCGTGACCTAATCATCGCGCCGTTCCTTTACGCGACCCTTCTATAGTATCTGGAGTACGGCCCGCGGATTAGTATCAGGGTTACTCAAACAGAATCCACAACTCACAGCACGTTCGGTGACTTTTTGTTCTCTTCAATTCGGTGCGATTTGGCGATCCCATTTCGGCGACCCTGCGGTGTATTCACCAAGCACCACAGGGTCCGGAATTGCAGGGAAAAGTCGCCGCAAACCCGTCAAAAACTAACCGCAAAACGAGGGCGAACGCACACCAAAACCTGCAAAAACATCTGGATTAACCCGCCGAAAATGCTGGAAAAACCCGAGCAGGAGCCGATCACACGCAGAGCAGCCGCCGGAAAAAGTCGACACCGCAGACAAATGGAGTGAAAAAAAATAAAACCAGTTTGCTTGAATGTGTGAAAAGTGAAACGCTGTTTACAAAGAGACTACTGAGAGAAAATGTCTGAAATTTACATATAATCCAATGAATGATAATAAAAAGGGCTGTTACAGAAAAAAGAAGTAAACTTTTTTTAAAAAAAAAATCTGAAAAATGCTTAAAATATCCTAAAAAATCTATAAATAAAGAGACTTTTTACTGCAGAATCTTATAATGAACGGTTTATTAGATATTGAATTAAAACGGGAATATTTTTAACATTGAAGCCTATGGGATTCGCCTGAATAAATCTGTCGAATGAAACCACTGAATAGCAGGGCATTTCGGCAACTTTTCACTGCTGTTCGGTGTCTCTGCATAGACGAAGCAGTGCTTTTCATGGGGTTTTCACTGCCCTCGAACGGGCACCGTATGTTCAGGCAATTCGCCAGGATTTGGCGAATTGCCTGCTCTCTGAATAGCCGAATGGCCAAGAAAGGTAACCGAACGCTGAATTGTAGCATTCGGATCCCTTTCGGCAGCAATTCGGATCTCTTAACCCTGTAAGTGTTCAAACATGAAGCTATGGAAACACCCAGAGACAATAATATTATAATGATTTATAGTAAAGATATTTAATTGATACCAGTGCGTTAAATCAGTCAAACAACGGTGCTGGGAGTTTGCGGTTCATCATAACCCACGTATGTTAGTGGCCAACAAATACCTTGCCAGCCCGGCCTCCAGCAAGGAAAGGGGACAGGATTATCCAGTGCTTGGTTTAGTTGTAGCTCCTTGCATCGCAGATTCACTCTATGGGTTGTCCTGAGCGTCCAGAGTTCTGTCTGCGTTCTAATGAGGGTGCCAAAGATACAGACACCCGGTCACTATGATGGTGGTCCTCGTCCTTGGGTTCAATCATTGTATCGTCCTTTCTGATAATGCAGGCCTGCATCCCGTGATGACCTGTGACAATGTATTCTCATACACCATTCAAGTTTCTTTAAGAACAGGGTCCGTCCGACCTCAGCAAATGCAACATTATAACAGGAGGACCACGTGTCATTTTGACAAGTCACAGCACTGACACCAGGAATGTAAAGGTCATTCCTCCAGTAAATTCTCACTGGCCCAAAAAACTCACTCACTGTAATATCAGGATGTGTCGCCTTTTGTTGTGATTGCGTCACGCATTCGCCGCGGTGTCGTGTCGATATGCTCATGCGATGTCACGGCATTTATTGGCGTCCAGAGTGACATTAATTTGTGGCCAAGATCTTGTGTTGATGATGGGAGAGTCGCGGCGCTGCGTAAAGTCTTCTCCAGCACATTATCCCAAAGATTAACCTCAATGGGGTTAAGGTCTGGACTGTGCGGTGGCCAATCCATGTGTGAAAATGATGTCTTGTGCTCCCTCAACCACTCTTGCACAATTTGAGCACGATGAATCCTGGCATTGCCATCTTGGAATATGCCCGCTGTGCCATCAGGGGAGAAAAAACCCATTGATGGAAAAACCTGCTCATTCAGTATATTCAGGGAGTCACATGACCTCACTTTTTGGGAACATAATGTTGTTGAACCTAGACCCGACCAAGTGAAGCCCCCCCAGATCATAACAGGCATGTACGGTAAGGGGGGACATTTTTTTGGCCAGACAGTATATATAAATTTATATGAATATATTACTCCTTGTGGTACATACATATTGTGTATTTTGGACCAAAGTAATAATAGGACGCGTTGGGTTGAACACTCGAACCCGTGAAGCGATTCATCTCCCCGCAGCGGGGTTTAAGGTCTGGGAGGCTGAATTCCCTTATCTAAGACTAATCTCCACTGGTTTGGTTGATAAAAGGTCTGGGGCTAAATTACAATCTTCACGCAAACGTTTGCGCCGGCGCAAAAAATATTAAAGGGATACTCTAGGCAACATGACCACCTAAGCTTTTTTAGGTGGTCATGATACCCTGAGTATGCCCTCGCCTTTCCCCCCTCCCTCCCCTCGGCAGTTCAGCTGAAAAAGCCGAAAACAGTTGAGAGAGGCGGATGACTTTACTCCGCCCTCCCAGCTGTCAGTCAGCAGAGCGGGATTCAGATTTTCCGCTTCTGCCGACTATTGCCGAGTAGGAGACGTCATCGCGCTTTCACTGCGATGACGTCTCCAACTCGCCGCAGGATCTGGCGGCAGCGGCTGATTAGTGTTGCGCGCATCCTCTTGCAGGTAACACTAATCAAAGAAGAAGAGGAAGCCTGCTGATTGGCTGGCTTACGTGAGAGGCGCGCATGCGCACTTCTCATGTAAACCATTAGCCAAGTTAAAGATTTTCAGGATGGGAGCGGAAGAGGAGGGAGGGGAGTATATATTACAATAAAAAAAACGCTTTTGGAAACAAGTGGTTTTTAGGGTAAGTATTACAGTAAAAAAAAAAAAATATATATATATATATATACACAATAACTAGGTAGGGAATAGGTATATTTTAATGTAAAAAAAAGGGGGGGATTTTTAGCCTAGAGTGTTCCTTTAACGCGACCCTTTGCGCCGAATGCCATATTACAATGTCAGCACAACAAACGCGTGTATACGTCTACCGCGGGTGAACCTGCGCGAACGCTGTGCGAGCTTACTGTACTTCACGCATCCTATACTTAACATTGTGAGCGCAAATGTGTTTGTGCGCTGGTACGCGGATGGTATTACAATCTATGCGCAGTTTGTAACGCACAGCCTTTGCGCGCATAATTTTAGCAACTCCTAAAAGCTGGTGTTAATGGCAAATTCTATCAACCTGCCGAAACCAAATACACCAGCCCAAAAAAAAATACGCAGCAAAGTATAGTTACACATTCTACACATACCCAAACAATAAAATGGAGAAGTTGTGCGTGTTTTTATTATTGATGCAGCATATATGCGCAGATTGACTTTGACAGGCGCAAAAACTTAACGTGAGACAATTGTGGTTCTTAATTCTGATTGGCTGAATCGCGTGAAAAAGCAGTCCACACACTGATTTCTGCGCGCACGTTGCTGCGCGTTTGTGCGCATCCGTTCTACATGCATTATTGTTCGACAGATGAAAGAAATGCGCAAGGATTGTAATTCCAGCGTTGATTTACGCGCGTTAACGTTCAACGCTTGGCGCACAAATTCACGTGTTGCGCGAGCGTTTTAACGCGTAGATTGTAATAGGGCCCTAGATCTTTTGAGTAGAATTTGTTACCGTTTTTCGACGTAGCAGCGGCGTTAAATTCCGGCCGAGATACGTTCCTCAATCTGGAGCTGCTTATAACTGGAGTGTGAAAGTCTTTGCCGTTTCGCAAGGAATGTCTACAGAGACTAGAACGCGCTCCATCCTCCTGCTACAAAACAACTGATTCCACCGCGGAGTTTCATTAGAAAAAAAAGTGATATATATATATCTGTGTGTCTGTTACGTTGTTAATTAACCCTTCCAGGTAAGTGATCAAGAGCCTGAATGGCTTGGCGGGACAGAGAGACATTGCACGGGTTAAAAAGGTCCCCAAACTGTGGGTCCTCCTGTCCCTAATAGCGTTGGATGCCGGTAACTGGCACGGTTCCCAGAATCTCTACTTTTCACTGTGATGTGACTTAGGAATGTTCAGTTTGTAGGAACTAATCTAGAACAACAGCTCCCTTTGTGAGTCAGCCCTGGGACTCCTGCGCTGGTTAGGAGCGTTCCCTTAGGTAGCTATTTCCAAACTTGCTGTTTATTTGGCCTTTGTTAATGTGCAATCCCTTAACAAAGGCCGCAGTGACGGGGCTGCGGAAAAGTGGCATTTGGCATCTCGTTGATGTGGCACATGGGGTTTGGGGATGAATAAGGTTGGAGGATGGGAAGGAACGAGAAAAAAAAAAAAGATGTAGAGGGGGGAAAATAAATTCCTACAGAGCTCTGCTATTTGTTTCTCAGAGCGGGACCTATTTCTGGGACGGTAATGACAGCTTTTGCACAGAAAATATGAAGCAGACGCTTATCCCTGCGAATTCCGATCCTCTACTCGTTCGTTCACATTAAAAGGAAGACAAAAAGTGGAAAGTGTTTGCAGTAACAGCTACTGTAACAAGGGGTGATCTGTAGAGATGTGCATTCGTTTCGGAAAAATTCGGAATTTGGAACAAAATGTGATAATTCGCAGTTCGGAAGTACTTCCAAATAACGAATCGATACGATACCAATTCAAAACGAAACGGTATATAATGAATTTATTTAGTTTTACACTGTGTCATCAACATAAAAGAAAAATTTAAATAATTGATGCCAACTATCGAATTTGAAATGAACTATCAAATTGATATTGTAGCGCTTACTCCCGGAGGAGCCGTTGAAATTGAACCTCGGGTCAGTCTCCCCGCACTAGGGAATAAATATACTCCAGCACCGTCGTGGTGTTTATAAATTATATAGTTTACTAGAATAAATGGCATATAATGAATAACACGGTATACGTATATATATTTACAGTACTTCGTAATGCGGGAAACGCGCAGTGGAAAAGAAATACAATGCTTCGTAATTCGAGAAACGCGCAGCGGAAAAGAGAAAAATATATCTTTGACCCCCTTTGTGGTTGGGGGGTGAGTCCCGTACAGGTTATGTCCCAAAGAATGTAGGTGTGTGTGTGTGATGGTACCCGGGTACAATATTCAACTGGCCAGTGAATTATTTATGAGGTATCTTCGACTAGTCAAGTTGGGGCCCTGTGGGTTTTTTAAACAAACAGCAGCGTGCTTTCTATTTTCACAACGGCCTGGAAGGCCTCTCACCCATCCGCCAGATACTTGGTGCTCCGCTCGACCCAGGACGTCTCTCCGCTCGATTTTGACTGGGATTCTATGGGTTACCGGATCCGCTGTCTTGCTTTCCTTTAGCTGCCGCAAGATGTCCGGCTCACCGCCTGCACTCCCTGTCAGATCAATCTGCGGTGCTCCTAACTCGGGGTCCTCCAGCTCACTCGATATCAGCGTGGGTGTTCTGGTGAATCACTGGGTCTTCCTCTTGTAAGGCTGAATAACCCGGTCTTTATCTCTGTCAGGCCCCAGCTGTGCTCCGGCCTGGTCACTGTCACGCTCTGCAGCACTGTGTCTTGCTTCTCTCACTCCCTGGCGCGCTCTGCCAGCTCTCTCCACGAGGCTCAGGATGTCAGCGTCTGTGTCCCACCCACTTCCGGTGTCTGCTCCCAAAGCATGCCGGGAAATGTAGTCCCAATGTTCAGTGTCTCACATCGCACTTGTCTCCCTCCGGTGGCCAAAAAGTACTAGTATTAGTACTACAATGGCAGGGGATTTAAAACCAGCGCTACACTCTCCCCCTCCTAGAACTCTTGGGTCTCTCCAAGGAGGTACAACAGTTGCATTACATTTCAACACATTTTAGGCAACATATACAGGCTCAGCAGCAAGCATACAATGGGTTATATACACTTCCTCAAGTTGACTCATGCTTTGGACTACCTCAGCTAACATAGCAGACACTTCGGGCAACCTTCGCACTGTGGTGACGGCCTCTTCAGTGCTATGTCCTGGTGAGTCGTAGGTGAGTCTCTGGGGCGGTCGAACAGAGCGTTTTGGTTCTGGCTCAATCAGTTCCTCTTCAGGTGGAAGTACTACAGGCGCGGGTTCAGTTCTTCTTTCTACCACTGGAGCAGACATCTCTTCGGAGTATGACCCCTCCAGTGAAGGCATAGAACTGTAGTCATAAGATTCGACTTCAGGAACCACAGGGATTGCAACAGTCTCAGGGACTTCTAACTGAAATTCAGGAGCTTCAGGCCTCAAATTACTTTCCCACCGTTCAGGAACCGAGATAACCTCTTCAGGTTCCAGTGAGCGCATCCAGTCCAGACAAAAACTCTCTTCCTTACTGTTCCTTTCGCTCTCTTCGACAGCCCGGGTCTGCTGAGACCGAGTAACGGGAGGCAAACGTGGAGCAGGCGGGTTTGGCAGAGAAAGTTCGTCCCCAACTGGTATCCTCACAGCCTCTTTCAAAGGTAATAAATGATTCCGGTGCCAGTTCTTAAGAGGCCCAGCCTTTCCATCCGGCCGGATTTGATACACCGGCAGACCCGGCAGTTGCTTGCAGACAATGTAGACTTGAGAACTCCATCTATCCGCTAACTTGTGCCTCGCAGCAGCACCCAAGTTCTTCAACAAAACCCTATCACCGGGTTGTAGATCCTGTATCCGAACTTTCAAGTCATAGTTCCGTTTATTCCTCTGTTCCCTATTTCCTGAGGTCAAACGGGCCTGGTCAAACGCAGAGGCCAGATTCTTTCGCAGTCTATCCACATAATTTCTATGGGAAGCTACTGACGTCTGGTCCAGAGATAGCCCAAATGCCAAATCAACCGGCAGTCGAGCTTCTCTTCCAAACATAAGACGGTTGTCACGGTTAGGGATGGTACCGGGTGGCACCAGGGGTGAGGAGAGTATGAGCCCAGCGTGCAGTGGTCTGCACAAATAAACAGAGGATAAGGGTAGAGGAGGGTGGATGAAATATGATGACTGACCAGGTTGATTGCAGAGGATGATGGGGATGAACATTATAATTTGCAGGAACCAGAAATGGGGAATCAGGATCAGGTAGCAGAGTAGCAACGTAGCAAGGATGTTCACTCTTGGTGAGCATGAGCCGTAATGAACCAGCAGTGAGTGTGTGCGGGGCTGAGCCCTTTATTTCGTATGTCACGTGTTTGTGTTTAACTTTTGCACTGCTGGATGCTGGTTGCTGGCTGCAGGGCAGGAACAGGATGGAAGTGAACCACCAGGGGGGGTTTCAGGATGGTGGCAGCCATGAGGCATGACAGTACCTCCCCCTTCAGGTCACGCTCCGAGTGACCAAGGATGGCAGCAGGACTGCCCATGACCAGGCACGGGTCACCCTGGTGGGTGCTGGGACCCGTACTCGTCACACCACTGGGGGGCAGAATGGTGGTCAGGAGTGGTGGTACAGGGTTGGGCACGTGCCTTCCTCTGACGCCGCCGTGCCTTGATCTTCGTTTTCTTGCGGTCAGCAGTCACCTCAGGAAGGAGGGTGCCCATGTACCCAGATGGCACTCCCTCTTCATCGTCTTCAGTCACAATGGGTGAAAAACAATCGCGAGATAACACAAAGTCCATATCAGGGTCTTTAGGGATCTTGGGGTTACGCTCTTTTCTCTTAACCTCAGGAATGAGGGTGCCCACGTAACTGGATGGCACCAAGGTGGGTACAGCGTAGATGCCCTGCACCGTATACGAAGCTGGATCCTCAGGTAAGGAATCTGGAGCGACAGGAATGTCCCTTGAACGTCTGGCGTTGGCGACAGAGGCGAGAGATAGGAGGCAGAGTCACCATTGAATCTTGTGCCCACATAAGAAGATGGCATCGGGGTAGGTGTCTCCTCTTCGTCATAGTCCCCCTCAAGGTCATCGCTGGATGAGGAACAGACATTACGCCACCCCTTGATGGAAGCATCAGACCCCAAAGACTCAGTATATTGACACGGGGGGTCTTTAGAGACCGTGGTGTCCTCTGGTATACGGGAAGGTATCATTCAGGGGGTCAAACTCACAGATGGTCGGATCATGTGGGCTGTGAGTGATGGGAATAGGTACGCCTGGAACCTGTATATACATAACGTCCATTGGCTCCGGTTCTATGGATGCATCTTCGAAGTCCATAGGGATGCCAGGTTCGGGCTCCCTGGGTAAGGGCATAAAGGTCTCCATATCCATGGGGGTGTCACTGACCTCTAAAGACGTCACATGCCTGGATACAGTTCGTCTGGGGACAGGTGTAGGTGCATGTGTTGTTCAGGGTGCAGGTTTGGGTTCAGGAAATCTCTTGGGGGCCGGTCTGGGTAGGGGTACCGGCTTAGGGACGGCAGGTCTCTTAGAAGCAGGTGTAGACACAGTGGCTGTAGCAGGCCTGGAAGCCTGGGGCTGCTTCAGAGCTCTACGCACCTGAGCGTGTTTAGGAGTTGCAGCTGGCTTGGAAACCGGTGCTGGCTTGACAAACGCTGATCTGGGGGGTTTTTCTGGGCAATTCGATATCCAGTGTGATCCTGCCCCACAATACAGGCACAAATTGCTATTTTGTCTCCTGACACGCTCTTCAGGAGGTATGAGCTTCAAGTGTTTCTCATAGAAATCTCTGTAAATCAATGTCACTTGAGCCCCTGAGTCCAACAGAGCTTTAGTGTAGACTCCCTCCACTTGGATTGGCACAACAGGGGAAGGACCTATCAGCTGGTCAGGAAACTTGGTTGTAGTAACAGGAAGTTTAGACCCAGTTTGTTGTACCCTGGCCTTCTTCTTGGCCCTTGTAGGTTTTGGGTGTGCATTGCTTCCCCATGACGTAGGTCCGGATGCTAAGGGAGTGACTCTTTCAGTCCTGGCAGGCTCGGCAGTTGGCCAGACTTTGGGCCTTCTTGCCCTCTTAGTCCTGGCTTGATTTTTGGAGCTGGTTTCAACCTTCGGGCACCTGGTTTGCTCCTTTACCAGGACCCTCTGGAGTTTCCCGCCTGCAGGGCGGACAACAGTTTCTCCACAGCTTTTAGGAGTTCTTCGACCGGTTTCTTTTCAGCCCTCCCTTGTGGGCATTGAGCCCTGAAATGGCCGATTTCCCCGCAGCCAAAACATTTCTTTCTCGGGAGTGTGAGCATATTTCCTTCTTGCGGGTTCACTTGGAGACCCCCTGTTCGAGGCTACAGCAACCCCTTCAGTTCTGGTGTCCTTAGCCGACAGCAGCGTCATTAACTCCATCATTTGCAACATCTGAGTTTTTAAAGCCAGCACTTGAGTCTGTATGTCTGCCACACAGAGAGTTCCTTCTTCTGCGGTGAAAGCTGTGTGCGAAGCATTTGCAACCTTTTTAGCCTTAATCAAGGCCTCTTCTTCTCGGATAGCTTTGATCAGTTTGGAATAGGTCAGTCTCGTGCTCTGGTATCTAGTCTGAAATTTCAACATTATGGGATCCAGTGGGAGTGCTCCTTTGAAAATTTGATCCATCAAAGCTTTGCTTGCATGACTCGGTTCCATGCCCCCTTTAAGAATTACCTGATGGATGATTTTATCCAGCCGCCAGACATATGTGGACATTTCTTCTCCTTCCTTTTGATAGGTGTGAGAGAACTTGTGGATAAGCTCGGCACAATCCTCCACTCCCCCGAAATTTTCCTGTAAAGCTTCTAGATACTCCGCAGCAGTGCAGCCGGGCTTGTCCCTTTTTAGATTTCGAATGACATCTGAAGCAGGACCTCTTAGGCTCTCGATCAACCTTTGTCTCTTCACGGTGTCAGCAACTTCCCATTCTTCCACTGCTTGCACTGCCTGATCTATCCAAGTCTCAAAGTCCTCTTCTCCAGTTGGCACAGGGACCTTACCAGAATAAAACCGTAACTTGCGATATCCGTAATTTGGAGACGCAGCAGAGTTTTTGGCTAGTGTTTCCACCAGTTTCCCCATAGTGGTGAAAAATGTAGCAGGAGGGAACCCTGTAGTTGGGGTAACATCGGGAACATTCGCGTGATCACCACGTGGCTTACTTGGCTGGACCAGTCGAACTTCCACATCGTCGGTCAGCTTCACACTCGCGCCCTGAAAACACACTGGAACACCCTTTCTCCACTCAAAAAGAACATACGTGTGAGAGGTATCTTTGTTCTCTTTAATGTCCAGGATTAACCCCCGATGATCTGGCGTCAGCGCGGCCACGGCCTGGCGAATCTGATCTTCGGCCCAAGTGTCTGCAGGAATATCCATGACTATACACAATTCTAACTGACTACTGTGCTCCTCACATCACTCAGCAGCAGTGTCTGGATCCATATTTAACCCTTTAAATGCGGTTTTTCCAGAGACTGGATCCCAGAAACGAGCCCCCACGTGTAGCGCTCACTCCCGGAGGAGCCGCTGAAATTGAACCTCGGGTCAGTCTCCCCGCACTAGGGAATAAATATACTCCAGCACCGTCGTGGATTTTATAAATTATATAGTTTACTAGAATAAATGGCATATAATGAATAACACGGTATACGTATATATATTTACTAGGGATGCACCGATACCACTTTTTTAAGACCGAGTACGAGTACCGATACTTTTTAAAAGTACTCACCGATACCGAGTACCGATACTTTTCTTCAATGTCATGTGACGCTTTCCAATAAGAACAGACCATATAAAAATGCCCCCAGCTCACATGTATATCCCCCCGATATATATATATATATATATATATATATATTCATGGATTTGCCCCAGCTCACACATGGATATTGCCCCAGCTCACACATGGAGATTTGCCCCAGCTCACACATGGAGATTTGCCCCAGCTCACACATGGAGATTTGCCCCAGCTCACACATGGATTTGCCCCAGCTCACACATGGATATTGCCCCCCAGCTTATGGATTTGCCCCCCCAGCTCACACATGGTTATGCCCCCCAGCTCACACATGGTTATGCCCCCCAGCTCATGGATATGCCCCCCAGCTCATGGATATGCCCCCCAGCTCATGGGTATGCCCCCCAGCTCATGGATATGCCCCCAGCTCATGGGTATGCCCCCCAGCTCATGGGTATGCCCCCCAGCTCATGGGTATGCCCCCCAGCTCACTCATGGGTATGCCCCCAGCTCACACATGGATATGCCCCCCAGCTCATGGATATGCACCCCAGCTCACACATGGGTATGCCCCCCAGCTCATGGACCCCCCCAACGATACTTACCTTCCTGGGCGCCGCCGGGAATGTCTCCGCGCGCGCGCGCTCGTTGGAAGGACCCCAGCCGTGACCACGTGGGACCATGTGATCACGGCTGGGGTCCTTCCAACGAGCGCGCGCGGGGAAACTTTCCCCTGGCGTCACCCAGGAAGGTAAGTATGAGCGGAGAGCAGCTGCAGGGCCTGTCTGAATGCTCTATCTGCATTCAGACAGGCCCTGCAGCTGCTTAGTGTGTTTATACTTACCTTCCTGGGCGACGCCGGAATGTCTCCGCGTGTGCGCTCGTTGGAAGGACCCCAGCCGTGATCACATGGTCCCATGTGGTCGCGGCTGGGGTCCTTCCAACGAGCGCACGCGCGGAGACATTCCCGGCGGCACCCAGGAAGGTAAGTATCTCAGAGAGCTCCAGGGGCGGCTGTCCGAATGCCGATAGAGCATTCGGACAGCCGCCACAGCCCCTCGGATGCCGGCAAGCCGGCTCAATTCCGGCTTCCGGTATCGGAAAAAATATCGGGGGGTACTGCATGAGTACCAAGTACTCCTACAGTACCCAGTATCGGCCCCGATACCGATACTAGTATCGGTATCGGTGCAACCCTAATATTTACAGTACTTCGTAATGTGGGAAACGCGCAGCGGAAAAGAAATACAATGCTTCGTAATTCGAGAAACGCGCAGCGGAAAAGAAATACAATGCTTCGTAATTCGAGAAACGCGCAGCGGAAAAGAGAAAAATATATCTTTGTCCCCCTTTGTGGTTGGGGGGTGAGTCCCGTACAGGTTATGTCCCAAAGAATGTAGGTGTGTGCAGTGGCGACTCTAGGAACAATATTTAGGGGGGGCACAGAAGATACCGCAGTCAAAACTGGGGGGGCACTAATAATTTTCACCACTAAATCATACCACTGAATAAAAGTAAGGGCCCAATCACCTGGTGTGAGCTAAAACACCATCACTAAAGGAAAAATTTAGTGCGAGTCGCTAAACCTTACAGGGTTATTCAGAGAGAGGTGAAAATCAGGAGAATGACTGGAGAATGGAAAATTCTTGGTCAAAGAATCGGCTATTTTGACCTAGAATTTTCCATTCTCCAGTCATTCTCCTGCTTTTCACCGCTTTCTGAATAACCCTGTTAGTGCCTGACGACCTACTAACAGATCACCTTGACTGCAGTAGTCCATGAACAAGGTCGTTTGGTGCACGCTAGGGAAACTCTAAGACCCAAGTTGAGACCCAGCGCTAATGCGGTTGTGTACAGGATAGAACATTTTTTTCTTTTCCATACCTATCCCCCACCCTCACAAGCTTGAATATGAACACATCCAGTGAATAACCTCTCACCCCTGCATTATTAAAATCCTCCACGGTGGCCGTATCATCCATGTTTTGATGCACACATATATTAAGGCTGATGGGCATTGCATGATAAATGCCTCCCAGCAGCATGGTGAAACATTACACTGCATTTAATAGATCCAAAAGGAAGGCCAAGTGAGCGACAAAAATTTCCCTGCTACAGCATATAAACAATACATGTTTCAGGGCAAGACTTATCCATGTGTTCCTTTAAACATGGTCCACACAGTCACCCTAATAATCAACCGCTTACATACTATGAATAGCCCCCAGCATAAAATGTTTAAAATTAGGCAATATATTAGAATTAGGATATATGTGGATAAAGGATACATTTATAATAGAGCCGACTGCAACAGCAGCGACATTGCTGACCAGATCCATTACTATGGTGTATGGGGCCAAGAGAACACCTGTGTTGCATTCCTTTCAATTGCCTGTTAATTTTGGACGAGGACCTGTTTTTTCTGTTTTTTTGGAGTTAGCACCAGGGCTGAGCAGTAGGTAAAATGTTGCAATTAGTGCACCTCAAAAAATTTAGTGCTGGCACCAAGTGATCTGTAAAGATATCTAGCACTCCCCGTGTTAAGTATAGGACGCGGAAAGTACAGTAAACTCGCGGTACAAATCGCTAATAGCAACGGGCTAAGTGATTTTTCCCATTTGTAGCGGGAGGCAAACGATCTGTTGGTCAGGCGCTAGACTGAATTAACCTGGCGCTAACGCAAAATCACGCCGACGCAAGGGTTAGCTCACACCAGGTAATAGTGCCCTAAATAAGTATATATATAAATAAGATTACAAAACCCCAGAGTAATGTGATGCAATGATGCCTTTTTGTTGTACTAACCTGATACTTAAATTCAATATTTTATTTGACGCAATTTGGCAGTTTCCGCTGAATGTCTGATAGCTGCTTCAGCGACTCCACTTTTAGTAAATTACAGTGACCATTCGCTAAATAGGGAATTCACCTTATTTTCTGCAAAATAAATTCCCCGAAATGTGACGGAAAGCAGAGGATCTACAGATCATTAGACCCTTTAGATTCTAACTTCCATAATAACCCCTAAAATGCCTTAAACCCAGAGAAATGCAATAAAAATAATAAACAATGTGGCATTTAGCTACCCCTTAACCCCTAAAATGTCATTAATCAAGGAAAAAACAAATGTATACTGTGAGGGATGAAGCCTGCCCATTAACCCTTAATATACAACTAAACCAAGGCATAAACTAACGTAATACACAATGTAATGTATAGTCTGAAACATAGAAACATAGAAACATAGAAAGATGTCGGCAGATAAGAACCTTTCGGCCCATCTAGTCTGCCCAAACATTAACCATTTCACTGCTGAGCCATTTCAACCCTGTGAAAATGATTACCTTTAAGTGCACGTTTTTATTTGATGTTTTATGACTTTTACATCACACTGAATATGGTCATGTGGGGTATCATTGGAAAGGCCAGAATCTGCCCTTTCAAATGACACCTAGTTCATCCATATACGATGCATAGCTACGGAGATACATTGGACCGAAGACGTGTGGGAAGCTGGATGATGATTTTTGGTGGGGGGGCGCATGGGGGGGCAAGGAATAACCTAGGGGGGGCAATTGCCCCCCCTTGCCCCCCTGTAGAGTCGCCTATGGGTGTGTGTGTGTGATGGTACCCGGGTACAATATTCAACTGGCCAGTGAATTATTTATGAGGTATCTTCGACTAGTCAAGTTGGGGCCCTGTGGGTTTTTTAAACAAACAGCAGCGTGCTTTCTATTTTCACAACGGCCTGGAAGGCCTCTCACCCATCCGCCAGATACTTGGTGCTCCACTCGACCCAGGACGTCTCTCCGCTCAATTTTGACTGGGATTCTATGGGTTACCGGATCCGCTGTCTTGCTTTCCTTTAGCTGCTGCAAGATGTCCAGCTCACCGCCTGCACTCCCTGTCAGATCGATCTGCGGTGCTCCTAACTCGGGGTGCTCCAGCTCACTCGATATCAGCGTGGGTATTCTGGTGAATCACTGGGTCTTCCTCTTGTAAGGCTGAATAACCCGGTCTTTATCTCTGTCAGGCCCCAGCTGCGCTCCGGCCTGGTCACTGTCACGCTCTGCAGCACTGTGTCTTGCTTCTCTCACTCCCTGGCGCGCTCTGCCAGCTCTCTCCAAGAGGCTCAGGATGTCAGCGTCTGTGTGTAACGTTGGGAGCTTCCAGCCCTACCTGTGTGCTTGAGGGCAGCATGTATGATGCTGCTCGCTGACCAATGCCCGGTTTAAATGGAGACATGCAGGGAGGTGGTTGCATGAGGCGTGGCTTGAGTGGGGGGCGTGGCCTGGTGAAGGTCTTTAAAAACCCTCAGTGTATTCTCAGCAGTTGCCAGATCGTGGTTATCCATACCTGAGCTCCTTGTACCTGACTGCTATATTGAATTAACCCGTTATTGACCTTTGCTTGTTTCTGACTATTCTGCCTTCTGTTGCCCTAGACCATTTTCTTGTACTACGCCACTGCTCTGATATCGACCCGGCTATTCCATTTGACCATTCTGAACTCTGTATTCCTGATTCTGGCTCGGCTGACTACTCCCCGTGTTGTTAACCCTTTCTGTCTAGCTAGTTTACCTGGCCAATTCTAAGGACCAGACAGTTAGAGATCTTTCACGGCTACTCTGTTGGTAGCTTCTGGGCTCTGTGGAGTGTGGGGTGTTAAGTACTGCGTGGTGGGATCTGGGAACCGTGACATTACGATCTGGCCACTATGGATCCCGCAGACTTAACACAGCACTTGGCTAACTTTGTATCCAGACAGGATGAGCAGGATCATAGGATGGATCAGTTTGCTATTGCCTTACAAACTATCCTGACTCGTACGGCTCACCTGGAACCAGCTGGGGTTGCACCCCCGCTTGATATACCTGTGTCCCCTGTCGTTCAGACATCCCAGGTACACATGACCGCTCCTATGAGGTTTGACGGTACTCCCTCAGAGTGCCGGGGATTTTTGGTCCATGTGGATATTCATTTTAAATTAAATCCACAGATGTTTTTCTCTAACATTGCCAAAGTGGGGTTCATTATTAATCATCTGTCTGGCAGAGCATTGACATGGGCGACTCCGTTATAGGAGGCAGAGAAGCCTATCATACGGGATTATAAAGAATTCATAGCCGAGTTACAACGTACATTTAATCCTACCAGAAAGGCCACGGTAGCTGGCAAATCCTTGTTCCGCATACGTCAAGGGAACAGGACTGTTTCTGATTATGCCATAGAATTTAAAACCTTGATCTCTGATGTGAACTGGACAAATGAGACACTGGTTCTGGCTTTTATGGAGGGGTTATCAGAGTCATTGATGCATGAATTGGCTCCACGTAAACTACCTGAGGTATTGTGTGAACTCATTGATTATTGTATAGATCTGGATAATCAGATAAGGGACAGAAGGACTCCAAGAGAGAAGCCCAAGAGACCGTTACCTAGGTTGGCCCCTGTCTTTCAGGCACCACCAAGAGAGTTATCTCCTCCCTCTGAGCCTATGGAACTAGGCCGTACTAGGCTTACAGAGGAAGAGAGAACAAGGCGTTTTCATGAGGGATTGTGCCTGTATTGTGGTTTGGGGGGACATGTACGATTTCAATGTCCTACTCGTCCTAAAATGCATGATAAGCCGGAAAACTACCACACCTAAGGCAGCTGAGGAGACAGGCCTTGGGTGTGACGTGTATGTCTCCTGTCAAAGACACTAAACTTATGTTACCAGTATCCTTGGCTTGGGAGACCAAGACCACACATACTACCGCTTTTTTGGATTCTGGGGCTGCTGGCAACTTTATCGATGTTAACTACGCTTCTTCCATTTCTCTACCTCTGGTTGTAAGAGAGACACCCTTAGCCGTCAAAGCCATAGACGGCAGACCGTTATCCTGCCCTAGGATTACTCACGATACGGTTACAGTGGTTCTTACCACTGGTCTCTTGCATAAAGAAGAATCATATTTCAAGTTATCCATTCACCTTCCAATCCTGTTGTACTTGGTTTCCCTTGGTTGGTGGAACATAATCCTGTTATTGATTGGGCTAAGGGAGAGATACTGTCTTGGAGTCCTGCTTGTTTTGGGACTTGTTTAATACCCATCCAGCATGTCGGTGCCCTGAACACACCCACAGCTCCTCCATTGTCTACAGAGGTTCCTGACCAATATGCCGACCTCAGGGCTGTATTTGATAAAAGAGAGGCAGAGAAACTGTCTCCACATAGACCATATGATTGTGCCATACATATTCATCCTGGTACCATGCCTCCTCGAGGCAAAGTATATCCTCTTTCCATAAAGGAGAACCAAATTATGGAAGAGTACATAAAGGAGAATTTGGAGAGAGGTTTTATCCGACGTTCCTCTTCTCCAGCAGGGGCTGGGTTCTTTTTTGTGTCTAAAAAAGAGGGAGATTTACGCCCGTGTATCGATTATAGGGGGCTTAACAAGATCACCATTAAGAACGTGTACCCTATCCCTCTCATATCAGAACTGTTCGACAGGTTAAGGGGGTCAGCAGTATACACAAAACTTGATTTAAGAGGAGCTTACAACCTGATACGTATAAAAGAGGGGCATGAGTGGAGAACAGCATTTAACACCAGGAGTGGGCATTATGAATACTTGGTCATGCCTTTCGGTCTTTGTAATGCTCCAGCGGTATTCCAGGATTTTATTAATGATGTGCTCAGAGATTTCTTACAAACCTTTGTTATAGTATACCTAGACGATATATTGATTTACTCTCCCGATCTGAAAACCCACCATGCACATGTCAGACAGGTATTAGCAAAATTACTGGACAATGGTCTTTATTGCAAACTAGAGAAGTGTTTATTCGACATTACTACTGTGAAATTCCTTGGGTATATTATCACTCCAGAAGGTTTTGAGATGGATCCTTCTAAACTCACGGCCATCTCAGAATGGCCTCTCCCTCAAGGTCTCAAGGCCATACAGAGGTTTCTGGGGTTTTCCAACTATTATAGGAGATTTATCAAGAATTATTCCACTGTAGCCTCCCCTATCATTAATATGACACGTAAAGGTCTGAAGAACCAGATCTGGTCTTCTCAATCCAAACAAGCATTCGAAGCCCTCAAACAAGCTTTCACTTCCGCTCCCGTGTTACGGCATCCTGATCCCAGGATTCCGTTTGTTCTTGAGGTTGATGCTTCCGAGATAGGCATTGGGGCTGTCCTGTCTCAAAGAGAATCTCCAGGAAAACCTCTACATCCTTGTGGGTTCTTTTCAAGAAAATTATCACCAGCAGAACGCAATTATGATATCGGTAACAGAGAATTGCTTGCTATTGTGTCTGCCCTATCAGAGTGGAGACATTTGTTGGAAGGTACTCTTGACCCTTTATTGATAATTACTGATCATAAGAACCTTACGTACATCGGGGATGCTAAACGTTTGAACGCGAGACAGGCCAGGTGGTCATTGCTACTGTCTCGGTTTAATTTTGTATTGACTTACAGACCAGGTGACCGCAATGTAAAGGCTGATGCCTTATCTCGTCAATATGACCCGTATGAATCTAATACACAAGACCACAATCCTATAGTTCCTCCTGAATGTATTGTGGCTTCCACAGTCTTGTCTGTCTCCTCGCCTTTCCTGGAACGCCTCCAGGCAGTTCAAGTAGGGGCTCCACCTGACAAGCCTCCAGATATGTTGTTTGTACCTGAAGAGGAAAGACAAGAATTACTCATAATGTTTCATGATTCTAAACCAGCAGGTCATCCTGGTATTACTAAGACTCTTACCAGTATCTCCAGACAGTTCTGGTGGCCCACCATGCGACAGGACGTACGTCTGTTTGTTTTGGCTTGTCAAGTCTGTGCCAGAAGCAAAACCAGTAAATCCTTGCCTGTCGGTCTATTGCAGCCTTTACCCATGCCGAAGAGGCCTTGGTCTCATCTATCTATGGATTTTATTGTGGACTTGCCGAAGTCCAAGGGTCATACTGTGGTTCTGACAGTTGTAGACCGCTTCTCCAAAATGGCTCATTTTGTCCCTCTACCTAAGCTTCCTACAGCCAAAGAACTGGCGGTTGTATTTGCTAGAGAGATTGTACAAATACATGGGGTTCCATCTGAAATAGTCTCTGACAGAGGAGCCCAGTTTGTCTCTCGTTTCTGGAGGGGTTTCTGTGCATAGATGGGGGTGCGATTGGCCTTTTCTTCAGCATATCATCCACAAACCAATGGGGCAGCAGAGAGGGCAAATCAGGGTCTCGAGCAGTACATACGTTGCTTTACCACACAACAACAAGACAATTGGTCGGAGTTGTTGCCCTGGGCTGAGTATGCACGTAATAACGCCGTTAACGAGACCACTGGCCACTCTCCTTTTTCTGCCATCTATGGTTTTTTCCCTCCGGCTCTACCGCTTCAGTTTACTGAACAGGTCATCCCGGCTCTCGATGACCATCTCACTCAACTGCAAGAGATTTGGAGACAGATTCGAGAAAATATGGAGCGCAATGTTGCTGTCCAGAAACGCAAGGCTGACAGGCATAGGTTACAAGCTCCCTCCTATAACGTGGGGGATAGAGTTTGGTTGTCCACTAGGAACGTGAAGTTGCGGGTGCCTTCTATGAAAATGGCACCTCGGTTTATAGGTCCATATAGGATCATTCGCCGCGTTAATCCTGTGGCTTATGCTCTTGCCCTTCCTAAACATCTTCGCATGCACAACGTCTTCCACACCTCCCTACTGAAGCCATTGTTGTGTAACAGGTACACGCGGGTCGTTCCTCCTCCTCCAACTATTCAGGTTGATGGTGAATCTGAGTATGAGGTTAGGAGGATTTTGGATTCTAGGCTGTGCAGGGGCGCTCTGCAGTACTTGGTCGATTGGGTGGGTTATGGTCCAGAAGACCGGTCCTGGATTCCAGCTTCCGACATGTCTGCCTCTAGGTTGGTCAGGGCGTTCCATGCCTCACACCCCGATCGCCCTGGTGGTCGTCCTGCCGCTCGTCCTGTTGGTCGTCCGGTGGTCTCCCGTGGAGATGGGGGTACTGTAACGTTGGGAGCTTCCAGCCCTACCCGTGTGCTTGAGGGCAGCATGTCTGATGCTGCTCTCTGACCAATGCCTGGTTTAAATGGAGACAGGCAGGAGGTGGTTGCATGAGGCGCGGCTTGAGTGGGGGGCGTGGCCTGGTGAAGGTCTTTAAAAACCCTCAGTGTATTCTCAGCAGTTGCCAGCTCGTGGTTATCCATACCTGAGCTCCTTGTACCTGACTGCTATATTGAATTAACCCGTTATTGACCTCTGCTTGTTTCTGACTATTCTGCCTTCTGTTGCCCTAGACCATTTTCTTGTACTACGCCACTGCTCTGATATCGACCCGGCTATTCCATTTGACCATTCTGAACTCTGTATTCCTGATTCTGGCTCGGCTGACTACTCCCCGTGTTGTTAACCCTTTCTGTCTAGCTAGTTTCCCTGGCCAATTCTAAGGACCAGACAGTTAGAGATCTTTCACGGCTACTCTGTTGGTAGCTTCTGGGCTCTGTGGAGTGTGGGGTGTTAAGTACTGCGTGGTGGGATCTGGGAACCGTGACATTGTGTCCCACCCACTTCCTGTGTCCGCTCCCAAAGCATGCCGGGAAATGTAGTCCCAATGTTCAGTGTCTCACATCGCACTTGTCTCCCTCCGGTGGCCAAAAACAAGTACTACAACGGCAGGGGATTTAAAACCAGCGCTACAATATCAACTATGGAATTGATCTGAACTTACAATACAAGTAATAGTCAGCAAAGGACTTTATCAAACAAATTAATTTCGTTTCACTGTTTAATTTGACTCAAATACTAAATCTGTGACACAGCTTAAAATTTAACCCTAGCTTTTCTTTTAACAGCAAAATTTGATTAATTGGGGTTTTATTTAGTGATCCAAAATTCGAATTGATATCAACTATCGAATTGATATATGAAATTCAAATCGATCCGAAACGAAATTAGTTACGAAATTCCAAAAACTAAATTATTTCAAAACATAACGAAATGAAACTAAACAAAACGGATTTTTCAGCCATGCACATCCCTAGTGATCTGGACACAATGCCCTTTTTTTTTTTTTTTTGAGAAAGTATTTTACCAGGAAGGATACATTGAGATTTCTCTCGTTTTCAGTATGTCCTGGGTGGCGAGTATGTACCGTTAGGTGTCTTGCCCAAGGACACTTACTGGAGAGGTGCTCGCTGGGATCGAGCCCATGTCTCCACAGGCTCTCTCCACGCAGAGCAGTGATGTAACCTCTACTCCACCCAGCTGGTACCTTTTAGGAGCAGTAATCTGCAAGTGCGCGCTCGCCGAATTACCGCACCCTGTAACCGGCCTGCGCGATCGGCAATATTACAGAAGAAGCGCAAGACATTTTATGGCAAGTGCTAATACGACGAGCGTTGACCGCGCGACACACATAGGACTCTGTCCACGGGATCTTGTAAAGGGGATGTCACATTGAGAAAGATCTGGCGGGGCGTGACCGGAGGTCGAGGTGAGCGGCTGCGAGTTTAATTTGATGATTTTATGGCTCTCCTGGAAGAATTTTCCGCTCACTCTCGCCTCCTGACTGCAGACGTTTACCTGCGTTCCGGCGGACAGGATTCCCGCGGTGTGCCTTCACTCTGAACTCTGAACTCAATGTTCTTGAACCCAGGACATACTTGAAAACGAGAGAAATCTCAATGTATCCTTCCTGGTAAAATCCTTTATAAATAAATAAATAAACTGCCTTATCCTCTTCTGCCTCCGTGCGGCCTAGCTCCGGCAGCCATCTTCCCTGGTTACCGGCTCCACCCCTGCTGCTCTTTCCTGCCTCCTGAAGCACCAGTCGGTATGCTGACTTCAGGGGTGATGATGGGCCCACGCTCCCCTCTCAACTCAGCTCCGGAACGGGACTCAGGATGCCATACGTGGTGGTCTTGCTGCCGGCTGGATGGCGCTCTGGAGGGGCTGATGGCTGGAGACCTGCATGGGGCTGACCCTCTGCTGGACGCCTCGGATGACTTGCCGCTACCAGGGGTGATGTAGCCTGGGCGATCAGAGCTATCCATGCCCTGTTCTGGCTGGTCGACTTTCTTTGGAGGAGTAACGGCAGACTGTTCGGCGGATCATCCGATGCATTTGGAGGTTTATCTGATCGAATCGGCGGTTTATTGAATGCGTTTGGCTGGTCGATTCAGAGCATTTCGGGGACCCTGCGGTGAATGCTGAATTGGCAAATCGCAGGGTTGGCAAATTGAACTCGCCAAAGTGCGCCGAACAAGAGACGAAATGTCGAAGCCATTTCAGTGCTCTCTGAATGACCCCTTAAATGGCATCATAGTCAGAAGACTATGACTAAAACGAAATTAAAATGTGATCAAAATTAACATTGAAAATAAAGGATAATAATTTTGTGAGGCCTTTGTTCCGGCCTAGTGTTTGTGCAGCAAGACAGCGAGGAGAGGGCCCGGGCGCCCGGCTATAATTTACACATACACAGTGCTTAGTGTAAAACCCTTCTTATAGAATAGGATTAATCCAGATTTACCAAACTGTGCAATTATTATTATTATTTATATAGCGCCAACAGTTTCCGCAGCGCAATAAGGAATGGAGAGGAAAAATATACGTTTATTTTAAGAACACTGAGGAGCAGCAGCAGCAGCACTAGTGGCCTGCCCTCCGGTGGGTCTCTGCTCATACGGTTTAGCTTGATGGTGCCGTTACAGGGGAGTCATTTTTAAACCAGTCTGATATCACCCACGGAGGGCGGCCAGTACCGAAAAAGAAAGGCAGCCTCGCTGCACAAGAGGAACTGCAACCCCTCATGACTATTTTGGCCTTGTCACTCAGGAGGGTATAGCTGGTACCTCTCTAGGCATCTCAATTAAGGGGTGCATATTTGGTTTAACCCTATATGCTCATAAACTTACTACATTGTATAACTCATTCTGCCGCTTTGTGCTACAATGTAACTACATAACCCACCATTGTGACATGTTAAAAGAGCTAAACTGGCCTGGCTGGAATCCAGACGCAGCCTTCACCTTTCCAACCTGGTGTTTAAGAGCTTTTCTGGGAAGCTACCACCCTACCTGAATAGACTGCTTCCCCCAGCAGTTCCCTCATCCTATAACCTCAGATCCAGGACCAGCACCTTACTTACAATACCACAATACAAAAAGAAAGTGTCTCGATCCTCATTTACCTACAGAGCACCGCAATTATGGAATAACCTCCCAGACACCATCAAATCTTCCGCCAGTCTAAAGTCACTCAAGAGCTCCCTATTTGAAAGGTATTTTAATATGATAGGTAGTGTGAATCCACCCCCCCCCCCATTATAAGTGTCAAACCCTGCAAGTCTTTTACTTGCATAGGATGTTAGCCTGTGGAATTTAGCCATTTCCTTTGTGTGCAGGAAGGGGTGTGTGAACAGTGGATGCTAGAAAAGTGTATGCTAGAAAAAGCCATCTCTGAATCAATATAGTAATTTTTGACTCACTGTTGGTTAAACTCTGACGTAGAAATGTATCTGTATGCTGATTGGCTATAAGTTCTTTGAAATCTAATAAAAGACCTGTCTAAGGAAGGATATTTCAGACAGGACTGACGCTACATTGCTTTGTGGCTGATTTTGTTGTCTCTCGCCATGGTGCAGCGCCGCACCCTGTTTTCAACTTTGATATATGAGAAGAAACTTGAAAAAGGTTTATTGAAATTTCATAAATGGTAATTATTATAGGGAGTTTGTTTTGTTTGCTTTAAATCCGAATTTATCAGTTGTTGTCTGAAGTGGGATTTGCCATTCAGATGTATCCTTATATTTAAGTGTATCTTTACATTTGAATGTATTCTTACATTTGCTTGTTCAGATTTTGCGAACTTGCCTCCAGGCTTGGTTTCCTTGAAGTTAAAGCTATGGTTCAGAGCTTGTTGATTTTTTTTTTTAATTTTTTTTTTTTTTTTTTGGTGCAAGGTTGGACTCTTTGTCTTGATTTGTTTTTGTCATTTTATGTATTGTAGTAAAGGAAAATCGTTTGAGGACCTCACGTGTGTTTGAACTCGCCCGCTGTGTTGAGTATTTGTATTTGCTGGAAATTGAACTCATAAAAAAAGAAACGAGATGTTTCTAGTTGTTTTGTCTCCGTTCTGTGTCTATCTTGTACTTCAATTCTGGTGTTTCTGGGTCGTCCATATCTTGTAATTGTGAGAATTTTCTTTTAACTGATTAGATTTTCTTCTTGTATATCAACTGATTTAATCTCCCATTGAGAGACAGTTTTTTTTTCCTCTTAATTTTTTATTTTTATTTTCTTGCGCGCTGCTGCCATTTTTTTCTTTATTTTTTTTGCTGCATGTGTTTGCGCGCTGATTCTAAAGGATTTGCTAACTGTTTTTTCTTTCAGATTGCATGTTTGTTTTTGTTTTATTTTTTATTTTGTTTCTGGCCATTGATTGCGTCTGTTTATTTAAATGTTTGTCTTTACTAACTATTAATATATGTGTTTATCTTTGATGTTTTGTATTTCGTAGTTTTGATATTATGTTTTTTATATGTAATTTATGTATAGGGACTGCTTTTCGTAAACCAGGTTTCTTTGTTTCTGTGTCATTACTGCCTTGCCTCGTGTAAAAAAAAAAAAAAAAAGGCTCAGGAAATGGAGACGACAATAGGGCTTTACTTTTACAGTGACTTTCAAAAGCACCTGCTAACTTTTTTTCTCTTTCTCATACATTCATTTTTTCTCTCTTTGTTCTTTTTTTATTTAATTAAAAAAAACTCTTTATTTGTAATGTATAATGTTATTATGTGTTTGTATAAGGACTTTTTTTTCTGTGAATGCTAGTAGTCTTTTAGCAGTGCAAGTTGGATAATGGAATATGTAGTTATTTTTGTTGTTCTGTGAGTATCTATTTGGGATAATTGAACAGTATATACAAATGACATGTGTCTAATGCCTTGAATGACTGTAGTAGCAGTTGAATTCTGGAGCTGTTAGTGCTTTATAAAACTAACTGTTGTGGAATTGGGCGTGGTTTGAGTGCTTCGGCGTGCGTACAGTAGTGGAATAAAAGAAAGTAATTATGGGAGCTGGATTTACTGTAAATGGATTATAAATTGATGTATGATATATATATAAAAAAAATTAGTGTATCAAGGTGATGGGCTCAAAGTTGTACATTTTCCCAAGAGAGGCGTGGTCCGTTATTTTCCTCTGGTCTTTGTTTGAGTCCAGCACTAAGGGATTGACCGCACCTTAATATAGGTTATAGGTTTTGCCAAAATGGCTGACTGAGATCATTTACAGTTTTGTAACTTGTATAATGGAATATATATGTAGGTTCATGTTTAGTTGTTTGGAATCTAAGAGGATGAAGTGATATAAAGCTGAAAGATTTGAGTGAAGGTTTAAAGGAAAGCGCCTACAGGTTTAGTAGCGCTGTACAAAGGAATTTAGGCAGATTTCAAATAAGAGAAGGTGGTTTTTTGGTTTTATTTTAGTTGACTAAGGAAGATGGAAGGTTGTAGTTTGGTATCTGAGTATTGTTTGATTTGTTTTCTTTTTCTGCAGTGGTAGCCAGATGTCTAGTATTATTTTTTTTGCTGTCTGATGTTTTTGTCTTTTGGTGTGAAGTGCAATAGCGTATAACTTTGCCTCCATTGAATATTCTTGGAGGGAATAAAACAGCTTGTAAAATAGCTGCACAAACACCTCACGTTTGAATGTTTGTTTTTAACCAATATTCTTAAAAAAGATTATTGATGTTTATTAAGAATCTTTTTCTCTGAGTTTCCTCTGAGAACTTTGTGCTAATTAACGCGTCAAGTTTTAAACATGCCCTTCTATACTTTCTTTCCCAGTTCATGATATTTTTGTTGTGTTTTTTTATTTGAATTGAAGTTCACATTCTTTTCCTACAGGGTTATCCAAAGAGATTCGAATTGCTTGAGAAAGGTAACCGAACGTTGAAAATCAGCGTTCGGTTACCTTTCCTGGCCATTCGGCTATCCAGAGAGCAGGCAATTCGCCAAATCCTGTCGAATTGCCTGCACATACGGTGCCTGTTCGGTCCCTGTTCGAGGGCAGTGAAATCCCCATGAAAATGCACTGCTTCGGCTATTCAGAGAACACAAACCAGCAGTGAAAGGTTCCCCTAATGCCCTGCCATTCGGTGGTTTAATTCGGCAAATTTATTCAGGAGAATCCCATAGGCTTCAATGTTAAAAATATTCCCGTTTTAATCCAATATCTAATAAACCGTTCATTATAAAATTCTGCAGCAAAAAGTCTCTTTATTTATAGATTTTTTAGGATACTTTAAGCATTTTTCTGAATTTTTTTAAAAAAAAATTAAAAGTCCGATTTTTTTTTTATTTTTTTTCAGTTTACTTATTTTTTTTTGTAACAGCCCTCTTTATTATCATTCCCTGGACCTCCTGTGAAAATTTCAGACATTTTCGCTCAGTAGTTTCTTTGCAAACAGCGTTTCATTTTCCCAGATTCATACAAATGGTTTTTCTAATTTATTCACTGCCTCCTCTACGTCACAGCTGCTTCGGCTCTGTGTGATTCGGCTCCTGTTCGGCTCCTGTTCGGCTTCTCTTCGAAGGTTAATCCAGATGTTTTTGCTTGTTTTCATAGTGCATTCGGTGAGTTTTCGTCGGGTTTGCGGCAGCTTTTCCCTGCAATTCGGGGACCCTGTGGTGTTTGCTGAATACACCGCAGGGTCACCGAAATGCAATCGGCAAAAGGAACCGAATTGAAGAGAACGAAAAGTCACCGAACGTGCGGTGACTTTTCGAATCTCTTTGGATAACCCTGCATGTCTCCTCCATTTTGTCTCACTCATGACCCCTCCTCTCCTCCGTGTTGTCTCACTCATGACCCCTCCTCTCCTCCGTGTTGTCTCACTCATGACCACTCCTTTTCTTTGTGTCCAAAGAAATGTGTTGCATTTTTTTCTCCATTTTAAAAGTATTTTAACCATATGAATTTTAAAGTTTTTGACAGGTTAATAATACATTTTTTTCCCAAGTTTTTACTTTAGGTGAAAATTACTGTCACGTATCCCCCTGAATACCAGAATAGTGGTCCCTATACGTAGACCGATCTCTAACCTTCCGATCCTTGAATGGTCGGCACAACTAGACAGATAATTAACCAGACAATATACAAAAAAGGGTAAACACCAGACAGATGTGCAGAATAGAGTATTCGTTCTCCCTAGGACTCCAGAAACAGAAAAGGTAGTCTGCTGTATATATATGGTTACACACAGACTACCACAGGAGCCAAGGCTGTTTAGGAGCAGAGGCGTAACGGAGTAGTTGCCAACGCTAATGGACATATACAATGAGGTTCGTTTGTCAATGCCAGGAGTCATACACAGGGGTGATTCGTTTGCCAATGCCAGGAGTCATACACAGGAGTGATTTGTTTGCCAATGCCAGGAGTCATACACAGGGGTGATTCGTTTGCCAATGCCAGGAGTCATACACAGGAGTGATTCGTTTGCCAATGCCAGGAGTCATACACAGGGGTGATTCGTTTGCCAATGCCAGGAGTCATACACAGGGGTGATTCGTTTGCCAATGCCAGGAGTCATACACAAGAGTGATTCGTTTGCCAATGCCAGGAGTCATACACAGGGGTGATTCGTTTGCCAATGCCAGGAGTCATACACAAGGGTGATTCGTTTGCCAAAGCCAAGGCTCATATACAGAGGATCAATAAATTGGTTGGAAGCAGAAAGTCAGTAACTGACAACACCAGACACACGAGAGCTCTGCGGGAAAATGATACCACGTCAGGGCACCGGTGAACTAGTGAAGCCGGGTTTTAAACCCGGCGGGTCCGCGTCATACGCCAGGCTCCGCCCCCCGGCGTCCCACGTGAGCGCACCCGGTGGCGTTATATTTCGGCGCCTGGCCAGCGAGCAGCGAGGAAGCTGCTGCCAGGCGCCCCAGAACAGTGTAATCCGTGACAGAACCCCCCCCTCAATGGGCGGCCACTGGACGACCCCCAGGGGCACGGGAGTGCGCCAAATAGAAGGCCTTCACCAACCGAGGGGCATGGACCTCCGCAGCCGGAATCCAAGAACGATCCTCCGGACCGTAACCCACCCAGTCGACCAAGTACTGTAAGGACCCCCTAGACATCCTGGCATCCAGAATGGCCTTAACCTCGAACTCCTCCTCGCCCTCCACAGAGACAGGAGGAGGTGGAGCACGGGCCTTGGTGTACCGGTTACATAACAACGGTTTCAAAAGGCTCACGTGGAACACATTGTGTATCCTGATATGGGGGGGCAATGCCAAAGCATAGGAGACTGGGTTGAGTCGCCGCAGAATCCTATAGGGACCGATATATCTAGGTGCCAACTTCATGGAGGGCACTAAGAGCTTGATGTTCTGGGAAGAAAGCCAAACCCTGTCCCCAACCTGATACACAGGTGCTTGCCTTCTATGTCTGTCAGCCTTAATTTTCTGGATAACACTGCTTTTCTCTAGTGCCTTTTTAACTCTCTCCCAAGTCTCCCTCAAGGACGCTAAATGTTCATCTAAAGCAGGTATTGTGGTATCCGGAAACGTAGCAGGGAGTACGGGAGGATCGAACCCATAAACAGTGAAAAAAGGGGAATGTCCTGTGGATTCACTTACTGCACTGTTCAAGGCATACTCTGCCCATGGTAGCAGATCTGACCAGTTATCTTGTTGTTCTGATATAAAACATCTGAGATACTTCTCTATGTTTTGATTGGCGCGTTCTGCTGCTCCGTTAGTCTGGGGGTGATAGGCCGAAGAGAAGGATAAGTCTATCCCCACATTCTTACAGAACCCTTTCCAGAATCTGGAGACAAATTGGGTACCCCTATCGGAGACAATCCCAAGAGGAATACCATGTATGCGGACCACGTTGTTTATGAAAATAGGCACCAGTTCGGCTGCCGAAGGTAGTTTACGAAGAGGAACATAGTGACCCATCTTGGAGAACCGATCTATGATAGTAAGTATTACTGTATTCCCTCTTGAATCAGGTAATTCCACTATGAAATCTATTGCCAAATGTGACCATGGTCGTTCTGGGATCGGCAGAGGCTGGAGTAGACCAATGGGTGCTGTTTTGGGATTTTTATGTCTTGTGCATACCTCGCACACGGCTATGTAATCTTTTACATCTCGGCGCAACGTGGGCCACCAGAAGACCTTACTGATGCTGGCCACCGTTTTGGTAATTCCCATATGCCCAGAGGTTTTATTATCATGATAAACGTTTAGTAATTCTACCCTTTCACTTTCAGGTACGAAGAGTTTCGCGGGGGTTTCCCCTCAGGAGCTGATCCCTGAACTGTTTGCAGCCTTTTCATCAAGGGAGACGAGACGTTAATCGTGGTAGCGGCTATAATCCTTTCTTGGGGTACAATGGGATGCTGATCTTGGATGTTATGTTCATAGGACTCATGCTGTCTTGATAAAGCGTCTGCTTTAACGTTTCTGGACCCAGGTCTATAGGTTAATACATAATTAAAGCTTGAAAGAAACAATGACCACCTTGCTTGTCTGGAATTTAACCGTTTGGCATCTCCAATGTATGTGAGATTTTTATGATCAGTAATTATAATGATGGGGTCTTTAGACCCTTCCAGCAGGTATCTCCATTCTGCCAAGGCCGATATGACCGCTAATAACTCTCTGTTTCCTATATCATAGTTTCTCTCTGCCGGGGAGAGTTTCCGGGAATAGAAGCCGCATGGATGCAAGGGTTTGTCGGGTGCCTCCCTTTGGGACAATATTGCACCAAGACCTATTTCGGAGGCGTCAACTTCCACTTGGAACGGCAGAGCCGGATCTGGATGTCTGAGAACAGGGGCAGTAGTAAACGCTTGTTTGAGTGCCTCAAAGGCTTGACTGGCTTGGGGTGTCCATTTCTGAGCACCCACCCCTTTCTTTGTCATAGCCGTGAGGGGAGATACCAAAACTGAAAAGTCTTTAATGAACCTCCTATAATAGTTAGTGAATCCTAGAAACCTCTGGATGGCTTTCAGCCCTTGGGGTAGAGGCCAGTCTAGGATCGCTGTAAGTTTCTTAGGATCCATCTGGAAACCTTCGGGAGTTATTATGTAGCCAAGGAAATGTACTGTTCTTATGTCAAATAAACATTTCTCTAGTTTACAATACAACCCAGCCTCCAATAGTTTTTTCAGTACTTGTCTCACGTGAACATGATGGGTTACAATATCAGGGGAGTAAATCAGGATATCATCCAGATACTATAACAAAAACACTTGCAGGAATTCCCGTAAGGTATCGTTTATGAGGTCTTGAAAAATGGCTGGCGCGTTGCATAAACCAAAGGGCATCACTAGATACTCGTAATGTCCACTTCGTGTATTAAAAGCCGTCATCCATTCATGCCCTCCTTAATCCTTACTAGGTTGTAGGCTCCGCGTAAATCGAGTTTCGTATAAACATTGGCCCCCTTAATCGATCGAATAATTCGGTGATGAGAGGTATGGGATATGCGTTCCTTATGGTTATCCTGTTCAAGCCTCTATAATCTATGCAAGGCCGCAGATCTCCCTCTTTTTTGGAGACAAAAAAGAAACCCGCTCCTGCAGGAGAGGAGGAGCGTCTGATGAATCCTCGGTCTAGATTCTCCCTTATGTATTCCTCCATAACATTGTTTTCTTTTTGGGACAAGGGGTAGACATGTCCCCTAGGAGGCATAGTACCGGGGAGTAAGTTTATAGCACAGTCGTACGGGCGGTGTGGCGGTAGGACCTCAGTCCTGGACTTAGAGAAGACCTCCTTTAAATCCAGATAATGGTCAGGAACTTCTGTGGATAAAGGAGGGGCTGTGGCAACATTGAGGCTACCGATTAAGTCGACCTTGCCCAGACAATTCGACTGACAATGAGGGCTCCAGTTTTTTATGTCTCTTTGGACCCAATCAATAACCGGGTTGTGTTTTACCAAGGCTCATATACAGAGGATCAAAAAATTGGTTGGAAGCAGAAAGTCAGTAACTGACAACACCAGACACACGAGAGCTCTGCGGGAAAATGATACCACGTCAGGGCACCGGTGAACTAGTGAAGCCGGGTTTTAAACCCGGCGGGTCCGCGTCATACGCCAGGCTCCGCCCCCCGGCGTCCCACGTGAGCGCACCCGGTGGTGTTATATTTCGGCGCCTGGCCAGCGAGCAGCGAGGAAGCTGCTGCCAGGCGCCCCAGAACAGTGTAATCCGTGACAATTACCCATGCATGCCAACTTTGCTCAAGCTAGATGGAAGATTATGCGATACCAATATTGATAAAGATGTTGGAATTGAAGGAAATTTACTCAAACACATTATCATTTCACATTGCAATGTTACATCAACCGGATAATAAGGAATTATCAGACACCAGGCAATAAAACAATCTAATTATCGACAACTCATCAATAAATCATGCTATTTGTAGAAGATCATTGATTTGGAAATACAACTTAAGACATGTCAGTTTTACAAAACTGTTATTTTCAACCAATAAGACAGAAGACAAAGAAAGAAGATAATGTATTTTTATATTCTGATGTCGTCTAAGTAATAATTATTTTGTGTCTTTTATTATTTTATATTTTGTTATTTTTGTTGTTTAGTTACAATCAATATTGTTCAAAATTCCCTGACACATTTAGGATTATTGAAGATCACATCCAATTAAAATTAGAGTTCATTAATGTATTTAGGAACATATAATTTAATGCATTTGCATAAATACGTTTCATGACATATATAGTGGTAAATGGAAAGTTTTAATTCGATAAAATTAATGCTGTTTTTAATTTTTTTTATTTTTTTTATTTCATTTGAGGATTGGTGTGTTTTATAAACGCCAGGTTTGTTTCACAACACCGAACAAGACTGAATAGGATAGTAATTAAAAAATAATAATAAAAAAAATATATATATTTAATAAAAGGGTGGAATATGCACTTCGGCTATTTCCCTTTTGAGCCAAAGTTGCGTATATATATTTTTCTCTAACAATGAGTCAGAAGTAGTATAATTTTTTTATTGCGTGAGGCCGACAGGCTTCGCGGGGACATTTTGAAATTTATTATCTGTGTCTCTTCTTGTGTAAATTAACATTTTTATTGTTTTCGTGCATTTGAGAGTGACAATGAATGAATGGATGTATATGATTAGCGGGGTATACCATATTTTCTTTTCTTTTTTATTTTCTTTATTGTTGCTAAAACCATATCACATCATCAAGAAACCTGACAGTCACAATGACTGCATATGGAACGAATCATGGACATTTTGTGTCAAGGTCAAAGGTCACAGGTAATAAGCAACCAGCGCAAAGAGACAGCTTGTTCAGGAGTCCCTATGGTGGGAGCTCTGATGACATTCAATGATTATGCGTCTCAAGCTGGGATGTTGAAAAAAAGACCACACCCTGATCTCGCACTGTGGACTATGGTATTAGATTATGGAATATTATTTTTTTTATTTAATCCCCTAGATAAGTGTGAGAAAGGATTTAATTTGTGAAAATGAGAATGTATTTCTTGAATGTGTGTATGAATGCAGGTGTATATGCGTTTTGTGGAGTGAAGCTGAACATAGGAAAACACACAGATATAGATCTGACTCATGTTGATTTATTAGATAAATGAACTTTTACATTCAAGTTATTATACTTTTCTTGTTCGGTGAATTATATTTTGGGAAATGGGAATAAATAGTTATTTAATGTCTAGATTAGGTATTTTTGCCTACGCTCCAAATGTGGTTCGCTGGAAGAGTGAATCTAGATAGATAAGTGTATTTTATGCTCATAAAGGGCATCCTTGGGGATTCCTTTTCGTATATCGTACAGGTATTAGGCGAGGATACTATGGCCCCAGGTATAATTAGTTTAATTGTCTAGTTTGTTTCATCCCTTTTTGTGATCACGATTGTATATGTGATCAATGAGACGATTGAAAGGTATTTTAATATGATAGGTAGTGTGAACCACCCCCCCCCCATTATAAGTGTCAAACCCTGCAAGTCTTTTACTTGCATAGGATGTTAGCCTGTGGAATTTAGCCATTTCCTTTGTGTGCAGGAAAGGGTGTGTGAACAGTGGATGCTAGAAAAGTGTATGCTAGAAAAAGCCATCTCTGAATCAATATAGTAATTTTTGACTCACTGTTGGTTAAACTCTGACGTAGAAATGTATCTGTATGCTGATTGGCTATAAGTTCTTTGAAATCTAATAAAAGACCTGTCTAAGGAAGGATATTTCAGACAGGACTGACGCTACATTGCTTTGTGGCTGATTTTGTTGTCTCTCGCCATGGTGCAGCGCCGCGCCCTGTTTTCAACTTTGATATATGAGAAGAAACTTGAAAAAGGTTTATTGAAATTTCATAAATGGTAATTATTATAGGGAGTTTGTTTTGTTTGCTTTAAATCCGAATTTATCACTATTAACATACCTCAATACAGAATGCGCCTGTAAACATGTAACATGGTGACTATATACAGAATGCACCTGTAAACATGTAACATAGTGACTATATACAGAATGCACCTGTAAACCTGTAACACAGTGACTATATACAGAATGCGCCTGTAAACATGTAACACAGTGACTATATACAGAATGCACCTGTAACATGTAACATAGTGACTATATACAGAATGCACTTTTAAACATGTAACACAGTGACTATATACAGAATGCGCTTGCAAACATGTAACACAGTGACTATATACAGAATGCGCCTGTAAACATGTAACACAGTGACTATATACAGAATGCGCCTGTAAACATGTAACACAGTGACTATATACAGAATGCACCTGTAACATGTAACATAGTGACTATATACAGAATGCACTTTTAAACATGTAACACAGTGACTATATACAGAATGCGCTTGTAAACATGTAACACAGTGACTATATACAGAATGCGCCTGTAAACATGTAACACAGTGACTATATACAGAATGCGCCTGTAAACATGTAACACAGTGACTATATACAGAATGCACCTGTAAACATGTAACACAGTGACTATATACAGAATGCGCCTGTAAACATGTAACACAGTGACTATATACAGAATGCACCTGTAAACATGTAACACAGTGACTATATACAGAATGCACCTGTAAACATGTAACACAGTGACTATATACAGAATGCACCTGTAAACATGTAACACAGTGACTATATACAGAATGCGCCTGTAAACATGTAACACAGTGACTATATACAGAATGCGCCTGTAAACATGTAACATAGTGACTATATACAGAATGCGCCTGTAAACATGTAACACAGTGACTATATACAGAATGCGCCTGTAAACATGTAACATAGTGACTATATACAGAATGCGCCTGTAAACATGTAACACAGTGACTATATACAGAATGCACCTGTAAACATGTAACATAGTGACTGTTTCCTACATATTTATTTTATGTTAATCTGTATATTTGTGTTTTTTTTTAATATCTTGCATTTTATTACTTTGTATTTCTGTAAAATTTCAATTTTCTTGAACCCAGGACGTACTTGAAAACGAGAGAAATCTCAATGTATCCTTCCTTGTAAAATACTTTATAAATAAATAAATATATATCAGGCACAGGTTAAAGTTAAAAGACATAAAAAATCAGCAGAAAACAATTATTTACAGTAGTTTACATTTTTTATTCCAAAAAATATAGTAGGGCCCGTATGGATGAGTCACCACAGGCCAATTCACATAAAATATACGTCACCCACACATATAAATATACACCCAAACACACACATATATATATGCTATATATATACCCTACACACATCTATACTATAATACAGTAATGCTTGGCGTGTCCGTCGCCAAGCCTGTACTGCGCATGCGCACGCAACCAGCGGCGGTTGGCTGCGCGCGCATGCACCCACCGCGGCACGCGCCGGCTGTGCGCGTGCCACGACGGTTACAAGATGTGCACGCAGCAGCCGGGTAGAGGCTGCGTGCACATCCTGTAGAGCCGGACACACTCGCAGCGTCTACCCGGCTGTCGCGCGCGCATACATCCGCTGCGGCGGTTACAGGATGCGTACACAGCAGCCGGGTAGAGGCTGCGCGCGCATCCAGTAGACAGGATGCGCACGCAGCCTCTACCCAGCTCCTGCGTGCGCGTCCTGTTCTCCTGGATGCGCGCGCGGCCGACAGGTAGAGGCTGCGCGCGCATCCAGCGCGGGGGGCACTTTAACCCATGTGAGCTGGGGGCCACTTTAACCCATGTGAGCTGGGGGGCACCTTAACCCATGTGAGCTGGGGGCACTTTAACCCATGTGAGCTGGGGGGCACTTTAACCCATGTGAGCTGGGGGCACTTTAACCCATGTGAGCTGGGGGCACTTTAACCCATGTGAGCTGGGGGCACTTTAACCCATGTGAGCTGGGGGGCACTTTAACCCATATGAGCTGGGGGCACTTTAACCCATGTGAGCTGGGGGCACTTATACCCATGTGAGCTGGGGGCACTTATACCCATGTTTGCTTGAGGGCAAATATACCCATGTTTGCTGGGGGCATATATACCCATGTGAGCTGGGGCAAATTTACCCATGTGAGCTAGGGGCAAATATACCCATGTGAACTGGGGGCAAATATACCCATGTTTGTTGGGGGCAATTATACCCATGTCAGCTGGGGGCAATTATACCCATGTGAGCTGGGGGCAATTATACCCATGTGAGCTGGGGCAATTATTTCCATGTCAGCTGAGGGCAAATATACCCATGTGAGCTGGGGGCAAATAGACCCATGTGAGCTGGGGGAAAATATACCCATGTGAGCGGGGGCAAATATACCCATGTGAGCTGGGGGCAATATATATATCCATGTGAGCTGGGGGCAATATATATACCCATGTGAGCTGGGGGCAATATATATATCCATGTGAGCTGCTTCACTTAACAATAGACTGCCCTCTGGGCAGGCTTTCCACCTAGTATATATATACGCCCATACATGTAACTATATAACTAAACACTTGTAAATATATAAACACATATAAATACACACACACCAATAAATATATACACATATAAATATCTACAAGCACACACTTTGCTGCTCATGTTGTTGCAGCTGTAGTAGCTCCCATTGAAATCTACAGCCACTATTATCAAGGCTGCAATACCAGCCATTGACCGCTGGGGGCGATATGCGCCCAAACCACAGCTGCAGCAATTCTACTCCCACTACTATAGAGTTGTAGCGTAACTTCCGGTGCGCCGGAAGTACATGTCTCGCCGTGCATGATTCTCGTCGCTGATTGGCCGAAGGTTAAATCGGCAGCCAATGAGGCTGTTGCGTCCTGGCAGAGCTGGGAGTGCTGATGTGTGATCCCGGCTGGTGGTGTCTCTGCCTCACGGACGCCGCGCCGTCAGCATGCCTTACCTCCGCTCCTGGGAGGAGTTCGCCCGGGCTGCTGAGAAGCTCTACCAGGCCGACCCCATGAAGGTGAGGGTTGGGGGCTTACACATGCTTACCGAGGCCTGCGGGGAGTGCCTGAAAACTGCTGCCCTCTGTGTATAGCGGGGATAGGCAGCAGTGGACAGGGCGGCCTCCGGTGGCTGGAATACCGCAGTATGTCTCGTCAGGGCAGCTGTTTTCCTGCCATCCCCGCCTAGAAATGCTTTGTGCTGTGAAAAAGCTGGTTCATTCTGGCAGTCCTGGGTTTTCCCCGCAGTAAGGGCGCCCCCTGTCTGTGAGGCGGTGCAGAGACACAGAGACACCCCACTAGTGTCCCCCTTTTTTTTGTTTACCCTTTGAATAATTGGGTAAATCCTGCTGACAGACTCTGACCATTCATCTTCTAGTTTCTCCTTTTTACTATGTAATTTTCTCGCCTTTTTGTCCGTCGCCGCGTGGTGTTACTCCTCTGACCCAGGGGCTCCTGAATCCGCAAGACTCTACAGCTGTGCCATGTAAATTGCGTATTCTAGAAACTGCGCTTCACTTGGTACCTGTGCACTTTATATATACGCATGTTCCGCAGAGCGATGGGTCGGAGCCGCACGCGCATGCACAGATCTGATCCACCGCTGCCTCTGAGAATACTCACTATTGTGATTGGTCTCAGCGGGTGACGTCGGCCTCTCTGTGTGTGACATCACTGGTGACCGACAGCCGGGAAACTCTGAAATCCTGGTTGGATGGAGGAAAGTCCTCAAGACAGGGCTGCAGGGAGGGGGGGGGGGGGGCTCTCCTCACATCCTGACCACTTCAACCCCTTTTATGCGGTTGACTTGTGGGGCACGTCCTGATTGACTCTCACTATATGCGGAGGACGTGCCCCACACGTCATCCGCCAGCGGTTGCTCCAGTGGAGATACTCACCTCTCTGTCCAGGGTCCCGCGGTGTTCTGGCTTCAGGGAAGCCAGGCGCCAAAGATAGGCGTAAATGATGTCATCGTGCCTGTGCAGTGATGTAATTTCCAGGCGGCCCCCGGTAAAGCCGGGAGATCGCCTGAAAGGGAGAGGGGGATCCTTTTTGGATCCCTCTCCCGATCGGGAGGATTTTCAGCCAAAAAACAGGCACCACTTTGAAGGGCAGTGTCTGCCCTTTTAAAGCGGTGCCTGGTTTTTAACCCTATAATTGCCAGATTGCGCTCGGCAGCCGATCGTAATCTGGCTCCGGTGGGGGCTGCCATCTTGGATGGTGGTTCCCCCTCAGCTCCTGACGTGTCGAGCATAGCATGACGTCAGATAGCCGGGGAACCCCTAGCTGCCCGGGGATTTCCCAAGGAAATCCCCTGGTGGAGATATGGGGTTCATTTGAACCCCGATTATCTCCAGAACCATGGCAGCTAGGGAGTCATGCATGGTGTCATTTGAAAGGCCTGAGCATGACCATGTTCAAAGTAAAAAGAAAATAAAAAAATAATTTTTTTGTGGTTTTTTTTTTTTATTAATGCAGCAATATTGTTCCCATTTCAATTATAAAGTGAACTGATTTTTATTTTCTATTGGGTGCTTTTGCAAAAAATCACGTAATCCCCCCCCCCCCAAAAAATGTAACAAGTCCCCATTTCTAATTTTTGCGCAACTCCTAGAAAATATAACCGCAAATGTTCATGTGATAAAATGTGAAGAAGAAAAAAAAAAACACTTTACACGCTGTAAATGATTGAAAATTCTAATTTTATTGCATTTTTGATATAATATACAGGCAGGACATGACATATACATATAAAAATTATATATTGGGAGTCTGCCGGAAAGAACGAAATATATATCTGGGCCATATAATAAAACGTGGCTTCTAAACGCCTTTAAACATGATGAGCAAAAGCGGTAAAAATGAGCTCGCACACAGCAGCGAAGGGGTTAAAAAGACTTCAGAGGGGGGCGTGGCCGGCTGCTGAAGGGAGAGGATGTGTCTCGTGGAGCTCCACACGTCTTCTCCATACAGGGACCACTCGATGACTTTCCGCAGCATTTTGCTTCTAAAAGGTCCCCGAGCTGCTGGCCTTCGGTACTGTGCCGTCCGGAGTCCGTTTAGCACCCCCTCCGGACCAGAGACATCGCTGGCAGCGGCCTCCTCGTGGCTGCATAGTAACGTCGGCGGCCATCTTGCGGCCTGAGACCAGGTTCCAGCTGTCTGGCGGCCTCGCTGGTCGGATTGCCCTGCCCCGGTTTCAGTAGCTGCGCGGTCAATGGGGATGGTGGCCCACGTCTCCCAGAAGACCTGGGTGGCTGTGCCGTGGGAGTGGCGAGCGGACCTGCGGGGGGATGGATGTACGGATCACCCCCACCTGGAGGTGAGGGAGCCCTGGTCGCGGGCCTGGACGCCTGCCTGAGAATGCTGGCAGGGGAGGACGACGATAGCCCGGTCACCAGAGGTGACTGGCGCCGGATGCTAGCTGCTCTGAGGAGCTGCAATGGAACAAAAACCCAGAGGTTAGAAGAGACGGAGGCCGTTGAGGAACCGGGCGGTTCTGCGGCCTGCTCGCTTGCTGAGGTGTCCTTGGGGAGTTGTACTGGGATCGGTGCTCTGCCTGGAGTTCTGACCCAGGTGTCTGGGCCCTTGGGAGCAGCCCTGATCCTGTGCGTAGGAAGCAGTGGGGAGATCTGTGCGTCCCTGGATGTAGCGGTTCCTGCGGGATCGGCAGAGAAGGCACCGAAGGAGACGGAAGTTGGAGGGGCACCTCCGGAGCTGCATGCCGCGTGTCCCCCTGTGTCTATGGAGGTGGCGTTGGGGGAGCAGTCTAAATGCGGGCCCGACGGATTCGGGATGGATGGTCCCCTCCGGCCAAATGTCAAAATGGCGCGAAGGAGCCCGCCGACGCACCGCGCTTTCGTGCAAGCAGGGTCCAGGCGGAATGGAACGCTCTGCTGGGAGTTGCCTGCGATGGCCCGGATGCCACTCCTGGATACAGGTTGAAGCAAATGACTCCACACTTATTAGCAGGACTCTCCTCAGCTTTTGCTATACTTGCCCCCCCCCCCCCTTGAGTGATCTTTTGCTGCTCTGTTTTCTTTTTTTTTTTTTTTTTTTTATTAATGCAGCAATATTGTTCCCATTTCAATTATAAAGTGAACTGATTTTTATTTTCTATTGGGTGCTTTTGCAAAAAATCACGTAATCCCCCCCCCCCCAAAAAATGTAACACAGTCCCCATTTCTAATTTTTGCGCAACTCCTAGAAAATATAACCGCAAATGTTCATGTGATAAAATGTGAAGAAGAAAAAAAACACTTTACACGCTGTAAATGATTGAAAATTCTAATTTTATTGCATTTTTGATATAATATACAGGCAGGACATGACATATACATATAAAAATATATATATTGGAGTCTGACGGAAACGAAACTATATATAATCTGGGCCATATAATATAAAACGTGGCTTCTAAACGCCTTTAAACTGATGAGCAAAAGCGGTAAAAATGAGCTCGCACACAGCAGCGAAGGGGTTAAAAAGACTTCAGAGGGGGGCGTGGCCGGCTGCTGAAGGGAGAGGATGTGTCTCGTGGAGCTCCACACGTCTTCTCCATACAGGGACCACTCGATGACTTTCCGCAGCATTTTGCTTCTAAAAGGTCCCCGAGCTGCTGGCCTTCGGTACTGTGTCCGTCCGGAGTCCGTTTAGCACCCCCTCCGGACCAGAGACATCGCTGGCAGCGGCCTCCTCGTGGCTGATAGTAACGTCGGCGGCCATCTTGCGGCCTGAGACCAGGTTCCAGCTGTCTGGCGGCCTCGCTGGTCGGATTGCCCTGCCCCGGTTTCAGTAGCTGCGCGGTCAATGGGGATGGTGGGCCCACGTCTCCCAGAAGACCTGGGTGGCTGTGCCGTGGGAGTGGCGAGCGGACCTGCGGGGGGATGGATGTACGGATCACCCCCACCTGGAGGTGAGGGAGCCCTGGTCGCGGGCCTGGACGCCTGCCTGAGAATGCTGGCAGGGGAGGACGACGATAGCCCGGTCACCAGAGGTGACTGGCGCCGGATGCTAGCTGCTCTGAGGAGCTGCAATGGAACAAAAACCCAGAGGTTAGAAGAGACGGAGGCCGTTGAGGAACCGGGCGGTTCTGCGGCCTGCTCGCTTGCTGAGGTGTCCTTGGGAGAGTTGTCTGGGATCGGTGCTCTGCCTGGAGTTCTGACCCAGGTGTCTGGGCCCTTGGGAGCAGCCCTGATCCTGTGCGTAGGAAGCAGTGGGGAGATCTGTGCGTCCCTGGATGTAGCGGTTCCTGCGGGATCGGCAGAGAAGGCACCGAAGGAGACGGAAGTTGGAGGGGCACCTCCGGAGCTGCATGCCGCGTGTCCCCCTGTGTCTATGGAGGTGGCGTTGGGGGAGCAGTCTAAATGCGGGCCCGACGGATTCGGGATGGATGGTCCCCTCCGGCCAAATGTCAAAATGGCGCGAAGGAGCCCGCCGACGCACCGCGCTTTCGTGCAAGCAGGGTCCAGGCGGAATGGAACGCTCTGCTGGGAGTTGCCTGCGATGGCCCGGATGCCACTCCTGGATACAGGTTGAAGCAAATGACTCCACACTTATTAGCAGGACTCTCCTCAGCTTTTGCTATACTTGCCCCCCCCCCCCCTTGAGTGATCTTTTGCTGCTCTGTTTTCTTTTTTTTTTTTTTTTTTCATTTATTTATTTCTCTATTTTTTTCTCCACTTTTATATGGCAAGATATCTTAGCCGTTTTATGAGAACACCCCCACCCCTTCCCCCGCATGCAGAGTTTTTCTGAACCGGAGAGACCCACCATTTGGGGAGGATTTGTTTTTATTTTGTTTTTGGCTGAGACTTTTGTTTTATGGCATATGCCTTTTCGTGACTTTTTCCAGATGACTTCTGATGACATTCTCGCTTTTCTGTTTCTGATGAGACTCCCCCACTCGGGGATACTTTTGAGGACACTTGTTTGTTATCTAAGACATTGTTTTTGATGGTCTCTTAGATGAGTATGGTAATATATGTCTCTTATTATTTGCCCTCTGTTCCCCCCTTCCCCCACATAAGCGCTATTTAGGATGTGTTTTCAGCGGACTCTTTTTCTTGTTTTTTACTGCAGTGCTTCATGGATAGATAGTTCATTTCTTTGATGTCTTCCTATGTGCTCTCTTCCGCTGATGACTTTTCGGCCCTGCGCGGCCGTTTTCTTTATGATTGTCTTGCTGATTTTGCTTTAAAATAAAAAACTTTTTACAAAAAAAAAAAAGACTTCAGAGGGACCAGAAAAACCTTAAGCCCAATCCTCCACTGTGTTAAGCATTTTCTAATTTGGAATATGTAGTCTTTCACTAGTGCCCCCCCCCCCCCCAGTTTTTGGTTCCTATGGATATATGGGAGTTATATCGGAAGTGACTTTTTTATTTTGTTCTAGATACTTTGTATAAAAAAGATGGCGGCTGTACATAAAATCTACGTCACTGTATGTGGTGCAACACCCCCCCCCCTTCCATATTCTGGCATTGCGTATGTAAACCTCTCCCTTGTCCTGGCTGTGGTCGTATGGTTTTTTTTTCTCTTTTTGTGGAGCTGGAACATTTGACATTGTGATTTTGTGAATAAAATGCAACCAGAAAACTTTCAATAAAGACCTTTTTAAAGTGCCTTCTATATATTTTTTTTTTTTTTTGGAGGGGTGGACTTCAAGTGGCCAATTCAGGAGGCACAGTGATTTGGTAGCCATCATCTGTTGCCCAGGGCTGCCACATGGTGGTCCCAGCTTCCCTAATTTGAGAAAACTGGGGACCAGAGGGTTAATTCTAGGAGCCATGTGGCCACTTAGTCTCTGGACTTTGTTTTCAATAAAGCAAAATAGGTAAAAAAAAAAATGTAAAACAATAGAAGAAAAGTCGAGACCCCCCCTCATCTTTAGCCATGCATAAAGACATATGTACAAGACAAGTGTTGGCTTATGTAACGGTGCTATATTGCAGTAACAGAACAGGTTCGTCACAAAAAGCAGTCATTGCATAGAGAAAAAATAAATAAGGGGGATATAAACCTCCCCAAAACTGTCACGAGGGCCCATAGGAACAGCTCCCGGGCTGTAGAGGAAAGGCAGGCCCGGAGCAGGGTGAGAGCCTAGAATAATAAAGATGGCATTTACACCCCCAGTGCCAATGCTGCTCAGTCTGGGCAGACAGGTCAACCAGTAATACCATTTTTTTCAGCAATGTTCAGCCTATTATTTATCCCCCCCCCCCCATGTACCAAAGCAAATACGCTCCTGTGTCTCCAGTCATAGAGCAGTAATGTTACCTCTATTTCATCCAGCTGGTGTGGGTTAATGGGGTTCATAGTGTCCAGTCATACAGCTTGGATCCCTGATGGCTGTAGAAAGTGAGTGCCGGTTGGTGCTCCAGATCTGAGCTATGGTCATCTCCTACATCTTTGTTTTTTTAGATGTTGTTGTTGTTTTTATACTTAAAATGAATTCTCCTACCACATACAGACCCGTCCTCTGCTTCTGAGTGTCCATGGAGGGTGCAAAGCCGCCTCTCAGACTGTCCCCTTTCTCTCTCTTGGTGTTTGGGGGTGAGCAGTGGTTTTGGTGTCAGGTTTTCATCGTGCAATGTTGCATTCTGATACAGGGGCTATTACCAGTCCATGCAGTTACAACACCCTGTGCAGGGTATCGCGGTCCTTGTATGTACAGGCCGGTAACGCACACCGTGACGATTGTGCTGCTCACGGAGTTGCTGTCCTTTCAGCTTCTAGTCAGAACATCCTTTCTGCTGTTCATTAGTCGGGCAGCTCTGCAGGACGTCGCCACCAGCCTACAATCACCGCTGCTTTTTTAGTAAGGTCGTGGACCTGGCAGAGCCCACTCTATTAAAAAATAAAGTGGTAAGTAGAAGGAAGGGCCTGCAGGTGCAGAGTTGTATTTTTGCACGGATCCCAGTGGACATGGTGCGAGCCAGTAAACCGTGCGGCTCCCGGAGCCTCTGCTCCTCCATCATAGGATAAAGAAGGCCTGTCTTAGGCTAGGGTCAGACTGAGGCAGTGCGAACGCGCGTGCAGCCGCACATAATCACGGCCGTGCTAGCAGCAGATGCCGGGCAATGACGGCCAATATACGAAGTACGGTCGCACAAAAGTGCGGCCGCGCAACGCAAGCGGCAAACAAACGCATTTTTTCGAGAACGTGAAACCACTAGTACTGACGTACAGAGTGCGCTGCGTCTGCTAGCGGCGTGTGTGCGTGATTGGGAGACGTCAGACGCTGCTAATGTCCGGCCAACATAACGTCCAGACCCAAAAAGTGTTTTATTGATGATCCGTACAAAATCACGGATGAAACTGCGCATCGTATGACCGCTATTGCGTATTCCGTGAAAAAAATACGTCCATTCGTTCGAACGCACTTTTTCACGGACAACGTGAAAAATGCGTTAGTCTGACCCTAGCCTTAGCAGGCTGCGCGGGTCTAATCTCTCACTGTATTTTTAGACCCACTTTAAAATTATCTTGTTCCCATGGAAACTGAACATACCCGCGTGGGTTTTCATCTTTTTATATTTTTGCAAGAGCTTGAAGGCTTTAGACACGGCAGGTTAAGGGAGACACAAGCACTGAGATGACACAGGTCTGGTCAGAAGTAATGTCATGTTGCTCTACCCCCATCCCTGTTATCCATGAACTACAACTCCCATCATGACCTGTGCTTTAAATGGACACAAGCTTTCATGACCACTTCAGTGAATTAAAGCAACCCACCCCTACAGATTTATTCCTGCTTGAATCTCCTTGTATTGGACCCTGACTGTCATCTTCTGCAGTGCAGCTAAACATACTGTGTTTGCCGGATACAAATTTGTTTCCATGAGCTAAAGGGTTACATTGATACAAAATACATTGTATTTACTAGACTTTTATTAAACTTGTGTTTCTTCTCTCCAGGTGCGTGTGGTGCTGAAGTACAGACACTGTGACGGCAGCCTGTGTATTAAAGTCACCGATGATGTTACAGTGAGTAGTGTTTGTGTTTTGTAGCTCTTGTTTTCCGTGTGTTTGTGCTTTCTTTTTTTTTTTAAATTTATTTTAAAGAGCAAAAAAAAAAAAAATGCAGTAGTAAATGCTGACTTCTCTTGGATTCCTGGGTGGCTGGTCCAAATACTGTAGGACAGAGTTGGGACACTCCTTTAAAAAGTGGGTAACGTGGCACTGGTTTATTTGGCAGCAGCTGTTATCAAGGCCGCGAGGCTGGTCACATTACCCACTTCTGAACACTTGCAACGTTTTGGCTGTCACAGTGGCCTTGATAAAGGTTGCTGCGCTAGCCGACGCGTTGCAGCTGTCAAATAAACCCGTGCCACGTTAACCACTTGAGTGCTGACCCTTTTTTATGCTTTTTACCATAATGTTATTTTAAAGGGACACTCTACGCCAGTGATGTCCAGACTCCGGCCCTCCAGATGCCCATGAACTACAACTCCCATGCTTCTCCATCTAATGCAGTCAGAGATTTCTGGGAGTTGTAGTTCAGAAACATCTGGCGGGCTGGAGTTTGGACATCCCTGCTCTATGCACTGCGTCCACTAGTTTGTAAATTGAGTGATCAGTGCCATGAGCGTCCTTACTACCCCCCCCCCCCGGGTTGAATCAGCTCTTCCCAGAGCACTCTGTGGGGGTTGATTCAGCTCTTCCCAGAGCACTCTGGGGGGGGGTTGATTCAGCTCTTCCCTGAGCACTCTGGGGGGGGGGTTGATTCAGCTCTTCCCTGAGCACTCTGGGGGGGGTTGATTCAGCTCTTCCCTGAGCACTCTGGGGGGGGGGTTGATTCAGCTCTTCCCAGAACACTCTGGGGGGGGGTTGATTCAGCTCTTCCCAGAACACTCTGGGGGGGGTTGATTCAGCTCTTCCCAGAGCACTCTGGGGGGGGGTTGATTCAGCTCTTCCCAGAGCACTCTGGGGTGGGGGGGGTGATTCAGCTCTTCCCAGAGCACTCTGGGGGGGGGGTTGATTCAGCTCTTCCCAGAGCACTCTGGGGGGGGGGTTGATTCAGCTCTTCCCAGAGCACTCTGGGGGGGGGGTTGATTCAGCTCTTCCCAGAGCACTCTGGGGGGGGGTTGATTCAGCTCTTCCCAGAGCACTCTGGGGGGGGGGGTTGATTCAGCTCTTCCCAGAGCACTCTGGGGGGGGGTTGATTCAGCTCTTCCCAGAGCACTCTGGGGGGGGGTTGATTCAGCTCTTCCCAGAGCACTCTGGGGGGGGGTTGATTCAGCTCTTCCCAGAGCACTCTGGGGGGGGGTTGATTCAGCTCTTCCCAGAGCACTCTGGGGGGGGTTGATTCAGCTCTTCCCAGAGCACTCTGGGGGGGGTTGATTCAGCTCTTCCCAGAGCACTCTGGGGGGGGTTGATTCAGCTCTTCCCAGAGCAGAGACTTGGCTTCTCCTCCTTGGCACATGGCGTCCTTCAATCCAGCCACATGTCGTGTCTGGAAGATTGGAGACGGCACTACGCTGGATACAAGGTGACGTTTTAAAAGTGAATCAAGTGTTTAAAAATAGGTGTAATGTTTAACGCCTGCCTTTTTAACCCTAGAATATTCCTATTGATTTTCTGGAATCATTAATACAGGTTGAGCACCTCTTATCCCACAGACTCTGAAAACCAGGATTTTCAAAGCTGTCTGGATTTTACTGACTCCAGACCAGGGGTGCTCAGCAGAGTCGCATGGAAAGGTGGCTCAAAGCTCTGCGGCGCGCGCACACACTGGGAACACCCAGGGCAGCCTCAGTATGTGACGTGCTGGCCGAAGTCGCACGATATCTGCAAGGAGACACTGCAGAGCGCTCGCAGTGAGTATACACGCTGGTGGCTGCAGCAGGAGGGGGATCGTGGCTCTCCTGCTACAATCTCCTTCCTCTAAACCATGGGATTCTGAAATCCCAAACATTCCAGATTCAGGAAGCTCAACCTGTTCTGTCAAATTCCTGTGTGGCCCAAATGAAACCCTTTTTTGTGGGTCAGAGGCTGACTGGTTTGTGTCTGGCGTGTAATACTCACGGGTGATGCCTTCTCTCCCCAGTGTTTGCTGTACAGGACGGACCAGGCGCAGGATGTAAAGAAGATCGAGAAATTCCACAGTCAGCTGATGCGAGTAATGGTTGCCAGGGAATCCCGCAGCGCTGCCATGGAAACGGACTGAGTCTCTGGGCACAAAAAATGTGGACTTCAGATCATTCGCAGAAGACTTTTTTTTGAGGAACCCGCAGGATGACCAGATCCTCAGATCAGCGGAGAACGCTAAGAGCGAGGTGGGGGGGGGGGCGCAGGATGCTCGTTTTGACACCCGGGGCAGTTTCAGTCGCAAGCCTCCTATTTATTATCCAAATTGATGCAAGAAATAGAAATCCTTCTTGGGTCAGCGGGTATTTTTATTTTTTAATTTCTTTCCCAAAATATTTTTTTTTTAATTTTTTTTTTGTCAGGATCTAAATCCATAACCTTTTTTTTTTTTTTTTCCCCCCTTGTCTCATCCTGGACCTGTGGATTTTGTTTGCTTTGTATCGCGCATCTCCAGGATCCCCTCCTAAAATATTAAATCTCACTTCCTTCAGGGTTATTTTGGGTTCTTTGTAACTGAATGAGGTTTTCTTAGATGGAATTTAAGCATGCCAAATTTTTAAGTATATCGTTACATTTATTTCAGTTATTCCTGGTACATACAATGAATTCGTTCCTCTATATGGTCTATATCAGGGCTGTCGAACCCGGAGATGGTTTTTGAACTACACCTCCCATGATTCCCTGACAGTCTATTCCATTCAAAGAATTCTGGGGGAGCAGAGTTTGACAGCCCATTGCATATATTGTGCTCAGAGTGGTTCAGGCCCTCTGACGTAGGACCGTTACGTCAATATGTGCCACGTGCGTATCAAACATGCGTTTTTTTTTTTTTTGCATTAACCCCCTGTTTATTCCCCCTCCCTCCTTCCCTTTTTTATTGATATGAATCAGACTAAAGAGGAACTGTCATGTTTTGAGGATTCTTTTTTTTTTTTTTTAAATTCTGCAAATAAAGTAGCGATTACTGGAGTTGTTTTTGTGCGCTTTAAAAATGGAGACAGAAATAGTCGGCCTGTGTGAAAAACCGGCTAAAGAAAGCCTTAAATAAAAATATCAGGGTTATTCAAAGAGCATGGAAAAGCCGCAGCACGTTCCGTGACTTTTCGTTCGCTTCAATTCGGTGCGATTTGGCGATCCCATTTCGGCGACCCTGCGGTGTATTGAGCAAGCACCACAGGGCAGCCGTAATGCTGGGAAAAGTCGCCAAAAACTCACTGCAAAACGAGGGCGAATGCACACAGAAATCCAAGCAGGAGCCGATCACACGCAGTGCAGCCGCCGGAAAAACCTGACACCGCAGACGAAGGAGGTGAAGAAAAAAAAAATTTACTTGAATGTTTGACAAGTGAAACGCTGTTTGCAAAGAAACTGAGCGATAATGTCAAATTTACATATAAAATCCAATGAATGATAATAAAAAGGGCTGTTACAGAAAAAAAAGTAAGAAAAAAAAAAAAAAGGCAAATGTTTTGGCATAAAAATGCTTACAATATCCCAAAAAAATCTAAACGGTTTATTAGATATTGTATTAAAACAGGAATATTTTTAACATTTAAAGCCTATGGGATTCGCCTGAATAAATCTGCCGAAATGAAGCAACTTTTCACTGCTGGTTTTTGTTCTCTGAATAGAGAAGCCAACATTTGGCGAATTGCCTGCTCTCTGGATAGCCGAATGGCCAAGAAAGGTAACCGAAGGCTGATTTTCAGCGTTTGGCAGCCATTCGGATCTCTTTGAATAACCCTGTGTGTCAATTTAACAAGTTGCAGTGTGAGGGACCAGAACCTAAATCACTGAGGGTTATAGTTCCTCTGAATTACACAAATTCGAGACCTGTTCATCTATCCACAAAACACATGTAGGTTTGAAAATAAATGTAGACTCTTAATTAACTGTTTTTATTGCTCTAACCTCTTCTTTGAGGAGAGTAGCCACCACCCCGTGGAGTTTGCCGAGGCCAATTCAGTATTTGGCACGCTTTTTCCCAACCTCCCAATAACCTGGCTCTGTTTTCAGCACAATTTGTTGAAGCTTCCGTGAATTCGCTAAGCTGAAATCGCCAAAATTCCCAGAAATGAAAAGCGGCAAAGGTTGCAGATTCATCCCCCCCCGAGGTTTCTGAATTACAACTCCCATGATTCTCTGGCCATCTACTGCATGCAAGGATTTCTGGGAATTTTAGACCATCAACATCTGGAGGGAGGGGGGCCGGTGTTTCACATCCCCGGCCTAAATCCTCTTCTGTAAAAACTTTTATTGAAGTCTGCGGATAAAACCACCTGCGTGACGGGAAGATCAGAGACTCTCGCTTCACAAGTAACAGTATCGGGTCATTCCGTGTCCAATCAACAAATGAAAAATTTATTTTGGAGCTCCATGTCATGGATTTGGTTCATTTTTGGTACCTTTTGTAAAGTACCATGCTTTTTTTAAAAAAAAAAAAATATATATATATATATATATCTATCATTCATTTTTTTTTTTTTTTTTTTCCACCAGTTTTGAGATATTGAACTTTTCAAAATTGCCTTAACGCGTTCACTAGTGGCCACCTTACCTTCAAATGCCATTTACAAGATCCCTATGACAGCTGCAGACGTGTGTCATTTTAAAGATTATGAATAGGGCTTTAACAAAATCTTTCAAATTTACATGTATGTCTTGTAGTGATTAGTCCAAATTTCAAGGTGGTATCTTAGATTGTAAGCTCTTGAGCACGGTCCTCTGTCATACTGTTCTGTGCGTCTGAGGTGTATATTTATGACTGGCCCATTGAAAAAGCTCTACGGAACTTGTTGCACTCTTATAAATACTTGTAACGGTTTTCCTGTGCGGGACATCGTAATGAAGCCACAATTTCGTTACAGCTGCCCCCCCCCCCCCCCCCAGCTGATAACAGGAGGTGGCTGAGGCCGTGACTCCTTGCAGTTTTCTAAAGTGGTTTTCTTCCAGGGCTCACAGAATGTGCCAGTCATCTGGAATAATCCTGGCATTTGCAATCAGGTTGAAGACCTCTTCCTGCTCTCAGAGGGTCCTGTGAACTGTTGAGGGCTTATTCCAGATGGAAACTACATCACTTTTGTTCCACGTGGATATTTTATTTATAAAGTATTTTAGCAGGAAGGACACATTGAGATTTCTCTCGTTATCGTGTATGTCCTGGGATCAAGAACATTGAATTGTTACAGAAATACAAACGGTTATTCAGAGAGCTGAAAACCAGGAGAATGGAAAATTCTAGGTTAAAATAGAATTTTCCATTCTCCAGTCATTCTCCTGCTTTTCACCGCTCTCTGAATAACCCTGTGTTACTTGTTTACAGGTACATTCTGTATATAGTCACTGTGTTACAGGTGCATTCTGTGTATAGTCACTGTGTTACATGTTTACAGGTGCATTTTGTGTATAATCGATTATGGAAATAGTTGACAACTATTTTAATCGGCTGTCGCTTAATCGTCCTGTGTACAGCACACACGGTTTAGAGTCAGACTGAGTTAACATAAATAACCTTCGCTTGGGAGCTGATTGGAGAAGACGCGCCGCTGTTTTAATAAGGTATGATTTAGTTGTAGGATTATGTCAGACACAACCTGTTTGTTTTTTATTCTGTTTACAACAGCAGCAGAACTATAACACAAACAATAAGATACTGCCACTGGGTGAAGGAGCTGTATGCCTGTGTTTAATCCTTACTTGAAGCTGGAGACCTGTGCCACCGCCCCACCCTCACTGCCACATGAGGAACTGCCATTCCCTCCCTTTGGTCTGATCCCTTTCCCCAAACTCACCCCCACACTCCGTTCCGGCCTTTTGTCCATACCCACTCCCTCTCACACTCAGGTCAAGTCACTTGAGCAAAGTCACTCCCTTCCTCCTCCAGTCCCTCCTCCCACTCAGTTTGTTCACAAAATTATTTAAAAGGGACACTCTACGCACCCTGACTACTTTATCTTATTAACCCCGATTTCATGCTGACATCATCATCTAGAACGAAGCGCTCGTAGCCGCGTTCATTTGAGAAAGCAAACATGGGCTTAAGTTGCGCATGCAGCATCAACCCATCCCCCTGAGCAAGCGCTCGCATACCTTGTTTGTGAAAAGAACGCAAGATACGCAATTTGCGTATGTATGAAAGTTACGTACACTACACAAATTGCTTAAGTAAACAATTTTTTTTATCCGATTAATCTTTTTTTTTTTTTTTTGAGAATAATCGTTAGTTGCAGCCCTAGTTACATGTTTTACAGGCGCATTCTGTATTGAGGTATGTTAATAGAGATCTCTTAGGGGCTTTAGACTAGGGCAGGATTTGATGGCGTCTGGGAGGTTATTCCATATTTGTGGTGCTCTGTAGGAAGATGAGGATCAAGCCCCTTTTTGTTCCTGCACGTCTGAACCTGGTCTATGCCTGCACTACCAGTGACACTGCTATGGGGGTCTCCATTGCTGGGGTTCAATTTGGCTGTCCTCTCCGATTTATTTCTTTTTTTTTTTTTTTTTTTTTTTTTAGTACCTCCCTTTAATGGCCACATATTGGCTACCACAGTCATTCCACACCTGTCCATGGCACCCGCGTCTCTTCGATTTTAAAAGGTGTGCGACGTTCAGAATGAGAGCTGTGAAACGCGGTGTACAAAGGCACAGCAGAGCAGCGACGGGAGCGCGCTTTGTGTTTATCCCATTTTCTTGCTCTTTCTAAACACCGTTTTAACACCATCCCGGTTCCACTTGTAATTGGTGCACCCCGCAAAGGAAGCCGGCAGGCGAGACACTTTAGAGAATGCAAAGGGAATTAAAGTCAAACATGGTTATTTAAAGAGATTCGAAGAGTCACAGCACGTTCGGTGACTTTTCGTTCCCTGCACTTCAGGGCAATCCTAGTTCGCCGACCCTGCGTTGTATTCAGCAAGGCCCCCATAGTGCAGGGAAAACTCGCCGCAAAACCCACCGAACAATCACCGAAACCTGCAGCAACAGCTGGATTAACCACGCCGAATACGCTGGAAAAACCCAAATAGCCACCGATCACAGAGCAGCCGCCAGAAAGTGCGCTTGAAAGTTTGAGAATTAAGTAGTTTTTTTTGGAAACCGCATTTTAACGAAAATGCCTGAAATTTACAGAAGATCCAATGAATGATAATAAAAAGGTCGGTTACAGAAAAAAATGATTTAAAAAGGAAAAGTTATCCAAAAATGGCTGAAAGATCCTAAAACAATTCTATAAATAGACTTTTTACTGCAGAATAAAAGGGTTATTAAATATTGAATTAAAACGGGAATAGTTTTAACATTGAAGCCTATGGGATTCGCCTGAATAAACCTGTCGAATGAAACCACCGAATGGCAGGGCATTTCGGCAACTTTTCACTGCTGGTTTGTGTTCTCTGAATAGCCGAAGCAGTGCTTCTCTATGGGGATTCACTGCCCTCGAACAGGCACCGTATGTGCAGGCAATTCGCCAGGATTTGGCAAACTGCCTGCTCTCTGAATAGCCGAATGGCCAGGAAAGGTAAGCGTATGCTGAATTTCACTGTTCGGTTACATTTTCGGGGCCAGATTGGCTTTCTTTGAATAACCCTGTATATAAACATTACCGCAGCATGAGAAAGGTGTTTTCTACGGCTGCGCGGGAATCTGAAATAAAGCCTTTTACCTGCACCTAGAGTGTCAATATTTATAGGGAATATAAGCAGGAAATGCTGAGAAAGTGCGTCGGCAAGTTGACGGCAAATATTGGGGCTGGTAGGACAAATATATATCTTTCACATTACAGCTATTCACCTCCATATTATACCCAAACACTAACCTTAACCCCTTCACTCCCAAAGTCGTGTTCTCTCTTTTTTTTGCATTGTAATAGGTCTTGTCTATCTCCAGGCACCCCAGAGATAAAAGAAGCTTCATAGAGCAGCCCCAAACCTCACTGTAACAAAAAGTTTAAAACACATTACTGAGTCATTCCAAAATACAGGGAGAGCTGTGGGGTCAGTCGCTGCTGTACAGGGATAAGATTCAGGGGATTATAATGAGTGTAAATCCCTGTACAGTACAGATACAAGGTGTTGCTGTAATTGCCATACACAGGCATTATGCGGCACATACAGATACAAGGTGTCGCTGTAATTGCCATACACAGGCATTATGCGGCACATACAGATACAATGTGTCGCTGTAATTGCCATACACAGGCATTATGCAGCACATACAGATACAAGGTGTCGCTGTAATTGCCATACACAGGCATTATGCAGCACATACAGATACAAGGTGTTGCTGTAATTACCATACACAGGCATTATGCAGCACATACAGATACAAGGTGTCGCTGTAATTGCCATACACAGGCATTATGCAGGCACATACAGATACAAGGTGTTGCTGTAATTACCATACACAGGCATTATGCAGCACATACAGATACAAGGTGTTGCTGTAATTTCCATACACAGGCATTATGCGGCACATACAGATACAAGGTGTTGCTGTAATTGCCATACACACAGGCATTATGCAGCACATACAGATACAAGGTGTTGCTGTAATTACCATACACAGGCATTATGCAGCACATACAGATACAAGGTGTTGCTGTAATTACCATACACAGGCATTATGCAGCACATACAGATACAAGGTGTCGCTGTAATTGCCATACACAGGCATTATGCAGCACATACAGATACAAGGTGTCGCTGTAATTGCCATACACAGGCATTATGCAGCACATACAGATAAAATGTGTTGCTGTAATTGCCATACACAGGCATTATGCAGCACATACAAGGTGTTGCTGCAATTGCCATACACAGGCATTATGCGGCACATACAGATAAAATGTGTTGCTGTAATTGCCATACACAGGCATTATGCAGCACATACAAGGTGTTGCTGTAATTGCCATACACAGGCATTATGCGGCACATACAGATACAAGGTGTTGCTGTAATTGCCATACACAGGCATTATGCAGCACATACAAGGTGTTGCTGTAATCTTCATACACATGCATTATGCAGCACATACAGATACAAGGTGTTACTGTAATTGCCATACACAGGCATTATGCAGCGCATACAGATACAAGGTGTTGCTGTAATTGCCATACACCGGCATTATGCAGCACATACAGATACAAGGTGTTGCTGTAATTGCCATACACGGGCATTATGTAGCACATACAGATACAAGGTGTTGCTGTAATTGCCATACACAGGCATTATGCAGCGTATACAGATACAAGGTGTTGCTGTAATTGCCATACACCGGCATTATGCAACGCATACAGATACAAGGTGTTGCTGTAATTGCCATACACAGGCATTATGCAGCGCATACAGATCTTGCATTGCTAATAATCTCATTCTGATCACTACAAACCCCCATAAGCAGGAGATCTCACCATTTTATTATCTGTTTGCATCAGACACAAAGGCCATTTCTGCCTGTATGCTGATAATGTAGACCCGCGTGGCATTGTGTGAGATAAAGGACACCATCAGAATCTTTCATTCTAGCAATGTTTTTGTAATGGATAAATGAATGCAAGAAAATGTAAATTCGCTCATTTTTAATTATCTCCGTATCGGCTGGGTGGAGTAGAGGTAACATCACTGCTCTGCGTGGAGAGAGTCTTTGGAGACACAGGTTCGATCCCAGCAAGAGCACGTCTCCAGTAAGTGTCCTTGGGCAAGACACCTAACGTTACATACTTACCACCCAGGAGATACTCAAACTAGAGAAATCTCAATGTATCCTTCCTGGAAAAATCCTTTCTCAAACAATCTCTGCAGAATTTCTATTTTACCCTGTATTTAAAATTGTTAACTTTGCATCCCATGTGTCAAATAGAATTTGTTTCAACAAAATAAAAAAAAATCACTTGGTAGTGAAGGGGTTAACCCTAGACTGTTAAGTCTCCCTCATCCTACTTCAAGGGGTAGTGGAGGGTACCCACGCTACCAGAGTACAGGGTACCCTTGAATACGCAGCCGAATAATATGTTTCACCTTTTTAACGTTAAGTTTGCCATTTGTTTTTTCTCTTATTTTACCCGTTTTATAATGTGGAAACTGTTGGTGGTTTATAAAAAAAAGAGGTTGTATAACTATTGCATTTAACATGACCTTTAACCCTGTCTGTCACTCCGAGTGATGCACCAAGACCGTCACAAACCTCCGACCCTAGAGGACGAGCGACTGTGCTGGTACGATTTTGATTGCCGCTGCCTTTCGTGGGGTACCTGGGCACGGCTTGTCATCATCACCTCCGCAGCTCTGTGATGGGTGCTGTTGGCTGTGAAGGGTCTCGTCCACCAGATGTAGATCACTTAGTCCTGAAAGGGTTAAGGACAAACCACTTGTTTTTAAATATTTAAAAATGAGAGTAATCCCTATAAAACAAGGCTGACAGTCTATGCCCCACCCAGATATTCCCAAACTACAATTCCCATGATTCTCTGGCCAGCTACTACATTCAAAGAATTCTGGGAATTGTAGGCAGTTTAAATCTGGGGGGGGGGGGGTGGAGATTGACAGCCATGCGAGGCTGGACGTCCAAAGTTTCAGGCCAAGGAGTTCATGGAGTCTGATGGCCTCGGCGAGCCGGTGCCAGCACGGTCAGAATGTGTAAAATGCGATATGACACCGAGGCATGAGATAACGTATTGATCTTTTAGAGTCAGACCGATCCATCCCTTGATGGGACATCACCGGGAATGTGCGCCAGGGCAGTCCATAAGTCACCAACCCCACCATCCTGACTCAAAGGGATGTTAAAAACCGATTTCCCCTTAAATCATTTCTCAGATCCTGCTGAAAGCCTCTGCCCCATTATATTTTATTATTTCGCCTTTTCTCCCTCGCCGCGTGATGCTCCTCCTCTTCGGCTCATGGACTCCCGAACCTGGAATTCCCTGAAGTTTTTCTGCGCAATTGGCGCCCCTATACAACTTTCGTTGTGTGGAAACTACAAATACGCAGCGCTACGGGACACGCACAAAGTTCCGTAGCGCCTGCGCAGAGCGATGGATCGGAGCTGCACGCGCATGCACAGAGCAATGGGTCGGAGTTGCACGCGCATGCACAGATCTGATCCATCGCTGCCTCTCTGAGAACGCTCGCTGCAACGATTGGTCTCACAAGGTGACGTCGACCGCTTTCTGCCTTTGACATCACTGGTGACCGGCAGCCGGGAAATTCGAAATCCCTGCTGCTGGTTGTGGTGGAGGAAACTCCTACACTTCACTCAACATTCTGCCAGTCAGGGGGGAGGGGGGAGGTCACTCCACATCCTGACCACTTCAAAAAGATAAACGGGGGGCTATTCAGAGAAAGGTGAAACTCTGGAGAAGTGAAAATCATAGGTCAAAATAGCCGATTTGGAAAGCGAGAAATGGGAGAATTTTTCTGGGTTGAATATTTTGACCTAGAATTTTCACTTCTCCAAACGTTCTCCAGAGTTTCACCTTTCTCTGAATAGACCTGACAGGTTTCAGAACGAGTAGAGCGTCCTTTTAATTATGACTAAAACAAACCAAAAAAAAAGTGAAAATGAAAGCCAAAAGCTCAAGCTCATTCCAGCGCCCCATCTCACCCCAATAATGCACTTCTTGGTAAATTCAGTCCAGGAATCGCCGGGCGGGCGAGAGCTTTCATGGTGCCAGGATTAGAGGAAAGTGACAGCTGGGAAAGACGATGAGAAAGAACAGGGCCACGAATTTACTTTAAAAACAATATAGGGCAGCAGATTTCTGAGAAAAGGAAGCCGTGCCCCCTCCCCCCCCCCAGCAGGTTTTATACGTTTAGCAATAAGCCCTTCCAGAACAAATGGCCAATTCAGGTCACCCTCGTTTGGATGAGAACCTGTACATAGAAAGGGGGGCGGCTTCAACTCCGCTAAAATATAAATAACTTATTTACAGCCAGTGATTTTAACATTTATTATACAGTCGTTTATAGACTCGATGCAGGGAGTTTTATTTCCGTGCAGCTCTGTTATACATCCACACCTTGAATATATGGAGGAGCCCCTAAAAAGACACACCCTGAATATATGGAGGAGTTCCTAGACACCCGCACACCCTGAATATATGGAGGAACCCCTAAAAAGACACCCGCACACCCTGAATATATGGAGGAGTCCCTAAAAAGATACCCCCTCACCCTGAATATATGGAGGAGCCTCTAAAAAGACACCCGCACACCCTGAATATATGGAGGAGCCTCTAAAAAGACACCCGCACACCCTGAATATTTGGTGGATACCCTAAAAAGAGACACCCGCACACCCCGTATATATGGAGGAGCCCCTAAAAAGACACCCGCACACCCTGAATATATGGAGGAATCCCTAAAAAGACACCCACACGCCCTGAATATATGGAGGAGCCCCTAAAAAGACACTCACACCCTGAATATATGGAGGAACCCCTAAAGACACCCGCACACCCTGAATATATGGAGGAGCCCATAAAAAGACACCCACACACTCTGAATATATGGAGGAGCCCCTAAAACACACCCTGGATATATGGAGGAACCCCTAAAAAGACACCCACACCAGTGGCGTAGCGAGGGGGCAGGGGGGGCACGTGTCCCATGGCTCCTTTCAGCCGGGGGTGCAGCAGCCCTGCTGCTCGCGTGGGTTCCACCAGCCAGCCGCAAGATGGAGTTCACGTGAACTCAGCGATCTCACGAGATCGCGGCTGGCTGGTGGAGCCCACTCGAGCGGCAGAGCTTCATGCCAGCGGCTGCTCGTAGGATGAAAAGCACGCGACGGCCAGCAATATTTTCTCGGAGGGGCCTGGCAGAGGATAAGTGAGCTGAGGGCAATATATATCCATGTGTGAGCTGCTGGGTGCAATATATATCCATGTGTAAGCTGCTGGGTGCTGGGTGCAATATATATCCATGTGTGAGCTGCTGGGGGCAATATATATCCATGTGTGAGCTGCTGGGGGAAATATATATCCATGTGTGAGCTGCTGGGGGCAATATATATCCATGTGTGAGCTGCTGGGGGCAATATATATCCATGTGTGAGCTGCTGGGGGCAATATATATCCATGTGTGAGCTTCTGGGGCAATATATATCCATGTGTGAGCTGGGGCAATATATCCATATGTGAGCTGGGTGCAATATACCAATGTGTGAGCTGGGGGCAATATACCCATGTGTGAGCTGGGGGCAATATACCCATGTGTGAGCTGGGGGCAAATATATCCATGAGCTGGGGGCAAATATATCCATGTGTGAGCTGGGGCCAATATATCCATGTGTGAGCTGGGGCCAATATATCCATGTGAGCTCGGGGCAATATATCCATGTGTGCTCGGGGCAATATATCCATGTGTGGTGTGTATGAGTGTGAGTTTTATTTCTGTGGAGCAATAAGGCAAGTGGCACGTCGGCTAGTCTTGGCAAAACCTGCCCGTCAGTAAGAGGTTACTGATGCTCTTCTGTTAACCTGTTTTATGTGTTGCACCTTTCCAATTCTGATTGAAAAAAAGTTATTATTTTTGGTTGGTGGGCACTAATGAAAGACTTGCCCCCGGGGCGTCACATGATCTCGCTACGCCTCACCCACACACCCTGAATATATGGAGGAACCCCTAAAAAGACACCCACACACCCTGAATATATGGAGGAGCCCCTAAAAAGACACCCGCACACCCTGAATATATGGAGGAACCCCTAAAAAGACACCCGCACACCCTGAATATATGGAGGAGCCCCTAAAAAGACCCGCACACCCTGAATATATGGAGGAACCCCTAAAAAGACACCCACACACCCTGAATATATGGAGGAGCCCCTAAAAAGACACCCGCACACCCTGAATATATGGAGGAACCCCAAAAGACAACCACACACCCTGAATATATGGAGGAGCCCCTAAAAAGACACCCACACACCCTGAATATATGGAGGAGCCCATAAAAAGACACCCACACACCCTGAATATATGGAGGAGCCCCTAAAAAGACACCCACACACCCTGAATATATAGAGGAGCCCCTAAAAAGACACCCGCACACCCTGAATATATGGAGGAGCCCATAAAAAGACACCCGCACACCCTGAATATATGGAGGAGACCCTAAAAAGACACCCACACACCCTGAATATATGGAGGAGCCCCTAAAAAGACGTCCGCACGCCCTGAATATATGGAGGAACCTCTAAAAAGACACCCACACACCCTGAATATATGGAGGAGCCCCTAAAAAGACACCCGCACACCCTGAATATATGGAGGAGCCCCTAAAAAGACGTCCGCACGCCCTGAATATATGGAGGAACCCCTAAAAAGAGACCCATACACCCTGAATATATGGAGGAACCCCTAAAAGGACACCCATACACCCTGAATATATGGAGGAACCCCTAAAAGGACACCCGTACACCCTGAATATATGGAGGAGCCCCTACAGGCTGTCCTGCATTCTGTATGAATAACTACCCTGGACTCATATTCAGTCAGCACAGGGCACTGGCATCTCTCAATGAGCTGTGAAACCTTTATACACAGTAAGCACGTGATGCAAAATGCAGACCGAGAACCACATGTTCCAGCGTGCAGTGCGGCTCCTGTATCTCTGGTGCAGCCTCAGGGAACGCGTGTGTAACATTGTATCCGCTGGATTCCATGCAGAGAGCCCAGGGGAAAGAAGCAGTAGCACAGGCTGGAGCACTCTGGGATGCTGTGACAGGCAGAGCAGCACACGAGAAGCTCATCCAGCCTTCCTGAGGAGCCTGATCCTACCTGCCAGGTCTGGATTTAGCACATAACACAGCCTGCCCAGGGGTGGACTGAGCAGCCTCCTATATCCTGCCAGGGGTGGACTGAGCAAGCCTCCTATATCCTGCCAGGGGTGGACTGAGCAGCCTCTCACTACCTGCCTGTTAGGTGAGGACTGAGCAGCCTCCTATATCCTGCCAGGGGTGGACTGAGCAGCCTCCTATATCCTGCCAGGGGTGGACTGAGCAGCCTCTCACTACCTGCCTGTTAGGTGAGGACTGAGCAGCCTCCTATATCCTGCCAGGGGTGGACTGAGCAGCCTCCTATATCCTGCAAGGGGTGGACTGAGTAGCCTCTCACTACCTGCCTGTTAGGTGAGGATTGAGCAGCCTCCCCTTGCCTGCCTGGAGGTGATTTCCTGCAGAGGACTGGTCTGACAGCTGAAACACCCAGCAGCTCCATAGTTGGTCAAGCACCAATCCACAAGGTAAATGCAATACTTCTTAATAAATATTTAACCCTATTCCTGCCAGCGTAGTTTGTTTTTTCCCTGCAGAGGCGGCTGCTGAGGTTAAATGCAGCTCCCTGTGTGCTGCAGAGCCAGGTAAGCGCTGCGTGTGAATGTGCATGAATTGCTGCTCCGCGCCAGAGGCAGCTCTGCAGGTTTTTCAGTGATTTGCAAAACGCAAACGTGGGGGAAAAACTAGAAAATCCATTAACCCAATGAAATCTAAGCTCTCTTGGTAGACAGGATAATGTGAATGCTGGAGTGTGTTTGTGCTGAGTGCTGGCGTGCGCACAAACCATGTGAATACTATATGCCCACATTCCATGGTGCCCGGGCCCTGTGTAAGCGAGGCCTCGGGCGATCGCCTAGTCATAGTGTGCCTCTCTGTGCGCAATGGTCTGCAGTAAGTGCTTAGGGTTGTCAGACCGGCAATGGTTTCCTGGGCACATCTTTTATTCATGTTGATGGACAGTGCGTGAAAAATGCCACCCCGCAGCATGTATAATCTATATGTCGCAAATAAGGAATCCCAGGTGACCTGCATGATTTCCTTCCTGCAGCCTATGAATTATACATGTTGCAGGGCAGCATTTTTCCCTGTGCTCCTCCTGCATGAAATAATAATGTCTGGGGAAACCTGGTCGACCCGGCGACTCTACATGTGCAGCTTCCCTGATAATGGAAACCTTTGTACCTTAGAAATGATAAGTGTGTGTGTGTGTCACCGTCCCGCTTTCCTGCACGTGCATTTCTATTTTTCAGTATTGTGATGGTCAAAATGCAGTTTTCTCCCTTTTTTTTTTTTTTCCCCCTTTGGTCGGGTAGGATATTCTGTGGTATTTAGGGTCACTGGAGCAGACCTGTTTTCCTGGATACATAATTTATTCATGCTGATGGGCAGCGCATGTAAAATGCAAACCTGCAGCATGTATAATCCATACACTGCACCTAGGAAATCAAAAAGTTGTCTTTTTAGGGGCTCCTCCATATGTTCAGGGTGTGCGGGTGTCTTTTTAGGGGCTCCTCCAGATATTCAGGGTGTGCGGGCGTCTTTTTAGGGGTTCCTCCATATATCCAGGGTATGCGGGTGTCTTTTTAGGGGTTCCTCCATATATTCAGGGTGTGCGGGTGTTTTTAGGGGTTCCTCCATATATTCAGGGTGTGCGGTTGTCTTTTTAGGGACTCCTCCATATATCCAGGGTATGCGGGTGTCTTTTTAGGGGTTCCTCCATATATTCAGGGTATGCGGGTGTCTTTTTAGGGGTTCCTCCATATATTCAGGGTGTGTAGGTGTCTTTTTAGGGGCTCCTCCATATATTCAGGGTGTGCGGGTGTCTTTTTAGGGGCTCCTCCATATATTTATAGGGTGTGTGGGTGTCTTTTTAGGGGCTCCTCCATATATTTATAGGGTGTGTGGGTGTCTTTTTAGGGGCTCCTCCATATATTTATAGGGTGTGTGGGTGTCTTTTTAGGGGCTCCTCCATATATTTATAGGGTATGCGGGTGTCTTTTTAGGGGTTCCTCCATATATTCAGGGTATGCGGGTGTCTTTTTAGGGGTTCCTCCATATATTCAGGGTGTGTGGGTGTCTTTTTAGGGGTTCCTCCATATATTCAGGGTGTGCGTGTGTCTTTTTAGGGGATCCTCCATATATTCACGGCGTGTGGGTGTCTTTTTAGGGGCTCCTCTATATATTCAGGGTGTGTGGGTGTCTTTTTAGGGGCTCCTCCATATATTCAGGGTGTGCGGGTGTCTTTTTAGGGGTTCCTCCATATATTTATAGGGTGTGTGGGTGTCTTTTTAGGGGCTCCTCCATATATTCAGGGTATGCGGGTGTCTTTTTAGGGGCTCCTCCATATATTCAAGGTATGCGGGTGTCTTTTTAGGGGCTCCTCCATATATTCAGGGTATGTGGGTGTCTTTTTAGGGGCTCCTCCATATATTCAGGGTGTGCGGGTGTCCTTTTTAGGGGCTCCTCCATATATTCAGGGTATGCGTGTGTCTTTTTAGGGGATCCTCCATATATTCAGGGTGTGCGGGTGTCTTTTTAGGGGCTCCTCCAGATATTGGGGGGGCTGTGGACGCATAGCAGAGCTGCAAAGCCATGAAACTCTGAGCAATGAGTCTCTAAACAATATTAAATGCTGTTCGGAATCGTTTGCTGTAATTAAGACATTTTTTTAGTGATATCAAGCGATTTTCTAGTTATTGGATATTTGTCTTTAAAGTTTTTTTTATATATATTTGATTTCGGGTGGAGGTGACGCAGAGTTTACACAGCAATTGGGCATTGCCAAGTGTATATAATCCCTGCACCCCTCTTACCCTCCCAGTGATGACCCTGGTTGGTCATTGGATACATAGTTAATAAAGCATGTGTTGGCAAGGTCCGCCGTCGCTGCCAGTGTAGCCGTATCATGGCATATTTGTTTTAATCAGACAGGATGGGTTTCAGTCTGTGCAGGGAGTGAGAGACTCTGATAATAAATGCCTATTTATACATTTTGTAACATTGTTGGCAGGAATACCCTGTGCTGTCCCCCTCCAGATCTTTAACCCTTTCCAGTTGTGTCATTTTCCAGGTTATGAAAGTCTCTGCCGGATATTTATCGAGTCAGGAATATGAACTCCTCGTGAAAGATACTAATGGAGTGATGTTTTCTTTTTCTTTTTTATTTTATAGTTATTATTAATAAGCTCAATTTTTATTAAGTTCTCTGCAGTAAAGCAATGATGCGCTACAATATAACTACGGACGCTTCATTACAGCCACACTTACTGCAAATGTCGTTAAAGCTTGGGGTACACTGTTGTGTATAATCTACAAGTTACATTTTTGTTCCCAATGTTGTAGGTTTAGCAAAACCCGTGAGACACTGTGATACGCTCATACACACCGCACATTACTGTGAGTTTTAGGCTAGGGTCAGACTAACGCATTTTTCGCGTTGTCCGTGAAAATGTGCTTTAGAACGAATGGATGTATTTTTTCACGGAATACGCGATAGCGGTCATACGATGCGCATTTCCATGCGTGATTTTTTACGGATCATCAATAAAACACTTTTTGCGTCTGGACGTTATGTTGGCTGGTCATTAGCAGCGTCTGACATCGCCTAATCACGCACACACACCGCTAGCGGACGCAGCGCCCTCTGTACGTAAGTACTAGCGGTTTGACGTTCTTGAAAAATTGCGTTCGTTTGCCACTTGCGTTGCGTGGCTGCACTTTTGTGCAGCCGTTCTTCGTATGCTGCCCGGCATTGGACGTCATTTGCTGCTAGCGCGGCCGTGATTTAGTGCGGTTAAAAGCACGTTAATACTGCGTTAGTCTGACCTTGGCCTTATTGCTGTGGGGCTTTGTGACATGCTCATATACACCGCACATTACTGTGAGTTTTATGGCTGTGGAGCTCTGTGATACGGTCACACACACTGCATTTCTGTTTTATTACTGCTTAGCTCTGATATGCTCATACACACTGCACATTACTGTGAGTTTTATTGCTGTGGCGCTCTGTGATTCGCTCATACACACCGCACATTACTGTTTTATTGCCGTGGAGCTCTGATATGTTCCTACACACTGCACATTACTGTGTGTTTTATTGCTGTGTAGCTCTGGATATGCTCATACACACTGCATTTCTGTTTTATTACTGTTTAGCTCTGGGATACGTTCATACGCACTGCACATTACTGTGAGTTTTATTGCTGTGGCGCCGCTCTGATACTTTCATACACACTGCACATTACTGTGAGTTTTATTGCTGTGGCGCCGCTCTGTGATACTGTCATACACACTGCACATTACTGTGTGTTTTTTATTGCTGTGTAGCTCTGGATATGCTCATACACACTGCATTTCTGTTTTATTACTGTTTAGCTCTGGGATACGTTCATACGCACTGCACATTACTGTGAGTTTTATTGCTGTGGCGCCGCTCTGTGATACTTTCATACACCCTGCACATTACTGTGAGTTTTATTGCTGTGGCGCTCTGTGATATGTGCCCTGTGTGTCATAAAGGGGTTGTTCAGACATTAGTTTTGAGTTTCAGATTGATTGGGGGAGGGGCAGAAATTCTCCTGAGTTCCTGTACTTCTCATTCTTATTTTTCAGGATTTGACCCCCGGCGCCGCCATGCATCATTTAATACACGCTGGTGATATAGAATTTCAGTTGCAAGGAAAATAAAAGCTGATTAATTTTAATCCTTTAAACCTGTGGCAGGAAAATCCGGCAAATCAACTCAATCTTACACAAAAGACGCTTTTTTGAGCTCAATGCGCCGGGATATTCCCACGATACATGCACGGGGGAGGAGGTTTCTATATGTTGATCGGTGCACTTTTTGATGACCACCACAACAAAAGAAACCTGATTCTACAGAAACGTGTCTGCTCACATTGGTGCAGGTGCTGGGGTAATCGGGTATGGATATACCTGTAAATATTAGACCATGGAACGTTTAGTGGTGTGGTGTTTCATGTGGGTATGCGGGTACTTGCTAGTGGTTCTCAAGTATAGTATTGATTTTATGTATTTTATATAGTTATGGCAGTGTGTAGGGAGGTATACATGTGTTTTTGTTATAACGGTGTTTGGTTGTGATGATGTATAATACATAAGGGGTTAATTTAAAGAGCAGTGAAACTTCAGGGCTCTTTCGTTCGTTGCGATTCCAGTCCACCGACCCTGCGGTGAATTCACTGTTCACCGCAGGGTCTCTAAAGTGCGCTGAACGTGGTACGGTTGAAGACCACTGATCAGCCGCCAAACTGAAGAAGAAGAAAAAAAATAACAGAACTCTTTTTTTATTTTTATTTTTGAAAGATCATTTAAAACCAATAAAAAATGTGTGGAGATAATAAAAAAGGTCTGTTACAGAATTAAAAAAAAAAAAAAAAAACACAAAACAACTCCTGGGAATCAAACATTTCACAAAAAAAACCTAAAGGAATAAATAGTTTTTTTGCTGATGATAATGAACAGAATAAATAGTTGAATAATAACAAGGGTAACATTTTTTACATTTAAATCCTATGGGATTCATCTGTTTAAACCGGTCGAACTGAATCACTGAAAAATCAGGACATTTCGGTGCAGTTGGTCGTTCTCTGACCAGATTAACCATTACTTCTCTATGGGACAATTTCGCTGCCGCCGAAGATCACCAAATTGCACCTTATTTCACCGTCATTTAGCCAGTATTTGGAGAATTGCCTGCTTTCTGAATACCCGAACTGCCACAATATTGCACCGTATGGTAAAATTCATCATTCGGTGCAAGGTTCGCTTTTTATTGAATAACACATGTAGTGTTTTTATAGGTATTGTGGTGTTTAGTGTGATGTATGGTGTGTGTGTATTGTGAGGTATCGACTGTTGTTGGTTGTGAATGATGCATTGCTTTTCTTCTGCCCTCCTACTTCCTGTTCTGCTCTGAGGTGATTTTTTTTTCACTTCCTGATCTGAGGTGATTTTTTTTCACTTCCTGTTCTGAGGTGATTTTTTTTCACTTCCTGTTCTGAGGTGATTTTTTTTCACTTCCTGTTCTGAGGTGATTTTTTTTTTTCACTTCCTGTTCTGAGGTGATTTTTTTTTTCACTTCCTGTTCTGAGGTGATTTTTTTTCACTTCCTGTTCTGAGGTGATTTTTTTTCACTTCCTGTTCTGAGGTGATTTTTTTTTCACTTCCTGTTCTGAGGTGATTTTTTTTTCACTTCCTGTTCTGAGGTGATTTTTTTTTACTTCCTGTTCTGAGGTGATTTTTTTTCACTTCCTGTTCTGAGGTGATTTTTTTTCACTTCCTGTTCTGAGGTGATTTTTTTTCACTTCCTGTTCTGAGGTGATTTTTTTTCACTTCCTGTTCTGAGGTGATTTTTTTTCACTTCCTGTTCTGAGGTGATTTTTTTTTTTCACTTCCTGTTCTGAGGTGATTTTTTTTTTTCACTTCCTGTTCTGAGGTGATTTTTTTTTTTCACTTCCTGTTCTGAGGTGATTTTTTTTTTTCACTTCCTGTTCTGAGGTGATTTTTTTTTTTCACTTCCTGTTCTGAGGTGATTTTTTTTTTTTTCACTTCCTGTTCTGAGGTGATTTTTTTTTTTCACTTCCTGTTCTGAGGTGATTTTTTTTTTCACTTCCTGTTCTGAGGTGATTTTTTTTTTTCACTTCCTGTTCTGAGGTGATTTTTTTTTCACTTCCTGTTCTGCTCTGAGGTGATTTTTTTTTTTTTTTTTTTTTCACTTCCTGTTCTCGATTTGAGGGGGAATGTTCTGGGAGATGTAAAATGGCGGCTGAAGCAGAGCAGGGTTATGAGGCAGCTCTGTGTGAAAACTGGTCTACAGAGATTAATTAAGTACAACTTGTATTAAAGCAGTCACTTCCGTATAAGCAAGTCAAACTATAAAGTAAGAATATAAACACGTTTTGTGGAAACCTCATTTTGGTATAGTGGTTTTCAGGGAAAATGATGTTGCGTTAAATGGGTGTAGTTATGGTTGTGTTTAAGTTTATAGGGGCTTGGTTCTAGGTATTTTGTTATGGTTGAGCATGGTTACAATGGTGTTTTGGTATAATATGTTCGCAAGGAAGTGGTTGGGTATATTGTAGGCGATTTGGTACTAGAGGTTCTTTGTTACAGTTGCATTAGTGTAGGCTATTTAGGTATAGTGTTGTTTGGGTATGTATGGTTGTGTTTATGTAATAGAGGTACTTTTTTTGTAATGGAGCAGTTACATTGGTGTTTTGTATTGTTTTACTAGGGATGTCCCGATTGCAGTTTTTAGGTCCCAAATCCTATCCAGGTCGTGCGATTTATTCTGGATTGGCCACGAGGTCCGGATCCGATGCCGAACGCCCCCTGGCCGGATCAAGGCACACTAGTGAAAAGGAAACCCATTGACTTGCGGCGGCATCCCTGTCTCCTCAATCACCTGCAAGCATGCAGGAAACGCGCCACAAGTCAAAGAAGCTGTGGTAGTTTGTCCTCCCTGTGTTTCTTGGACTTGATATCATTTGTCTTGCTGGACCAACCAGAAAGACCCCAAATGTCTGCCTGTTCATAAAACCAACTTTTATTGAAATCCCCATAATAAAATGACATGAACACCCCAATAGCCACAATATCGTGTCACAAACATATAAACAAACCAATTAAAACCAAAACTCCACCAACAGGGTGACGTTTTGAGTTCTGCCTGTACCATGAATAATTCAATATTTTTATAAAGCCCCAAATACACATGATGGTTCATTTTGAAGTCAATCGATCTGGCGGGCTACCATAAAAGATTATGCAGAAACTGAAAGGAGATACAAAAAGATAGAATTGGAAACACGGAAAGATCCAAATATCTGGTCACAATACATTTTTGAAACCGAGGGATATCCGCATCCCACACGCTGCAAATTAGTCAATAGCGATTCTCCAAATATATTGAGTACACATAATTCCTAAAATACGCTGCTGACTCTCAGGGACCGTACTTTAGAACTCATTATACTATTATCTAAGAACGCACCCGACGCGCGTTTCGCCTTCTACGGCTCGTCAGGAGTGCTTTAACAGGCAGACATTTGGTGTCTTTCTGGTTGGTCCAGCAAGACAAATGTTCTCAGATCATTAGGGGTAGACCCTTTAGTCTTCTGTTCACAATCTCTTTGCATATGTGTGGCTGGGTTTGTATAATCAAAGTTACATGTGACTACGACGGTAGCCAAATAGTTTCTTGGACTTGGTTCCAATCACAACATCCCTAATATTTGGGTATAATACTGCTTTATTACAGGGGTACTTTGTCGTGGAGCATCGTTTAAGTGTAGCAGAATTCAGCGGTACCCCAACCAGGTCACATCTGTCAAAGCCGCTTCCTTGCAGGACCCCTGTGTTCTCCCCAGGCAGACTTTCGTGCCTTCCTCTAGTCCTCAGATGAAGCTTTAGGACTGGGACACAAAGAGAGCCTGCTAGCATCCCCCAGAAATAAGCCGAGGCTGTAAATCTGGAGGTTTTCAGGGTCAGATTGGAACAGACTGAACACCCTTTTATTGAAAATATATATACATCAGTTCCAGGAGGGGCCAAAGACCAATGGAAAATTGCACCCTGCCACCCCCCCCCCCAGCCTGGTGTCATGTAATTGCAACCTGTGCATCACACTGTCAGAATACATTCGATAACAATAAGTGACCACACAGTAATTGTATAAACCATTGTAACAGTAGTCCGATAATGGTACAGTGTTTGCTCGACAAGGTAGATGATTAACAAGATTACTCAAACATAAACAGGATTCCTGGCTAAGGAATGTGTGATTTATCTATCAACAACATATATACATGGACCATAGCGATGGACAATCCTATTATTCTTACATAGCATAAATTACACAAACACACGATTGCACATGAGAGAGGGCAAGGAAATAATAGAGAACATCAAGCCTGCACCTCCCCAAATACATCTCCAGGTCCATGCACCTCAAGTCCAAGCTGGCGCACATCACAATAAGCATAGTAGTTTTATGTACAATGATGCTTAATAATTGTCATGTCTCCTCGCCGCTGCTCGGCTGAGGTGTCATGGCGGCCACCGGCATCTTCCGCGGGCATTGGGGATTCCCTTTTCATAGTCCGCGGTGCCCTCTCGGTCCGGCGCTCGGGGCACTCCGCTGCCTCTACTTCCCTCCTGTATGGTTACCTGTCGTCTGCAAGGGCCGTGGCTTCTCGCCCGAACCACATGAGCAGGCTGCTTGGTCTTCACGGGGTCTGGATGAGGCGGCACTTCCTGACTCCCCTTCGGGGCGTGGCTTGTGCAGGTTCCAGGCAGGGACGGAGCCGTGGCTGCCTCAGTGGACAGTGGAGAGCCCCCCCCCCCTCCGAGAATGGGCTGGGTCCATAAACGGTGTTCCATATAAACTCCCAAGGAGAAGGTGCTCAGTCGTCAGCTCCCTATTGACCCAGCTTACCAACTATCCTTGTTACTGATTCCTGGAATTTGACCTTGCACGAACTGTGCCAGCCTCGACCTCTTGCTTATCCATACCATCTATGTCTATTGCCTATCCCTTATTGTGCCGCGCACCGATCTTGCAGACCTCCTGGATATTGACCCCTGGATTCCTTTCCGCCATAGAACGAACTCTGCCTGCCTTAAGCTATTGCCCGATCCTGACCGCTCCTCCTTGCCTAACCCTTACTATACAGCGATCCGATACAATCGTTGCCTCCGATACATCAAAACATGACAGTAATAGAGATACTTTGTTAGTGCAACTTGGTTACAGTGGTGTTTGGATCTATTAGTGTTTTAGGTATGGTGGTATTTGTCCTTTATCACCTTTTTTGTTCAGTATTGTGGATGGTGTATGATGGTTCTGCTGGAGGCACTTTGGGGTTAAGAAAACGCCAGTGTTTAATGTTTCCACGGGGGTTATTCAGTAAATGCTGGTGTTTGTCGGTGTTTACTGTGAACCTTCTCCTGTGAAGCGCCAGTGTTTGGCGCCAATCAAACAACAGAGATAGATATATATATATTCTTCCAGGAGCCCCGTGCTCTATAGTAAGGCATTGTTTACCTGCTCCGGTGCAGCTAATGTATTGTAGATACTCCTCCTCCTTTTTGGAGTTTATATATATATATATATATATATATATTTTTTTTTTTTAAATATTTTTTCATGGTATTTGCAACAGCAACACTTTCTGAATAACCCCCTTAGTATCTTGTTCTGTTTTGTAGCTGAGCAATCAATTTGAGGAATGTAACCCTTGACTCGGCGGGCGCTCGCGCCCCATCGTGTATTGTTGTTGGCAGCGGGGCCCCTCCGTGCACTCTGAAAGCTGCTGGAATTTCTTTTTGTCTCCAAAACAAAAGGGCCGGTGCGGCCATCGCTTTCCTGTTGTGGCAGATATTCGGCGCAGACAACCCTTTCTGAGTATAAATGTAAAAGTACAAAATGTCTCGCGTGGAGATGGCAAAGCTGCAAATCTCTCCTCGCGTGTCTTTTATTATGGAGTTCTGTGCGCTGCGTCTCTGACTTTTTAATCGCTAAAGGGACGCTCTACTCATCCCCTCAACCACTTCTACATATTAAAGTGGTCAGAATGTGAGGAGTGCCCCCCACCCCCGGTCCTCTGATCTGGCGAAATCATGGGGAGAAGTGGAGGACTTTCCTCCACTCCGCCCAACATCACCAGCAGCTGTGATTTTGAACTATCTGGCTGTTGGTCACCAGATCAGTCACGCACAGAGCGGCCAACGTCACCCTCTGAGACCAGAGAGGCAGCGATGGATCAGATCTGTGCATGCACGTGCAGCTCCGATCCTTCACTCTGCGCAGGCACTACAGAACTTCCGTACGTAAAGTGTTCAGATCCTCTAGTGCTGGGCAGTTTGTGGTTCCTACACTACACATGTTGCATAGGAACGCAAAGCAGAGAAGCTTCATGGACTTCTAGGTTCGGGAGTCCCTGAGCCGAAGAGGAGCTGCCGCGACGAGGGACTAAAGGGGAGTAAAACTGCTGAAAAGTCTTTTCTAAAAATCCACAGTCAGGAAAATCCTTCTTGCTTAACTATACAGTAAGAAATATGTTTTGGGGTATTCCCAAGGTTTTACAGTAAAGAATACATATTTGGCAGGGAGATGTCGCCATCTGCTGGACAAAAGGAGTAACTGCAGTTCAGGTCTCCGTGCAGGATCAGCTGGGGAGATGTCAGACACATTCCCAGCTGGTTTTAAAAAGCATTAACAACTCCAGGCATTGTGCCCACGCCAGTGGTGTATTTAGGTTTTGTGCTGCCCTAGGCCTGACTAAACTCGTGCACCCCCCAATTTAAATTTAAGGCACCTCTTCCTGTCAAGGGCACACCTCGTCCTGGTTAATCCCCACTCTTCCTTTTTAAGCTCCACCTTTTCCTCTTAGAGCTCCGCCTTTTCCTCTCTTTATATTAAAAGTGGATAACAAGTGCCTACTTTATATATTTTGTATACCATTTCAAATGTATCTATTGAGATAAAGAAAATAATGAAATGTTTAAATTCAAGCATTTTTACAAAGAACAGACACGCATGTCAAGTATACTGGATCACAGCCGCTCTAATTGGTTGAACAATAAAATCCACAGAAACGTGCACTGCATATGAGCGTATCACAGAGCTGCACAGCAATAAAACCCACAGAAATGTGCAGTGTGTATGAGCATATCACAGAACTGCACAGCAATAAAACTCACAGTAATGTGCAGTGTGTTTTGAGCGTATCCCAGAGCTCCAGGGCAATAAAACTCACAGTAATATGCACTGTGTATCACAGAATCCACTGCAATAAAACTCCCAGCAATGCAATGTGCGGTGTGCATGAGTGCATCAGAATTCACAGCAATAAAACTCACAGCAATTCAATGTGTGTCAGCGTATCAGAATCCACAGCAATAAAACTCACAGCAATGCAGTGTGCGGTATGTATGAGTGCATCAGAATCCACTGCAATAAAACTCCCACCAAACCGAGTGTATATGAGCACACAGCAATTATTTATTCTCTATTTACTGGCCTCCGTCCCTGGTAAGGCTGTGTGCAGAGTCAGCAGGGACTGTGTACGGACTCAGCAGGAGGTCCCTCCAGGCCACGTTAGGATCGCGGCTGTGCCTGTGCGTGGAGCCATCTTGTCAGCAGTGGGGTGCCACTGCCAGAGGGTGCACTGTAGGTTTGATTCCCTTCCCGGTGGGTGTTCAGTCCAGAATAGAGTCTGTGTTAACGAAAGGGTGGGCAGCTGCGTGCGTGCGTTTCACATGGTTCAGCCAGTCATGTGGTACTGAGACTCAGTACCACCTGACTGGCCGGACCACGTGACCTGCACGCACGCAGCCTCACCAGGAGCCAGGCAGCTCAATGACAAATTTCTATCACTGCAGTGCTGGTTAAGGAAAGGTCCACTTTAAACAGCAGTAAGCAGACAGGGCTTCATATTCTGCTGATACCCCCCCCCTTACCTGCCGTTTACTGTCATCTTCTCTGTCTGCACACAAATCACATCCCCCTCCCCTCTCCTAGAGCTGCTGTGGGGCAGGGGAGGAGCTATGGAGGGAGGAGAGGGGGATTTTTATTCTATTCGATTTTATTCCATATGCAAACGTCCTGCTCCGCTGCTCGTTGTTTGAGAACACAGCTCAAAGCTGACACACAGTGACAGTGACACCTCCTAGTACCCCCTAATGACACCCCAATAATCACTGGTACCTGGGATGGCCCACCCTCCACCACTCCCCTAAGTACACCACTGCTCTGTGATATGCTCACACACAAGTTTGGCGAACTGCCCGCAAGTACGGTGCTGTTTGAAGGCATTGCAAATCCCCATAGAGAAGTAATGGTTAATCTATTCAGAAAACACCAAACAGCAGAGAAATGGCAGTGAAATTATTATTATTATTATTATTATTTTATAAAGCACCAGCATATTGCGCAGCGCTGTACAATAGGCACAGTATAGACAGGGTTACAATATATTGAACAACATTTGACAAACGGCCCTATTCCCGTAGGAACTCACAATCTGGGAGGGTTGGGGTTGGAAACAGGAGGAGAGGACTGTAAGGTGAGCGTGATTGATGGTTGCCCTGATGTTCGGTGGTTTCAATCAGCAGGTTTATTCAGGCGAACCCCCATAGGTTTCAATGTTAAAAATATTCCCGTTTTTATGCAATATCTAATAAATCATTTATTATTTTAATCTGCAGTAAAAAGTCTTTATTGATATTTTTTTTTTAGTACCTTTTAGGCTAGGGTCAGACTAACGCAGTATTAACGTGCGTTTAGCAGCACTAAATCACGGCCGTGCTAGCAGCAAATGACATCCAATGCTGGGCAGCATACGAAGAACGGCCGCACAAAAGTCCGGCTGCGCAACGCAAGTGGCAAACGAACAAATTTTTTCGAGAACGTCAAACCGTTAGTACGGACGCACAGAGTGCGCTGCGTCCGGTAGCGGCGTGTGTGCGTGATTAGGAGACGTCAGACGCTGCTAATGTCCAGCCAACATCACGTCCAGACGCAAGAAGTGTTTTATTGATGATCCTTACAAAATCACGGACGAAAATGCGCATCGTATGACCGCTATCGCGTATTCCGTGAAAAAATGCGTCCATTCGTTCGAACGCACTTTTTCACGGACAACGCGAAAAATGCGTTCGTCTGACCCTAGCCTAAGTCATTTTTCTGATTATTTTTTTGGGCAAAATCCCCCCCTTTTTTTTTTTTTTAATAGCGGTTTTTCTTTTTTCTGTAACAGACCTTTTTATTATCAATCATAGGATCTTGTATGTAAATTCCAGACCTTTTCGTTCAGTAGTTCTTTTGAAAACAGCAGGTCACGGGTTTGCAGTGGCAGCATTCAGCGGCCGACTCCCTGCACTTTGGGGACCCTGCAGTGAATGGTGAATTCACTGCAGGGTGGGGAAATTTTATTCCCCGAAGTGCAGGGAACTACAGAACACCAAAATGTTGGCGTCATTTCGGTGCTCTGTGAGTAACCCATTTAGTGGTGAGATTTTTTGCTGCCCCCGGAAAGTGAAAGCCTAGGCCTTGCCTACCCAGGACATACTTGAAAATTAGTGAAATATCAATGTATCCTTCCTGGTAAAAAAAATATATATATATTTTTTTTTAGGGGTGGGGCCACCAGGTGCAGGCTGCCGCCCCCTGGAAAGTGGCGCCCTAGGCCTAGTCGGCCTAGGCCAAAATACACCACTGGCCCACGCGCCGCTAAAACTTTAGGGGCGGGTTCTGGTGCCCAAATGCAAACAAACTTCTTTTGAATAATCTTAAATGATTTTGAATTTTAATGAGTATTTATGGAAACCTACCTCCTCTTATGTTGCGCACATCCCATCACAGCACGTACTGGAAGTGGTCCCGGTTTTCTGTTAGGCATGTGTCGCTGCGTTGTTGCTGACATGTGTTTGATATTACATTAGCAATGTTTTGGATCTCATTCCTATTGTTATCAGCTAAGACAGGGCTGTCAAACGTGCGGCCTCCCAGATGTTGATAAAACAGAACAAGAAAAAAGGTTTGTCTTTTTGCGCTCACCCCTGTAGCTCCATGCGAAACAAAACACAGAGGTTTTGGTTTACTTGAATGGCCATTGAAGTGTTGCTCATCCGTCACGCACCTCTGGGTCAGGTGGGTCCTAACCTAATGAAACCAAGAGCTGCTTTCTAAACAGCCACATGTCCTCATGCGACTTCTCAGCCAAGAGACAGACTGGTGGGTTTATATTTATACCCTCTCCAGGAACAATTCCACTTCGGGATTAAAAAGAAATCTCGGAAAGAGGCAGCAGCAATAATGACCTGGCTGGGGGATACAACAAAATATACATATCAGCAACAAAAAAAAACCTGCTTCGCGCCTATTCCCTATCAGGGCGGCTGTGTAGACCAGAAGTATCCAGCCTGCCCCATGTATAAATTATAACAAGAAAAAAGGTTGTCATTTGCACCTACACCTTGCCTTTCTCTTAAGCTTTTATGTAGGGCTGGGGAAACTAATGATTGATTGATCAAATTTTTTTATTTTTTTTTAACCGTTAAAATTTTTGATCGACCTCTTCTTTTTTTTTTTTTTTTATTTGGGGGGGGGGGGCCCCATCAGCACCAGTATCAGACTCTAGAGTTCGAATCCGGAGCTGTACTGGCTTCCTGGGGCCCTGGGTGGCCCTACAGCAGTGTGCAAAGCACGCTGCTTTGGTGCCGCCATCCAGTCACATGTACGACGCGCGTGACGCACTGGTCACATACAGTGACTGATGCAGGAAGAAGATGGCAGACGAGAAGGCAGCGGAAGAGCAGTGAGTATGGTGCTGCCTGTCTCAGTCCAGCCTCGCACACACCAGGGCCCGGACCCCAGGCGCACACCAGGGCCCGGACCCCAGGCGCACACCAGGGCCCGGACCCCAGGCGCACACCAGGGCCCGGACCCCAGGCGCACACCAGGGCCCGGACCCCAGGCGCACACCAGAGCCCGGACCCCAGGCGCACACCAGGGCCCGGACCCCAGGCGCACACCAGGGCCCGGACCCCAGGCGCACACCAGGGCCCAAACAGATCAGCCAAAAGTAGTTGTATCTGTATGTGCGTTCTAATTAATCGAACACGAAAATTATAATCAGTACCAGCTCTTTTTTGTTTGGTAACGTTAACCACATCCACTCTCTCAGAAGGAGATTTGGCCTTTGCAACCTCCAACAATTAATAAATATGTCACCCCCTGAAGCTCCATGTGAAACAAAGAGGTTTTGGTTTACTTGAATGGCCATTAAAGTGTAAACCCACCTCACGATAATGAGCCATCCTGGAAGGAAATAGGCGCAAAACTGTTTTTTCTGTATATATTGTTCCTGGAGAGGGTATAAATATAAACACACCAGTCTGTCCCTTCGCTGAGAAGCAGCATGAGTACATGTGGTTGCTTAGAAAAGCAGCTCTTGGTTTCATTAGGTTAGAAATAACCTGACCCAGAGGTGCCGTACTGTGGCAGTTGAGCTTACACTTTAATGGCCATTCAAGTAAATCAAAACCTCTGTTTTGTTTCACATGAAGCTACAGGGGTGAGCTCAAAGGACAACCTTTTTTCTTGTTTTGTTTTCTACATGAAATAGGCTGGATACCTCTGGTCTATGCAGCCATCCTGGTAGGGGATTGGTGCAAAACTGTTCCCCCCCCCCCAGATGTTGATGCCTACAATTCCCAGAAATCCTTCAGTGCAATAGATAGCCAGGGAATCATGGGAGTTGTAGTTCAGAAACATCTGGGGGGCAGGAGATTGACAACCCTGCACTATGGTGTCTGTCATGCGAGGCTTGGAGGCTTGTGATGGGGCACTCATTCCTTTAAGAAAGCCCCACAAACAGAAGTCCGGGGTGGCCTCAGATACATGGAAATGACACGGTCCTCCGATACACACTGGATCGTCATCATTGACTGGCAGTGATGTGTGGCATGTCACGCCATCTTGCTGAAAGTGACCTTGTGCTCTACCAAAGAGTAAGCCATTTTGTTCCATGGCTGTACTGTTGTCGTGACTATACTGCCACCTAGCAGCTGCTTCCTGCATGTGATGTGCTCAACATAAGAGGAGTTATGTTTCCTGAAACTGTCATTTCCTTTCAATCTATAGCCAAACCTTTTGGGTTTGGGGCTATATGTATGACCCTGTATAACAGGAGATGCATGACTTCATCTTGTTGACCCATGGTTCCTCCAGAAACCCATTGGTCATTATTCAAAGTTGTTCCCAGTTACAGAGGGAAACCTCCACTGGCCGCTAGACTGTTGGCCAATCCATAATGGTCTGCATGAGAACTACTTCAGTCCTATACTGAGGTGACCAACGTCATGGTCTTTGGCCAGGTGCGTCCTCTGACGCCCCTTAATCTGTGTTTTCTGAAAAAACTCTCACCGTGGCCATTTTGCCGGTAATGCCACATCGTTTGGTCTGTGGAAGATGTATAATATTGTTGACTTTGCCCGTCATGTCTTTGCCACCGACCAGAAGAACAAAAGCTCATTGCGATGGGAAAAGGATTCTGTTTGAGATACTCAATGGAAAGTCAACATAAACTCTGTTTTCCATGGCAGCGCCCATAAAGGAGATCCTGGAGGTGGCGCTGCGTAGATTCCCGTCACCACAATCCAGCCCACATTTACACGGCGCATCTGTTAATCAGGTTTAGACGTACGGTTACGGTTATGACTTGTGAATGGGATGAGTATCTCTCTCCAGCTAGAGGGATGCGTACAAGACCAGACTTGGCCGAAAGGTGGATCCATCTTTCAGCCATTCCATGCTATGCGGCAAACAGGTCGTCACATGTTTTCATGCCGGTGTTGTTGGTCACGCTGGGTTTATTGGCTTTATTTTATCTTGCGGTGCGCACCTAAAATGATCGATTCACCGGTGGATAGATTTGAGGACTAATACAGGTTGCTGTTTCCTCAATGCAATTAGGTCAAGGCACTAAATAGCAGGGGTGCACTGCCAGGATTTGGTGCCCCTGGGCAATAGAAGATCGGGGCAGTGACCCTGGGCCCAATTTTCTTAGGGGAGAAAAATTTCAAAATAAAATTTCTGCCCCTAATCGTTTCCAGCAGCCAAGGATTGGCTTGGCAGGGCGTATGTGAGCGCACGGTCCACCCCCCGTAACTGCCCGTTTTTGTGGGGACTTAGGTTTATCACTCTGATCGCGTCTGAAAGGGAGGAGCAGGCTGGTCCTGCCCTGACTCCTCCTTGATGCTGACCTTCAGCGGCTGACGTGAGTCACGTGATGTGACGCAGTGCGCTGGCGGGAAGGAGCAGGAGGTGAGCCGCTACTCGCCCCAGACTCCCCTGTACTGGCTGGGTACCACAATCATGCCCTCATTTTTACAAAGCAGAACTGGGTTATGTCAGAGCTGTGGATGGGCTGCATCCAAGTGAAGTCGCTCTCCTGTACATCGTCGTGGGGCGCCCTCCTAGTCTAGCGCACTGGGGCAGTGCCCTAAGGATCAGTCCACACCTGCTAAATAGTTATCTAACGCAGGGCTGAAAATTTCAAGTCCCAAGCTACTAACCAGGCCATAAGAGTTACTCTCCACCAGTTGCTCCATCTAATCCCTACCCAGCCTTAACTCCGCCCCTAAACACACCCCCTTAAATTATCTTCTAAAATTACACTATTCTAAATAAAACCTTTTAACAAAGTTACAAAAATAACATAACCAGTCGTCAGACCCCAGATACATGTATACCCAGTCGTCAGACCCCAGATACATGTATACCCAGTCGTCAGACCCCAGATACATGTATACCCAGTCGTCAGACCCCAGATACATGTATACCCAGTCGTCAGACCCCAGATACATGTATACCCAGTCGTCAGACACCAGATACATGTATACCCAGTCGCGTCAGACCCCAGTGTGAGCAGAGTGAGGAGGCAGGGAAGCTCCTCTTCACCCCCTGCCAGTGACGAGACGTGCTGGGTCAGGATAGGCAGCTGTTCTCTGCCACCCTGCAGCCTGGGGAAAGGGGGGGGGGCTGCACATTGGAATTGCCGGAATAAGCAGCACAAAATAATTTATTGTGCATTTCCACTCGCCAAATGCAAGTAGGCGAGCGGAAATTTTGAGCCCTGATCTAAAGTATATACATGTAACAGACTGGGAACGATCTGTATTAACCATAAAGGAAAGCAATGAAAGGGATTTCCAAAATGTGTTTTATTTGATGTATTTAATCGTGAAATATCATCCATAATCTCAATCGAACAAAGAATAGCCAGCGTTACAGGTTGTGTTTCCCTTATCCAGGATTTCGAAAACCTGTTGTTTTTTTGAGTGCCGACATGACACTGAAAGTGCAACACCCCCCCCCCCCCCATATCTGGGGACAAAATGATTAAAAATCCTGTAGAATGGCGTGTCTGTCTGTTTTGTCCTCTGGCTCTCACTCCCCACCCCACAAAAAGTACATAAATCTCCCCATAATTCCTCTCTGTGCAGAATAGCTGAATTTAAGATGAGTTTCCTCCTTTTTTTGTTTCCGAGTCGTTGGATTCTTTGCTGGCCGCTTTATCCTCGCCCCCAAAACTCGCCCCTTCATGTTGGTGCACCGATCCTGTTACTTTGTTACTTGTCGTTTTTTCTTATATTTTTAACATACCGAAAGAACTGACTCCCTGCTCAGTCTATACCAGGGAACTCCGACGCCCCCCCCCCCGATGTTGATGGCCTACATTTCCCAGAATTCTTTCAGTGCAATAGATGGGCTGAGAATCATAGGAGTTATACTTCAGAAACCTCTGGAGGGGCAGCGTTTGAGATCCCAGCCTTAACACACTGAAGCCTTTAATGCTCACTGTTACAGCACTCGGGACCACCTCTAGCATCTGAGGGGCCCTGTGCGAGAACATCTTTTGGAGCCCCTCACCACGCTTTCAACAACACACCAAAACACTCACACACCCTTTTATCACATGGAGGGTGTCCGCAGTGGTGCGAGGCCCATGCTGTCCACCCTGCTCGCCTCACCCAAAGGGCAAGCTTGGTGGCATTACATGGTGATCTGTGCCACTCTGGGTCGGTGGAGCCTCACCGCTCGATTTCATTAATCTGTTGTTCCAGAGGTTCTCCACCGTTGAGGCGCTGGTCTGTGCTTCATCCAGACTCTCGGTGTATGGTTGATACAGGCAGAAAATGAAAAACAGGTATATCTTGGAATATGGGGAGCAGGATGGCACGGTGCAAACCTGTCTAAGTGTAGCTTGCAGGGTGTTTGCTGACTTTGCTGCTGCAAACTGGAAAGAAGGAGACTGGAAACAGATTGCAATGTAGAGGAGAGAAGATAATATGTGAGATGGATCGGAAACGATGTGTAACGTGCCGGGGTGTGTTTAGGCTTGGGGTGACCCTGGGGGCTCCACATTCTGCTCCCGCTCCCTGTTACTCTTGTATCAAATGTGTTAACATGCAATCTTTACAACGTGTCGGAGCCATGAATGTCAATACAAATGTAACCTAATTACACCCAGTGCTTCTGACCGCATATCTTCCAGTTTACAGACTCCATGTCCACGTCACTCGCACCAAGGCCAGCCAAGACAATCCCACCATGCCTAAAAGATCCTAAAAATAAAGAGACTTTTTACTGCAGAATATAATAAATGGTTTTTTAGATATTGCATTAAAACGGGAATATTTTTAACATTGAAGCCTATGGGATTATCCTCAATAAACCTGACGAATGAAAACACTGAACAGCAGGGCAATTCGGCAACGTTTCACTGCTGGTTTGTGTTCTCTGAATAGCCGAAGCAGTGCTTTTTTATGGGGATTCACTGCCCTCGAACAGGGACCGAACAGGCACCGTATGTGCAGGCAATTCGCCAGGATTTGGCTAACTGTCTGCTCTCTGGATAGCCGAATGGCCAAGAAAGGTAACCGAACGCTGAATTTCACTGTACGGTTACCTTTCTCCAGCCATTCGGATCTCTTTGAATAACCCTGTGAGAGTCCGTACGATGTTACGCCAGACGGGTCTGCAAAGTGTCTTCCTCCAGAGGAGGTTTGCGCTTTTGTAGAGCTGTTCACAGAGCAAGGTGGCCGCACAGGTGTCCGAACCATGTCTGTTGTCGTGAATGTTCTTCTCGCGCTCCCGTATGTACGTCTGGCCTTGGCCTCCAGATCCTGCCCCTCTCCGTATTCCTTAGCGTGTCCGGTGAGGACCGTTTGTGACCCATGTCTCGCAGCCCATGGTGGGATCTCAGAGCATCCTAAATAATGACGTCTTGTGGGATTTAAGCTGAGCTCTGTGTGGGAGCAGTGTGACCGCCTGGAAGACAGAGCAAAAACCTTATGGACATTACCCTTATTACAAAACAGCACCCAGACCTTCGCCACGTGGCGGAACAACCCGGAATATTCTACGATATTCTTTTATATCATAATATTTATCTTTGTTTGCCCAATTTAAGGAATATAAAATATATATATATATATTTTATTTTCTGTCGGGTTTTATTTTGCTCTTAGTGCCTTAAAGATATAAAATGAGGGATTATGTGTTGACGCTGTATAAATAAGAGCAATGCGCTTTACCATGTACTGTGCGCTTAGAATAATTTAGCTGAAAAATAAATCCCAAATTATCTGCAATTTTTGTTTTTTCTAAATCTTATTTATTTTTTACTGTGTATTTTGTCTGTTGACTCGCCCTGATCTCACTGTTCAGCGAAATAAACCCTCACTTCCCATTCGTAATGATGTTACTGGAAGTGCATGATTTGGCATAAAACCACTGATGCATCTCACGGATCTAGATTTCCTTAATGTGATTATGTGTGTGTGTTTGGTATATATGTCATGAGGCAACTGGTGGATGTTTTTACATTTATTTATTTTTTTCTTTAGATTATGTGCTTTTTAAAAAGTCATTTCCATCAAAATGACTAAAGGAAATTAATAATAATCTCATTTCATGCTTCCCTAAATATCATTTTAATCATAATGACCCTTAAAGCTTCTCAATTGACTTTATACATCTTAGTGTGTGTGTGTGTGTGTGTCGGTGTCGGTGTCGGTGTCTAGACAAGGTCAGAGAATCTCCAAAACTGCAAGTCTGGTGGGGTGTTCTTGGTATGTAGAGGTTAGTACCTACCAAAAGTGGTGCAAGGAAGGACACCCGGTGAACCAGTGTCAATGTCATGGGCGCCCAAGACCCATTGATGCATGCGGGTGGTTGGGTGTATGTCTTTGTAATTTTGAAATATTCGTGTGTGTTTAGTGTTTATAGATTTTATTTAACGAAAGTATTTTTTATTTATTTTATTTTGCAGTTACAATGTATCTGGAAATCGCGTTAACGTTGGTTGCCGGAGCGCTGCTCTACCATTTCTTTTTCCGGAAAAAAGAAGAGTCCTTGCTCATGGGTGACGGTTGGTGGGGACCTGGTCAAAGACCCGGAGGCGAGGAAGACGAAAGTATTCGACCTTTCAAAATCGAGACGACGGATGAAGAATTAAACGTATGAACCAGTGTGTGTGTGTGTGTGTGTGTCGTATATGAACCTTTTCTGGTTGGTGTTGACCTGTCCCCATGAAGAGGGATTGCTGTAACCGCGGCTCCTCAATGTTTTCCATTAAACAGAGTATTTCTATTGGTTACAGACAGTAAACCTGGGTTCATAGACCGAGATATTTGGTGAACAATGTTTCAAGTGTTGCAAATCTGAAGGTTTCTGTGACTGGATCTCCTGTGTTCTTTGCGTGGTGTGGATGTGCAGGAAGTGGTCCTGTCCCTGTACTCTCCACCTTCTGGAGTATCGCGTGCGTTAAACGGTGTCCATTTCTGTTCCAGGATTTATACCAGCGGATCGATCAGACTCGTTACACGGAGCCCCTGGAGGGCAGTCGCTTTAATTATGGCTTCAACACAACCTACCTGCGGAAAGTGGTTTCTTACTGGAGAAATAACTTCAGCTGGAAGAAGCAGCTGGACATCCTCAACCAGTACCCGCATTTCAAAACCAAAATCGAAGGTGCGTCAAAAAATAATCTTCTGCCGGCTTGTTGTATCGCTGGAAATGTCATGAAATGTCTGAGACAAGTACAATCCGTGCGACGGCTAAACTTGGTGCCCAGACGTGTTTGATCTGGATTTCTCAAAATACTTCTTCAGCTTGAAGGATGCCCGTAAAACCAAACCAGGTCCACACTGGGGTCAATTTTCAAGTAGCCCAAGTACTAGGTGTGGTTGGTTTGAGGGTGGAGATGGGATGCGTCATGGTCAGAGTTGGAGTGTCCAACCTCAACCGCAGGAAAGGGAGCTCTGGTTCAGTTCTAGGTATTTCATGATGTTTTCCTGACATGCCCACCACAAGCTGGTTGATTTGGGGGGGGGGGGTTAATTTTTTTTCACAAATGGGCTCTATTGAAAAATTCTCAGCAATTCCCTGGTAAAAATCCACCCACCATCATGGTTGCATTCTGAAAACGAGTGACAACTATGAGTGGAAGAGCCTTACCCGTTGTGACTGATGCTGACGATCACTGTGACGAAGAGCCGCCAGAACATTGGTTCGGATCAGTAGTTTGGAGAGATCGATCTCTCCAAAGGATGAAATGTCACATTGGTCTTGCGAGATCTATCCCCTAATGGGACATCGATGGGAAGGCAAACCAGTCTGTGACATCCTCACTTTAAAAGCAGAGCCTTAAAAGCCCTCCAGAAATGTCAATGGTTAAATTGCAGTGGACCAATGTCCAAAGGAATATTGTAACTGATATCTGTACTCCAACTGGGTCACATCTGTTAAAGCCACTCCCTTGCTGACCCCTATTCTCCCACCAGCAGTCTTTCGTGCCTTTCTGCAGCCTTATCCAAAACATAAGGATGGGAATACTGAAAGCGCGGTGACGGCATTCCCCAGAAATGAGTCGGCACGCAGACCTTGAGGTTAGAACAGCCAGACAGGAACTGAGCCTAATGAATAATCTACACAGTGGCAGGCGGAGCCTAGCGGCCTGCGGAAATGGCATCCTGGCACCTTACGGCCTTTTGTCAGGAATCCCTCCGCTGGCATATTGCTGCAACACATCAGAAATTTCTTCCTGGGACCTAATTAGACCAGGGACAGATAATGGAATTAACTAAGGTCACCAAGATGCATTGTGAAACATTCCAACAAAATAGGACAATAGCAGATTGTGAGGATGAAAAGGGGATTCAGATTATACAATATCTGATAATTGGGCAATGTTTTCCAGACAAGACAAACGAAGACCTCTCAAGCCTTTCAGAGGAGAAAACACTCCAGATAGGGGCAGTTGGAAAAGGTTACAGTGACCCACACAGTAACAGATAAACATCAACAATAACCGTATTCCTGCGTAGCACAAACACCTGCACCCTACAGGTACAGGGTGACTTCAACATAGGAGAGGGCAGGAAGACAATATAGAACATCAGGTTTGCACCTCCCAAATTCATCTCTAGGTCCATGTACCCCAAGTTCAAAGTGACTCGTCACATATATATTCAGAATTTCCACCATCCTAAAATATTCCAGAATAATCCTGCATGTATAAATGATGCACCTCGCAACCCGCGCAGCCTGGCTAATGCCCCGGCTACCCGTCTCTGATAATGCGTCGCCGTGATTTCCCTGTGAAGACGTTTCTCATTAATTATAATAATCAGATGTAAATGCGTCCTAGTTTCTTACATTAATGACACGGGGGAATATCGCTGAATGAATGAATACTTATAAATTTTGCGTTTTAATTATTTTAACTCTTTGGGTGCCAATGGAAAGCGAAACGCGTTAGAAACCAATACGATGATCCCAGGACAAAGGCTGACCCTTCTCATTTAATATAAGATATAAGATGTATGATGTATTGTTTGGGGGTATTTTTTGTTTTCCTTGGATGTCCACGATTCAGAGCTGGCTATGGAATGATTGGGGGGAGTAGGAGGTCCTGGAGATGTTTTGTGATTTGTGGCTGGTGACCAGCGCGCAGAGAATCGCTCCGTTGTTTCATTTGGCTCGGGAATCTATTGAAGCAAAAGCATTTTTTTTTATATAAAACAGATGGATTCTGGCGTTACTCAAGCGGTTTCGGTCTAGACATCATTATTTTCTCGAGGGTCACAGGCCACTGGCTGATAAGAACGTGCCGTCGCTGGCCACCATTTAATCCTTTGATGCAGATTTTTTTTTTCCTCCAGTGTATTATTTTTTTTGAATTGCTTATCAGTTTTTATACCTGTTTTTATTTTATTTATTTTTTTATGATTAAACCTTTTACTTGTTATGCTTTCGTAGTAATACGTGTGCATGAGCGCGCATGGTGGTGGCATCTTTTTTTGATGGTATACATACATACAGAAAAAGCGGTGTCGCGCCTATTCCCACCAGGGCAGCTCCAACGACCAGGAGTAACAGCCCAGTTCGGGTATAAATCATAACAGGGGGAAAAAAGTGTCCTCTGGGCTCATTTCTGTACAACTACATGTGAAACAAATCAGGTTTTGGTTTACTTGAAGTGTAAGCTCACCTGCCGCGTCAAGGCACCTCTTGGTAAGGTGAGTCCTACCTAATGAAACCATAAGCTGCTCCTCTAAGCAACTGCACAATCTAAAAATATATAATAAAAAAGCCAATAAAATTCACGCTCTGAAATGAGACTAATGGTGTAGAACTGTGGGTATTTTTTTTTTTTTTTCTTTTTTTTTTTTTTTTTCGAGTCCTGGAGTGCGTCCTATATTTGCTTGGATTTTTGGAACCAGGCAAGTTTTGTGCTTGTGGTGAATGCTGTACCCACTCTACTATATAGAAGATTCAGGAATACCCCCTTAAAGAACTACTAGATAAGTAAAACTGTGTTCTTCCACATTCCAGGTGATTTAAAATGATCTTTAAAAAAAAAAAAAAATCTATAGTTTTTATATGAAGACTAGGACCTAAAATTGCAATATTCCGTTTCTTGCTGGTGGAGCTCTGGGACATGTTCTCCATAGATCCACAATGAATCTGGGCGACGGTCTTCATCGTGACACATCGATATATACCGCTATAGGGCGATGCGGTGACAAAGAAATTAACAATAAAGTACCAGAGATTGAAGCGTTGTTCAATGGGTTCATAATTTTCCTTTTGTTGTTTCTTTACAGGTCTTGATGTCCATTTTATTCATGTCAAACCAACCAACCTCCCTGCCGGCCGCAGAGCCAAGCCCATCCTTATGGTGCACGGCTGGCCGGGGGCATTCTATGAGTTTTACAAGATCATTCCCTTCCTCACCGACCCGGGCAGCCATAACCTGAGCGAGGAGCACATCTTCGAGGTCATCTGCCCGTCTATCCCTGGGTACGGCTTCTCTGAAGCGTCTCACAAACAAGGTGAGCCCCCGACCGTAAAGCCACGTCCATGTGACGGACTCCCTGACGGGATGAGGTCTCCCTGGCGGTATGACTGTACGTACTGATATTTATAATCTTTGGGAGTTTGACAAAATACTGAGGCTGACACATCTGTTCATGTCAATCAAGACTTCATGAGTGGTCACATAATCCCCATCACGATTCTAAGTGTCAGTGATGCTGGGGGGGCGTTTTGAAGGAACATGACACTGGCATTGAACTGAGCATGTCCGAAATGCCCTCATGTGCGGCAGATTTCAAAAGCGCCCCAAGTTCTTGACCAGTCGACTGATTTTCATCATCCTTGTTGATACAGTTTGAGTGACTCCCCCTCATCCCCACAGAGCTTCTCTCTGATTATCAAATTGATACGATGCAACCTCTTGTACGTCTATGGGTATTTTGTCGGCGACCGTGGCATTGATCGACGTGTGTCATGGAGCTCTCCACTGCCTGCTGATCCTAATCCTGTATTCTTCTTTCCATTCCAGGTTGTGATTCGATCGCCGTCGCCCGCATCTTTTACAAGCTGATGCAGAGGTTGGGCTTCCGCCAGTTTTACGCCCAAGGAGGAGATTGGGGCTCCATAATCTGTACAAATCTGTCACAGATCGCTCCGAGGTAATGACACGGACATGTCCTCCTCTTATTATGTGTTGGTAACTATTATTATACGTTCATTTGCACCAACATATTCCACAGCCATGTACAGAGGGTACGATAAGTTGGGGTGATACTGACTTGAGGTCCAACGGTAACTGGTTAAAAACAACCTATAGCGATGATAATAGGATCATTTATTATTTTTTATTTTTTAGCAGCGTCAAGGGGCTGCACCTGAACATGGTGCCGGCGTCTGGTCCCAAGACGCAGACGCCCATGCTGCTGTCAATCCTGTTCGGCCAACGCTTCCCGGGACTGTTCGGCTTTCAAGAGGAGGACGTCAAGAGGCTGTTTCCCTTCCTGAGTAAAGTGTTTTACCACATTGTTAAGGAGAGCGGATACATGCACCTCCAGGCGACCAAGCCAGACACTGCAGGTGAGAACTCAGCCACACGTATAGGTGAGCGCAAGGGGTGGGGCTTCTGTGCGCGGACACTCCTTAAAGAGGGACACATCGCTCCTGCCCGTCCATCGCCAGGTCTGTCTGGTTCACAATATAACGCACGGCTATTGTCTGTGTGTATTTACTTGTTGCGAAGCAAAGTGTTTACATTCGTTTTCTAATCCTAAACGTTGACGTTTTGGTTATTTTATCAGCTTGTAAGGAATAAATGGGCGGGGGCTTGAGATGCCAGATCGGCCATGTTTTCCGGGCCAAATAATACTATTTCAGGCAGACAGCACCAGGAAAAGTGCTGCCCTGCAATATGTATAATTTATTTGCTGCAGGAAGGAAACAAAGACAGGTCAGCTGGGATTCCTTTTTGATTTCTCGCCTGCCCTGTATGGATTATACATGTTGCAGGGTGGCATTTTTCATACACTGCCCATCAGCATGAATACATTATGTGTCCAGGAAAACATGGCCGGCCTTGCAACCCGAGTGGCTGCACACCCAAACCAGATTTGCTGAGCGTGCACACAGTGTAGCTTTTCATATCATGCGAGATATGCTTTGACGGACTCTCTTATCTCTCATATCACTGTTTATCTTTCTATACCAAAGTTCACCGTGCTGGATTTCCAGAAGCGCCGCACACCTCCCTGATTCTAAAGTGCTCTGAGTTGGCAACACACCGGACAACCTGAAACGTGCCGTAATTTCACCGAGCACTGAATTGCACCTAACGGTGAATTTCTCCCATATGGTGCAATTTTGTGGCCGTTCATGTATTCACTAAACTGTCAATTCGCCAAATACAGGTGAATTGCCAGCAAAATATGGTGCGGTTCGGTGTTTTTCAGCTGCAATGTAATCGTCCTATCGAGAAGTAATGTTTAATCTATTCAGAGAACGCCCAAATGCCCTGTTTTTCTGTGGTTCAGTTCGACCGGTTTAAACAGGCGAATCCCATAGGATACAATGTTGGAAAAGGAATTGTTTATATGGAAGCTTTGTTTTCATTTTCAGCAAAATGTTTTGGGTGTTTTTTTTGGGTTTTTTTGGTCCTTTTTTATTCTTTAGACACATTTTAATAAATTTTTATTGGCTTAAAGTCCTATTAGGAGAATAGAAGAGTTCTGGTGTTGTGTTTTTTTTTTTTTTTTTTTTTTTGGTTTGCCGTTTCCGTAGCTCTTCAGCGACACCCCCCAACTTTTTCGTGTGGCTTCGGCACATTATAGTGATCCTTCTATGAATTGTAAATTCACAGTAGTTTCGGCGAAATGGATTCACCAAAGTGCAAAGCATTGAAATTTCGCTGCTTTGTGAATAACCCCTTTAGGGCCGTATTAAAAAGCTGGTGCTAACTTAACCAGGGCTGTTGTAAACTTTACTTTACCTTTTTTTTTTTTTTTTTTTGAAGTATGTCCTGGGTGGCGAGTATGTACCGTTAGGTGTCTTGCCCAAGGACACTTACTGGAGAGGTGCTCTTGCTGGGATTGAACCCATGTCTCCACAGGCTCTCTCCATGCAGAGCATTGATGTTACCTCTACTCCACCCAGCCGGTATTATCTGTGCTTGGCAGTTAAATGGTCATTCGGTTAACGGTAAAGCGCGCCATATTACATCCAGTGTAGTAAATGAAGCATTTTAGCAAATGTAACTGTAAAGTGCAGGAGTGCGAGCAGGACTCGTTCGTTTTTTGTTTTTTTTAGAATTGCATTTCCCATTATATATATATATATATATATCTCTATATATATCCCTGTGTGAGCTGGGGCCCGTATATTATATCCCTGTGTGAGCTGGGGGCCCGTATATTATAATCCCTGTGTGAGCTGGGGCCCGTATATTATATCCCTGTGTGAGCTGGGGGCCCGTATATTATATCCCTGTGTGAGCTGGGGCCCGTATATTATATCCCTGTGTGAGCTGGGGGCCCGTATATTATATCCCTGTGTGAGCTGGGGCCCGTATATTATATCCCTGTGTGAGCTGGGGGCCCGTATATTATATCCCTGTGTGAGCTGGGGGCCCGTATATTATATCCCTGTGTGAGCTGGGGGCCCGTATATTATATCCCTGTGTGAGCTGGGGGCCCGTATATTATATCCCTGTGTGAGCTGGGGGCCCGTATATTATATCCCTGTGTGAGCTGGGGGCCCGTATATTATATCCCTGTGTGAGCTGGGGGCCCGTATATTATATCCCTGTGTGAGCTGGGGGCCCGTATATTATATCCCTGTGTGAGCTGGGGCCCGTATATTATATCCCTGTGTGAGCTGGGGGCCGTATATTATATCCCTGTGTGAGCTGGGGGCCCGTATATTATATCCCTGTGTGAGCTGGGGGCCCGTATGTATCCCTGTGTGAGCTGGGGGCCCGTATGTATCCTGTGTGAGCTGGGGGCCGTATATATCCCTGTGTGAGCTGGGGGCCGGTATATATCCCTGTGTGAGCTGGGGGCCGGTATATATCCCTGTGTGAGCTGGGGGCCGGTATATATTCTTGTGTGAGCTGGGGGCCGGTATATATTCTTGTGTGAGCTGGGGGCAATTATATCCATGTGTGAGCTGGGGTCAGATATATTCATCTTCTTTATACTGTATTTTTCTTTTAAGACTTAAGCACATAATTAATTCAAATAGTCGTATGAAGTGGTTTTTCTAAAATAAATCAGTATTCAGGTCTAATTGCGGGGTTGGCACTTTGAGACACATAAATTGGTTCAGCGATCCAGTTTGGGCACTCGGGCTCAAAAAGGTTCGCCATCCCTTCCCTATAGAATATATAACCACAAAGGTTTGGATGATAAAATGTGAAAAAACATTTTTTACACCCTTTAAATGATTTGAAATCTGAATGAAAACTTTATCACACAGTATCTGCCTGGTTAGATATATCTGTATCTGCACGATAAAATAACCAAAAATATGTTTTTATTTCACTAAATTCCAATAAAGGCCACCAAAATCTTCAGTTCCAGGCCCATAGAGATCTTAATCCGGGCTTGTATAGAATATATATTGTTTCTGGCATTCTAAGCATAACGTGTATACGCGTGATGGATATATGGAGGTTTGAGGCCGATGCTCCGTCTGGAACATAAACACAATGTAATGGATTCTTTACAATCTGGAGTTCATGTTGTAACCAGATATTCGTATCACCCTATGTCCGTGCGGTGCTCCGCGCTTACTTTTGGCCCACATGTCACCCCCGCGTCCTTGCTGATACAGGACCTACTTGGCCCCTTCCCAAACCTGACAAAGGCCGCGGCTTCGCTTCCAAATCGCGCTGATTCATTCCGGCTGTATTAGATGTTGAAAGCTGATTTTTCTAGAGAAAGTTTCTGCTCTGGGATTTCTATTACTCCTTTGTCTGACGTTGCACAAAGCTGTGCGAGTCTTTAACCCCTTCACAACCAAATATTAGCGTTTGTATACCTTCTCGCACTGAAAACCTGTTAAATAAAATTTAGCCGGATTTACAATTAGGCAAAGTAGGTATATGTGCACAGGCGCCCACAAGACAATTTTTTATTTTTCACATAAAAGCTGCCCCCGGTGTTAGACACCTTTTCACTGTAAAATCGTTTTTTGTTTTTTTGTTTTTTGTTTTTTTCTCTTTTTGTTGTTGTGCAAAATGCCTTTTTTTTTTTTTTTTTAGAATTTATTTTTTTATTAATGTTTTACAGAAAATAAATAATATGTAAACAAACCCCCCCCCCAAATTTTTTGCAGGGGGAGGGGCACTCCATCTTTCTGTGCCTACAGGCTCCTGAGATGTAAATCCGGCCCCGATGGAAATAGACGGAGCCGAACATTTTAATTTAAGTCTATTGTTATTCTTTTATCTTTGCGTGTTCTTTCCGTCCATTTTCCTTATTAAAAGATCTGTAACAATAAACCCATTTATGGATCTATTAATTCTGGTTTTCAATAGGATGAGGTTCAAACAGTGCATTTTTCTCCCTGGAGAGGACATTAACCCACCGGGTGCCAGGTTGGGAAAGCCACACTGTTTGATTCAACAGGTTCCTCATCCCTCTGGCACCTCAGCGGTTACGTTCTATAAATAGGGCCTGATTTATTAAAATGAGTCATATCTATCCGGCACATTCTATTCCCTCTAATGCTGCTCTAAAAAAAAAACATAGATTGAACGCCGGATTAATATCGCTCAATATAAAGCATCACAGGGCGATTTAGAGGAAAATGGTAAGTGTGACACTCCAGGGGTAACAATCCTCCCACGCTTTCATCTTTCAGACAGAATTTCCTCTGCCTTTTCCCCAAAGGCCAGAATCCCTTGTCTATGAGCGTATCACAGAGCTGCACAGCAATAAAACTCACTCTCATATACACTGCACATTACTGCATCGCAGAATCCACAGCAATAAAACTCCCCGTATTGCGCGGTGTGAAATGAGCGTATCACAGAGCTCCACAGCAATAAAACTCACAGTAATGTGCGGTGTGTATGCGCATATCAGAGCTCCACAGCAATAAAAGTCACAGTAATGTGCGGTGTGTATGCGCATATCACAGAGCTGCACAGCAATAAAACTCATTAACGTGGTATGGGATATGTGCATATACACCACATATTACTGTATCAGAGATGCAGAGCACTAAATTCACACTCCTATACACCAGACATCACTGAGTTTTATTACTGTGCAGCTCTGTGATACGCTCATACACACCGCACATTACTGTGTTTTTATTGCTGTGGAGCTCTGCGATACGTTCATACACAGCGCACATTACTGTGTGTTTTATTGCTGTGGAGCTCTGTGATATGCTTGTACATACCGCACGTTACTGTGTGTTTTATTGCTGTGCAGCTCTGATATGCTGATACACCGCACATTACGGGGAGTATTATTGCTGTGGAGCTCTGCGAAACGCTCATTCACGCTGCACATTGTTGTGGAGCTCAGATACGCTCATTCACACTGAACATTACTGTATCGGAACTCCACAGCAATAAAACACACAGTAATGCATAGTGTGTATGAGTTTTATTGCTGTGGAGGTCTGTGATACGTTCATACATACCGCACATTACTGTATCACAGAGCTCCACAGCAATTAAAACTCACAGGTGTTTGTGTCTGTCAAAGGGCAACAGAACCTGATGCATATACTGGATTTTTTTTTTCTGATCTTGTTTATATCTGCCCATCCTAATAAATTGAATTTTTTTTTTTGCCCAAAATGGGTAAACTCCTTCCTCACAACCTTCTTTCTCCATGACTCAAATATATTCTCACATATCAAATATTATATTTAAAAAGGCTGTTTTGTTCCCCCCCCAAAAAAGCACCCAACCTAATTCTTATTAATTTGTTTTAAATTTCAGAAGAAACTCTCTGGCAGGTTATTCCCATATCTGCATTGTTTCGCAAAGTGCCCTTTTCTCAGCTGTAGGTGAAATCTCCCCTCTTCAAGTTTCTATGAATGATGTCTTTATGTACAGTCCTGTTTATGAACAGGTTACCAGAGATCTGGTTATATTGATATACTTTGTATAGCTGTATACTGCCGTTGCCACCTGCGCAACGTTATGCTAAGCTTCTGTAAAGTAAACATGGGCTCGAGCCCTTTCCCAAGCTGAGCTGTGACTGCCTGTTGTAGCTTGGCATTGTCGGCAGGATATTGTATGTTGGTGCAGTCGGCAGGATATTGTACGTCTCTGCTTTGTATAGTAAAGGCAAATCTAGTTGGAGAATAACACGTGATGTCCATGCCCTCCTTTTCATGTTGGGGGGTCAAAAAATCTAAGGCCCCCAAGAGCTTATCTACATGTGTTTTTGCAGCCAGTGGAGGTCGTGGCGCCTCTGACATGAAGGATACTGAGAACCGAGACGTCACTGGTGTCCTTCCACTGGCAACACAATAGATCTCGTGCGGGTCACGTTTGATTCTCCATTGTGTCCAATGGAGTCCAGGAGCAAACCATTGGTGGCAATGACCGTATTCGGTTGCAGCTTGGATCAATAAGGAGTCAGACCGCTAGCAAAACAGTCACCATGTAACTGGGTCAGTGATATCCACATAACCCCATAACGCCTGGAGACACATTTGACGCCTTCATCACGATCCGTTCCCCCCCCCCCCCCCACGATGTTTCTGGCTGTGCCGGAATAATGGCCATAGCCTTTCCATTGTTTTCTGTGAAGTCGTCCTCTCTTACGATCGTTCTTGGTTTGTTCCATTGAGGTCTGGCATTTGGAGGAGGAGGAGGGTCTGATCTTTACACTCGCTGCCCCTTCGCTTGATTTTGTGTTTTTGGTTAATTCTGGTCTGTTTGTGATACAGATCTTTACATTCTGCTCTTTGACTTGCTTGTGCTCGGAGTTACCGGGGCCTTTGATCTTTGCTCCAGTGGCATCTGGTCTCCGGCGCCGCCAATTATTAATGAAATCACAGGGCGCGATGCCAAGTTGTTTGACGGCTGCTTATATAGTACCTTTATGTGCGTAAGTGATGCCTACACAGAATCTGCTCTCAGCTTCACCGGCAGCTACAAATGTTATTTTAGCAACATGGCTTTAACGGATTTACATCCAGAGGCGACTAAAGCATTTCATTTATGCAGAATAACAGGAGTGCAGTAGTTATACTGTGTGTGTGTGTGTGTGTGTGTGTATATCCGTAACAGGTGTACTCAGTGCTTTACAGGTTACAATACAGTAGAGGAAGGTGCAGTAGTTATATACATATACACACACAGTATACACATACAGTTGTGTTCAAAATTATTCAACCCCCACTGAAATTGAGTGTTTTGGCCAGTTTGACATTGATTTTGATCATTCAGTCATCTTGCTTACAATTAAATCAAAGAGGCACGTGTAGGTCAGACAAATATAACATAACATTTATAATGAAATAACCACAAATGTCTTTTCTGTGCTCACATCATTATCAGTTTTATTCAACCCCCAAGTGACATTCAATCTTATAACTGTAAAAGGATGTTGTACTAAGTACTAACAGCTTTTAAACGTGAAGCATAGCTTGACACAAGTGTCTTGCAGCCATCTACGGGTATCTTCGCCCATTCGTCATGGGCAAAAGCCTCCAGTTCAGTCACATTCTTAGGCTTGCGCACTGCAACTGCTTTCTTTAAGTCCCACCAGAGGTTCTCAATCGGATTTAAGTCAGGTGACTGCGATGGCCACTCCAAAATGTTCCAGCCTTTAATCTGCAACCATGCTCTAGTGGACTTGGAGGTATGCTTGGGATCATTGTCCTGTTGAAAGGTCCAACGTCTCCCAAGCCTCAGGTTTGTGACGGACTGCATCACATTGTCATCCAATATCTCCTGGTACTGAAGAGAATTCATGGTACCTTGCACACGCTGAAGCTTCCCTGTACCTGCAGAAGCAAAACAGCCCCAAAGCATGATTGACCCCCCGCCATGCTTCACAGTAGGCAAGGTGTTCTTTTCTTCATAGGCCTTGTTCTTCCTCCTCCAAACATAGCGTTGATCCATGGGCCCAAACAGTTCTAATTTTGTTTCATCAGTCCACAGAACACTATCCCAAAACTTCTGTGGTTTGTCCACATGACTTTTGGCATACTGCAGTCGACTCTTCTTATTCTTTGAAGACAGCAAGGGGGTGCGCCTGGGAGTTCTGGCATGGAGGCCTTCATTACGCAGTGTGCGCCATATTGTCTGAGCTGAAACTTCAGTACCCACATCTGACAAATCTTTTCTCAGTTCCTCAGCAGTCACACGGGGACTTTTCTCTACTCTACGCTTCAGGTAGCGCACAGCAGTCGAAGTCAGCATCTTCTTTCTGCCACGACCAGGTAGCGTTTCAACAGTGCCCTTTGCCTTGAATTTGCGAATGATGCTTCCTATGGTCTCTCTTGGTATGTTTAACATCTTTGCAATCTTCTTATAGCCATTGCCCTTCCTGTGAAGAGTAATCACCTCTTCTCTTGTCTTCCTGGACCATTCTCTTGACTTCACCATGTTTGTAACCACACCAGTAAATGTCTAGAAGGAGCTGAGTATCACAGTCATTTTAAAGCTGCCTAATTGGTGCTTATTATGCTTTATTGCTGCTCCGTGACATCCACATGTGTTTTCAATACCTGATTGAAAACACTTGAATGAACCTCTGTTCTTCAGAGTGGTAGTCTTTAAGGGGTTGAATAATTGTGTCAATGAAGAATTCACAAAAGAAACATTTACTACTGTATTACAAAACCAATTGATGTCATTTTAGTTGCATATGGTTCTTTAAAAAGTCCTTGTAGGATTTCATTCTGAATACAATTACAAATGTACACTAAATTCCCTAAAACCCTTTACAGCATTGGGGGTTGAATAATTTTGAACACAACTGTATTTAATTTCTGCACCTCCCTCTACTGGAATGTAACCTGTAAAGCACGGAGTACATTACAGTAGAGGGAGGTGCAGTAATTATACAGTGTATATTTATATAGCAGTGACAGGTGTACTCCGTGCTTTACAGGTTACATTCCAGTAGAGGGAGGTGCAGAAATTAAATATATACATATACACACACACTGTATAACTATTGCACCTCCCTCTACTGTAATGTAACCTGTGACGCACTGAGTACATTACAGTAGAGGGAGGTGCAGTAGTTATACAGTGTGCGTGCGTGTATATATTTATTTAATTTCTGCACCTCCCTCTACTGTAATGTAACCTGTAAAGCGCTGAGTACACCTGTTACTGCTATATAAACATACACTGTATAACTACTGCACCTCCCTCTACTGTAATGTAAGTGCAGTAGTTATACAGTGTATGTAAATTTATATAGCCGTAACAGGTGTACTCGGCACTTTACAGGTTACATTACAGTAAAGGGAGGTGCAGTAGCTATACCGTGTATTTATTTATATAGCAGTAACCGGTATACTCAGTACTTTAAAGGTGATATTACAGCAGAGGGAGGTGCAGTAGTTATACAGTGTATGGCAGCAATAGTGGTGCTCGGAACTTTACAGGTTACAGTAGAGGGAGGTGCAGTAGTTAGTGTGTGTGTAAAATTTATATATATATATATATATATGGCACTTTATGGGTTCTAGTGTGTCTTTCAGTGTACTTTGCGCTTTACATAGCGTGCACATGTTTTCCAGATGTACTCGACACTTTGTGGGCCGTGTTCTTTCCTTTTATTAAGTCGCTCACTCTCTTCTAGGCTGCGGATTAAATAACTCCCCGGTTGGACTCGCTGCCTACATTCTGGAAAAATTCTCAACTTGGACGGATAAAGATTTCCGTGATCATGAGGACGGAGGATTAGAAAGGTGAGGTTAGGGAGACCCTATCGTCCAAATGATGGGGTCGGGTAACCGCTGAAGATCTCCAGAACACGTCAGGCCAGCCTCGAGGATGATGGAACCGTCTGTGATCACCTGCATTCTCTTTATCTCGCTTAACTGTTATTTCAGTCAAAGGAACACGAACATAAGCTGTAACTACACTGCTGGTGCATTCAACATATTAACACATTATAAAACACACACTGCTGTTTTTTTATTTTTTTCCATGCTATTACTTCAAAAGAAAAAAAAGTTAGGTTTTTATTTCCGTTTCCATTTTCTGGATTATCCCCCACGATGCAACAATTATCAAAATCTGTGCAAAACGTTTGCTTCACTGCTGTGGTTTATCCTCTACAGTATTTAACAGTTAATGAGGTGAAGGAGGGAATGTTTAGCTAAAGCTGCAGGAGGCTATTGTTCTCCAGGCTAATGGAGATAAGAGATGGCAGCTGAATGAGATAAAACGGGGATCTTCAAAGATTTCTAATGATGTCCTCTAAATACATCCATTCACTCCATTCTATGGACAAAGCCACACAGTGATGGAAAGATACAACACAAAATATCACACAATGGATGCGCCCAGTGACACATATAGAGGAAAATATCACACAATGGATGCACCCAGTGACACCTATAGAGGAAAATATCACACAATGGATGCACCCAGTGACACATATAGAGGGAAATATCACACAATGGATGCACCCAGTGACACATATAGAGGAAAATATCACACAATGGATGCACCCAGTGACACATATAGAGGAAAATATCACACAATGGATGCGCCCAGTGACACATATAGAGGAAAATATCACACAACGGATGCACCCAGTGACACATATAGAGGAAAATATCACACAATGGATGCACCCAGTGACACATATAGAGGGAAATATCACACAATGGATGCGCCCAGTGACTCATATAGAGGAAAATATTTTCTTATCTAAACATACAAGAGAAAAACAAAGCACATGTAAGATATCAGCAACATCACATAAACACAGTATGGACATTGCATTTAATGGTGGTACTGGCCCTTTAAATAAAACCTTGATGTCACTTTGCAGGAAGTTCAGCCTGGACGACCTCCTGACCATTATCATGATTTACTGGCTCCCAGGCTCCATCGTATCTTCTATGAGGTTCTACAAGGAGACTGTTGGGAAAGGACTTGGGAATTCTAAGCATGAAGCGTGAGTATGTTTTGTGTGTGTGTGTGTCTCCTGTCCTATTCCAGTCGAGCTGCAAACTACCTGTGCGACTTAATTTGCAGATCACTGGTGCATAACTAACTCCTCCACTACTGTGATTGTGTTTGCAGCAGCCCGAGGTCGTGTTAACACCAATCCAAATGAAATTCTTTTGCTTTCGGGCTCCAGAACATGACCGTAAAGTTTTAGCAGGATGGGCATTATGCCGGAGGTGTTAACCCTTATTAACCTCCCTGGCCGTCTAATTTTTTTTTTTTTTAAAACCACATCTAAAAGCGCTCTCCCCCCCCCCCCCCCCCGTGGCGTCCAGATTGTGGGTCAGGGTTAAATTCCTATGCTGGAAGCAGTAACCCAGAGCAACACTTGGGATGCCGCTGGATACACCCCTTTTCCCTGCGCTTCCTCGATGTCCCCGCAGCCTCCTCTAGCGATCTCACCAATCCTACTTCCTGGATTCCTACTCGCGAGGAGGGAACCAGGAAGTAAAACGCTGAGATCGCCAGAGGAGACTGCGGGGATCAGCGAGGGAGCGCATGGACAGGTAATGTATGCAGCCCGAGTGTGGCTTGGAGTTACCGAGTCACAATTTAACCGTCAGGGGGGATAAAACCAGCTGGGAATGTGTGTGAATGACATCTCCCCGGGTGATCCTGCAAGGAGACCGGAACTGCAGTAACTCCTTTTGGCCAGCAGGTGGCGACATCTCCCAGTCAAATAGCTTATAACAGTAAGGAATACATTGGGGATATTCCCACATATTAAATACTGTATTATTCTATAACTGGTTCCTGACAGGGGTGGTGTTTTTTTTATTTTTCTTAATTTACTTGGTAGTGAAAGGGTTAACCCATCCTATACTTTGGATGGCTGCAAATTACTAAATTTTCCTATTTTTCATAACGGAAAGTTTGAATTTTATTAAGGACACGGAGGCGAATATTTGCAGTCTCTTTCTCGCTTTAATTAAACAGCAGCAAGAAGATAGACAGAAAAGTATAAAACTTGACAAAAAATAGTATCAACATGGTATATTCTGCAACGCCCCTCCCACAGTGCAGCATGGAATGTCCAAAGTCTATATATCTTTCTCCCCGACGTCCATTAAACCTCTTTCTTGAAAATAGCGAAGACGTCTAGAACTGAAGAAGTCCAACGGGAATTAAAACGGATGAAGTACGAGGATGGATCATCCAGTAGAAGAGTATCCAGTAAAGCCAGTACTTATTGAAATGTACCTGAGGCTGAAAAGAGAGAACACAAACATGGAATGTGCGTTAGCTTGTGAGTCTGTGACTGCGTGCAATACGAAGAACACGCTGGACTAGCGCAGAAATAATTTCAGTACACGAAAATCGAATAATTTTAATGTATCAAGCAGTGTAATACATAGATATATTTAGATAGCATCGACGAGATCATAAAAATAAACCAAAGTCAGAATTTTATTGGAGTATTTGATAATCGTACAACTTGACAGGGAGGGAAAGGGGGGGAAATATTCGCCTCCGTGTCCTTAATAAAATTCAAACTTTCCGTTATGAAATAGGAAAATTTAGTAATTTTAAGGCAGGACATGGAGGCTCATATTTGCAAGTTCAAAGCTCTTCGAAATCGTAGCTATATCAAACATCTAATACACCGGAGGACCAGTGTGATATAGGCTTAAAATAAAATTCTCTAAAAGTAGATTCTCTTGACCAATCAGCTGAACGTAATAGGTCTTCTAAACGGCAACCTGATGATACTGCCTTAGAAGCAACTGCACTCCGTACCGAATGTGCACCGTACCGGGAAACATCAATTCCTGTTAATTCTAAAAGCCAATGAATCATCTCGCTAAGGTTGGCGAGCTGACCGGAAGGAAGGGTGGCTTAAATGAAATAAATAAGTATGGGCGGAGCCTAAGTGCGCAGGCCGTGGGAGGCCAAACGGAACTGTACCACCGCGGCACCAGTTCCAAACCCGACGGCCAAACACACCTACAAGTTTAATTAAGTTAAAATACAGTACAATACAGCAATTAAACTCGCCCCAGACTCCCTTTAGCTGCGCAGGGAGTCTGGGGAAAAAAGATATACTTAACTGTCGCTGAGCAGCAAGAAAGAGGTTTAATGGACGTGGGGAGACAGATATATAGACTTTGGACATTCCATACTGCACTGTGGGAGGGGTGTTGCAGAATATACCATGTTGATACTATTTTTTTTGTCAAGTTTTATACTTTTCTGTCTATCTTCTTGCTGCTGTTTAATTAAAGCGAGAAAGAGACTGCAAATTTGAGCCTCCGTGTCCTGCCTTAAAATTAGCACTTCCCATTCAGAGAGAATGAGGAGTGATTCCAAGGTTGCTTCTTACACTCCTCTCAAGCCAGTAATTTAAAAAAAAATTGTCGGTGTTCAGATCCTGCCGTTTCGTGACTTTTTCCAAATTCAAAATCACATGACCTTTTAATTAAAATTAAATTACATTAAATTAATCAAATGCTCCCCTAGGGTCCCATGGTGCATAGGTCGGTATGATCCGCCGCCGCCTCTCGCTGCGTGCAGGAGGAAACTGGGAACAAATAGTTCCCACTGTCTTTCCGCATGTCCTGGGAGATTGTGTGAAGGTAATGTCGCGGAGGGCTGTCTGTGGTCTCCTATACGCTCGGGGTCGGCCCGACCATGGCGCCCGTTGCAGCAACGACTCCAAGCGGCAAATTCTGGAGGGTGGGATATTTTTTGCCACTGTTCATGGCTGGCCTCACTCAAGACTGAAGACGTGCAGGAGGATTATTGCAGCCAGTAGGTGGCGCTAATCAGCTGCTGACAAACACCTTGCGGCTGCTCCTTCCCATTGTCCGTCCTGCACGTCTTCCTGTTTCCATGTGGAAGGGATGCGTGAAGACAGCAGGACAGGAGATAAGGGCTAGCTGAGCTTTATGTGAAAGCTCATTTTTTCAAGTCTGAATGGTCAACGTGTTTCCTTTTGTACAGTCCTGTTAAGGAACAAGTCGCCATATTTGTTCATTACGATCATAAATCTTTTTTTTTTTCTTCTTACAGTCTACCAGTAAAGGTTCCCACCGGAATCGCCTCCTTCCCCAACGAGCTGATGCATTGCCCTCTGTACTGGGCCAAGCACAAATACCACGACATAGTGTCCTTTAATCACATGCCCAGAGGGGGCCACTTCGGAGCCTTCGAGGAGCCGTTGATCCTGGCTAAAGATATCCAGCAGTTCGTGGCCAAAGTAGAGCAAAAATAAGTTCCGACCTCACAGCTCTCCGGTGGTTTTGGTGCACGATGGTAACAGGAGGTTCTTACTCGTCACTTCCAATCACCGTGTGAGCGGCAAAATGTAAAACACTGATCTATGCAAATGCTTTGATAGAAAATATATATATTGTTTGCGGCAGGGTTTGCTATTTTTTTTTTTTTTTTTTGGCCGAGGGGAGACACCGTAATTAAAACATTAAACGATGCTGCTAGATTCCAAAATTCCAAATAATCTCAATATTACTATAAATATATTAGGGATTTTTTTCTGCTGACGTAAAGGCATCGTGACAGTGTCTTTTTTTTATTTTTTAAGGACCAGTAAAAACAAATATGTACCTTATTTTTTATATTGTAGCTGTAGGAATCCTACACTGATTTATAATGAAGGATTGTTTCAAAATAAATATATCAAAAATCTCTGGTCTCCTGGAATCTCTATGGTACATTTTATCCTGTAGAGCAGCGTTTCCCGTCCCTGGTCCTCAGGTCCCTCTAACAGGACAGGTTTTAAGGAGCACCTTGTGGAAATGCAGACTGAATCCTGCAATCACTGAGCAGCAAATCATATCACTGTACTGTGCTTCACATATCCTGCAAACCTGACCTGTTAGGGGGACCTGAGGACTAGGGTTGGGAATCACTGCAGTAGAAGGCCTGGACCTGTCGATGGTAACTGTAGTTTTTGTGTTCGGCACGTCGTCCATGAGCAGACTTATGGGGAGAAATCACAGAAAACTGATTGTGGCTCTGACATTACTGGGTGTAACATTTACCAGGTACTGGAAGAACTAATATGTATATACACTGTCTAGCCGAAAAACCGACATCACCATACAAGCCTGATGCTTGCTATATGCCCGCTGTGCCCTCAGGGGAGAAAAAACCCATAGGTGGAAAAACCTGCTCATTCAGTATATTCAGGGAGTCACATGACCTCATTTTTTTGGACACATAATGTCGTTGAACCTAGACCTGACCATGTGAAGCCCCCCCCCCCCCCAGATCATAACAGGTGGGGGACTTTCTTGGTCAGGCAGTTTATATAATCTCATATCTCCTTTCTGAATTTTTAGGTTTTTATTAAGGATATGAACAAGGAAAGTTCACAAAAAATAGTAAAATACATCGATAGGTTGGTTTTCTGCACTTCTGACCCATTCACTCCATTCTATGGCCAAAGCCACAAAGTGAGGAGCAAGTGATGGAAAGCTACAAAATATCACACAATGGATGCGCCCAGTGACACCTATATAGAGGAAAATATCACACAATGGATGCGCCCAGTGACACCTATATAGAGGAAAATATCACACAATGGATGCGCCCAGTGACACCTATATAGAGGAAAATATCACACAATGGATGCACCCAGTGACACCTATATAGAGGAAAATATCACACAATGGATGCACCCAGTGACACATATAGAGGAAAATATCCCACAATGGATGCGCCCAGTGATACATAAAGGAAAATATCACACAATGGATGCACCCAGTGACACCTATATAGAGGAAAATATCACATAATGGATGCACCCAGTGACACAGAGGAAAATATCACACAATGGATGCACCCAGTGACGCATATAGGGGAAAATATCACACAATGGATGCACCCAGTGACACATATAGAGGAAAATATCACACAATGGATGCACCCAGTGACACATATAGAGGAAAATATCCCACAATGGATGCGCCCAGTGATACATAGAGGAAAATATCACACAATGGATGCACCCAGTGACACCTATATAGAGGAAAATATCACACAATGGATGCACCCAGTGACGCATATAGGGGAAAATATCACACAATGGATGCACCCAGTGACGCATATAGGGGAAAATATCACACAATGGATGCACCCAGTGACGCATATAGGGGAAAATATCACACAATGGATGCACCCAGTGACGCATATAGGGGAAAATATCACACAATGGATGCACCCAGTGACACATATAGAGGAAAATATCACACAATGGATGCACCCAGTGACGCATATAGGGGAAAATATCACACAATGGATGCACCCAGTGACACATATGGAGGAAAATATCACACAATGGATGCACCCAGTGACACATATAGGGGAAAATATTTTCTTAACTAAACATACAAGTGAAAAACAAAACACATGTAAGATAAGGACGTGTGCATTTTTGGTGGTACTGGCCCTTTAAGATGGGTCACCTTGGCAGTGATGGCTGTGGCACAGCGCCCCCTATAGTCTGGTACCCAAAGCAGCTGTCAAAGAAAATCTGTGACCTGAACATAAAGACCTCATTATCGTTTATAAAGTGAGGACAGGTAGAAATCTGCACAAATGATAGATTGTTGATGTTAAAGTGACGTTCCTCCTCTGTGTTTATTACATTTTCCTTGCGGGGGGGGGGGGGGGGGCACGAAATCGAGCCGCATTGCTGTGCCCTAGATAACGTGTCGCGGCTGTGTACCTGCGCTGTGGTTTCTGCCGGATCCTGACCTATTTCCTGGCACGGAGCATCTGTCTCATTATCCCTCACAATGGGGAAAGGGGTCAATGCGGCGCTTCCAGAGGACGAAGGAGGCTTTCTGCGCCCTGACCCTCGCCGGGCCCTGCAACCTGCTAATTAGCCGACATATGGCGCGGCGCAGGATTCTGATCCGTAATTTCATTCCAGAAAAATGACCTGCACAATATAAGCGGAGGATTGTTACACTGATGTGGGGGGGGGGCAGTAAATCCTCCCCATGCTCACACTGGAGGAAAAGACAGACCCAAAATATCTCATCCTTAATAGCAATGTTTCTCAACCCTGGTCTTCAGATTCCCCTAACAGGACAGGTTTTAAGGATCACCTTGTGGAAATGTAGAGACTGAATCCTGCAATCACTGAGCAGCAAATCATATCACCTGTGCTGTGCTTCACATATCCTGCAAACCTGACCTGTTAGGGGGACCTGAGGACCAGGGATGGGAACCTCTGCTTTAATGAATTCAGCTTTTAACAATCTCACCGAGACCAAAAATTAAAATGATTTATGGCGCTGCAGACATTGGAGCGCAGCATCCATATGAGTGGCACGTATAATTACAGGGGTTCAAGGAATGTACCCCCTCCCCCAATCCGTGCTATATAATGCACCATCATTAAAATAAAAACTGCTTTAGCCCCTTAAATACTGTGACCGTCAAAAAAAGTATAATTTCCGTATATCAAGCATTCCAACTGACCGGAGAATGAAAAGGAGCCGGAGACCAGACTTATTATGAGTGATGACATCATCATGACCAGACTTATTATGAGTGATGACATCATCATGACTTATCGGAGCAAGACGTCCAATATTTATTATAGACTAGAGACACATTGCTGGGAGGATTATTATAGTGCAGCTCTGTTATACACACCCTGAAAATATGGAGGAACCCCTAAAAAGACACCCACACACCCTGAATATATGGAGGAGCCTCTAAAAAGACACCCGCACACCCTGAATATATGGAGGAGCCCCTAAAAAGACACCCGCACACCCTGAATATATGGAGGAGCCTCTAAAAAGACACCCGCACACCCTGAATATATGGAGGAACCCCTAAAAAGACACCCACACACCCTGAATATATGGAGGAGCCCCTAAAAAGACACCCGCACACCCTGAATATATGGAGGAGCCTCTAAAAAGACACCCGCACACCCTGAATATATGGAGGAACCCCTAAAAAGACACCCACACACCCTGAATATATGGAGGAGCCCCTAAAAAGACACCCGCACACCCTGAATATATGGAGGAGCCCCTAAAAAGACACCCACACACCTGAATATATGGAGGAGACTAAAAAAGACACCCGCACACCCTGAATATATGGAGGAGCCCCTAAAAAGACACCCACACACCCTGAATATATGGAGGAGACTCTAAAAAGACACCCGCACACCCTGAATATATGGAGGAAACCCTAAAAACACACCCACACACCCTGAATATATGGAGGTGCCCCTAAAAAGACACCCACACACCCTGAATATATGGAGGAGCCCCTAAAAAGATACCCACACACCCTGAATATATGGAGGAGCCCCTAAAAAGACACCCACACACCCTGAATATATGGAGGAGCCCCTAAAAAGATACCCACACACCCTGAATATATGGAGGAGCCCCTAAAAACACACCCGCACACCCTGAATATATGGAAGAGCCCCTAAAAAGACACCCACACACCCTGAATATATGGAGGAGCCCCTAAAAAGATACCCGCACACCCTGAATATATGGAGGAACCCCTAAAATGACACCCGCACACCCTGAATATATGGAGGAGTCCCTAAAACGACACCCACACACCCTGAATATATGGAGGAGCCCCTAAAAACACACCCGCACACCCTGAATATATGGAGGAACCCCTAAAAAGACACCCGCACACCCTGAATATATGGAGGAGCCCCTAAAAAGACACCCACACACCCTGAATATATGGAGGAGCCCCTAAAAACACACCCGCACACCCTGAATATATGGAGGAGCCCCTAAAATGAGGGACATTAGGACAAAAAAAGGGCAGAAAGAGGGATTTGAGGGCAAAGTGCAAAGCAGAGTATGAGCCTCCATAGTTGTGCGTTTATTGAGGTCAGTATAGTAGAATGATGGGTACAGGGGCTCCCCTAAAATCAAACTGCCCCTAATTCCAATGGGAGTGCAAGGACAGACTCATGATGCTCTCCTAGATGCCCGTAGAAATAATAAGAACCTGGATAATGTAAAGAAAACCCACACCTTCCTATCAGGGCTATTCAGAAAGAGGTGAAAACCAGGAGAATGACTGGAGAAGTGAAAATTCTAGATCAAAATAGTCAAACCAGAAAAATTCTCCCATTCATCTCACTTTCCATATCGGCTATTTGGTCTAGATTTTTCATTCTCCTGGTTTTCACCTCTCTCTGAATAACCCTGTGTCTATTTACTGAGTGAATGTGCGCACAGGGAGGGGCACAGGGAGGGGGCACAAGGAGGGGCGCACGGAGGGGCACAGGGAGGGGGCACAGGACTGACCCAGCGGCAGACGTGGCTGTGAAAATATACCAAGACTAGGAAACTTGAAAAGAAGCAAAAAAATAATCCCTGCACCCAAATACAGAAAGGGGGTATAATGTAAATATACTATAATCACCTTCGAGGTTGTAGAATGGAATTAACCCCTTAAGAACCAACGACGTAACGTTTACGCCATAAATGCTTTGACTTTAATTCCGTAAGGGGTTAAAACAGAACTTTTATTTGAAAAAAACATAGTAGAATGAAAATAGTAAACGTTACGCCGAAATGTTACCGGAATCCACTTGGTTCACTCGGGACAAGGCCGGACCGGACACGAGCAAGGATTGTCTGGACACGAGTCTCTTCAGGAAAGGCAAACTTTATTGTGACGTCACAGAAGATGCTCAGACAGGATTGAATCGCAAAGACTGAGCCCCGAGTTCCCCCCGACAAGGGGTCTTATATCCCCCGAATACATAATTAGGTACATCCCAATTAGCCCACCTCCCTGTGACACTATCCCACCCCACGTGGGTTAATACCTCCCTTAGTCTAATACAAAGACATTCCATTAAATTGGCCGTAAATTGGCAAACTTCATGTTAGTTTCAACAAATCATGATTAGTTACTACATCCAGTCCGGGCTGTGCTCGCCTTCCTAGCGCCTGTGCTCATTTGTTGCGGGTAGCACCTGGTCTATCTTCTATGCTTCCCTTTATCTTGCTGGAGCCTCTGTGACCTTGATGTATCCACTTCTCATTCTATCCCTTCGTGCCAGGAACAGCCTCGATCTTTCTCAGGTTTTAATTGCTTTTCTGCTAATCTAACACATTCCTAAATTTCTACGTATGCTTCATTCTAGTTTCAGCTAAAACCTACCTAGTTATTTTCAAGTGAACCAATATTCTGAACAAGATGGCCGCCTGGCTTATAATGGCGGCCAGCTTCCAGCCTGATTCCACTTCATTCCCCCCTTGGCTCAAGCCTCAGGTTCTGAACCTGAGACTTGTAGCCATTACACCTCACTACTATTATTCTCAAATTCCTCATACTTTGGGGGACCTATTTTTGCTGGAACATATCTTGTGGGATAATCAGTGGTATCTTCTGTGTCTGCGTGGGTGTCAGTGCCCTCTTGCATAGTGGCCAGAGACAGAGCCCTGTGCGGTACAGTAGTGTCCCTACGACCAAGATCACCACCACCATCAGAATCATGGATCCAATCTGTGAGATAAATCTCAGAATGGATCCGAACCAATCTCCGATTGCTCCGAACCCACGGAGTGGATTCCAGCCTTCAGCAGCGATCCTCCTTGCTGTGTTCTGCAACTGTGCTACCTTCTCCTGGTGATCTTGGATTACCTGGTAATAGTCAGGGACGTCATGTGTAGTGTTCTTGATGAAAGTGCAACATTCATAATGCATCGTCATCTCACACAATCCATTCAGAGCCGCACTGATCTGTTCCAGTGCCATGTTATGTATCATTTGTACCTTTCGTATCTCCCGTACTTCCAGATTCAGTAACTGAATATCCCAACTAGTCTTATTCAAAATCTCATCATCAAACTGGCATAACTGTTCATTCTTGCCATCAACTCTCTTCCCCATCCAGTCCATGCTGGAAGCCATGCCCATATTCGATCCGCTTTCTTGAATAGCTCTCTCTTCTGTCTTTCAAACACCAGTGGGTACCTAGGGTGAAGTGTTGTGTCTGAATTAGTGTCTTCTCCCCTCACCCTCTGGATTGGATCAATTTAGCCAGATAACACATTCCCGTTACTGTAGGTGGTACCCATGTGTAACACACCCTTTCACAGCACACCTGGTACCCTCCTTTCACTATAAATGGTGATGAATATAGTGTTCCCTTTGTTATCGCTATCGCAAGTTGTCTCAGCCGTCTCATCATATCCACTGCATCCTGCCTTCCATTGGTCGCATTCGCAATCACCTCCTCTTGCTCTCTAGTGAGTTGCCTGCACCGTATATATATATATATATAATGTGCCTTTAGTCCTGTTCTGAATATGTAAATATATGATGTCCAGTTGAACTGACTTGAGTTACATAACCCACCCTCGTTATTTGTCTCCTTATCTGGTCCTAATTGAAAACACCATTCTGGTTGGTACACTGGTCCTATTATGGGGTGCCCGGGACTGAATGATTCTGGTTTCTCCCTCGATGCATCGACTACTTGTATTGTGACATTCCCTGATGCAAACATACTCAAATTCATTAGGACAGAGGCAAATGGTATATGAATTGTCTCTGGGTGCAGTCTACTACACACCCAGCATGCGGTTTGCCCAGACTTTTTAGCATGTCATATTTAAATTGCACAAGTAAGTGTCCTCTTGGGCTGGTTCCAGATAGCGCCTCTCGTTTTTGTCTCCACATAGTACGGTTCTCCATCACCGGGTGCGTACCATTCCAGATCTGGGAAATTTCCACTTTCTTGGTGGTTCTTGGGCACCTGGGGCATGCTCCACGTGATAGTCCATGGATCAAATGTGCAAGAAACAAAATCAGTACCAGAATTGCCCCAACTGTCAAAAACCCTTGGGCAATTTTCTTCACAGTCACATAAACCCACTCCCTCCACGCCGGAATTTCAAAAACAAAAGACATTTCCGGTTGATCACGGGTCGGGGCCGGGCCCCTAAAAATAACCCTTTCAGCATCTCCCATCAGGGGATAATCAGACCTCGCTGTATCCATCAAAACACCCACGGGTTGAGTATCTTGGATGCTTTCAGTCGAATCCCTCAGGGGCTCATGACTGTGGTCGTTGTTAGCTTTAGCCTCAGTGGATTGGTCTCGTTGGTGATGACCTTCCATACTGGTTCAGGATTGGCTGCAGCTACCTTCAGTCTGGAGTGATGTATCCACGGGACCACCTCGGCAACCTTTACTGCTGTAGGGGTTGATAACAGAACAAGTAAAGGACCTCTCCATTTTGGGCCTAGTGGATCATTTTTCCACTCCTTCACCCATACTGAATCACCTGGACAATACTTATGCAGTGGGGGGTATAAAAAGTGAGGTATATTATCTCCCACCCAAATATTTAATTTCTGCATTGCTTTGCCCAACAGCACAACCTGATCATTTAATTTAGTTTCCCCCAATGCCCGAAGGTCCCCCCTTAATCCATTAATCAGAGGAGTAGGCCGTCCAAACATGAGTTCGTACGGACTTAGCTTCAATTGGGGGGTTGGCCTGCACCTAATGTGCAATAAGACTATAATAATGACGTCTCTTGGCACAGTTTGGACATCAAAGTCTTTAGGGTGCGGTTCATTCTCTCGACTTTTACCGAACTTTGGGGCCTGTACGCCGTATGTAACTTCCAGGTGATGCCCAATAGTCGGGCAAGTTGCTGTAAACAGTTCTGTATAAATGCGGGGCCATTGTCCGACCCTATTTCGAGAGGAAGTCCATAGCGTGGTATTATTTCCTTCATCAGACTTTTCACCACTTCCTAAAGCTTCCAAAGCTTCTACCCATCCTGTCAGGGTACACACCATTACCAGTAGATATTTATATCCTTTGCAGGGTGGCAACACTGTGAAATCTATCTGTAACTATGCCATTGGGGATAGCCCGATTGGCTGCTCCCTGGAGGTTGAGATGGGCCTGTTCTTGGATTATTTTTGGCACATGTCAAGCACTGCTGGGCTATTGCTTTGCAGATTACTGACAGTCCTGGCACGTAGAAATGTGGCTCCAATTGTTGTTCCATCATTTCTCTTCCTCCATGGGTACTTGCGTGGAGCATTCTTACAATCTCAGGTGCCAATGTTGCTGGTAGAACTCTTTGTCCGTTCTTCAACTGGAACCATCCGTCTTCTCCATATCCGCCTTGTTCTTCTGATAGCCATTTCTTCTCTTTCTCTGAATACACAGGTGTCCATTCACTCAGTGGCGCCGGTAGGAGTGCAGCCACCACTGGTTTTGCTTTGTATCGTGCCAATTCTCCATGGTTTCCCCAGATGAATTCTTCTTTTGGGAAATAGTATCGCCAGGCAAAGAACAGCAGATCTTGTCTTTCCTGTGAATCTCTCACTGCTGGTATAAAAAAGTAATTCTTGGCAGTTTGTTTTTGATAAGGATCTCCTTGAGGAAGAACCTCACCAATGGGGCTTGGTATTCTTCTGCTCCCAATTCTCTCAAATTTAGCAGTATTCGTGTAATTCTCAGATTATTATGAGGGTTGGTTGTTAGATTTTCGAAACGTGAGGTGAAATTTTCTGCTCGTTCAACTTCGATTACTGTATCTTCCCCATACTCCCCCATTAGTTTTACGCCGAAGAATTTCAGCATCATTTTGTATGCTCTGCGGAGTCTGTGCTGAACTTCTGAGGTGTTAATCATGAGACGTGTCTCTTGAGGGTTCAGAGGAGTGGAGTAAACATTTCGGCCTTGGGACCTGGTTGGGAAGAGCCATTGGATATAATCATGATTGAGTTCTAATAGTTCGTAGTCATTGTGCCATTTGTGCAACATAATTTCAATAAATTCGCCTTTGGGTTCAAATTTTCTCCAATTCATGTAGAATTCGTAATTTGGCATGGGAGGTTGGGCCTCTTGCTTGCAGAGCAGGACTTTGGCTTGATCAGTTGTTAGCAATGGTTTTGCAGCCGCTTTTGCGGCCTGGTCAGCGCGCCTGTTGCCTTTTGGGATTTCATCATGACCTTTCTGGTGGCCACGACAGTGCATAATACTGACAGCACTTGGTTTCCATACAGCTTCTAGGAGGGCTGTTATTTCAGCTGCATACTTGATTTGTTGTCCTGAGGAAGTAAGTAGGCCTCTTTCTTTGTAGAGTGCACCATGTGCATGGACAGTCATAAAGGCATATTTGGAGTCAGTGTAGATATTCACTCTTTTGCCTTCGGAAAGTTGTAGAGCCCTAGTTAGGGCTGTTATTTCAGCCAGTTGTGCAGATGTATGGCCTAGTAGAGAATTTGCTTCAATAATCTCTTCTGCAGAGACGACTGCATAGCCGGAGACTTTCTTCCCATCATTCATGTAACTGCTACCATCAGTGAATAGCTGTAGATCGTATTTGTCTAGGGGTACGTCTTTCAAATCTGGCCTGCTACTGAACACTTCTTCCATGACTTGGAGGCATTCATGATCTGGATCCTCTTCGCAGTCAGGCAGTAAAGTAGCAGGGTTCAAGGTATCGATGAGGTCCAAATGAACCCGTGGATTCTCACACATCATAGCTTGGTACTTCGTCATCCGGCTGTTGCTGAACCAGTAACTTCCTTTTACATCAAGCAGGGCTTTGACAGCATGGGGCACCTTGACATGAAGAACTTGTCCAAGGGTCAGCTTGACTGCTTCTGCTATCAGCATTGCGGTGGCTGCCACAGCTTTCAGGCATGCAGGCCACAGGATCAAGTTGATTGGAGAGATAGGCCACAGGCCTTGGCCAGGAGCCAAAATTCAGAATCAGCACTCCTGTAGCTGTTTGATTGTGTTCATGCACGTACAGCTGGAAAGGCTTGCTGTGATCCAGCAGTCCCAGCGCAGGAGCCTCCATTAAGAGAGTCTCTAATTTCAGGAAAGCTGCTGTTTGCTCTTCTTCCAAGAGGAAGGGGTCATGCTCTCCTCCTTTGGTGGCTTGATGGAGAGGCTTAGCAATATCTGCGAAGTTGGGGATCCACAGGCAGCAGAAACCTGCAGCTCCCAGGAATTCACAGACTTGTCTCCTTGTCTTTGGTTGGGGTATTCGGCATACTGCTTCTTTTCTCTCTGCCCCCAGTGCACGCTTGGTACCTGTTAATTGAAAACCTAAATATTTCATAATCTGTTTACATATTTGTGCTTTCTTTTTGGACACTCTGTAACCTGCAAGGCATAGCAGATGTAGCAGGGCTTTTGTGGCAGAGAGACAGTCTTTTTCTGTGGGAGAAGCTAGTAATAAATCATCTACATACTGTAGTAAAACAACTTTGTCTGGCTGAGCGTTGAAGGACAGGAGGTCCTGGCTGAGCGCGCACCCAAAAATCGTGGGCGAGCTCTTGAAACCTTGAGGGAGGCGTGTCCAGGTCATTTGATGACGCGCCCCCGGTAGATTCCTCCCACTGAAATGCAAAAAGGGGCTGGCTTGCCAGAGCCAGGCGGATGCAAAAGAAAGCATCTTTAAAATCAAGCACTGTGTAATATTTTGTGTCTCCGGGAATTAATGCCAATAAATTGTATGGGTTGGGAACCACAGGGTGTAAGGTTACTGTGGCTTCGTTGACGGCTCGTAAATCTTGGACTGGGCGGTACTCTTGTGTGCCCTCTTTCAGTACTGGCAACAGGGGTGTGTTCCACGGTGACACGCAAAATTTCAATATGCCGTGGTCTTTCAGTCTCTGCAAATGTGTCTGGATATTTTGCTTGGCTTTTTGTGGGATATGATATTGTCTTAAAGCCACAGGTGTTGCACCAGGTTTTAAGGCTAGGGTCAGACGAGCGTGATTTCTACGGACTGTCCGTCCGTGCAGTACGGACATCGTCAGTACGGAAGACGCAGTAGTGGTCACACAGTCCGTTTTTTCACTGAAGTTATTTTTGACGGATGTAGGAGGGAAAAATAAATTAAAATGCAAAACCATTTTGTCCGTGAAAAATGCTGGACGTATAAATGCAGTCCGTCTGACCACGTTCCATCACTCACACACAAAGCTATGCAGACGTTGCGGACGCAGCGCACTTTGTGCGGCCGTTCTAGCGGTTGTACGTTCTTGCCTGCCTTGCGTCCGTGGGCCGCGGCCGTTGTGCGTCCACAGTTCAGTGCGGACGTACTTCGTGTAACGGGCTCCAATGGGCTTCCTGTCATGCTATCACGGACGTACTTTTAGGCGCAATCACGGACGTGAACACTACGCTCGTCTGACCCCAGCCTAAATCGACGTACACTGGAGGGATATTTACAGCTAGTCCGGGCGGGTTTTCCTCCGCCCACACTCCGGGGATGCCCAGAAGTAGTGTGTACGGGTCTGGGTCGGCCGGCGGGGTTGGCGCCGAGCGCCATTCTTCTTCTCTTGGCATAATTACTGCAATTTTGACAGGTTGGGTGTGCTGGCTGGCTGGGCTGTACTGCCGTGTAGAGCTGCCACTCTCAGGCAGGTCTAATCTAGCGTGACCCCCGGGGAGAAACGTAATTTGGGCTTGCAATTTGCAAAGGAGATCCCGCCCCAGGAGCTGGATGGGACATTTGGGTATATACAGAAATTCATGTTCAACATTATGCCCACCCACACTACATTTTCGTGAAGCAAGGAAGGGGTACTTAGCGGACACCCCCATTGCTCCCACAATATCAACTTCATTTCACATTGGGGTGCAATTTGTTGTGTTACGACAGAATATTCGGCACCGGTGTCAACCATAAAAATTTCATCTTTATTTCCCACCCTCATAGTGACCGTGGGCTCGTGATTATCGAGCGGGATGGGCCCAGGTCCGTGTCAATATGTACCTTGCCCTTCAAATGACGTTCCTGCCAGACCAACAAACCCTGCACCGGCACCATCATTTCTCTCATATCTGCCGTTTGTTACCTGACCATTGGAGGCCTGACCTCCCGATTCCCCAGCCTCCCCCTGTACCCCAAATTTAGCCAAAAATGCCAGACAATTATTTTTCCAGTGACCTTCGCCCCGGTACCAAGCGCACTGATTGGGTCCCAGGGGTTCCCTAGGGGGTTCCCCTACCTCTGTCTCCCCGACCCCTCGCTCTCCCTCTGTCCAGGGCACCTCTTCCTCCATTTCCCATATATCTGACCACCCCTTATATATGCCCTTTTTTTTTTTTTTTTTGTGTTTCAAAATTTTTATTTTGCAATAAACAAAAGGTCACAAACCGACCAGTCCGATGGCCGCACAGGGCCAAATGAGATACTCACAAAGCAAGCACAGAAAACATAAGGGGGGGGGGGTTCACATAGGAAACTACAGAAAATCGAAAAAGAATGGGGGGGGTGTAGAAACTCGTCATCCTGCAAAAACAAAAGAGAGTGATGGAGTTCGCTGATGGGGCACCAGGGAAACAAACAAAACCAAAAAAGAAAAAAAAAAAAAAAAAAAAAGGGGGGGTAGTGAGGGACTGCCAAACATATCGTGGCATTCCTGGCTCGCCCCAGCAACCTAAAGGGAACCGAGGGCCATGGAAGGGGCCGCGTGGCCAGGAGACCTGGGGCCAAAAGGGTGTACAGAGCCTAGGTAGCCACCCTAGCGGCTCTCCCAGGCTGCCTCCAAATGTCCCACACCAAAAAAAAAAAAAAAAAAAAAAAGGGTGGGGAGTCCCAGTGCTCCAACAGATGAACAACATTAAACCCACAGAATCGGCAAGCAGGACCATAAAATCGTTCAGGAGTACATAAAGAGGGGAAACAAAAATTAAAAGGGTGGGAACACAGATCAGACATGTACGAGAATCACATCTAATCACAAACATCAAAACCCGTCCTCAAGTTGCATCAAAATAAAGCAAAAGTCCTCAGATAATAACGGTATCCCAGAATGATGGGGGGGGAGGATCTCACACAAAGTTGCTGAAAAAAAAAAAAAAAAAAAAAAAATTGAGAGTCCACAACACAGGAAAAAATGGGGGGGGGGGAGGGTCTCATCGAAAAAAGGAAAAACTCTGCATGTTAAGGGGTGAATAACAGTGGGGGTGAAAAAACAAAGCAACGGTGATAAAGGGTCTCATCAAATAGCAGGAGGGATGTCATCATGGAGGGGGTCATTTCTCAGAGAAGGTTGGGGGAATAAAACATCAGCCTCAGACAGTGCAAGGGTAACAGACGGTTTGGGGGAAAAGTACATCAGTCAGCCTGGGTCCCGCAACTGATCCTGTGAGGCTGGCAGAGCACCTGTTTGCACCAGGCGAGACACCAGAGCTCGCGCTTCATCAAGGGTCGTCGCTGTGAGGGACCCACCTTTAGAAGATACAAGGAGAGAGCCCGAAGATCCCCAGCGGTAGCGGACATCGTGCAAGCGCAACAAGGCGGTGACCTCCTTATAGCGTCTTCGGGCTGCCAGCATTAAAAAAGGCAGATCTCTGAAGATGGTGATTGTATCAGCATCGTGATTTACCCGGAAAGCAGGGCTGACGGCCTGTAGGATACGGGAATGAGAGGTCACATCTCGGAGCACCAGAAGGACGTCTCGGGAGGCCAACGCCGGTGCCGCAGCCACCTTCCGAAGGCGCATGACCGACAAAACAGGTGACCCTGTGACATCGGTAGGGGTCTGCAGGATTCGGGCCACCAAGCCAACCGCATACTGGAAAAGCCCCTCCTCGGCTATATTCTCAGGAACCCCCCGAAGTCGCAGATTTCTCCGTCGGTGCCTAGATTCTAGGGCCAACACTGCGGCGTTTAGGTGAGTAACCTGCTGTCGGAGATCCGCAACCTGGGCATCCATCGCTACCTGCACCCCCTCCACCTTTAGGGTACGGGCATCCACGTCGTCAATACGGGACTGGAGCGTCACCACGGCAGAACGAACCTCCTGAAGATCCTGGCGCCAAAGACCACGGAATTCCTCCATGACCGTGCGCAGGGTAGTCTCCGTCAGCAGCCGCGCCGAATCCAGCGGCAGCACTCCACTCTCCCCGAGCACGAAGACGTAGGCCGGGAAGTAACATCTGAGGGTTCAGGACAGGTGAGTATCTCTGTGCCCCGGCTCCGCGTCCCTCCACCGGAGTTCAGACCCAACGACTGTCGGATGTCTGTGAGGCCGGAGCCTCCCGCCTCCACATTCTTCACGGACTTCTTCCCCATGTGTGCAGACGTCAGCCTGTATTGTCGAGGACGGAGCTGCGGGGGTATTGTGTGGGCCGCAAGATGGCCGCCGTCGCAGCACGCCACAGAGTGGGAAGACCAGAGCCGCTCACCGGATCGCCGCCGCCGCCTCCAAACCGAGCAAGCAGGAACCCCAGACTGTCCGTCAGCAGATCGAGGAGAGGGTGCCAGGGATGTACGTCAGAATAGCCCCAAATCCTTGGTTTCAGACGGCACTGACGGAGCTCATGAAAATGGCGACCTCTCTCCTCGGCGTCCAGACACGCCCCCCATATATGCCCTTTTTGTCTCTTTATCTCCTCCCGCTTTTCTTCCAAATCCCGGTTATGATACACTTTATTAGCAATTTCCACTAATACCTTTACCCAAAAACCCATCTTGTCTCTGTATTTTATTCCGTATGTCTCTCTGTGACTGACCCACAAAGGAAGAATTAATTAACCTCTGATTCTCCACCGCCTCCGGGTCAATAGGACTGTACATCCTATATGCATGTAGTAATCTTTCTAGAAATGCACTTGGGGTTTCTTTAGAATCTTGCACAATATCCGCTATTTTCCCCATGTTTGTGGGTTTCTTCCCTCCCGCTTTAACACCCATTATTACCGCTGTACGGTACGTCTGCAGGTGTGCAATACCTGCAGCGGTATTGTACGGCCACTTGGGATCTGTTTTGGGGTAGTGTTCCTCTGCCCACGCTTCTGGCTGGGCTCTGGCATCTTCTACGGCTTGGGCAAGTAGAATTTTTCACGCGCTACTATTTATTCGGGCTCTTTCCTCAGTGGTGAACATTGTCAGCATTAGTTGTTGACAATCTGCCCATGTGGGTTATGTGTGAGCATGACTGACTCTATCATACTGGCCACCGCTGCGGGGTTAGTGGAATACAGTGGTGTGGTGGTTTTCCAATTGAACAGATCGTTGCCGTAAATGGGACATATGTGTATTGCACTGGCCCAGGTTCTCCGTTTTCCAGTACAGGGCCTGGCACCTCCCGTAGGGGCATTTGCATCTTACTTTTACTGGGATTGTGCTGATATGGGTCTTGGGGGTTTATATATTTTGTTCGCTGCGCGAGTGGTTGCACCTTGCTTTGCATCTACACCCTCATCATCGCTGTCCTCTTGGGTTACTAGTTTATATACGTTCCCATCGGGCATTTCAATCTTTCCTGGTGGGACCTCTCTGTCTCCTCCACCCACTGCCCCCTCATCTTCCTCCGCAATACCGCCTGCCGGAGCGGAGGAAGCCGGCGGAGCAGCAGCAGCCACCCGCTCCCCCCCCCCGCCAGCGCAACCGCGGCACGCAAAGCTTCTCTCGCTGCCCCATAATATGATGGATAGGGCGGGGACAGGGAATCAATCTCCTCCGGTTGTTCTACTAACACCAGTTTCCTTTTCTTATTATTTTCTCTATTTGGGGGTACCTGCTTCTTGTTACGTCCCGCCATCATTATAAAATGACTTTTATCTTTTACACAATACCTCCATATATCTATATATGGGTACTGTTCAGGATGTCTGCATTTCCCGGTTACTTGGGAATGCACTTTCTGTATTAGCACCGGGTCCATTGACCCCTGCTCTGGCCAATCTGGAACTAGCACTGGCCATACAAGTGTACACATTCCTGTTAATTTCTCTTTAGTTAACTCTACACCATAATCATGTGTTGTGTATAGTGCTTCAAAATTCCGCACCATATACCCTAAGGGCATCTCACCCTTCTTCACCTTGTTGGGCTTGGATGACCTGTTACCCATTGTTACTATTAAGGGCAGTAACCTTTTTACGATACAGATATTACTTTAGCAAAAACACTTGAAATTTACAGTCTGGTACTTCAGTCAACAATTCATATATATCGGATTCGCTTCCTCCGTCAGTAGCCGGACTGCAGTCGCCTGAGCCGGAAACGTACCTTGGGAGTCCACTCTCAAGTTTGCTTTCTCGCTAGGCGAGTAGGCACACAATCACTCACAGCAGTCTCAGCAATCATTCACAACCCATACTGTAATTCAACTCTTTCTACTAGCCGAGGGCACACCGTCCTCCTTTTGGCTCCTTATACCCCGTTAATTGAACTCTAACTCTTGTCTTGTGACATTCACAAGTGACAGTCTTAAGTGGACGCTTAGAGTTGATTCCTGGACTTTTATCCAAGATCCCCCTACGCCATCACGATCCCTAATTCCTGTGTCTCCTCTCTTCACAGGTAGGCATTATCACCCATCATCCACAGACACCCACAGCTCAACTGAACCCCTGCATACTTTTGCTGGTAGGCATTATCACCCATCATCCACAGACACCCACAGCTCAACTGAACCCCTGCATACTTTTGCTGGTAGGCATTATCACCCATCATCCACAGACACCACAGCTCAACTGAACCCCTGCATACTTTTGCTGGTAGGCATTATCACCCATCATCCACAGACACCCACAGCTCAACTGAACCCCTGCATACTTTTGCTGTAGGCATTATCACCCATCATCCACAGACACCACAGCTCAACTGAACCCCTGCATACTTTTGCTGGTAGGCATTATCACCCATCATCCACAGACACCCACAGCTCAACTGAACCCCTGCATACTTTTGCTGGTAGGCATTATCACCCATCATCCACAGACACCCACAGCTCAACTGAACCCCTGCATACTTTTGCTGGTAGGCATTATCACCCATCATCCACAGACACCCACAGCTCAACTGAACCCCTGCATACTTTTGCTGGTAGGCATTATCACCCAGTATTCGCAGGCACCCACATTATAACGTTTCCTGGGGGTTTTTTTCTGGTTTTCTTTTTTTTTCAGTTTTTTATTGATTTTTGTTTTCTCCACCATTTGCTTTGCTAATTAGCATGTGAATCTCCTGCCCTATTGACACAGCCCATCTAGCTCAGCTGTTGACTTTTTAACTGCCTGATTGCAATCAGTCTGTCCTATATAACAAAACTATCCAGGCTCATTTGAGCCAGGCTCTTGTGACATTCACAAGTGACAGTCTTAAGTGGACGCTTAGAGTTGATTCCTGGAGTGGAGGGACTGGAGAAAGGAACTGCAAGGCCCAATTTTACTCTGGGTAAACGCAAGTCTATATCATGCTTTCTCTCACGCTTCTACTCTTTACTTCTACCTTTCTCCTTAAATGGAACTCCTGCCCCTCTACCACCGACCCCTACACTATCTGCATCTCTCCCTCCCTCCTCTCGTCCCACATGATGGCCTCGCATGAGCTCCTTTGTTTCCTCAGAACATGGTCTCCCTCTAACTCTCGTGCTGCCTCCCACTCCCACAAATCCCATTCCCACCTTCTCTTTCTCACCCTCCTGCTGTTACTCTATTCAGGTGACATATCCCCTAACCCTGGCCCCACAACACATCCAATACTTCCCTCTCATCCTATCTCCATCGCACATAAATCACCTCCCTGCAAGCCCAGCAACCTCATTCCCATCATCCCTCAGCGCCTGTCCTCTTTCTCCTGCGCACTCTGGAACGCTCGCTCTGTGTGCAACAAACTCACAGCCGTCCATGACCTCTTCCTTTCAAACTCCTTCAACCTCCTAGCTTTAACTGAAACCTGGCTAACTCCCTCTGACACGGCCTCCGTTGCTGCTCTCTCACATGGCGGTCTACACTTGAGCCATACCCCCAGACCGGGTGAGAGAAATGGTGGCGGGTCGGCTCCTGCTCTCTCCCACCTGCACCTACCAGCATCTCCCTCCACCCCCATCCCTCTCCTTCTCCTCCTTCGAGACACACTGCATCCGCCTGTTCTCTCCTCTGGCTCTCAGGGTGGCAGTCATCTACCGCCCACCGGGACCAACCTCCCAGTTCTTTGACCACTTTGCTACCTGGCTTTCTCACTTCCTGTCTTCTAATCTTCCATGCCTAATTCTCGGGGACTTCAACATTCCCATTGACGATCCTTCCGCTCCTGCTGCCTCCAAACTTCTTTCACTCACGTCCTCCCTTGGACTCACACAATCCTCCCTCCTCCCTACCCACCGCGATGGTCACGTTATTGACCTGGTCTTTTCCAACCTCTGCTCCATTTCTGAGTTCAAATGTCGCCCTTTCCCCATCTCTGACCACCACCTTCTCTCTTTCAACCTATCTGGACTTCCTAAACACCCTGCTCCCCCACCCCGCACACACACTCGCAGAAATCTACATGCTGTGGACCCCCATCAATTCTCCAACCTACTTCACCACCTCCCTCACCCTCATCCTTCACCTGCCCTGATGCTGCCACTAATCACTACAACACTACGCTTATCTCTGCTCTTGACACTCTTGCTCCTCTTCGACTCTGCAAGGCCCCACGCCGCCAGCTTCAGCCCTGGCACACCCTCCAAACTCGCTACCTGCAAAGATGCTCCCGCACTGCAGAGCGTGCCTGGAGGAAATCCCGCTCTGAAGCTGATTTTGTTCACTTCAAGTTTATTCTCCGGTCATACACCTCTGCCCTCCACTTGGCCAAACAATCCTTCTTCTCATCTCTTATATCTACGCTGTCCTCCAACCCTAAACGGCTCTGGTCCACCTTCAACACCCTCCTCCACCCACCTGCACCTCCCCCCTCAGCTGCCTTCAGCGCTCAAGACCTGGCAGACTACTTCCTCAGTAAAACTCTAACTATCAGAAGCAACATCCCAACACAAGATAGTTATCTGCCACCTCCACTCCCACAGGTCCCCTCTGCCACCCTCTGCCGCTTCCTCCCAACCACTGAGGAGGAAGTCAATTCCTTATTGTCCTCCTCACATCTCACACGTGCCCGCTCGACCCCATTCCCTCACATCTAATTCCTCCCCTCTCCTCCTCCCTCACCCCTGCTCTCACACACATCTTCAACCTATCTCTCTCCACTGGCTCCTTTCCATCCGCCTTCAAACACGCGCTAGTTACCCCTTTACTAAAGAAACCATCCCTAGACACCAACTCTCCATCCAACTACCGCCCTGTATCCCTGCTTCCCTTCACATCAAAGCTCTTAGAAAAACTAGTCTTCAACCGCCTCTCCCTCTTCCTGTCCTCCAATTCCCTACTTGACCCCCTGCAATCTGGCTTCCGTCCCCTACACTCAACTGAAACTGCCCTCACCAAAGTCACCAACGACCTCCTAACTGCTAAAAAACACGGCCACTATTCTATTCTCATCCTGCTTGACCTCTCGGCTGCTTTTGACACTGTTGACCACCCCCTCCTTCTACAGACCCTCAACTCTCTGGGTCTCGGTGACACTGCACTTGCTTGGGTTGACTCCTATTTATCCAACAGGTCCTTCTGTGTGTCCTTTGCTGGTAACTCCTCCTCCTCATTGCCTCTATCTGTTGGTGTACCTCAAGGCTCTGTCCTTGGTCCTCTGCTCTTTTCCATCTACACCTCCTCCCTGGGCAAAATCATCAACAGCTTTGGCTTTAATTACCACCTCTACGCTGATGACACTCAGATCTACCTCTCTACCCCTGATCTCTCTCCCCCTGTCCTTTCAAAAGTCAGTGACTGTTTATCTGGCATCTCCTCCTGGATGGCCTCCCACCACCTAAAGATCAACATGTCAAAGACTGAGCTCCTACTTTCCTCCCTCTAATGCCTCCCCACCTCCTGACTTCTCTATCACGGTGGAGGTATCACCATCTCCCCATCAAACCAAGTTCGCTGTCTTGGAGTTACACTGGACTCTGCTCTTTCCTTCATCCCCCACATCAAGTCTCTTTCCTCCTCCTGCCGATACCAACTGCGTAATATTTCCAGAATTCGGCCATTTCTTACCGCTGTCACCACAAAACAACTCATACACGCCCTGGTAATCTCCCGACTCGACTATTGCAATAATCTCTTATCTGGCCTCCCTCTGTCCCACCTCTCCCCCCTACAATCCATCCTGAACGCCTCCGCCAGGCTAATTCACCTCACCCGCCGCTCTGTCTCTGCCGCTCCCCTCTGCGAGTCCCTTCACTGGCTCCCCATCCACTGCAGAATTAAGTTCAAAATCCTTATCCTTACCTACAAAACCCTCACTAACTCAGCGCCCCACTACCTGTCCTCACTAATCACCAAATACACCCCAGCCCGCTCCCTAAGGTCAAACAGTGACCTGCGCCTAGCTTCTCCCCGCATCACCTCTTCCCATGATAGACTGCAGGATTTCTCACGCGCAGCCCCCACTCTCTGGAACGCTCTCCCTCGTACTGTCAGACTTTCCCCTAACTTCTCTTCCTTCAAACGCTCCCTTAAAACATTCCTATTTAGGGAAGCCTACCACCCAACTCACTGACGCAACCATCAATCACTCTCACCTTACAGTCCTCTCCTCCTGTTTCCAACCCCAACCCTCCTAGATTGTGAGTTCCTACGGGAATAGGGCCCTCATCTCCTCCTGTACTGTTTGTCAAATGTTGTTCAATGTATTGTAACCCTGTCTGTACTGTGCTTATTGTACAGCGCTGCGGAATATGCTGGCGCTTTATAAATAATAATAATAATAATAATAATAATAATAATTGTCTGCTTGTGACTATGTGCACCTCGTTCTATAACTACACTCCCATCTGCAATTCCAATTTGCCTATGGGTAATCTACCCACCCGGCACCACTATCTCTGCAGCTACCGCTGGCCCCAATGAGCCCTCTTCACTACACAACGTACACACTAGCACTGACTCAGGGCTCTGAGCCCAGTCACAGAAATCTCTCCTCCTTTCCTTTTGTCCACGTGTAGAAGCTTTATTTACAAACACTGACTACGACTATGCAACTCCACGTGGCTCCCTTCTCCCTCACATACAGACTCTACCCTTTAGTTAACATCCGATCCCCCGGGTCCAGACACACGCTAGCCACTCTGGCTCCTTTGCTTGTCCGTGCTTTCGACGGTGGGTTCGGTATGTCAACGAGACCGTGGCCGCGGGTCTCCTTATCCAACTATGGCCGGACGTTTCCCTTTATACCGGTATTTCCATTAGACATACAAACATAGAAAACACTTTACCTATCGCCGCGCTGTTCGCTGTTCCTCGGACTCGGTGGTGTCCCAGCTTCCCGGGCCGGGGGTCCGTTTGGGATGAGACGAGGTCCACTGAACAGGAAATCCTGCTTGGCGCCTGCAGATGTCAGCTCACCTTCAACGGACGCCCAACCAGCGGGATTACTCGCACCTGCAGTCAACCGCTACAGTGTCCAGCAGTCATTGCCGTGCCGGCAAAGAGCCTCGTATCCCTGCTATCGAGCCCCCAGAAATGTTACCGGAATCCACTTGGTTCACTCGGGACGAGGCCAGACCGGACACGAGCAAGGATTGTCTGGACACGAGTCTCTTCAGGAAAGGCAAACTTTATTGTGACGTCACAGAAGATGCTCAGACAGGATTGAATCGCAAAGACTGAGCCCCGAGTTCCCCCCGACAAGGGGTCTTATATCCCCCGAATACATAATTAGGTACATCCCAATTAGCCCACCTCCCTGTGACACTATCCCACCCCACGTGGGTTAATACCTCCCTTAGTCTAATACAAAGACATTCCATTAAATTGGCCGTAAATTGGCAAACTTCATGTTAGTTTCAACAAATCATGATTAGTTACTACATCCAGTCCGGGCTGTGCTCGCCTCCCTAGCGCCTGTGCTCATTTGTTGCGGGTAGCACCTGGTCTATGCTTCCCTTTGTCTTGCGGGGGTCTCTGTGACCTTGATGTATCCACTTCTCATTCTATCCCTTCGTGCCAGGAACAGCCTCGATAATATATAGTATCAATAAAATAAATAATCATAGATTTATTGTCGGATATAATCTCTGCACGTGAATACAACACGTTATATATTGGACTTATCAGCCAAGCCTCCAATATGTCTATATTGGACTTACTGGACCTATCTCGGCAGTTGCCTCCAATATATCAGGGATTATTATTTCATAAGAAATCCATACGAGACACAAATATCAATCGTTTATATTTCCTCGAAATTCTCCTAAATTCTTTTAATTGTCTGTGTTTTGCTTTGAAAAATACAATAATTAATAATCGGATAAAAATATATATATATTTATTACGTATACAAAAAAGTTTCAAATCTCATATCATAGACAAAAATTTATAAACCACAATCCATCAGCATATAAAAACTAGCTTCACAATATATGTATCTCCGGTTAGTAACTGCATATATGATTAATATCATTTACCTTATCAGTTAGTAACTAATACACAAATGGTTAATAAACATTTCTGGTTAATACAACATGCATTTCCCAGCAAACAATGTTTAACCAGCCAGCTCTTATAGATATATATATATATCTCTATACTACATGGATCAACAAAAGATGAGCTAATTTAAAAGGATAAGTAATAAAACTTATTTAGTGAATCCTCCCCTAATCTCAAGAATTAAACTTCTAATCTTTTGCTTTTTATTTTGTAGTTATATAATTCCTTGCTTATTAATTTTAATCACAGTAATTTCCAAATTCAATATATATATTGGTATCAATCTTACAACATTTATTTTTAGGAATAAATCCTTATGTCCACTTCCACTATCTGCAGACTAGAAATACTTAGAATTTTTGGAGTTACCCAGTATCTGCGAACTCTCAGTCTACGTTGTAAGAATATCTACAAATATATATAATTACATTAATTCCTTAATTTCATACATTACCTGTCCAATTTGGATTTTGATAAGTCTGCCTTGGAATTCCTGATGTAATATTTTTGGAATGTGTGAAGATTATCGATATCAGATAATCAATGCATGTGAGTTAGAGAATGGTGAAAGTCAGAGATTTTTGTGAGAATCTTGATTGCCTCAGTTGGGATCTGCTGCATCGTGGTGTGATCTGAGTGTTGAATCTTGGACTCTAAGGCTAGGGACAGATGAGCGCATTTTCTGCGGCCACCGTCAAAAGTACGTCGATGCGTGCGCACGCATTTTTTCACGGAATACGCTTAAGTGGTCAGACGATGCGCAATTCTGGACGTATTTCATGACGATGGGGTGAAAAGAAGTCTAGGAAATCCGGCTGTTTGAACGTTATGTTGGCCGCACACTAGCAGCGTCTGACATCTCCTAATCACGCACACACGCTGCTATGCGGCCGCAGCGCACTCTGTACGTCAGTACCAGCGGTTTAACGTTCTCGAAAAAATGCGTTCATTTTCCACTTGCGTTGCGCGGCCGGGCTTTCGTGCGACCGTACTTCGTATATTGGCTGTCATTGCCCGGCATCTGCTGCTAGTGCGGCCGTGATTATGTGCGCCAGAACGCGCGTTCGCACTGCCTCAGTCTGACCCTAGCCTCAGAGTGTCATGTGTACTGGACGTCTGAATGCATTGCAGTGTGAGTCTGAATGCTGGAATCTCGGACTGATTTGCAACCAACATTGCCGCTTATTATAGTCAATTTGACGTCACTAGCAATATTATTAATACATCAAATCTAATATTTACTATCCTCTAGAGGGCAGTATTGCACTTCTTAATTAATTCCACCATTTCTTTTTAATATTCTTATCTCGGGTCAAAGTTCAATCTGACTTAACAATGAACCTCTCTCTCAGTCACTAGACACTGTGTCTCTACCTGTCATATCTAATTTATATCCCTACTCCTCCCTTTTGGTTACTTATTGAATCTTTATCAGCTGGATTCTTTTCCAGTTAACTCAACAAAATCTTTTCTTTAGTAAATTTTATTATTTACCAATTATATACTTTCTACAATTTTTATTGGAGTATATATTTCCTACTGTAAATATAATAAAATATACCTTGATTATAAACATATATTTTGTGAATATAAATCTATATTACAGAGATATTAACTATTATTCCTATACCCAAAAGACAAAATATCTTTTGTTTTAAAAACTTAAGACAGACCAATAAATTTAATTATGACACGTCTTAGCACTTAACTCTAGCATTATCACACAAAAACATTCTAGATTCCTTCATGTCTGGCACTTCTAAAAAATTATATAAAAGACTTCACCCAGGAATGAACTCTGTAAAAAAAATCTCGTTCATTTCTAAACCTAGAGAAAATTGAAAGAAAAAAACTGTCTTTAAAAACAAAATGGCTACAGGCATCCATTTTAATTTTTCCTTTCTGTAATATACCCGACATTATGTATATTAGTGTCAATTTATCGGCGTCACCAACTTTCCAGCACATGTTCTCTAATAAACTAATGCCCATCCCAACCGTCCTGGAATAGCCGGCACCGTCTGGTGATCAGGAGGTTATTTCATTTTGATAGAAGATTAGTGTAGAATATAATGGAGACAATGTATCCCTCCTCCTCTGCACATCATAACACTGTACACTGAAACATTCCTACTTGATCTAAACAGGTGTCGAACATGGACAGATATTGTATAAAATGTATCAAAGTGTTTCAGTTTACCAGATTATGACGTACGAGAAAAATCAAAATCATAACTTCTACCCCCCCCGCCTCTCCTTTTAACACGGGCATCGAACAGGTGACATTAAGTCTCCCAAGAGGGACGGACTGTCTAGCGTTTCCTGACAACCGTAACAACTGCTCCCCGGCAGGGGCGGATGAAGGAACATGTTGCAGGAGAAACTCTCTACCAGTTTTGGTTAAGAGCTGGTGTTAGGTTCGCAGTAGCAGTGACCGGCAGAGTGGGCGCCGGATCCCAGGCTGAGCTGATCACACTCACTCTTCCCTGAGCGTTACCGCACAGGGTCTGTCCTCCTGCTGCTCAGGTAACACCTGACAGACCCCGCACTGCAATGCTCTGCAGTCTGGAACATGCTGTGCCAGTCACTGAGAATCGAGCACCACCAGCAACAACACACCCTGACACACTCATATCCACACACAGCCAGATAACACACACACAGCCAGACACAAACACACCTAATCTTAATCCTAAAAGTAACCCTAACCCAAACAGTAACCTTAACCCTAAAGTAACCCTAACCTTAATCCTAAAATAACCTTAACCTTAACCCAAACACTAACCTTAATCCTAAAAGAAATCCTAACCCAAACAGTAACCTTAAATCTAAAGTAACCCTAACCCAAACAGTAACCTTAACCCTAAAGGTAACCCTAACCCAAGCAGTAACTTTAACAATAAAGTAACCCTAACCCAAACCTTAAATCTAAAGTAACCCTAACCCAAACAGTAACCTTAACAATAAAGTAACCCTAACCCAAACAGTAACCTTAAATCTAAAGTAACCCTAACCCAAACAGTAACCTTAATCCTAAAGGTAACCCTAACCCAAACAGTAACCTTAACCCTAAAGTAACCCTAACCTTAATCCTAAATTAACCTTAACCCTAACAAAAACACTAACCTTAATCCTAAAAGTAACCCTAACCCAAACAGTAACCTTAAATCTAAAGTAACCCTAACCCAAACAGTAACCTTAATCCTAAAGTTAACCCTAACCCAAACAGTAACCTTACATCTAAAGTAACCCTAACCCAAACAGTAACCTTAAATCTAAAGTAACCCTAACCCAAACAGTAACCTTAACCCTAAAGGTAACCCTAACCCAAACAGTAACCTTAACAATAAAGTAACCCTAACCCAAACCTTAAATCTAAAGTAACCCTAACCCAAACAGTAACCTTAAGCCAAACATAACTTAACCCTTTATCCAATCCTAATGCCATTGGCAATTCTTGTTTATATAAGAAGGTTTTCTGAGAGCGGCGCCTTGTAGGAAAGTGACACGATTCAGATCTAATATTAAAAAATAATAAAAAATAAGATTCCCATCAAATCATTTATGTCACATGACCCCTTTGTGTAAATACTAGGGACTTTGCGGTATAAAAATAAATTAAATAGAGGCCTGTGCAGAAAAAAAAACCTAAGATGCATTTATTACAGCGACAGTTTCTCTCTACGGGGAATGCTTGTTGTGATGCCGGCATGATGTTGGGATCTGGAGTCCCAGGAGAGCGTCTTGTTCATTGTACTCACACAGTTGTCTCGCGAGTTAACTGAACACACGGCCAGGTGTCTGAATGATGAAGCTCGATTCACTGCAGCTACTCTCTAGAGCTGTGGCAATGCGTTTCTTTGCCATCCTGGAATCCAGTACAAACTTCTACCTTTTTGGCCACATATTATTATCACCATGTATATAGCACCAACAGTACACGAAGCGCATTACAATAACCAGTGGGAACGAGACAATTAAGACAACATTGACCAGAATCAATAGGTGCAAAGGGCCCTGCTCGGAGGAGCCTAGTCTATAGGAGTTGGGGGTACAGGAAGACCAGAAGAGTTTTATTGGTCAGGATCACTAGTAGGGATGAGCTGTACGGTTCGATCAGTTCGGAGTTCGATTCGAACTTTGGCCGTTCGCAAGTTCGAACTTTTTTGGTGTGTTCGGTTCGAGTTCGCAAAAAAAATAAAAATTTTGAAAAGAGTATAAAAAATGCTTAAAAAATACTAAAAAATCTAGAAATAAAGAGACTCTTTACTGCAGAATATTATAAGCAACGGTTTATTAGATATTGAATTAAAAACTAATGTCTTAGTGCAAAGATTCTCACCTCTAAATGACCTGTGTTTTCATACGGCGAAAACAGGTGTTTTTAGTCTGGTGTAATGAATTTGATACATTGTATGTACAATGAGGGTGTGGCGTGTCTCCTGATGTGTCAAACAACACCTGTGCTTCTGAGAAGTGTTAATTTCTCTCCTAAATCTTCCTCTAATATGCTGCATTTCTGCTGTGTGCTCAGCTCATTTTTCCCGCTCTCGCTCATCATGTTTAAACGCGATTTGAAGCCACATTTTATTAAATGATGCAGACATGTTAGATATCGTTTTTTCCGGCAGACTCCGCAGATTCATAATATATCATTTTTATATGTATACGTCATGTCCTGCCTGTATATTATGACAAAAATGCAATAAAAAATGAATTTTTAATCATCTGAAGTGTGTAAAAAGTGTTTTTTTTTCACATTTTAGCACATGAGCGTTTGCGGTTATGTTTTCTATGGGGTGCGCTTGTACAAAAATTAGAAATGGGGACTTGTTACATTTTGTGGGGGGGGAATTACGTGATTTATAGCAAATGTACCCCATAGAAAAAAATCATTAGTGCATCATCGTTCACATTATAATTGAAATGTGAACAATATTGCTGCATTAATAAAAATAACACAAAAAAATACATGTTTTTTTTAATTTTTTTACTTTATACCTGGTCATGTTGGGTATCATGCTCAGGCCTTTCGATTGACACCCTCCATGACCCCCTAGCTGCCTGGAGATATCAGGGTTCAAATGAACCCCCTATCTCCACCAGGGGATTGGCCTGGGCAATATATATACACATGATGTGAGCTGGCCTGGGCAATATATATATATATACATGATGTGAGTTGGCCTGGGCAATATATATACGCATGATGTGAGCTGGCCTGGGCAATATATATACGCATGATGTGAGCTGGCCTGGGCAATATATATACGCATGAAGTGAGCTGGCTTGGGCAATAAATATATATACGCATGATGAAAATTTGCAAAGGATAAGGCACGCAAAGTGAAACTGATGTGTCTGAAATTGAAACTTACGTGACAACTCTTATTTTTTTTTTTCGTTAACTGTATTGAACAAATATAAATTAATTTAAATTTGTTTAATAGAGTTAATTTAAAATGGTTTAATACACTTTATTTATATTTATTTTACCTTTACTATTGGTGCTTTTCAAACTTTATTCTTAAATAAAAAGAAATTTAGCAGTTTCATGTTGTGTTGTTTTTTTTTTTTTTTTTGGGGGGTGCAAGTAGCTGGTCTTGCCTAGGGCGCAAAATAGTCTAGCACCGGCCCTGACGCATGGTCCACCCCTGCACTCTTCCACAATACCACAGAGGGGTTACTGTATGATGGCACTTGCTGGCCTGGCACCAAAGGCACAATATTTGGCTGCACTGCCACTGACGCCTGTATCAGATTCATATCCTCAGAGGGGTGAGACTGTGTGACGGCACTGTTGCCGACGCTAAAGGCCCAATTTTAGGCTAGGGTCAAACGAACGCATTTTTCACAGTGAACGCATTGAGGTGTCTTTTCACGGAAAGCGCTTAAACGGTCATACGATGCGCATTTTTGTGCATGATTTTTTTACGGATCCAAACCAGGAAACTTTGGGCGTCTGGACGTTATGTTGGCCGGACATGAGCAGCGTCTGACATCTCCTAATCACGCACACACGCCACTATGCGGACGCAGCGCACTCTGTACGTCAGTACTAGCAGTTCAGCGTTCTCGAAAAAATGCGTTCATTTTCCACTTGCGTTGCGCGGCCGTACTTCGTATATTGGCCGTCATTGCGCGTCATTTGCGGCCAGTGCGGCCGTGATTAAGTGCGCCTAAACGCACGTTAAAAGTGCGCTAGTCTGACCCCAGCCTTAAAGCACCTATTGTTACTTTCATCCAAAGCCTGCATAAGTTTCACAATAATTTAGCCAAAAAAAATCACTAAACTTTTTCTGCGTGTCCTAAAATGTCTCCTCTTTTCATACAGGCTGCCGCCCCAAGCAGTTGTTTATGGATAGATTAAAGGAAAAGCATTTACCGTCATATGAAACATCATTTTTTGGTTTTTACATATTTCTATACACCCTAGAAATCCGCCACTTCACGGGCAGGTTATGGGGACCTCCTAGGCACGATATTTGAAGGAATTTTTCGTTTTTATTTTTAACCCTTATTTTATGGAAAACTCACTGTCCCTTTAAAAACGTATTTTTTTTACTTTTTGTCCTGGTTTCCTGTCCCCCAGGGCACTACCCGGACCTCCATACACCTTTTATGACAAATATCTAGCATATATGCCCTCTTGGAGGCCACTCTAAAAATCGAATTTTCAGCCCCATTGACTTGCATTGAGTTCGAGTTCGAATTTGAACATTTGGAAAGTTCGAGTTTGAATGCGAACCGAACTCGGGGGTGTTCGGCTCATCCCTAATCACTAGCACTAGTGTTATAGAAATGGTGGAGACAGGGAAGTGGCCTCTATGACTATCATGAGGTGGGGCTATTTGAGGAGAGGGAGAGGTCGGCATCAGTGATATGGTATGCCACGCTGAAGAGATGGGTTTTAAAGGATTTCCCGAAGGCCTGAAGATTAGGGGAGAGTTCAATAGGGCAAGGTGAGCCATTCCACAGGACCAGAGCTGCCCTTTTCTGCCTGTATGATGACAATGCAGACCATTTGTGTCATTGGACCAGAAAAGGGACACCACCTAGAGTTTAGAATCTTTCATCCCAACAATATTACTGTAAAAGGCAAAACCAATACATGAAAAATGTATTAGGACAAATCATAGGGGATTTTTTTTTGTGTGTTTAAACAAACCTCTTAAGAGAATTATAAAACCTACACCTACTGGATCCGTCATAAAACAAAGATAACAGGAATTACATCTCCTCGTACAAAGGGCCACCTGCTTTCATTTTACTAGGTGTCCCGGACTAACTATTTGTACCTGCCAAACTATATGACGGCATTTCGAAAAAAACGCAAATTCTTTGCGGAATAAAAACTTATTTAACCCCTTAACGCCGCAGGACGTACAATTACGTCCTGCATTAGGCGGGCTTTAACGCCGCAGGACGTAATTGTACGTCCTCGGCGTTTGCAGCCCCCCTCCGGCAATACTCACCTCCTCCGGTCGCTCCCACGCTGCTCTGATTCCCTCGGATTTTACTAATGTTAAACTCCGAAGAATTGGTAGAAAAGAATTAAAAAAAATGTACAAATAAATAAATAAGGGGGCGTGGCCGCTGTGAAGGTACCAGTCGTGTTTTGCTGGAGCTCTGCTCCATCTTGTACCATTAATGGTATCCTAGCTGACTTTAAAGAGGAACTTTCTATATTTTACGGTCCCTGAACGGTTGGTCACCAGGTTCGAGCTGTCCGGAGCCAGATATTTCCCCCCCTCCCTCCGGACCAGAGACTTGCCTGACCGTTTCTGTCTCCTGCTGTTGTGTGATACCGGTGGCCATTTTGCGGCCTTCAGCTCAGCTCCAGACGTCTCCTTGCCTGGCGACCAGGGCCGGTGCTAGACTATTTTGCACCCTAGGCAAGACCAGCTACTTGCGCCCTCCTTGAAAAGATTGTCAACTGTTGAAATGCGGGGGGGGGGGAAACACACACTGTGCCTGCAGGGGGGACACACACACACACTTTGCACAGGCACAAACTGTGGGGGTGCGACGCACACGGTCGTTCGGTGCCCATCTTACCCCTCCGCTGGTCAGGCCCGGGATTGGTCTGTGCCCCTTTCTTCCTTGAAGAAAGACTGTCCCATTAGACCTGGGGTAATGACTTCAGCGCCCTCCCCCGGAAGAGCTGGGAGCTGTCACTGCCCCCATGCTCCCTGGTGGCTGGCTGCCCTTTGTGCCTTTGCCTTTCTTTCATCTGCCTCTTGTGGCACCTGCATGTCACCATAAGATGCCCACTTTCTGCGTTGCTAGCAGGGGTCTGCTTTGCAAGCCGCCACTGCTGGCTAACCAAACAATGGGGAAGGGGTACAATAATGGAACCTGGGTTGGGATCGACTGCGCCCCTAGGTGGCACTGCGCCCTAGGCGGTTGCCTAGTGGAAGCCCTGCTGGCGACCCTGCCTATTCCATCCCCAATTGAGAGGGCATTGAAGGTTGTGGAGATGGTGGGCCCACATCTCCCGGCCACGTATGAGGATGGTACTGTGGTGGATGGTCAACGGGAGGATATGCGCCCCCCCTCTGGAGGTATGGATGTGCTGACTGAGGGCTTGGACGCCGGTCTTCGGCTGCTGTCTGGAGAGGAAGACGGGCTGCTTACCAAGGGTCTTTGGCGCCAGATCATGGCGACGCTACGAGACTGTCAGGCGGAGAGAACCCTGGAAACGGTTGTACCTGGTGAAGTAGTTTTGTTAAGCACAAAGGTGACTTACGAGCCTGTTACCGCTGAGGTCTGTGTGGAGGCTGAAGCTGAGGCGGGAAATACCGAGGCCTATGAGAATACTGCCGCTGAGGGGAGAAAATCTGGAGCGTATGGTGGCCTGGATGAGAAGAGGAACCTGACACCTCGGCCCCCGAAGACTGCAGTGTCCTTGGGCGCTGGGGCACCGTTGGCACCCTGCAACGTCCGATAGAGGGATGCTGCCGCTGGATGGGTTGGGGCTGCCCCCCTTTGGAGGCCTGCGGAGGTGGGAAAACCCAAGTCGTGGCTGTGCCCTTTGGTGCGGGGCTGTGGATGATAGATCTCGATATAGCGACGAGATGAGCGGGGTGCCTTTTGCGGGCAGTCTGCGGCCGACGGGATGCGTTGATTCGCTTTTTGGCGAGATACGGGCTGAAGGGGTCTGACCTTCTTAACGGACTCCTGCCTGCCTAACCCAGTGCATGATCTCACTACACGGTCCTTTGTCCCTGGCTCCGGCTGCCCCTTCTTATGCTGTGCACTCGAATATTGTGTTGCTTTGTGAGTTTTTCCCTTTTAATGAAACATACTGCGGAGATCTTTATTTTTCCTTTACCATGCAGCGAGTTTTGATGCCTTTGTTTCCTATGAGTATGCCGAGTTCCCTCTTCAGCGGACTTCAATTTTCTGAGTCCCCCCCAATTATTGCTGTAGACCCTCTGAGATTCCCTGGCTGGGGACACAATAAAAATAAATAATTTTTTTTTTTTATTTACCCCTTCCCCCACATTGTGCTATTTAGATGCTTATTTGCGAGACCCCCCCCTCCCATTATGCTCTATGTGTCTTTTATGTCTTTATGGCCCTGCGAGGCCAACTTTGATGGTCGATCTGTGACCCTTAGTTTGAAAATAAAACCTTTAATAAAAAATATATAAAAATAAATAAATAAAAGGTTTCATATTAAATATGACGCATCATTAACCACTCCCATTAAACGTTTACACGGATTATTTTATTCAGGGAAACTTGCACTTTATTATTTTCTATGAAATACATTTTTATAGGTCAAAGGTCGGGAATAAATTCCATTGGTTGAGCAATATAAAAATTTCCTCGCCGACCTGTTGAATCTGGAAAAGCAGACGATGTGCTCAGATTTCACACCAACAAAGGAGACAGGGACAAGGAGTTTATATTATTATTTTTTTTAAATTTAATCTGAAATGTAAAGAGTTAAAAAACCCACAACGTGTAAAGTGAAAGCTGGAGATGCTTCAAAGGGTTAAATTCTCCCTTTTATTAAAATGAAACGGTACAGAATAACTGCAGACTCTGAATCTTTACATCAAAATAACGTTTATTTAACAATAGTTTTTATTGATTATCACACGGTGAATCGATCGGCCTTTGGTATAATTAATATAAACATTATAAAAATCCCCTGTAATCCGCTTTCTGTAACACATTGACCCGTTACAGTATGTATGGCGCCGCCGCCGCAGACATCCAATGCCGGTCTATGACGCGATGAGATGAAGAGAATAATAAACAATAAACATGAAATATTGCACAGAATTTTATTATTTGGCAGTGAGGACTCAAGAGCGAATCGGGCAAATACCAACACTCAACTGTGGTCCGATTCTTGCTGGCAAGGGCCCTCACCTCTATGTCACAATGAACAACAGCGATCCACTATAATCTGGCACCGAGCCAATAGCGGCCGACTACTCCATGACGCACGTTGAGCGGGTCGGTTGCACATGGTCAATAATCAAACGATTATCTCCTACCCACACATTCACAACCCTACACCACACAAGGACTGACGGTGGACAACTACCATCTGACCCAAAGCTAATGTGGCCCCCTACTCGATGACACAGTGAGCAAAATATGGTCCATTACACACTATCAGTGATCAAACGATGTCAAGACCTTCAATAAATGTTGCACCATTATTTGTTGACTTGTCAATGGTAAGCCAAGAGTAGTCCATACTATGCCACACAATGACAACTACTAGTGGTCTGCTACTGTTTGACACTTCTGTATGAACAATGGCCCACTACTCTCAAACATCAAAGAACTGGTCAGAATGAGGTAGATGTGGTCCACTACCCCATACGACACATTGACCATCGTGGTCTACTATTACTTGAGGCTATTCTCTGATAAATGAGCCAACAGAGCTCTTCTTATACCACACAAGCGCCCACAATAGTCTTCTACCACCAACACTGGCCAAGCTAATGGTGGTCCACTACTCCATGACACATGCTTAGCCAACTGTGGTCTACTTCTGATGTTTAACTAGGTGTCTACAACCCACGTCTTGGTAAGAACATAATGTGTCCCTGTACCGCTGTCATTCAAGACAATGCATCACGACTTGGACACTAGGAGAGGTCAAGGCTCCTTGTTGAACCTAAGACGAGAGTGAGACCATGCATTCCATTAGGTTCATGGCCTTACATTAAGGAAATCAGCAACTTTTCTGAAGCCCATTGCCTACTAGTCCCCGATACGCCTGGCCAACACTGCTCCACTTCCCCACACCATACGTTAGTGGCCACCACCTCTTACCTCACCTTGTTCCGACAGTGGGCCCAAACAAGCCATCGTTACACACGAGCCCGCATCCCAATATTTGTTTTAGTTGTTGGAGAACAAGAAAACACTTTTGAAAAGAACACTGAAAAAATAAAATACATAAAATGCGCCATTCAAGACCAACAAGCTGGTCAAACCAAAAACGAAGTTCAATCAGCTTTTACGGCTTTTCATTGGCTACACATATGTCCCCCGTTCCTTATCAAGTCATAGGAACACATTGAATCAGGACTGAGGCAAAACACTCACTCTTTGGAAGAACACTCCCCCAACACCACAACAACCCATGTATGTGACGTCCTGCACAGTGGTCTGTCATGATCAAACTTGGAGTGCAACATGGTAACAAGTACAACATGGAGCGTAGGCGACTCTGAGTGTCGGAACAGGTAATTTATTAGAAAACATTAGGTCAAATAACACCATACAAAATCAGAAATCACACATATAAAACCATAACGAGAAGAACACGCGAGGAACCTCACTTCAGACCCATACCTGAGCAAGAGGCAAACAGAAAAACAAGGTTTCAAAGAAAGGCGTAAAGTAGTCAATGCTCTGAGACTTTACAACGAGGGGGCTATTTATCCAGGGTCTCAGAATCTGGGCAGGCAAGTCATTTCCCCCGGCAACCTATATGGCAAAACCCAAAAAGGAAGACACAAAAACCCCAAAAAGAAAGACAAAAATGGCAGACGGGAGAGGCCACATTACAGCCACAAATCACTGCACCTCCCTGTAACAAAGCAGCATTATTTTTACATGATGGTTGAGATGATCACGATCTGCCGACTAGACACAAAACGTAAGATTTCTATGGAGCAGAACCCCCCCCAAAAAAAAGCAAAACGAGCCGCTTTGTCCAAGATGAATATCAGCGTTTATAGTGTGATTAAATAATTACATTTACAATCGTGACACGAATAACCCGGACGTCCGGCTTCGGTTGGGGGAGGTCTCTGTAGACGTTCGATTATTCAACATTTTTAGAAATTTTTTTGGACCATTTACTTGAAAAATGTGCATTTATTATTAATTAAACCCTAATTAAAAGGAAAACGACAAATCTAAAGTCTCGAATGATCTGGGTTTACACTTTTTTTTTTTTTACCTATAAACCCCCCCCCCCCCACGCCACGCTCGCTCCTCTTCGTAGTTTGCTCGCCGGACGCACATGAATCCAAAATTACAAGTATCTTTGTAAGTTTTTAATAATAATAGCAAGAAAAAAAAATAAAAGAATCAGAATCTGTAATTTTAGAATAAAAGAGGATTTTTTTTATTTCTCCCCCGGCCTGTCTAGTTACAGTGATGGGGCCCCGGGCCCTGCATAGCGCATATCATGATGCACAAATTACTGTTGGGTCAGTGTCAACGTGTAGGATCCTCCACTGGAGGAAAGGACAGGCCCAAAAGATCTCCTTATCCTTAAAAGTAAGGTTTCCCAAACCTGCTCCTCAGATCCCCCTAACAGGACAGGTTTTAAGGATCACCTTGTGGAAATGCAGACTGAATCCTTCAATCAGTGAGCAGCGAATCATATCCCCTGTACTTCACGCATCCTGCAAACCTGGCCTGTTAGTGGGACCTGACCTGAGGAGCAGGGATGGGATCCATGGCTTTATATAGTAACAGGCTGCGGTCATTACAATCGTGCAAACCTGTCCGTATTCACCCCCCCCCCCCCCGAACATAGAAAACGTTGCTTTCAGGAAAAAGTTCCTCTTTGTTTTAATCCAAGTTCCAGCTAAACGTACGGGAGAGATTAACCCTTTAAACACGGAGAAAGTAGACGCACACATGTAACATATTGGTATAAAATGCCTTTTTAATGTTTCATTTCCCTTTGAGGATCAGATTCCGTAAAGAATAATTAGCAGCGCGCGTTGCGAGGCGTTTCTTCGCGGGTGACGCAGCGTCTGGGAGTTCAGGCTGAGGGTTAGTAAACGGGTAATTATTCGATGAGGGGATTCAGTCCGCCAAGTTTAAGATAAACCCTGTCCATCGTGCGGTGTGAGGCCCGACTTATCGATGGGTTCTAGACCAGGAGGTCCACGCATCAGCTCGTAGAACCAAGGAGTGGACGAGGCTGATCAAAAGGTCGATCCCGAGCTGCATGTCCCATGATCCTATGACAGTCTTAAGGCTGGTAAAGCATCATGGGAGTTGGAGCGTAACAGTGGTTGACAGTGCACGTCAAGGCCCGACAAATCCAGGTAGCCATTGGTCCTAACTCTACAGACATATAGGGTTAGTAGACCCAGCACAGAGGAACCGTACAGGAACGCCCGCATGTGGACGTCCAAACAAAAAGATGTAGCAGATTGCGCGATCAAACACTGGTGACATTTACCACGGAGAGTGGACTGACGTCTCGACTCCAAGAGTCTCAACCAAGATGAAGACTGACCCAAAGGTTATTGTAGGGCAATGTTTCCCAAAAATAGTCCTCGGGTCCCTCTAACAGGACAGGTTTTAAGGATTCCCTTTGGGAAATGCAGACTGAATCCTGCAATCACTGAGCAGCAAATCCTATCACCTGTGCTGTGCTTCAGATATCCTGCAAACCTGACCTGTTAGCAGGTCCTGAGGATAGGTTTGGGGAACATTGTTCTACGGGCTTGAAACTTAAAAGGGGCATGCTAAGACTCTAAAGTGGTCAGGCTGTGCGGTCATCAATGAAACGAGCGGTGGGGCAGGACGTGTTCTCGTGTTGCACATCTAAAGCTTCCATATAACTACAGCAACCATACAATCCACACACTGCGCCGCCGGAACACGCCAGGGTGGCTTTCTCTTACAAACGTTTTGACTTTATGTCACTGTATGTGGTTGATTGTTGGTTTAAAGCGATGACGCCCCCTACCCCCAAAAAAAAAAAAAAAAAAAAAGGAATCAAGGGATTTTTAGAAGGAAAGAAAAAAATACCCAGAGGGATCCGTGATGATACAGCGGAAATACTGTGCGTATACATGTACGCCTAGATCAGTCTCTAGAAAATGGTGCAACATTTGATATAAATATATCAAGCCCCGCTACAGGAGCACAACACGAGGATCCAGCCCCCCCCCGATCTGTCTGGATCACAGCTCTCACAATCCTCTGCCAACCAATGAATTATGGGTAACAAAGCTCAAAACCAGGAGCCGGAGCAAACATGGACATATCGGGGTCATGCGACTCCCTGAATGTACTGAATGAGCAGGTTTTTCCACCAATGGGTTTTTTCTCCCCTGATGATGGCACAGCGGGCATATTCCAAGATGGCAATGCCAGGATTCAATGAGACATCATTGTCACACATGGATTGGTCACCGCACAGTCCAGACCTTAACCCCATTGAGGTTAATCTTTGGGATAATGAGCTGGAGAAGACTTTACACAGCGCCGCGACTCTCCCATCATCAACACAAGATCTTGGCCACAAATTAATGTCACTCTGGACGCCAATAAATGCTGTGACATCGCATGAGCTTATCCACACGATGCCGCGGCGAATGCGTGACGCAATCACAGCAAAAGGCAACACAACCACATATTACAATGAGTGAGTTGTGTATTAGTCAGGCAGTGTAAACACGCACAGAATTAGACGTGTGACGTGTTGCGGGGGTCTGCGAGGGACAGGACGTCTGTTACAGATAAAGAACGTGAATGAACGTGTGGATTAAAAGCAGAGAAATGGAAGCAGCGGGTGTAACGGGTGAGCGGCCCATCTTAGACATTGACAACGTGCGACACATTGAACATAACAAAAATAAAGAAGATTTGAGAAGCTTGTAACATGTGACTCCACGATGCCACGCAGACGCCTCTTGGGGTGACAGGGATGAGGTTTGGGGGCTGATACATTGAAAAGCACTTGAGGTGTTTATTTTGTGGGCAAATTGTCTTCTCCGGGGATTGGCACGATGCGCCGTCAGACGCCGCGGCTCCTCCACCATGTTTAGTTTTATTTCACCATCTCCGCTTTAATAAAAGTCATTCGATTCGCATCCCTGAGCAGCGACAGCTGAGCCCCCATCCCGTCCGTATCAAGTATCGCCGCCGACACAATCCGGCCCTTCAGAGACCTGTAACAATCCATGACACACGCGCAGCGCATGAGGTGCTCAGCTGTCCGGGGCAGCAGCTGAACGGCATCCGAATTCCTTCCCCAAATCCGCGCACCAGTTACAAGTCGCTTGAAGAATCGCGTCAGTTCCAGACTTTTAAGAATCGCTCCTGATGGGAGACGCAATGCCGCCCTCTGGTGTCACTTGTGTGTACCGCAGGCGTGTCAGGAGTCCACGGGGTGTGCGTGGGGGTCCCCGGAGCTCGCCGGCTCAGCCTCTACGTGTGTATCTAGGTCCTGCTCCTCCGGGGACGCCAGGATCTCCTCGCTGTTCAGCGAGCCGTAAGAACTGGGCTTTTTAACGTCCAGCTTGGTGCTTTCAGAAGCTTCAGGAAGGAGAACGTACGGAAGGTATGTCTGAGGAGACACGAAGAGGAGACCATCAGCATTAATGGAGGACTACGAAGGGTTTATTACAGACCTTCCCGAATTTAATACCCCCCCCCCACTCGCTGCAACCCCCCTACACCATCCCACACTCGCTACAACCCCCCTACACCATCCCACACTCGCTACAACCCCCCTACACCATCCCACACTCGCTGCAACCCCCCTACACCATCCCACACTCGCTGCAACCCCCCCCTACACCATCCCACACTCGCTACAACCCCCCCCTACACCATCCCACACTCGCTGCAACCCCCCTACACCATCCCACACTCGCTGCAACCCCCCTACACATCCCACACTCGCTGCAACCCCCCTACACCATCCCACACTCGCTGCACCCCCCCTACACCATCCCACACTCGCTGCAACCCCCCTACACCATCCCACACTCGCTACAACCCCCCTACACCATCCCACACTCGCTGCAACCCCCCCTACACCATCCCACACTCGCTACACCCCCCCTACACATCCCACACTCGCTACAACCCCCCTACACATCCCACACTCCCTACAAACCCCCCCCTCCCAGCACGCCCCAGTAAATCCCTCGCGCTGACTGTGCTACTTACAGCAGGTCCGCGCGTCGCTCTCTTTCTGATTGTACTCCGAGCATCGCTCCGGGATTTCTCCCCCTAAAACCGAGAGGGAAGTCATAAAACAAACGGTGAAATATAAAAATATATACACAACCTATTCCTAGCATTGTGTGTAATAAAGAACGTGACGGGATTTTGTCAACAAATTAAACACTTTATTTTGTCACACGCTCCCCTCCCCGGCACACGCTCCCCTCCGGCGCAGCCTCCCCGGCACACGCTCCCCTCCGGCGCAGCCTCCCCGGCACACGCTCCCCTCCCCGGCACACGCTCCCCTCCGGCGCAGCCTCCCCGGCACACGCTCCCCTCCGGCGCAGCCTCCCCGGCACACACTCCCCTCCGGCGCAGCCTCCCCGGCACACGCTCCCCTCCGGCGCAGGGACCAGGTAAACCTTTCTGTAAGGATTTCCCTGGGATAATCCAGAAATACAGGATCTGGGGTAAAATTCGATGACGCAGCAGTGGATACCTGGATCTGTCAGGCCGTGATCATTATCCATTACATACCAAGATCTGCCGTATTGTCTTCTGGCCCCAGTAACCCGGCACTTTCCCTCTGACCCCTCACTATGCTCGCCCTTAAAATTCATATTATAAAGAAGCCTTGTCCCGCTGAAATCGCGCTGCCGCTGCATTATCCTGGGGGACCTCGTCACGGCATAAATCACGTGTCGCGCGGGGTAATGGGGCACTTACTTCCGTATCATCCTCTGCTCTTGCTCCACTCGTGGCGTCTGCGCCGGCCTGGGATTCCTCAACCTACAAAGAGAGCAGGAATGAGATAATGAACGCATATACTGACAGAAGATACCAGCATTACCAGGCATCTCAATTTCCCGCCATACAGATGTCTGTAGTTCCCACAATGCTTTGCATGCCACAGATTGACAACGGACAGATCGTGTGAGATCCAGGGTCTAGGACAAGCCTAATGCACCTTAGGCCGACTTCGTTCAGAGGTCTCCCCGTGCTTCTGCCCACGTGTCTCACTACCTGATGGCGCGTCAACCAGCTGAGTCCTAGAAGAACATGTAGGCCTCGCCCTGCACCCTCTGCCCTTCTTCAGGTCGCATTGCCCTGCACCCTCTGCCCTTCTTCAGGTCGCATTGCCCTGCACCCTCTGCCCTTCTTCAGGTCACATTGCCCTGCACCCTCTGCCCTTCAGGTCACATTGCCCTGCACCCTCTGCCCTTCTTCAGGTCACATTGCCCTGCACCCTCTGCCCTTCAGGTCACATTGCCCTGCACCCTCTGCCCTTCTTCAGGTCACATTGCCCTGCACCCTCTGCCCTTCTTCAGGTCACATTGCCCTGCACCCTCTGCCCTTCTTCAGGTCGCATTGCCCTGCACCCTCTGCCCTTCTTCAGGTCGCATTGCCTGCACCCTCTGCCCTTCTTCAGGTCGCATTGCCCTGCACCCTCTGCCCTTCTTCAGGTCGCATTGCCCTGCACCCTCTGCCCTTCAGGTCACATTGCCCTACACCCTCTGCCCTTCTTCAGGTCACATTGCCCTGCACCCTCTGCCCTTCTTCAGGTCACATTGCCCTGCACCCTCTGCCCTTCTTCAGGTCGCATTGCCCTGCACCCTCTGCCCTTCTTCAGGTCGCATTGCCCTGCACCCTCTGCCCTTCTTCAGGTCGCATTGCCCTGCACCCTCTGCCCTTCTTCAGGTCGCATTGCCCTGCACCCTCTGCCCTTCAGGTCACATTGCCCTACACCCTCTGCCCTTCTTCAGGTCACATTGCCCTGCACCCTCTGCCCTTCTTCAGGTCACATTGCCCTGCACCCAGGGCCGGCGCTAGTGTAAGGCAGCACAGGCGGCTGCCTTACTATTCTGGCTTTCTGCCAGTTGAGGGGCGGAAAAATCTGGACCACCCAGCGAGCGGAGGCCTTGCCAGAATCGGGCACAAGGTTTCCCATTTACTCGGCAGCGTGTGGTATCCCACTCCCACACGCTGCACCGGAAGTAAAGGCCCTGCGGGGGGGGGGGGGGGTGCAGAGGAGGAGGAAGACGAGGCTGCCAGACCACAGCTCACATGGGAAGATGCTGGCCCCGCCCATCCACCCCCTTCCTCCTCACAGCAGCTAGCAGAGCCTCCCTCCCCTGCTCCTGTGCAGGAAGTGTCCAGCACGTGCAGGGTGGGCGGAGTGGAGAGAGACCAGCTGAGCTGTAACCATGGAGGCAGCCAGGGATTTGAATCCTAGGGTAAGTAGCAAGCAGGGGGTGTGAGTATGGGGGTGAGCATGGGGAGGTGGGTGTGTAAGCATGGAGTGTGTGTCTGTGTGTGTGAGCATGGGTGAATGAGAGCATTGGTGTGTGTGAGCATGGGGAGGTGGGTGTGAGCATGGGGAGGTGGGTGTGAGCATGGGGAGGTGGGTGTGAGCATGGGGAGGTGGGTGTGAGCATGGGGAGGTGGGTGTGAGCATGGGGAGTGGGTGTGAGTATGGGGAGGTGGGTGTGAGTATGGGGGGGGTGGTGTGTGTGTGCAGGGGTGATGTATGTGTGTGTGAGCAGGGGTGATGTATGTGTGTGTGAGCAGGGGTGATGTGTGAGCAGGGTGTGATGTATGTGTGTGTGAGCAGGGGTGATGTGTGAGCAGGGGTGATGTTTGTTTGTGTGAGCAGGGGTGATGTGTGTGTGTGTGAGCAGGGGTGATGTGTGTGAGCAGGGGTGATGTGTGTGAGCAGGGGTGATGTGTGTGTGTGTGTGTGTGTGTGTGAGCAGGGGTGATGTGTGTGTGTGTGTGTGTGTGTGAGCAGGGGTGATGTGTGTGTGTGTGTGTGTGAGCAGGGGTGATGTGTGTGAGCAGGGGTGATGTGTGTGAGCAGGGGTGATGTGTGTGAGCAGGGGTGATGTGTGTGAGCAGGGGTGATGTGTGTGAGCAGGGGTGATGTGTGTGAGCAGGGGTGAGTGTGTGAGCAGGGGTGATGTGTGAGCAGGGGTGATGTGTGAGCAGGGGTGATGTGTGAGCAGGGGTGATGTGTGAGCAGGGGTGATGTGTGTGTGTGTGAGCAGGGGTGATGTGTGTGTGTGTGAGCAGGGGTGATGTGTGTGAGCAGGGGTGATGTGTGTGAGCAGGGGTGATGTGTGTGAGCAGGGGTGATGTGTGTGAGCAGGGGTGATGTGTGTGAGCAGGGGTGATGTGTGTGAGCAGGGGTGATGTGTGTGAGCAGGGGTGATGTGTGAGCAGGGTGATGTGTGAGCAGGGTGATGTGTGTGTGAGCAGGGGTGGTGTGTGTGTGTGAGCAGGGGTGGTGTGTGTGTGAGCAGGGGTGATGTGTGTGAGCAGGGGTGATGTGTGTGAGCAGGTGATGTGTGTGAGCAGGGGTGATGTGTGTGAGCAGGGGTGATGTGTGTGAGCAGGGGTGATGTGTGTGAGCAGGGGTGATGTGCGCGTGTGAGCAGGGGTGATGTGTGTGAGCAGGGGTGATGTGTGTGAGCAGGGGTGATGTGTGTGAGCAGGGGTGATGTGTGCGTGTGAGCAGGGTGATGTGTGAGCAGGGGTGATGTGTGTGAGCAGGGGTGATGTGTGTGAGCAGGGGTGATGTGTGTGAGCAGGGTGATGTGTGTGAGCAGGGTGATGTGTGTGAGCAGGGGTGATGTGTGTGAGCAGGGGTGATGTGTGTGAGCAGGGGTGATGTGTGCGTGTGAGCAGGGGTGATGTGTGAGCAGGGGTGATGTGTGTGTGTGTGAGCAGGGGTGATGTGTGTGAGCAGGGGTGATGTGTGTGAGCAGGGGTGATGTGTGTGAGCAGGGGTGATGTGTGTGAGCAGGGGTGATGTGTGTGAGCAGGGGTGATGTCTGATCAGGGGTGATGTCTGATCAGGGGTGATGTCTGATCAGGGGTGATGTGCGTGTGTGAGCAGGGGTGATGTGTGTGTGTGTGTGAGCTGGGGTGATGTGTGATCAGGGGTGATGTGCGCGTGTGAGCAGGGGTATGAAATGAATTAAAGGGGAGAATGAATTGAAGGGGTGAAATTAATTGAGGGGAAGAATGATGTGAGCTGGGGGCAAATTTACCCATGTGTGAGCTCTGGGGGCAAATATATCCATGTGTGAGCTCTGGGGGCAAATATATCCATGTGTGAGCTCTGGGGGCAAATATATCCATGTGTGAGCTCTGGGGGCAAATTTACCCATGTGTGAGCTCTGGGGGCAAATATATCCATGTGTGAGCTCTGGGGGCAAATATACCCATATGTGAGCAGGGGGCAAATATACCCATATGTGAGCAGGGGGCAAATATACCCATATGTGAGCAGGGGGCAAATATACCCATGTGTGAGCTGGGACAAATATACCCATATGTGAGTTGGGGCAAATATACCCATATGTGAGTTGGGGCAAATATATCCATATGTGAGCTGGGGCAAATATACCCATGTGTGAGCTCTGGGGACAAATATACCCATGTGTGAGCTGTGGTAAATATACCCATATGTGAGATGGGGGCAAATATACCCATATGTGAGCTGGGGGCAAATATACCCTTGTGAGCTGGGGCTATATATATATATATATATCCATGTGAGCTGGGGGCAATATATATACCCTTGTGAGCTGGGGCAAATATATCCATGTGAGCTGGGGGCAATATATATATATATCTGGACATGTTCTGGTCTGAGGTCTCTGTGTGTATATATATATATTTATCTGGACATGTTCTGGTCTGTATATATGTATCTGAGTGGGCATGATATTGGTGAATACCTGAAAAAACGTATTGGTACTTGTACTCGGTCTTAAAGTGGTATCGGTGCGACACTAGAGTGTGTATATATGTATGTGTGCATATATAGAGATTATTATGGCACCTCTATCCTGATTGGCTTGACATGACACGGATGGGGGGGCACCAAAACGCACCTTCGCCTGACTAGACAAAAATGCTTGCACCGGCCCTGCCTGCACCCTCTGCCCTTCTACAGGTCACATTGCCGTGCACCCTCTGCCCTTCTTCAGGTCACATTGCCCTGCACCCTCTGCCCTTCTTCAGGTCACATTGCCCTGCACCCTCTGCCCTGGAAAAGTGCATAATCTCCATAAAATGGCGAGGTCCAGGGGCCGCAACGTCTCACCTTGTAATTCAGGGGACTGAGGTGCTTGAAGCATCCAAAACAGGAATACAGCATGCAGATGAAGACCGTGATAACAAGGAAGATCAGGGAGAACAGGGTGGACGGTGCTTTGAAACCTAAAAAAGGGACAGACTGGATCAATAAGGACAGTGAATTCCGGGACTTTTCCTTTAAAGAGGGTGGAAGCTGCGAGTGATCCGACACGGACATCACACATACATTAATACCTCGAAACATATGCAGGGTAATTCAAAGAGAATCTAAAAGTCACAGCACGTTCGGTGACTTTTCGTTCTCTTCAATTCGGTTCCTTTTGCCAATCCCATTTCAGTGACCCTGCGGTGTATTCAGCAAACACCACAGGGTCCCCAAAATGCAGGAAAAAGCTGCCGCAAACCTTCCGAACACTCAATGCAAAACCCAGTCGAATGCACGCCGAAACCGGCAAAAACATCTGGATTAATCCCGCCGAACATGCGGGAGAAACCTGAGCAGGAGCCGATCACACGCAGCGCAGCTGCTGGAAAAAGCCGACACCGCAGACGAATGCAGTGAATAAATTAGAAATGCAGTTTGCTTGAAAGTTTGAAAAGTGAAACGCTGTTTGCAAAGAAACTACTGAGCTAAAATGTCTGAAATTTACATATAATCCAATGAATGATAATAATAAAAAGGGCTGTTACAGAAAAAAAACTTTAAAAACCTAATTTACACAAAAAAAAACACGAAAAATGCTTAACAGATCCAAAAAAAAAAAAAAAAAACAACACATAAAGAGACTTTTTACAGCAGAATAAAATAATAAACGGTTTACTAGATATTAAATTAAAACGGGAATATTTTTAACATTGAAGCCTATGGGATTCACCTGAATGAATCTGTCGAATGAAACCACCGAATGGCAGGGCATTTCGGGAACCTTTCACTGCTGGTTTGTGTTCTCTGAATAGAGGAAGCATTGCTTCTCTATGGGGTTTTCACTGCCCTCGAACAGGCACCGAACAGGCACTGTATGTGCAGGCAATTCGCCAGGATTTGGCGAACTGCCTGCTCTCTGAATAGCCGAATGGCCAGGAAAGGTAACCGAACGCTGAGTTTCACTGTTCGGTTACCTTACGCCAGCAATTCGGATCTCTGAATAACCCTGATAGTTATAAATCAAACTCAACCTCCCCCCCTCTCTGTGAACATGGCGGCTTGGAATTTTGAGCCTCGAGTCGTTCGCCAATCCTTGCATTCACCTGCCACCTCGATACATTGTGTGTTCATCATTACTGCGATAGATAATTTCTGAGGAGGTCCTGGGGTCTGCACGAGTGTCTACGCACCCCGACCACTTCACCTTATTAAGAAGGTCGGCAGCATGGACTGCCCCCCCCCCGCCCAGTTTGGCTGGAGGCACTCTGAAGCAGAGGAGTTTCCTCCACCCACAGAGCTGTCGATTGACAAACAAGATTTTGAATATCCCGCCTGGCGGAGACCACATCGGCGCCTGATGATGTCAGCACGCTTTGCATGCTGACATCATCCCATTTAAAGCATTCTGGGTAAAAACACACATGGGCGGATGCTGAGCGCAGCCCCAATCCATCACTCTGCGCAGGCGTTCGCGTCCGAAAAGACCACTCGTTCCGCAGGATGCGCAATTTGCGTAGCTTATGTAGGAGATGTGCATACGCCACCAACTGAGGAAGACGCTGCTGGATCTTTCGCATTTTGGAAGCCCTTGAGCTGAAGGGGAGGAGCAGCGTGCGCCGAGGGGGAAAAGGCGAGTATTTACACCTAAAAAAATTTATATATATAATATATATATTAATATAATATATATATATACAGCAGAAAAAAAAAAAAAAAAGGCACTCCACTTACTCTACCATCCATGAAAAGTTCTGCCACGGTGCATGAAGTCCTACAGGTTAAGCATCAAATAGCAGCAAGTGACGGCCTACCTCCTGCTGATGAGGGCACAATAAGCACGAAACGGCTGTCCAGGAGTGATTGTGACTCGTTGCATAACCTGACCTTTGCTAAAAAGTCATCTAGTGTAACACGGCACCGGTTAGAGGGTTGTGTGTTAAAACAGACCCAAGATGCAAAAAAGTGAGAAATTTGCAGGTCTTACCCAGAATTCCTTGTTGCATATGGGGAATGTAGCACATGAGCTCTGTGAAGCCGCTCTCTGAATTGCTGGGATGTGTAAATGACTTATGCAATAATAAACTTGATACATTTACAGAGTTATTCAAAGAGAGCCGAATTGGGGCCGAAAGGTAACCGAACATTGAAATTCAGCATACGCTTACCTTTCCTGGCCATTCGGCTATTCAGAGAGCAGGCAGTTCGCCAAATCCTGGCGAATTGCCTGCACATACGGTGCCTGTTTGAGGGCAGTGAAATCCCCATAGAGAAGCAATGCTTCGTCTATTCAGAGAACACAAACCAGCAGTGAAAAGTTGCCAAATTGCCCTGCTGTTCTGTGGTTTCATTCGGCAGGTTTATTCAGGCGAATCCCATAGGCTTCAATGTTAAAAATATTCCCGTTTTAATTCAATATCTAATAAACTGTTTATTATAATATTCTGCAGTAAAAGTCTATTTATAGATTTTTTAGGATCTTTTAGGCATTTCTCGGGGTTTTTTTAGCTAAACTTTTTGTTTAATAGCGTTTTTTCATTTTTCTGTAACAGCCCTTTTTATTATCATTCATTGGATTTTATATGTAAATTTCAGACATTTTCTCTCAGTAGTTTCTTTGCAAACAGCGTTTCACTTTTCAAACATTCAAGCAAACTGTTTTTTTTTTCACTCCATTCGTCTGCGGTGTCGGCTTTTTCCAGCAGCTGCTCTGCGCTGTGATCGGCGTGTTCGGCGGGGTTAATCCAGATGTTTTTGCGGGTTTCAGTGTGCGTTCGCTGGGTTTTGCGGTGAGTGTTCGTCGGGTTTGCGGCAGCTTTTCCCTGCAATTCGGGGACGCTGTGGTGCTTGCTGAATACACCGCAGGGTCGCCGAAATGGGTTCGGCAAATAAACCGAATTGAAGAGAACGAAAGGTCACCGAACGTGAAGTGACGTTTCGATTCTCTTTGAATAACCCTGATATTTTTTATTTTAATCCATTTTAAAAAAAAACTAAATTTTTATGCATTAAAATAAAGGTTATATATTTTGTGAACTGGTTATATATATTCCAAAAGATTCAGACGGAAAATGCCTTTAGATGAAAATAAAAGCATTTTAGAAAAACATCAACGTTTCAGTTCCCAACGGAACTTTCTTCAGGACGACGGTCATCCGTGTGCGTCTGAATATTTAGGAACTTCTATTGCTGCAGTCGGACCGTGCGCCGGAGCAAGTAACGTATGGGATAAACTGGCGTGCGAGACATAGATATACATATATAATTGGGCAGATGCCGTCAGCAAGATCTCACCAACTATTTAAGGGGAAAAAAGAATGGGGGGGGTGTTTCATAGACCACTCCTTTAAACAAAAACACACCACACAGGGGGTCTCTAATGGCAGTTTTGAAAATCAGATCTGGAGACCCCCCCAAACCCCTCCAATTAATAAGAACTCCCCCTATAATATTTTATCAAGCCTCGGCAGACTCCCCCGAGGTGTTGGTAAGTCACCGAGGGGTCCTTACTTAATAAATGTATAAATTGTAGGTTGTCAGGGGGTTATTCACTAAGTGGCAAACCGTGAACTGCAAGGTTTAGGGGGAAATACAAAAAAAAAAAAAAAAAAATTATCGTGGCCCAATTATTAAAAGGTCTTTTGAATTCTTTATTAGGAAGAGTTTCCCTAGGCGCGTGCAGTATTGGTAAACTGTAATTATTGTGTGTATAGATGATCTTATCAATGGAATACGCATCGATTAGCAATGTCGACAATATGAGTGGACATCTATAAATAACATACAGGAGAGTATGCACTTCTTATAATGGGAGCAAAATCAATGCAATCTCGTATTCAATATTCAATGAAATGTCTCAAGGCTCAGCATAACAAAGTTCCCATACATCACTTTTGAAATTGCAGGATTCTTTAGATGCCGGAGATTTAATGGGATGGTTGGAATTGGTGTAAGATAGTTCTCCTTCTCAAAAAGTTGCGGAGTCGAGAGGTGTATATTCACCAAATAAGTTCCATTGGAAACCTCAAGTCCTGCAGTAAATGAATAAAGAAAAACACAATTGCGCAGTACATAGCGGTACTGGCCCCTATTTTTTCACCCCTATGGGGTACTTACAATAGGTGGAGCCCCTAGCCCGGCTCTGAGGAACGTTTTGCGTGTAGGGTATTTTCCACTAAGGGCATAGGGTTGCTGAAAAATACCCTACATGCAAAACGTTCCTCAGAGCCGGGCTAGGGGGAAAAATAGGGGCCAGTACCGCTATGTACTGCGCAATTGTGTTTTGCTTTATTCCAAAACGTCTTTTGAATTCTCGGCTATTTCATGCGGTTATAATCGTCTGATGAGAAGCAGCGATCGGCCGGTAACGGTGAGACCAGCAGGAGACACTTACCCATTCTCAGAAAAGAGAAGAAGAACAGCCAGAGGAGACACAGGATGGGAGCTGCCAGGGTCTGCTTGACGGCCGAGAAGTGGATGTGCCGGTCCAGCTTGGTGGGGAGGTAGGCGTAGTACAGGTTATACCGATCAACCAAATGCTTAAGCATCAAGTACACCAAACCTGGGGAGAGAGAGAGACGGAGCCGACACCAAAAAAAAAAAAAAAAAAAAAAGGAGAAAAGGATTTAAAAAGGAGCGAAAAGAAAATTTAAAATTTAACACCATTTTTTTTTCTAATTTTGGGATTCTGGATGAGGGATACTCAAGATGAAGCCATAAACAAAGCTATCGTTCCAAAGGCCTTTCTGTGCCGGGATTGGCAGGTTCCTGGTGAATTCTGGGCAATATAGTTGGAACGAGAAGTGTAATTAATGTAAGAATTCTGATTGGACTCTTCATCATCACTGAAAACAATTTAAGTGATCATGGTGTGCCAAGTGAACCCCCTCCCCACAACTGCCCCACGTCACTGTGACAGCTCTTCAAAGCTGAGGTCTCCCCTCCACCCAGAAGGCCGTCAACCAGCAGCTTCTGTGCGGAGCAGCCTCCCTGTGCTTTGATACACATCGATTAAATGTAACCGCGTTTGCACGCTGTTGCAAGTAGTTGTTGAAGGATTTAATATTTTGAAACGATGACCGACCGCAGATTTGCTGTGCATCATAATGACAGGTTTGGTTTCGGCATTTAATTCGCTAGCATAAAAAGAGCCGCTGCAGCTTCCTGCCCTTGGTCTGGTTTGCTGGGGTTTGTGTGCCGGCACCAACAAGGAAGGAGCAGGGTTCCTGTTTTGTTATTTTTACCCGCAGTTTATACTTTTTTTTTCTATTTGTGACGGAACCAAACACCTCCCCCCCAGTGTCACAAATTTCCCCTTTGCTTTATTTGCGTTTAATTTTCTTATATTTCATGGTCCCTTATGTATTTAATGTAGAGTGTTGTGTGAGATACTGTGCTGTTTTTCCCATGTGTAATCTGTAACCATTTGCCCTGCTTCAACCCCCTCCCCCAGATCTGGCTTTAACCAGAACTCTTCACCAGTTCCCTTTGTTAGGAGGTGTGTGTGTGTGTGTGTGTGTGTGTGTGTGTGTGTGTGTGTGTGTGTGTGTGTGTGTGTGTTGGGGGGGGCTTTGGGAGGATCTGGAGCAGGGAAACGCGGAGGCGTGTTTTTTACATTTGAATGTCTAACTGAAAACCTCTGAATAAAAGCATTCTGAGATTCACTAGGCAAGGATCTCACAGTCTATGTGTCATCAAGTCTGTGGGGATACGATCACCTCCTTGTACAGGAGAAAGGGGCACCTGGACAGAGTTACCAATCATGAGGGATACCAGGATCTGTAACAATATTCCTGTAGTTTGCCACTTTATCCTCCACGTGCCCATCTTCTGTAGAGGCTAAATTTTGGACACAACAGGCCCCAATTCCAAGGTTGGTGGAAACCTAACTTCATTGACTATAATGGCTCTGGTTAAGTTTACACCAAGCTTGGAACAGGGCCCAAGGTATTTTGGGTTTTGTATTGAGCTACAACTTGAGCATCTACAGTATCATAAAACACTCCGATAACTCACCAAAAGGCACAATGATGGGGCAGGTTATGCTGTACGCCATTATCACTGTGAAGACGCACAGCATCCTGGCGTACATGGCTCCAAATTCATACTCGTAGGCCTGATGCTGCAAAAATAAATGATAATAATTAGGATGTGAGGTCTGCAGTAACACATCCTCCTCACGCGGATTCTCTACGGTCTATTCTCTGTCTATTTATGGGGCCGATGCCAACAGTAGCAGAAAATCTGGAAACATAACTAGCGTTTTATGATGGACACAATACAGAAGCCATGTGAGGTGTTGGTACTTCTATCTCCCGCCCCAGACTGGACACTTTCTGCGTCCTGATAGTTCACCTGCTTAATGTTCCGTCTCTCGCCTGCAGACTTGGCCAGTAACATGCGGATGATGTACAGGAGTAAACCTGGAAGACGGATCAGTTCCATGGCGTTCCCAATGAAAGCCGAGGCGATCACGTAATTTACAAAGAAAGCTCCTTGATCGGGCAGGAAGACGCATCTAAGGAGAAAGGACCAAGGATTAGCATGGACACCAAGGCAGGCACGCCAAAGCAACACGCAAAAGAAAACATAGCAATGAGTAGTAAAACAAAAGGAAGGTAGAGGAACAGGGGACGGGCAAAAGAGAAGGCAGGGGACAGGCAAACAGAAGGCAGAGGACGGGCAAAGAGAAGGCAGGGGGCGGGCAAAGAGAAGGCAGGGGGCGGGCAAAAGAGAAGGCAGGGGACGGGCAAAGAGAAGGCAGGGGACGGGCAAAGAGAAGGCAGGGGACGGGCAAAGAGAAGGCAGGGGACGGGCAAAGAGAAGGCAGGGGACGGGCAAAGAGAAGGCAGGGGACGGGCAAAGAGAAGGCAGGGGACGGGCAAAGAGAAGGCAGGGGACGGGCAAAGAACCGGGAAGGAGAGAAGCAGAGGCTGGGGAAGGAGGATTATAGTTCATGGTGCGGCAGATTGCAGAAAAAGGATTGTGAGGCAGGAGGATGAACAGAAGTTATTCGTGATGTAGAGGATTGGTAAGAGAAGGTTGCGTTACTTACTCCAGCCGCACGGCACCAGATGGACCTTGGGATTTATCGAATATCCAACGGAAAAAGAAATCCAAACTGGAAAAAGAGAGAGAGAGCGATGAACGAATGCGCTGCGATCAATTCAAATCGCCATAGAAACGTAAAATGTAAAGAGTTTTATCCACTGTAACTATCTAATGGACAGGATTATCTGAGACCCCAACCACAGAACCCGAAAGAAGCGGCGGCTTCCAAACCTGACGAAGGAGGTTTAACAATCAAGCATTTAAATGGGCTTTGAAACCTTTGTTGAAGCTGACCTGGTGAGGCCGAGAGACGGTAAAATCAGCACCATGAAGAGGAGGAAGATGTAGATTTTATGCATCATAATCCTATTCTCCGACGACCTGCAAGAAACATGACATCATCAACATGACAACCAGTGTGACTTAAGCAAATGTGTAACTGTATCAGGTGTCCGAGTCGCACAATCAATGGGGATTATTCACTAAATGACTCAATGGAGATGACTGGGGAATTTTATTAAATTTCCGATTTATTTTACCCAATATTTGCAATTATTCACTTAATAATCTTATTTATCTTTTTGTAAAGACTCCAGGCTTTTCTAGACCTAAATCAGGACAGGGAACCGATAGGACATGTGTGGCTGCTCTGTGCATTTAATAAGGGGTGGGGTGGGGGGGGTTTCTAATCCCTGCATAAATATTGCCTGTCTATACTTATATATATACATATATATGCACACTGTAGCCACCATCAGCAATATAAGCAAGCCGTTACTTTCTTCATACAGCGCTTGACAGAGGGCTGTGCGCTCGCTCAAGTGTTCAGGGAATCCAATGCCGCCCAGTGCTACCATGAACTCTGGAAGGCTGTCCGGCGCGACTAGTAAAAAAAAATTTATTGCATGGATCGACATTTCAGCCCTTTTCATAGAAAATAAAGTGTGTGTGTGTGTGCGTGCGTGCGTGCGTGTGTGTATATAAAACATACACGCATATGTACACGTAAATTGGATTAGCCTGGTAAGGCCGAATAGTAACGTGTAGTGATACTATTTTTTTACTGGACCAACGTTACATTTAAGAGACAAAGCTTTGGAGAATAACTTTAGCTTCCAGACCTGAAGAAGAGCGTTACATTTTAAAAGACAAGCTTTCGAGAGTGTAACATTGGTCCAATAAAAAAGGTATCACTACGCGCTGCTATACTCTGGGGATTTTAGCATCTGGACTAACACAGCTTAATTAATAAACAGGGTTATTCAAAAAGAATAAACCGATTTCTTTACTTTTCCTTAATAAAATATTGCATAAACAAAAACTCCAGCCAAGTATTAAACTCACAAGCAACTTTTATTTCCTGTCTTCCAAGTGTTCAATGTGACACCATGTGCAGCGCGGGCAACATCAATGCGAGCAGAGAATCCCTCCCAGGTGCGTATCAGCATATCACCATCCACTGAGTTGATCGCTGTTGTTATTCGATGTTTAAGGTTATGGAGGTTTGTGGGTAACGGTGGAACTTAAACGCCATCTTTTACATATCCCCACAAGAAAGAAAGAAATCACACACGGTGAGGTCTGGGGATCTCGCAGGCCAAGCACAAAGAGCAGGGTCATTGGTCCCCTTCCGACCAATCCATCGCTGGGGCACTTTATCATTTAAAAAAAGCTGGAACCATTAGGTGCCAATGGGGCGGTGATCCATCTTGCTAAAAAATTAATCAGCACAGTCAATCGACACAATGTGCGTATTTGGGGACAGAGCACCCACACGAAACCGTTGAGCACGAAAGGGATTCCCCTAAGGTGAACGTCTTCTGTGCTGTGTGTCTCAGAACAAGGTTTATGGTCCCTTATTCTTTGAAGGAAACACCGTTACAGGACAAAACTATCTCGATATGCTCCAAAACGTGCTCTTCACTTCACTGCAGAGTCACATGACTTCATTTTTCAACAAGATGGATCACCGCCCCATTGGCACCTAATGGTTCCAGCTTTTTTAAATGATAAAGTGCCCCAGCGATGGATTGGTCGGAAGGGGACCAATGACCCTGCTCTTTGTGCTTGGCCTGCGAGATCCCCAGACCTCACCGTGTGTGATTTCTTTCTTTCTTGTGGGGATATGTAAAAGATGGCGTTTAAATTCCAGCGCTATCCACTAACCTCCATAACCTTAAACATCGAATAACAACAGCGATCGACTCAGTGGATGGTGATCTGCTGATACGCACCTGGGAGGGATTCTCTTCTCGCATTGATGTTGCCCGCGCTGCACATGGTGTCACATTGAACACTTGTAAGACAGGAAATAAAAGTGATAAAATATTGCGTAAAGAAATCGGTTCATTCTTTTTGAATATAATATATATATATAATCCAAGAGCCCCGTGCTCTATAGCAAGGCAGAATTTACCTGCTCCGGTGCAGCAAATATATTGTTGATATAAACTCCAAAGTAAGAGGCGCACACTGACGGCTTGCTTATAAACAAAAAAAAAAAAACACTTTTTTATCTTAAGTGAATAAAGACAAGTTGATGTTTCAGTCCCCTTCATGTCTTGTCTTGATAAAGTCCAGAAGAGGACTGAAACGTTGACTTAATTTTTTTTAAAAACAATTGTACTTTTTATAAGTGAGCCGTCCGTGTGCGCCTCTTACTTTGGAGTTATATACATGCATCCCAATACATAGTGATACTTTTTGTATTGCACAAGCCGTGTGAGTCCAGATACCAAAATCACCACAGTGTAGCAGCACGCAGTGAAACTTTTTTATTATGACCCAAAGCCAGTGCTAGGCGAAGGATCGCAGAATCTGTAGAGCATAAACAGCTGTCGGTTGTGTCTCTGAAAACCAGAGGACCCCGAGCGGTCTGTGGGATTCCCAAGCAAAGCTTTATCCAAAGGCAATGGGTGGAACATTGTGGTTATTTCAAGCGGCTCACAAGAAAGTAGCAATTTACACGATCCAAAAGAAACACATGACTGTCAGACGGAAACATTCCTGCAGTGACACGTGCTGAGGCTGAAGGACTTACTTTGTCCAGTGATTCTCCAGCAGGGTGGAATAATAGACAATCGTGGGCAGCAAAGCAGAGAATGACCACAGCAGCAGAGTGGGGAAGAACTGACTGATCACAGGGTTCTGCGAGCGAGAGCAAACAAACATTTATATCACAGGACGGGTCCTATACCCAGGGTGATGGTAACATGCTCGTGGCATCTACTGCTAGAGGTTTATACTCTGATAGGATGGTGGAGTCTGGTCCATAAACCCCAAAACTAGGCTTGCATCAAAGAGTTATGCTTTATTCAGCAGGCAGGTCTTCCATCAGGCTTCACCATGTGACAAATATATCAGAACAACACAAACACAATCCTACTCCACTCCAGAGACTTAAAGGGACAGTCTATACACAGCATAACCATTTTAGAGGTTAAATATGGTCAGGTTTCGTGGAGTCCCCCCAACCTCCTGGCGGTCACCAAAATCGGTCACTGATGAGGTTACATCATAATGTACTGTGCACTGACATCATCCCATCTCTGAACATGAGCAGCGAGCAATATGGGAAAAAGGAGCTGACTGATTGGTTCTGCATGTGTGCACGCAGCATCAATCCGTTCTGCGCAAGGGCTACGGAACTTGGTGCAATACTACGCATGTTGCAATAGTGCACAGTTGGTGTATCGTAAACAACGTAACTTACGTAGGTGTGCAAATGGTGTAAAAAAGCTGCAGGGACTTCTGCATTTTGGAATTGCTGAGTTGAAGGGGAGGCGCAGCGAGTGCGGAGGGAGAAGAGGGGAGTATTTACACCTGATCCATAAAAAATAAAAAAATATTGGGAGTAAGCCGTCCGCAGCATCTGCCCAATTATTTAAAAGCAAGGGGGGGGGTGTTATAGTTTTCACATAATGTCCCTTTAAAGATCCCTTACTATCCGACCATGCATCCATCAAATAACAGGGGAAACGATAAAGCATGTCCAAATAGCTCGTTTGGATCTCAGCATTTGCTCCACACCCTCTGCTCCTCACAGGAAGGTAGCAGATCACTCCCTCTTTCAAGGAGTTACAGCTTCCTAATTATTGATCTGTGATCCATGTGAAATTTAACCCCTTCCACTAAAAGAAACGCATTGCTCTCCATATGCTACCATGAAGTTCGCGATTTGCAGTTGAGTGCAAATACTACAAGCGTCACCCCGCCTCCTGATAAGAGCGGTATAAGAGGTCTATCAGTTTCAGGACACGAAGGACCACGTATGAATAGATTTACTGATGTAAACCAAGCTGCAGAATGGGCTCTGACAGTTGTAGAACAATGTCAGGAACAACGAAAGAACAGCAGAAGTCCACTGCAGTAACACCAAGCCGAAAGGTAATGACTACCAGCCCCCAGCGTGGAACAGGGCTTCCAACTCATTGAAAAAAAGGGAAATACCCCATTAATGAGAAGCTAGCGCCACTGAGGTGCACTGTATCCTTTTAAAGAAACATGGCGACTGCGAGGTCTCGGTTACTGTTGCTTACGTTCAGGTAGTAGATGGGTTTGGTGACGTTGAACTTGTCCATTGTACTAATGATAATCGAAGGGGTCGTCAAGAAGAACAGTATGATGAAGAGGAAGACGTTGATGGCAATAACGTTAGCCCACCATTTCCACCCCTGCTTGGAAATATTCCCCCTGAAGAAGAAAAAAGAAATGTAGCTGTTAATAGCCACATCGAGACCCACCAGTGAATGGCGTCTGCATGAAGGGCTGGTTAAAACGTTACATGTAACCATTAGAGGCTGAACATGAATCTGCTCTAAATGGCAAAATAGATAAAATTGAAAAGTCTAGATACCACAGATAATTTTTAACCTCCCTGGCGGCATTCCCGAGTGTGACTCGGGGTTAAATTTCGCTACCGCGAACAGTAACCCCGAGCCACACTCTGGCTGTATACTTACCGCATCCTGCGCTCCCTCACTGTCCCCTGCAGTGTGATTGCGGCGACTTGCTTCCTGGTAAGGCTCCCTGCGAGTCACGAGATGCAGGGGGGCGGGACCAGGCAGCAAAATGTAAAAAAAAAAAAAATATTTCAATGTAAAGTCCCTAACATGCAGTTCTCATGAATGGCCACTAGGTGGCACTAACAGATCAGAAACAGACCATACACATGAAGATCGCTTATATGAAAATATAATTATTGATAGACTGTATGCATTATGAATGTTGCTGTATAAATAAGAGTGTACATAATTGAAATAATATATCATACCAAGGATGTTTACACTGAGGCAATATGCGGAGACTAATATTGCACCCTTGTTTTCTGAAAGATTTCAGTGTTTTTGGTTTGATTTTATTATTGAATATAATTTATTTGCATTATTTTGGATAATTATTTTTGGGATAATAAGTTATTACTTCGGGTTTCAAACTTCAGCTGACTCCGTGTGTTTACTTGACGCTTGTTTGCACGGATTTCAGTGAGTTATTCCTACGGAATACAGGCCTTACTATATAAAAACAACACATTTCCTTTCCAAAAAAAATTGAAACGCTTTTAGACACAAAATTTTGAAAAAAATTAGACCGCCAGGGAGGTTAAAAAAAAATTAATTAAAAAAAATATATAAATATTCGTTCGGGTCGAAACGTCGGTCAATGGACAGGTATTTTAATCTGTACCAATAAATTTTTCTGTTTTATTGAAATCCTGATGTGCTGCCTGAATCTCTGTTTGCTATATCCTCGCTTTAAGGCATTTGCACTCAGGTATATTTAATCGCTTTTGGCGTGTCTGAGTCCAATATTGAATTGGTATATATATATTAATAATAGAAAGTGAAGATATCAGAAATGTTGCAGTCTTTTAACTTGCAGTTTTAATCCGCTTATACAGGTCCAGCCGGCCTATACACACCAATACAATCCCCCCCTTCCCCAGGATAAACAAAGCAGCCAGGCCTGAGGACACACCATGATATGTTCTCCGGGTAGGTGGCATAGGTGACCCTCCACTTGGCGGCCCCGAGCGGTTTGCTGAAGGAAGACGGCTGCGGCTCCGACATGCATTTACAGCTCTGGCATTTGATGGCGTTGTAATCTTTCAATATACTGGAGGAAGAAAACGGGAAAGTTTAACCAAAGCTTAAAAAAATACATTCAAGAGATTTTTTTTTTTACTTTTCTTTAAATCTATTCAGTGTTAAGACACGCGCTTTGCCAATTTCCAGCCGTAGGGTCACTTCCTTCATTTTAGGGAGGTATTCCTGTTTAAAAGACGAGTCTGCAGACTTCTCGCTCCTCACCTAAACGTCTGAGCTACGTATACCCCAACAGACGTATAAACACAAAAGAGGGCACATTAACCTTCACCCTCCCTAAGGGGAACAGGTCCGAGCTGTCACTGTAACTAGATTACTTGTACGTTATAAACAGAATCACCTTATAAAAAAACACATTATACAGTTTCTTTTCTTTGAAGTAATTTCATGTAAAAAGGAAAAATTTGGGTTTTTATCTCCCGTTTCCATTTTGTGGATTTTTCCCATAAATGCAACATTTGCCAAAATATGTGCAAACGTTTAACTTTTCTGCTCTTGTTTATTTAATCTACAGTATTTCACAGTGAATGCGGTGGAGGAGATAATGTTTAGATAAGGTGGCCTTGGGGGTGTATTGTGTTCTCCAGGCTGAGATAAAAGCTGGCAGCTGAATAAGAGGAGACAGGTAAACAAGGAAAAAAAAAAAAAAAAAAGGTCACTTTTTTTATTTTTATTTCCTGTTCCTATATTGTGGATTTTTCCCATGATGCAACATTTACCAAAATCTGCAAACGTTTTCCTTTCTGTTGTTTATCTCACAGTATTTAACAGTTAATGAGGCAGCAGGAGGGTCTATTGTTCTCCAGGCTGAGATAAGATAGTTCCCCGCTGTTTCCCCAAATTAAATCCTCCGTTCTTGCACTGTAAGATTAGGGACGCCCCCGTATTGCTGGTGATGTCACTATATAGGATTAGGTATTCCAGTGATATGAATGTCTGGGTGCTGGATATTAGGATTTTCCTGTTGGGGCTGAATTTTCTGGAGTTCTAGAACTTACAAAGTAGCCATGGACACGTCGGAAAAGGTGACGAAGGCGAGTCCTAGAGAAGCGTCGCGCACACCGGCCAGCTCCTTGTTGTACTTCTCCACCAGGGTATCTTTCACCTTTGTGTAGTATTCGATGGCGTCCTCCTGCGGAGAGAGAACGCAGGTTATTATATATGGAGCGCCAACATATTCCGCCGCGCTGTACAACAACCCAGAAGCAAGAGGGGAAAGATGACCCTGTGTCACACAGCCTCACAACCCAAGAACAAGAAGACACGAAAAAACAAAGCAGCCGAAAGATGTGGAGCAAGAGGTGAGCAAAGCGAGAAGAGAAAAGCAGTGACAGGCAACGCTGACGCACACGACTTCCTGAAGAAGGAACGATTATGTCACATCGCTTCCTTTATCACAATGTAACAAGAAGATTTCTGTAGAGATTGTATCCTGTGCCAGATAACGAAGATCCTATACAATCTAATAGACGCAGAGGGAAAACGTCTCTATGTGTGTATAATAACACGGCAATTATACAGAGAAAGTGTCAAGCAGGCGGACAGACACAGGGACCGACACAGGGACAGACACAGACAGACACAGACAGACAGGCTGGTAGACACAAGGACCGAGACAGACAGGCGGACAGACACAGAGACAGACACAGGGACAGACACAGGGACCGAGACAGACAGGCGGACAGACACCGGGACTGAGACAGACAGGATGACACAGACAGACCCAGGGACCGAGACAGAAAGGCAGACACAGAGACAGACACAGGGACCAAGACAGACAGGCTGACACAGACAGACACAGGGATCGAGACAGACAGGCTGGCAGACACAAGGACCGAGACAGACAGGCGGACAGACACAGAGACAGACACAGGGACCGAGACAGACAGGCGGACAGACACCGGGACTGAGACAGACAGGATGACACAGACAGACCCAGGGACCGAGACAGAAAGGCAGACACAGAGACAGACACAGGGACCAAGACAGACAGGCTGACACAGACAGACACAGGGATCGAGACAGACAGGCTGGCAGACACAGAGACAGGCAGGCAAGAAGACAGTAACAGAGCAGGACAGGCAGGAAGAACACAGAGCCAGAGCCAGGGAGGATGGCACAGAGCCAGGGAGGATGGCACAGAGCCAGGGAGGATGGCACAGAGCCAGGGAGGATGGCACAGAGCCAGGGAGGATGGCACAGAGCCAGAAAACCTTATGAGACCTGTTGGAAATGCACCCTAGTCGGTTTATGCCGCTGCCCGTTCTCGGGGCTCTCATACTCTTGCTTTTGCTTGTAGAGACAGGCAGGCAGACACCGACAGACACACAGACACACAGACTGCTAGAGTTGTGACAACCCTGCACCCTGGTGAAAGAAACCTCAGCATGTCCCAATGCCACACGTACACTTTACTGGAAATGTTCCCCAAAACCAAACTACAGTGTTTCTTATAAATTGTGAACAGATGTACGGTCCTGCCAGTCCCGGCAAAACATCCGAGGAGATGCGACCGGCAAAACATCCGAGGAGATGCGACCAGCAATGGGGTTACATCTCCCAGGAGGTTTCTAACTAACTAGGATGTTGTCTCCATGCATAGAGACAACCCGGGTGCACGTACCCGCTCGCAGCCGCGCGTCTCGCAGCAGCACAGCTGCCCGCACGGCTTGGGATTGATGAGGACCCGCTCGCCCATCCTCTGCAGGTGCTTGTTATAAAAAGCCAAACTTTTTTCCGCTTTCTTCCTGAAATGACAAAGAGTTAATAAAGAACAAAAAACATAAAAAGTGCAAATATTAGAGAAAACGAAGAAATGATCCTAAGCATACCACCTCATCAGTGAAGCATGGTGGTGGTAGTGTCATGGCGTGGGCATGTATGGCTGCCAATGGAACTGGTTCTCTTGCATTTATTGATGATGTGACGGCTGACAAAAGCAGCAGGATGAATTCTGAAGTGTTTGGGGCAATATTATCTGCTCACATTCAGCCAAATGCTGCAGAACTCATTGGACGGCGCTTCACAGTGCAGATGGACAATGACCCAAAGCATACTGCAAAAGCAACCAAAGAGTTTTTGAAGGGACAGAAGTGGAATGTTATGCAATGGCCAAGTCAATCACCTGCCCTGAATCCCATTGAGCTGCATTTCACTTGCTGAAGACAAAACTGAAGGAAAAATGCCCCAAGAACAAGCAGGAACTGAAGACAGTTGCAGTAGAGGCCTGGCAGAGCATCACCAGGGATGAAACCCAGCGTCTGGTGATGTCTATGCGTTCCAGACTTCAGTCTGTGATTGACTGCAAAGGATTTGCAACCAAGTATTAAGAAGGGAAAGTTTGATTTATGATTATTATTCTGTCCCATTACCTTTGGTCCCTTAACAAGTGGGAGACACATCTGCAAACTGCTGTAAGTCCTACACCGGTCACCTGAGTTGGATGTACATACCCTCAAATTAAAGCTGCCAGGATCATACACCATTTGGGTGGGGTATGGGTTCAATATTTTAATCCCTACGGTACTTGGCAGGCTTCCAAGATGCTCTCCACTTCTGATCCCAAGTGGTCAACAACAAATTCCTCAGTTGCAAAGCTCCAAATATCCACTCGCCCTGCTGGCATTGTCATTCTCCCTAGGCGAGAGGGCGAGTGGAAATTGTGAGCCCTGGTATGGGTAATACATGTCCGTGAAGGCAAGATGCGTCTCTAACAAATGTCAAGGCACAAGGAGAGGTGTAATTTGTGGGCATTAAGTGTTCCTGGTTTCGTCACGGTTGGTTTAGGTTGTATTGCAGAAGCAGAGGGCCTGGATTACCCGGGGAAGGGCAGCCACTATGAGGCCCGGATTTTACAGATATGTTCAGGACACAAGGACAAGTATTCATTACAGATTGCGGTACCTTTCAGTGGAGAGACGGATCAGCTCTGCGACGTTATAGCACAGGTAAACCTCCAGCACTTTGCAGGTCGGATAGGCCTCGCTAGAAGAGGACAGAAAAAAAGGATTCAATTCCTCCACAGGGAACAGACCATCGAAAGAACACGATCACCATGTAAATACAGCCAGTTCAGCCAAGGAAGAGTTTCACTTCTTTGAGAAATACTATGGATTTGTTTGTGTTCTTTTTAAAGTCCCCACCACAAGAGAGGAGCTATGGTTGATCACGACGGAACCGGGGGGGGGGGGGGGGGGGTTTCATCGCCACTAAATGATAGATCCGTTTTACGAGTCGAAGCATTAGAGTGAGACTCCAGAGGTTGACTGCCTACAATTCCCAGAATTCTTTTAATGCAATGGGTGGCCAGAGAATCATGGGAGTTGTAGTTCAGAAACATTGAGGGGGGTGGGGCGGGCGCCGATTTCGATATCCCTGCATTAGAGACTAACGGCCGGAAAGAACAATAAATATTTAAATACATGTCGAGTTTCCCCTTATGCAAAATCCAAAACAAACTTTCTGAGCGCCGACACAATGCCAAAAGTGGAAAACCCCATGGCTGACCTTGTGGGACAGGTCCAAAACCAGCAAAACATGGTATACAAGACCCTTCAGGCAGAGAGTGTATAAGGCGAATATGAAACATTAATGGATTTTGTGTTTAGACTTACAGTATGTCCCATCCCTGAGGCCAAACCCAAATACAAAGGCTTCTGCTCCGGATTATTTGGGGAAAAGGGGACACTCAATGTGTATTTATTTGCAAAGTATTTGTATGTATCTATAAATATATTTATTTAAAAATAAATAGGAGGTTCTGGGGGCACCCGGGGGACTTTCTAAAGGTTTACAAAAAAAAAAGTTATCTCCAGGGGCCAAAACATTGGTATTTTCTATTTATGAACAATCAATAAACCTATATGTTTCACAAACCCTGAGTGTCCCACAGGGAGAGAGAGAGATTGAAATATATATATATATACACACATATACATAAAACTAACGTGATTTGGAGGAGTTTAGGTAGCCCTTGAAAGGGACAGTTTTGATCACCGAAACATTGGGGTACCTCGCTCCCACCCAGAGGGTTTTTTACTTTACTCAATTGCTGCTGTTCCTATTTTGTCAGTTGAATTTGGTTCATGATTTAAAGGGCCAGTACCTCCAAAAAAATGACATGTCCTTACTGTGTTTATTTGATGTTGCTGATATCTTACATGTGTTTGTTTTCTCTTGTATGTTTAGTTAAGAAAATATTTTCCTCTATATGTGTCACTGGGTGCATCCATTGTGTGATATTTTCCTCTATATGTGTCACTGGGTGCATCCATTGTGTGATATTTTCCTCTATATGTGTCACTGGGTGCATCCATTGTGTGATATTTTCCTCTATGTGTCACTGGGTGCATCCATTGTGTGATATTTTCTGTATGTGTCACTGGGTGCATCCATTGTGTGATATTTTCCTCTATAGGTGTCACTGGGTGCATCCATGGTGTGATATTTTCCTCTATAGGTGTCACTGGGTGCATCCATTGTGTGATATTTTCCTTTATATGTCACTGGGTGCATCCATTGTGTGATATTTTCCTCTATATGTGTCACTGGGTGCATCCATTGTGTGATATTTTTCCTCTTATGTGTCACTGGATGCATCCATTGTGTGATATTTTCCTCTATATGTGTCACTGGGCGCATCCATTGTGTGATATTTTCCTCTATATGTGTCACTGGGTGCATCCATTGTGTGATATTTTCCTCTATAGGTGTCACTGGGTGCATCCATTGTGTGATATTTTCCTCTATATGTATCACCGGTGCATCCATTGTGTGATATTTTCCTTTATATGTGTCACTGGGTGCATCCATTGTGTGATATTTTCCTCTGTATGTGTCACTGGGTGCATCCATTGTGTGATATTTTCCTGTATGTGTCACTGGGTGCATCCATTGTGTGATATTTTCCTCTGTATGTGTCACTGGGTGCATCCATTGTGTGATATTTTCCTTTATATGTGTCACTGGGTGCATCCATTGTGTGATATTTTCCTCTGTGTCACTGGGTGCATCCATTGTGTGATATTTTGTGTTGTAACATGCCCCCCTCCCCCCCACAGTGGACAGTATTACAATGTTGGTGCTAACTTAAACAGAGCTGTTGTAAACTTAAAACCTCCATTAGGCTATAATAGCTCTGGTTAAGTTAGCACCAACTTTGTAATATAGCCCAGTATTTTTCCATCACTTGCTCCTCACTGTGCGGTTTTGGCCATAGAATGGAGTGAATGGGTCAGTCACCGACTCACATCATTGTATTGTGTGGGATGTATTCAAAGGACATCACCAGGGGGCAGAGTAGAAGCCTTTAAACTCCCTGTCTCATCTCATTCAATTGCCAGCTCTCATCTCAGGTAGCCTGGAGAACAATAGACCCCATGCCACCTTATCTAAACATTCCCTCTTCCACCTCATTAACAGGTAAACCCTGGATTAGATAAACTACAGCAGTAAAGTAAAACTCGTGCTGATTTTGGTAAATGTTGCATCACAGGAAAAATCTACTAAATGGAAACAGGAGATAAAAACCTAACTTTATTTTATCCTTTTTTTTCATGCAATTACTTCAAAGAAAGAAGAACCCAGCAGCATGTGTTTTATAATGTGCTTTATGAGGTGGTTTATTTGTAATGCACAAGTAATCTAGTTACAGATGATCATGTAAGTGGTTGTGTCCCTTTAAGTTTGTTTGTCGATTGGTTTCCGGTGTTTCGCTGGCATTACACTGCCAATGTATTCTGTGGGTTTGCTCATGTACCTGGGTATATGGTTATGATGTAACAATTAGATCTTCGTTTTTCAGCGTGGGCGGGGGGTACATCCTATAGGGTAACGGCTTTGCCAGGTAGTTATTATTCACATTCAACTATATACTGTGATTTTTGCCAAATATATTCGCTCTATCTATTAAGGAACCAGTTTTTTGGTTTGTGTTATTTACTAATAAAGAATTCTATTTATTTATTTATTTTCTCCCTCCTTGGTTGTGCGATCCTGATCCTAGTCGATTTATTCAGAAAGAGAGTTTTCCCATGTAAGAGTCCTGTGAAATGGGCTGAGGGGAATCTGTGCAGTAGCGACGCACCCTGCCAAATGCCCTATCAGAGGAAAGACGGGGGATCAGGGGGTATGTGTGATGCCCGGCGGCAGGACTCGGATCAGGTACCTGAAATGACTCTTGATGGTCTCTTTGAGCACGTTACGGGGCAGCCCGGTAATAAACAGGGTTTGCTTCACCTGCGGGGGGAGACGACACAATCAGTGAGAAACAGAGTAAAGGGGGATAAATGCAATAAATTACAACAAAAGGGATGTGTATCAAGCAAGCTACAACTCTCCAGCATCGCATGAGACACACAGAGAGAGAGCGCTGCACAAAATCCAGGGGTGTGGAAACGTCATTCTATGTATGGTTGATATTGTATCATTCCAATGACATTGGATATTATGTTACATAAGGATGGGGTTACAAGAGTCTATTTATAAATAGCTTTTAGCAGCATTTTAGTGCATATCAGCCATTCCATTTCACCCAAAATACCACGAGTTCACTGTTTAGCAAGTAATCCCCGTATTTTGTCAAAAGAAAAAAAAAAAAAAGAGTCGCCAAAGTGCTTATCAGACATCGGCGAAAAATGTCAATATTGCCTCTGAACTCCACAAAAAATTATAAAAGATAAAAAAGGAACTCCTAATAGGAGCTTAAATTGTTAAAAAGTATGTTGAAAAAAAAAGTCGTCAAAAAATAAAATACCTGTAAATAAACAGCCTTAAAATTAAAAAAAAGGAAAAGCTTAAAAAAATAAATAAATACAAAAAGCTTAAAAAAAAATAAAATAAAGCTTTTCGTAAAAAATAAAAATATATATATATTTTTTTGACAACAAAAACGATATTCCATGTTTTACATTGAAATATATGGGATTCGCCTGTTTAAAACTTGTTGAATTGAAACGAAAATCAGGGCATTTCGCCTCAATTTGGCATTCTGTGAAAAGAAGACCCGATAGGCTTCTAGGAGAGAATTTTGGTGCTGCCGAGCGCCAGTGAATTGCAGTGTATTGGGTGACCCTCTATCCACGGATTCGCTCTCCCTGCGAGATACTATGTAGCAGTAGGTTTAATAAAGATTTATGGGACATCTTGGATCTCGTGGAGATAAGTCTGCGGCTCCAACAGATGCCGGGTGCCGCCGCCGTCACACCGGCCTGTGACCGTAACATTTCAGAGGCAAATCGTGACTTTAAAATCCAATGGCTCTCATTATTGACACCATTAGCTTCAGCAAATAATGGCATTCTGTCCCACCGAGAGGAGTGCCCCCCCCTTTTCCACCCCTCCCAACTCCCCCAATCTGGAGAAAATGCTGGGTGAAGTGGAGGAGTTTCCTACATCCCACCCAGTGTCACCAGCAGCCGGGATTCTGAATTTCCTGACTGCTGTTTATCAGGACGGTCACTAGTGACATCAGCACACAAGTGGTCCTGGACCACCTGAGCCAAAAGAGGAGGAGCAGGGTGCGACGAGTGACAAAAGAAAAAAATAAATAAAATATATATATATATATATATAAACGCCAGGGATCCCCGCACTCCACGTGTAAATGCAGTTAATTGCTCCGGTGCTGGACTCTCGCCGAACCAGCTATATACAGTGTACAAAGGAGACCGCTCCACGGAGTCTTCAATTCAAGGAACTTTAATGTGAAAAATTATTCAATTGAATATTGAATAATTTTTCACATTAAAGTTCCTTGAATTGAAGACTCCGTGGAGCGGTCTCCTTTGTACACTGTATATATATATATATATATATATATATATATATATATTTGCTTGAAAAATTAAATATAACTGGGCAGCAGAATCTGCTCAATTATTTAAAGGCAAAAAAGGAAACTATTTTTTAATACACTGTTCCTTTAACGGAGGAGGCTCTTGTGAGACGATGTCCCTGAAAGACAGAAGATCATGTGACAATCCTACAGATATAGATATATATATATTGTATTTCTATGCTGAACGTGGACAGCTCCCTGAAAAAGACGGTGGACAGAGCAGAAAGGGCGCTCCTTGTAATGTGCTTTTTAAAGGGCGAGAGGGCCCTCAAGCCCTCATCTAGCAGACAACGCAGACCTCCATGTCCCATGATGCTAAGCAAGTCAGTCTCTAGTCACCCTGAGCATCCTGGGACACGTAGTTTGGGGTACCAGGGGTCTCCGTCGCAGTGTCTGAGATGGACAGTAAGCGAGGACTCGCGGTGATTACGGATTTTGTACTTACAGTGTTTTGGTCTTTGTACTTAATGGCGGACGTATGATGTCGCATGAAAACCACAACCAGGATCAGATAAACAACGGCTACAACCGTGTGCAGCCACAGGAGGTTACTACTGCAAGAAGCAAAAATGAAAAGCGCAATCAGTGACAACAGGGTCTCGATACAGGAGGCAGCGAAGACGCCCCTGAGCGAGGCCACTGCTGGGGTCCCCCGATACTCACTTATACTGGAGATTTGCTATGGTCGTCCGGCCGAAGCTGAGCGGGTCCTTATCTGAAAACAGAAACGAGCGTATTTTTACAAAAGGAAAACGTAACATCCTCTGAACCTCCAAAAGTAAATCACGCCAGCTCTTAAACACACACATATACATATATATATCCGGATTGTAAACTCCTATGAGAAGAGGGTCTTCATCTCCTCTGTATCTGTTGCTGGAATACTGACCTACCTCCTTGGTGTATTGTGGAGCTGTCTTGTCTCTACCCATTGTACAGCGCTGCGGAATGTGTTGTCGATAGATATATATCTATGTGTTCCTGCAACTCTTTCCAGTGAAAAGGATAAAACAAAAAAGAGTAGAAATGGTGGTGCAATAGCCAATATGACAAAATGTATAACAAAACGAAAATGGCTGCACTCCAAAAAAAGCATTAAAAAGCGAGACCGACGTTTCGGCTCTCTCAGGAGCCATTTTCAAGGTCACCTTGAAAATGGTTCCTGAGAGAGCCGAAACGTCGGTCTCACTCTTTAATGCTTTGAAACAAAATTTGTTATTTTACTTTTTTTGGAGTGCAGCCATTTTCGTTTTGATGATATAGATAGATGAGAATATATATATATATTTATTTTGGTGTTTTTTTTAAAAAACAATACAACTAAAAAAAATATATATTTGTAAACAATTACATCAATATTAATAATATTCCATGTTTTTTCCAAATTATACAAATTTTGTTTTAAGAATCCACCCCCCCCCCCACAAAGAAAACCCAAAACACACCCAGAGAGGAAATATATATATATCCTAAAAATAAATGGGCAGAATGAAGACGTCTGCCTCCAGGGTGGATTTGCAGAGGTAAATGAGAAATTATGTTACGAGCTTGTATATGCCAAGAAAAAGAATTTTACCCAGCAAGTCCCCAGACAGGTTGACGGGCAGGATGACAACAATGGACAGGAGGCAGCCGATGACCAGAAGGCAAATGAGGTGACGCTGGAAGGAGAGATAGTGGCTTGCGTCCTCTCCGCATCGATCGTAAATGTCTTCATCGCTGCACAGGGAACATAAAGTTCAGAATCGCAAGAGATTTACATTTTATCACATTCATTGCTGACCAAGAGCCAGGTCTCTGCGACTCACTAATAACAGAGATTTTACATAGTCACATTCTAAAGCACCAAGGAAAAACGACAAAACCTGATTACTTTGCACTGGTGTATCTTGCAGTTAAGTGCTCTTTCCTGAGCCATATAAAACAGATTACATCAACCGTAACGCATGATTACAGGAAGAGCGGCCCCCCTTTATATTATAACCAGGGATTGACCACCATCTCCGATCAGCGCCCATCCCTACCACAGCAGCAGAGCGCACCAGGAGAACGTGTGCTCCACACAAGTGAGTTAAGCTCACAAAAAGGAGGAGTATGACCTGCTGCGATGGCTAGATTGATGTTGTGGCACTTTATGAATGTACGACCGTATCTTGTAACTAAATCCAATTTTTTTATTCAAATCTGTTCTTTTTACGTTCTATTTCTTTTAAAAGCACTAAATAACAAAAAATACACATTATAATAGATGAAAATCATGACACACACAGCTAGTAATTTTTTACATGTATAATATTACTTGCAATTACATTTTATAGTAATTTTTGTATGGATTTGCTTTATTGCTAGTATTTTTTTACGTATTTATTCTATTGCTAGTAATTTTCTACATTGAATTTTTTTTCTAATTTTCTACATTTAATTTATTGCTAGCAATTTTATATATTTTAATTTATTGCTAGTAATTTTTTTGTAATAATTTTCTACATTTAATTTATTGCTAGCAATTTTATATATTTTAATTTATTGCTAGTAATTTTTTTGTAATAATTTTCTACATTTAATTTATTGCTAGCAATTTTATATATTTTAAATTTTTTGCTAGTAATTGTTTTGTAATAATTTTCTACATTTAATTTATTGCTATCAATTTTATATATTTTAATTTATTGCTAGTAATTTTTTTGTAATAATTTTCTACATTTAATTTATTGCTAGCAATTTTATATATTTATTTTTTTCCAATTAATTTTATATGTTTCATTTATGGCTAGTAATTTTATAATTATACATAACCACAAAAGGTTAAAATGAACCTGTCAAGGTCAAGCCGCCCTGCATGCCTTTCTTCTCGGCACGGATTGGCTGCCAATTTGTCAGTGTGACCTCTCAGTACAGGTGGCCAATCACTCAAGTTTCGCACAGTTCCCCTTCTGTGTACACACACACACACACACACACACACACACACACACACACACACAAAAAGGTGAAACTCGGGAGAATTAACAATTCTAGGTCAAAATAGCCAAACCAGAAAAATTCTCCCATTTATCTCACTTTCAATATCGGCTATTTGGTCTAGATCAAAACTCTGGCCCCCCAGATGTTCCTGAACTACAACTCCCAGAGATCTCTGACTGCATTAGATGGATGGAGAAGCACGGGAGTTGTAGTTCAGGGACATATGGGGGGGGAGCAGAGTTTGGAGATCCCTGGTCTAGATTGTTCTCATCTCCTGCCAATTCTCCCGAGTTTCACCTTTAGTGAATAGACCAGAGGGAGGCGAGATGGCAGCACCCAAACCCAGCACGAAATAACTCCTCTATAAGGGATGATACATCATATCGGACCTAATGATCTGAGCGATATCCGCGTGTTAAAGAGTTACGTAACGTGCAGGAGAGACGGGTAATAACGGGCTGTCGGATCAAACACGGACAGGCCACAATATTGACTGATTTATGTCATTTCCTCGCACGGGCTTTATACTCACTTCATCTGGAAGACGGACATCATCCAGTGACAAAAGCTCTGTAACGCAAAAGGTAGGAATACAAATAATTAGCGGAGTGCACGGCTGGGAAATTTGTTTCGTGTTAAATTAATTTAATTTGATATGGAATTAAGATCGATTAGATCGTATAAAAAAAAACAACAAAAAAAAAAAAAAACAATCGATTCGAATTTTGGATAGCTGAATAAAACTCCAATTAATTAAATGTTGCTGTTAAAAGGCAAGCAAGGGTTAAATGTTTAGCTGTTCATTGCCCTGACAACAGATTCAGCACCAGAGGCCAACGGACAGGTACAGGGGTGCTTTGTGTATCAGTGACACGAATCGGATTCGTTTCATAAAGTCGTTTGCCGTAGTACGTGTATGTATTGTAAGTTAAGATCGATTCGATTGTTGATATCGATTCAAATTAAATTCGTTACATACCGTTTTATTTTCACATTCGGATCAAATCAATTTGTTATTTTGGAAGTACGTCAGAAATATGAATTAACGAAATACATTACGAAACGAATGTACACCTCTACAACTAATGTCCTTAATAATCAGCACATATTGTGAGACGGTCACACACACCCCGTAACGGGTTATTCACAAAGCGAGGAACTTGCCACAGGATTGCACCGGTGAATTTCACCGTACGGCGCAATTTCGTGGCAGTTTGTCTATTCACAAAGACGTCAGTTCTCTAAATACTGGCGAATTGACGGCGAAATACGGTGCAGTTCGCCACAATTCAGTGATCTTCTGCGGCAGCGAAATTGTCCCATAGAGAAATAAGAACTGCACCGAAATGTCAGTGAAAGTTCCACAGGTTTAAATAGGCAAATCCCATAGGATTCAATGTTAAAAAAAAAAACCACACCTTTAATTTTTATTTTTTTAAGAAAAAAAGAAAAAAAAAAAAAAAGGAAAAGTTTATTCTTTCCATTTTTCGGCAAAATTATTATTTTTATTTTTTAGAACACCTTTTTGTATTTTTTTTTTAACCCTTTCCAGCCCGTGCAGCAGGTGGGCCTTGAAGACACGGGACGTACTGGCATGCCCCTCTGACTAATGGGCTGCCTCGGCCCCTCGCCATTGGCTGCAGGGAAACGGCCTGAACTCAGACCGCCACCCTGCAGCTAGTGACGCGCGTCGGCTGCGTGGGAGGCCTGCAGCGAAACTTGTCAGCGAGGTGCGACATTAACCCCCTCCCAATGAATGAAGCCCACCTGTCATTAAAGGGGTTAAACGAGATTTTTGATTCCTATTTTTTTTTTTCTGTAACAGACCTTTCTTCTAATTAGACACATTTTAAGCCATTTTTATTGGTTTAAACACCCATTAGGAGACTTGCAGGGATTTTTTTCTTCTGCAGCTCGATGGTGTTCGGTGACTCCATACTTCGGCGCACTACGGTGACCCTGTGGTGAATTGTGAAATCACCGAAGGGTTGGTGAAATAGAATCGCAACGAAGCGCAAAGCCCTTTGTGAATATCCCCTTAAATAACTATGGCAGAAACGACGGTGTAAACCTCAGACACGAACACGAGAGAAACTATGGTGAAAGAACGGTGATAAGCGCGGCAAACTGCAGAGGCAGATCACTAAATAGTGCATTCACCACCTGATCCAAAGCTAAGCCCAGATTCTTCCGATGACACGGCACGTGGTGAATAACCCCTACAGGTTGAGGACGGGAATCGGGCCCTCGTTTCCTCCTGTACTGGTTTATCAAATGTTGTTCAGCCTCAATGTATTGTAACCCTGTCTATATCGTGCCCATTGTTCAGCGCTGCGGAATATGCTGGCGCTATATAAGTCCTATATACTTACGCGATCCCGATCCAGGTCTTCGGAGGTGGAGGTGGTGGAGGATAGCCGTCTGTATCCGCGCGGGGACAAACTGAAAGAAGAGAAAGGTGCACTTCCATGATCAAAACGTTGCAGAGACTCGTGAAGCGACTCGAACAAGGGGTCCAGCAGCCTCAACCCTCCAGATGATTAGGAACTACATCTCCCATGATGCTCGGACACACATTAGATTGCGCGAGCCTCGTGGGAAATGTAGTTACAAACATTTTGGGGAAGGGGGGCCCAAAAGGTTGCTGACCCTTGGAATAGAGCAACGAAGAGATTAAAGGAGCAGGAGAAACCTCGTGTCAGGATCACCGTGTGGACAGAAGGAGTCCACCACAAGCTTTCTTTGGCCAAATACCTTCTAGCACGGCTGCCAAACTCCGTCCTCCCCCCAGATGTTTCTGAACTACAACTCCCATGATTCCCTAACCATCTATTGCGTTCAAAGAATTCAAAAATTGTAGGCATCAATCTCTGGGGGGGGGGGGTGAGTTTGACAGCCCTGTTCTGAAAAGAATGAGTAACAAGTACCTTTCAACATCGGACACCAGGGCGACGCGGCCGTAATCCCAGAACCTCTTTCGGATGACGGCGAATATCAGCAGCAGAATCTGCAGGGAGGAGGAGAGACATACAGGCGTCAGCACACCCTACGGACAGCAATCAAGTGACCTGACCCGGCACAGAGAGTTCCAAACACCAGAGAGCTCCTCCACCTTCACCTGTGGCTCCATTATAAAGCTCTAAAGGAGTTTATTGGTGTTTGTCAGTAAAAACACATCGTTACATGCCAGGACCGGCCAACTGACAGGCGCCAGGCAGCTGTTACAGCCATCACAGGACCCCTGAGCCGCCTGGCACTGCCCATCCCCCGCTGTGACATTAAAAGGAACACTCTGCATTTATAAAATGGTCAGGATAGGAGGAGCGGCCCCCTTCCCAGTCTTTGCTAAAAAGCTGGGTGAAGTGGAGGAGTTTCATCGGTCACCGACTCACATCATTGTATGGTGTTTTATGAGGTGGTTTTGTTTTAGGGATAGACAGATATTTTTTCAGGGCCGATACCGGTTACCGGCCGATATTCTGTAAGTAGTGAAAAAAAAAAACAAGCACAAATCTGAGATTATGCCATGAACTCAATGTGTTCAACATGTAAACATTGCACCACGTCCACTTCATTTATTCAATTTAATAAGATTTTTTTTTTCTCACTTAAGCTTTTATTTTTACAAACGCTAAGACGTGTCTTTGGCTTTTCTTAAAGATCCCTCATGTGACCCTGTATGTAAGGGGGTTCAGCAACCTTGGCCCTCCAAGGGTTACATTACAAAGCTGGTGCTAACTTAACCAGAGCTGGTATAAACTTAACCTCAGACTAGAATGGCTCTGGTAAGTTTACACCCGCTCTGGTTAAGTTAGCGCAGACTTTGTAATGTTGCCCCACATGTTTTGGAATTACATCTGCCATGATGCTCAGCTTCTCATTAGGTTCTTGAAGCCTCATGGGAAATGCAGTTCCAAAGTATCTTGAGGCCCCAGGTTGGTGACCCCTGCTGTACGAAATAGACCCTGCATCTCCTGTATAGGGAATTCCCTGCCAGATGGGAGGGAAGCCCCATATATGTTGCTATCACGCTCATGTGCAATACTGTCGTTCTGCAGGGAGGGCTTACAGCCTGTTGTGGGAGAAGCCCCGGATTGGCACAGTTCTGAGGGACGTCGCGTGGCGCAGCTGCAGTGAAACAACGTGTCCAATTATCGGCAAATAAAAAGCCGATACCGATATCAGTAATTTTCGGAATAATCGGCAGCCGATAATCGGCTAAACCGATATATCGGTCTATCCCTATTTTGTTTGTAATGCAAAAGTACTCTAGTTACAGCTCATGCAAGTGGTCGTGTCCCTTTAAGCAGAGGCTGAAAGAGGGGCAATGTCCAGTGGTCCGGCTTTACGAACCCACCCCTATCCAGTCCAGACTTTCTCATGCTCTCTGAGCATCAGCCAACTCAGATTGGGTATTGATTGACAGGTGTGGGTATTGGATTGACAGGTGGGTGAAAGCACGGCAGCAGCGAACCAGTCCAGAAAAAGTTAACCTATTTTTTTAATTTTATATAGACATAAATAGCAGCTCCATGTTAACCATTTCAAGACGCTCATTTTATTCACGCTGTCCGGGGCGCTGTAACATTATTTCAGCAGGAGCTCACAGGGACATGTTCTCCATTTACACTTTATTTTTTTAAGCCTTGTGATGCATATATTGTTTAAAAGAGATCAGCAAATAAAAGACCCTGCAGAGGTGTGAACACCAAACTTAACCCCTTCACTACCAAGCGACTTTTGTTGAATTTTTTTTATTTTAAAAAAGGTTATATAATTTATTTGAAACACTAGATACGAAGTTAATCTCTATTTTTACCCCGTATTCAACGGTTTGTTTTCACAGAGATGGTCAAAAAATTTAAATAAATGTAAATCTGCTCATTTTTAATTCTCCATGTATTGGTTTCTAACCTTTCAGCCCAGCAATATTTCTGTAAAGGATAAACTCAAAATGGGGTCTGCATTATCAGCATACAGGCAGAAATGGCCTTTGTGTCAGTAAATGTGGTGCAGACATAATAAAATGGTGCGATCTCCTGTTTATGGGGACTTGTAGTGATCAGAATGAGATTATTAGCAATGCAATTACTGTATGTGCTGCAACTAACGATTATTCTCATAATCGATAAGTTGGCCGATTAATCAATTCATCGGATGGAAGGAAAAAAAAAATAGTAAAAGAATTGTTTACTTAAAAGGCTTTTTATGCAATAAGAAAAAAAAAACACCTCCTTTTTTCATAAGCAATTTGCGTAACTTTCGTATGTATATAAGCAAATTGCGTATCTTGCGTACTTTTCACACAAGGTATGCGAGCGCTCGGTCAGAGGGATGGGTTGATGCTGCGAGCGCTCGGTCAGAGGGATGGGTTGATGCTGCGAGCGCTCGGTCAGAGGGATGGGTTGATGCTGCGAGCGCTTGGTCAGAGGGATGGGTTGATGCTGCGAGCGCTTGGTCAGAGGGATGGGTTGATGTTGCGAGCGCTTGGTCAGAGGGATGGGTTGATGCTGCGAGTGCTTGGTCAGAGGGATGGTTGATGCTGCGAGCGCTTGGTCAGAGGGATGGGTTGATGCTACGAGTGCTTGGTCAGAGGGATGGGTTGATGCTGCGAGCGCTTGGTCAGAGGGATGGGTTGATGCTGCGAGTGCTTGGTCAGAGGGATGGGTTGATGCTGCGAGCGCTTGGTCAGAGGGATGGGTTGATGCTGCGAGTGCTTGGTCAGAGGGATGGGTTGATGCTGCGAGTGCTTGGTCAGAGGGATGGGTTGATGCTGCATGCGCAGCTTAAGCCCATGTTTGCGTTCTCAAATGAACGCGGCTACAAGCACTTGGTCATAGATGATGATGTCAGCATGAAATCGGGGTTAATAAGCTAAAGTGGTCAGGGTGCGTAGAATGTCCCTTTTAAATAATTTTGTGAACAAATGGAGTGGGAGGAGGGACTGGAGGTGGAAGGGAGTGACTTTGCTCAAGTGACTTGACCTGAGTGTGAGAGGGAGTGGGTATGGACAAAAGACCGGATCTGAGTGTGGGACTGAGTTTGGGGAAAGGGACCAGACCAAAAGGGAGGGAATGGCAGTTCCTGACCAAAGAGGGTGTGGCAGGAAAAGTGGGGTGGTGGCACAGGACTCCAGCTTCAAGTAAGGATTAAACACAGGCATACAGCTCCTTCACCCAGCGGCAGTGTCCTATTGTTTGTGTTATAGTTCTGCTACTGTTGTAAACGGAATAAAAACAAACTGGTTGTGTCTGACATAACCCTAAAACTAAATCATACCGAGTAAAGCGGCGGCGCGTCTTCTCCAATCAGCTCCGAAGCTGAGGTTATTTACGTTTAACTCAGTCTGACTCTAAACAGTATGAGCTGTACACAGGACGATTAATCGACACCGATTAATCCATAATGGAAATAGTTGACAACTATTTTAATCATCGATTAATCGATTAGTTGTTTCAGCCCTAAATATCTGTATGTGCTGCATAAAGCCTGTGTATGGCAATTACAGCAACACCTTGTATCTGTATGTGCTGCATAATGCCTGTGTATGGCAATTACAGCAACACCTTGTATCTGTACTGTACAGGGATTTACACTCATTATAACCCCCGGAATGGCCCCGGAGCTGGAGTTGACGCTATTTGGGAGTGAAGGGATTAAATATGGAAATGTATACATATTAAAACCACATGATTTAGGGCAGTAAATATTTTAGCAAACTTGCCCTGTGGGCTATATTACAAAGTTGGTGCTAACTTAACCAGAGTTGTTAACAGCTCCATAGGCTATAATGGCTCTGGGAAGTTTACAACAGCTCTGGTTAAGTTAGCACCAACTATGTATAAAAGAGCCCACAGCCTTTTTCCATGATATAAATACATATACACACACACTCATATCTCTTAGCAGTTTTGGCATAGTTAGCAATGTTTGTGCAGGTTTATCTTTTCATTACCCAATACTTAGATCATATTTACCAACACACCCCTGCCTCCCCACACCAGCTGCTTATCACTTGTGGTTTTTTTTTTTAACTCTTTGCCGTGCAGAACAAGCTCTAGAAAAATTACCCGTATATACTCGGGTATAAGCCGACCCCCCTACTTTTTCCCAAAAATCCTGTGAAAACTTATTGACTCGCGTATAAGCCTAAGTGGGAAATGCAGCAGCCACTGGTAAATTTCAAAAATAAAAATAGATACCAAAAAAAATAAATATTTAATGGATATTGCCCCAGCTCACACATGGATATTGCCCCAGCTCACACATGGATATGCCCCAGCTCACACATGGATATTGCCCCAGCTCACACATGGATATTGCCCCAGCTCACACATGGATATTGCCCCAGCTCACACATGGATATGCCCCAGCTCACACACGGATATGCCCCAGCTCACACACGGATATGCCCCAGCTCACGCATATGCCCCAGCTCACGCATATGCCCCAGCTCACGCATAGATATGCCCCAGCTCACGCATAGATATGCCCCAGCTCACGCATAGATATGCCCCAGCTCACGCATAGATATGCCCCAGCTCACGCATAGATATGCCCCAGCTCACGCATAGATATGCCCCAGCTCATAGATATGCCCCAGCTCACACATAGATATGCCCCAGCTCACGGATATGCCCCAGCTCACGGATATGCCCCAGCTCACGGATATGCCCCAGCTCACGGATATGCCCCAGCTCACGGATATGCCCCAGCTCACACATAGATATGCCCCAGCTCACGGATATGCCCCAGCTCACGGATATGCCCCAGCTCACGGATATGCCCCAGCTCACGGATATGCCCCAGCTCACACATGGATTTGCCCCAGCTCACACATGGATTTGCCCCCAGCTCACACATGGATTTGCCCCCAGCTCACACATGGATTTGCCCCCAGCTCACACATGGATTTGCCCCCAGCTCACACATGGATTTGCCCCCAGCTCACACATGGATTTGCCCCCAGCTCACACATGGATTTGCCCCCAGCTCACACATGGATTTGCCCCCAGCTCACACATGGATTTGCCCCCAGCTCACACATGGATTTGCCCCCAGCTCACACATGGATTTGCCCCCAGCTCACACATGGATTTGCCCCCAGCTCACACATGGATTTGCCCCCAGCTCACACATGGATTTGCCCCCAGCTCACACATGGATTTGCCCCCAGCTCACACATGGATTTGCCCCCAGCTCACACATGGATTTGTCCCCAGCTCACACATGGATTTGCCCCCAGCTCACACATGGATTTGCCCCCAGCTCACACATGGATTTGCCCCCAGCTCACACATGGATTTGCCCCCAGCTCACACATGGATTTGCCCCCAGCTCCGGATCCAGCAGGGGTTGAGGGGGCCCAAATGCCAGGCAGCGAGAGTGCCTGCCCGGTCCTGAACAGTGTGAGTACGTCCGTGTTGAAGGGGATGCAGCTGCATGCGTGCGCAGGTCGCGCGGTCCGGCCAGTCAGGTGGTACAGAGACTCAGTACCACCTGATTAGCCGGACCACGTGACCGGCTGCGCCTGCATGCAGCCGCATCCCCTTCAACACGGACGGACTCACGCTGTTGACTCGGGTATAAGCCGAATCACGTTTTTTTGACTCAAAATTTGAGTAAAAAAACTCCGTTTATACGGTAGTTGAAATATGAATTGACTTTAAAATGACTAATAAAATACTTTGTATTTTGTGACTGTAAGTACACACACACATACATACATGTATGTGTGCATATAAAGTATTTTCCCCAGGAAGGATACATTGAGATTTCTCTCGTTTTTAAGAACATTGTATTTCTGTAACAATTCAAAGTAATGAAATGCAAGATCTTAAAAACAGCACAAATCTACAGATTAACCCTGAAAATAAACATGTAGGAAATATAGTCACTATGTTACATGTTTACAGGCGCATTCTGTATATAGTCACTATGTTACATGTTACAGGTGCATTCTGTATATAGTCACTGTGTTACATGTTTACAGGTGCATTCTGTATATAGTCACTGTGTTACATGTTTACAGGTGCATTCTGTATATAGTCACTGTGTTACATGTTTACAGGTGCATTCTGTATATAGTCACTGTGTTACATGTTTACAGGTGCATTCTGTATATAGTCACTGTGTTATATGTTTACAGGCGCATTCTGTATATAGTCACTATGTTACATGTTACAGGTGCATTCTGTATATAGTCACTGTGTTACATGTTTACAGGTGCATTCTGTATATAGTCACTATGTTACATGTTTACAGGTGCATTCTGTATATTTATTCACTATGTTACATGTTTACAGGTGCATTCTGTATATTTATTCACTATGTTACATGTTTACAGGTGCATTCTGTAACAGTCACTATGTTACGGGCCCTATTACAATCTTCGCGCAGCCAATTTGTGTGCGCGCAAATGCGCGACTGCAAAACCATTTGTGCAGAACATCGTATTATGACGTTCGCGCAAATGATACGCGTTAACGTCCAATGCGAGTGACCTTGCCCGACCCCAGCGCGAGCGCGCATCCTATACTTAACATTATGAGCGCAAATGCGTTAAGCGGATGGTATTACAATCGATGCGCAACTTCCTACGAACGACGTTTGCGCACATAATTAACTTTTTTGAAAACCTGGTGTTAAATTTTAGAACGTTCAGATTTGCAATTAATAAATCAAAATATTTATTTGCTGCAGCACAGATACGCAGATTGACTTTGACAGGCGCAACAACCGCAACCTAGAAAATGGTGGTTCTTAATTCTGATTGCCCACCGATTCCTGCACGCAACGTTAATTTGCGCCCGGCTTTGCGTGTCGGATTTGCGCACAAAAAAACTTGAAGGCTGAAAACAGGCGCTCGGATCGTAATACCGCATTAATTTTCGGGCCATAAGGTATTTTTCGGTGCACAAAAATTATTGCGCGAACGCATTTGCACTGAGATTGTAATAGGGCCCTACAGGTTTACAGGCGCATTCTGTATATAGTCACTATGTTCCATGTTTACAGGTGCATTCCTTATTGAGGTACAGTTGCAAGAAAAAGTATGTGAGCTCTTTGGGATTACGTGGAGTTTTGCATGAATTGGTCATAAAATGTGCTCTGATCTTCATCTAAGTCACAACAATTTGAAAAACACAGTCTGCTTAAAGTAATACAACACAAACGTTATATGTTTTCATGTGTTTATTGAACAGAACATGTAAACATTCACAGTGCAGGGTGGAAAAAGTATTTGAACCTTTGGACTTAATAACTGGTTGACCCTCCTTTGGCAGCAATAACCTCAACCAAACATTTCCTGTAGTTGCAGATCAGACCTGCACAACGATCTGGAGTAATTTTGGACAAAACTGTTTCAGTGTAGCAATATTCTTGGGATGTCTGGTGTGAATCGCTCTCTTAAGGTCATGCCACAGCATTTCAATCGGGTTGAGGTCAGGACTCTGACTGGGCCACTCCAGAAGGCGTATTTTGTTTTGTTGAAGCCATTCTTTTGTTGAATTACTTGTATGCTTTGGGTCATTGTCCTGTTGCATCACCCATCCTCTGCGGAGCTTCAGTTGGCAGACAGATGGTCTTACGTTTTCCTGAAAAATGTCTTGATAAACTCTGGAATTAATTTTTCCATCAATGACAACAATCCGTCCAGGCCCTGAGGTAGCAAAGCAGCCCCAAACCATGATGCTCCCTCCGCCATGTTTTACAGTGGGGATGAGGTTTTGATGTTGGTGTGCCTTTTTTTCTCCACACATAGTGTGTGTTTTTTCCAAACAACTCAATTTTGGTTTCAGCTGTCCACAGAATATTTTGCCAGTAGTGCTGTGGAACATCCAGGTGCTCTTTTGAAAACTTCAAACGTGCTGCAATATTCTTTTTGGACAGCAATGGCTTCCTCCATGGTGTCCTCCCATGTACTCCATTCTTGTTCAATGTTTTCCTTATTGTAGATATGTCAACAAAAATGTTAGCATGTGCCAGAGATTTCTGTATCGTCTTTAGCTGACACTCTAGGATTCTTCTTTACCTCATTAAGCATTCTGCACTGTGCTCTTGCAGTCATCTTTACAGGACGACCACGCCTAGGGAGAGTAGCAACAGTGCTGAACTTTCTCCATTTGTAGACAGTCTGTCTTAGTCTTCTTTTTCTTGCAACTGTATGTCAATGGATATCTATTAAGTGACTTTAGACTGGGGGAAGATTTGATGGTGTCTGGGAGGTTATTCCATATTTGTGGTGCTCTGTAGGAAAATGAGGATCGAGCCATTTTCTTTTTGTATTGCGGTATTGCAAGTAAGGTGCCGGTCCTGGATCGGAGGTTATAGGATAAGGGAGGTGCTGGGGGAAGCAGCCTATTCAGGTACGGTGGCAGCTTCCCAGAAAAGCTCTTAAACACCAGGTTGGAAAGGTGAAGGATGCGTCTGGATTCCAGCGACGGCCAGTTTAGCTCTTTTAACATGTCACAATGGTGGGTCATGTAGTTACATTTTAGCACAAAGCGACAGAATGAGTTATACAATGTAGTAAGTTTCTGGAGGTGCGTTTGCGGCGCGGCTGCATACACTACATCTCTGTATTCAATAGCTGGCATAAGCATTCGTTGTACAATCTGCTTTTTATAAAAACACACCCTTTTAAATACTCCAGTTAGATTTTTAATCATGAATGATATGGACTCCAAATCTATACTATTCTAAAATAAAATAACTTGATTGTGTGTGTGCAGACAAAAATCATACTTTACAATTGCAGCTTTACCAATGCATATTCAGCACAGAATAACAGAACTTGTTTCTATGCAGTTTGTAACAAACTGGGATTATTTTCTTTTAATTCACACTATCAGGGTTATTCCGAGAGAGGTGAAAACCAGGAGAATGACTGGAGAAGTGAAAATCCTAGGTCAAAATAGCCAAACCAGAAAAATTCTCCCTTTTATCTCACTTTCCAAATCGGCTATTTGGTTTAGATTGTTCTCTTCTCCTGCCAATTCTCCTGGTTTTCACCTTTCTCTGAATAACCCTGTATGTTTTTCCTATGTCGGTGCGTTTTTTTCCCTTTTTTTACCCCCCCAGGGATTTTGCGATGATATTTAAAAGAACATGGGAAGACAGAAATGTCTATGGTGGCCCCGGGGAATGCATACACTTTATTTCTATCAACACGCACTGCTGATAGGAGTAATTAGAATTTTCGTTATAAAGGACGGGCTCAAGGTGGGATCTCCACACCGAAACCATACTATAGTACAGAGGGCTGTCAAACTCTGCCCCCCCCCGATGCTTCTGAACTACAACTCCCATGATTCCCAGGCCATCATTTGAATTATAAAAAATAAAAGACCCTGGGAATTGTAGGCATCAACATCGGGGGGGGGGGTTGACAGCCCTGATCATTTACAACTACTGTATAGATCATGGAGCAGCAACCTTGTCCCTCCAGATGCTTTGGAACCACATCTCCCATGATGCCCGGTCACTCATTAGGTTGGTAGAGCCTGAAGGGAATGTTCCAAAACAACAAGGGGGGGCTGCAGATCCCTGAGCCCCGTTCAATACCTCAGCAACTGCTGAATTGCTGCAGCGCAGCAATTCAGTTTGCTGCAGCAGTGTCATTGAACGCTTCGGATGCGAATTTCGAATCCAAAATGGCCGACGATTTCTCAATGAAAGATTCAGATTGTATTTCGTATGACTCGGACAACAGCTGAGGTATATATGATAAAGAAAAGCAGTCGGCACAATTCCGTTTTGTAAGCACACACCACAAATGATAGTTTTTATTGAATAAACGTTATGTTTACTTCAGAAACAAAATATAATTGAGCTGTAATATATGTCTATGTGCAGGGGGAAATAATAAATAAATATTTTGTGCTTTGGTGAACAAAAACCTCAAAATTAACATTGCTGTACGGAAATGTTACTTGCTTCATGGCGGCGGCCATCTTTAATACGTCACACTCAGCTACTCGCAGCATCTCTCTGGGTCGCTGCAAGTGCTAAGTTAGCAGTGCTGAGCGCTGAGCGGCAGAACGGCGTTCAATGGCAAGTTGCTAACTTAGCACTTGCAGCGGCTGAGGTATTGAACGCGCCTCAGGTATAAATATACGTGCATTTCACACAAAAAAAACCACCTGGTTGATGGAAATCTTTGGTTTCCATGGTGACTGCATCACTCCGAGCTCTGGCGATAAATTGACTAGAAACCGCCACAAGCACTCACCGCAAAGCAGGAAACGTCCAGCACCAGGACGGTGGGGATCCCCCCGAAAGTCACCCCCTGCAGCACCGTGCTCCCGATGGGTCCATCGTAACAATATGTGTTGTTAGAGGTGGAGTTGCGCATGTACCTCCCATCCCAGGAGGAGAAGAAGGACGACGGCGCGTCCGAGGGGAAATGAAACGGCGTGAAATGCATCTCGTCCGTGACCTGAAACAAAGGGGAAAATAGATAAATGAATCATAGCGTGCACCGGTTACAGACCGGCACCGCGCTCCGGTACCCTCAGCACAAGGAAAACAAGCCTTACTGCCCGTGCGCCACGAGGAAGCGGTGGAGGAGACGCATGGAAGGCGTGGGATGAATCCGGCGATTGTAGGAGTTATCATTGGCTTGGTTCATAATTACAAGCTGCACGTTACTGATCTCGTGAGTCACGTTATCCTCGCAGACAGGGGGAGAGGGTTGCACAGTTCACTTGGGCAGGTCTGCATTTTTAGCCAAATTTCCCAGCCAGATGTAGAGCTGGCTGAGCATCATGGGAACCGTAGGTCTCAAACATCCTGGACTGTAATGGCAAACCTTGGCACCCGTAGATATTTCAGAACTACATGCCCCATGATGCTCCTCCAGCATTCAGGCTGACCGAGGATCATGGGACTTGTAGTTCAGAAACATCTGGAGTTGCCAAGATTGTCATCGCGACCTAGGTGAGCGGCGGAGTAACAATTACCTGACACCACAGATATACGATCCAGCAGTGTGATGCAATAAATATGTGGATTGCATACACTTCAAAAATCCTGGGTTTGGGGGGGGGGGGGGTGGGGGTCCTTATCTTGAGCTGCTGTCCCACAGCCCAGGTTGGAGGTGGAAACCCGTAGAGCAGTGTTTCCCAAACCTCTCCTCAGGACCCTCAACCAGGCCAGATTTTGCAGATCACCTTGGGGGAAAAGCAGACTGAATCCTGCAATCACTGAGCAGCAAATCATATCCCCTGTGCTGTGCTTCACATATCCTGCAAACCTGACCTGTCAGCGGGTCCTGAGGACAGGTTTGGGAAACACGGCCGTAGAGGATGCAATGAGAGCGGACCAAACAACGCGCAGCATGCTGAGCCCTACTTGGGAACCATTATTTACAATCAATATTCAAAGGGGGGGGGGGAATGTTTTAACCCCTTCACTACCAAGCAATTTTTGGTGAATTTTTTTTTATCACATTTATTTGAAACACGGGATGTGAAGCTAACATGTAATTATAGCGTAAAATGGAAGTTTTTTGCTTGGGGAGACCTAGAACAAAGGATTTAGTTTCTCCACAGGGGACGCGCTAACCTCGCTTTAAAAAAGGTGTGAAAACGATCTGGTTATGATAAGGAGTGCTTTTCAATGCCAAATCAAGATTAATAAACCATATGCACTTATATATTTTTGTTTTACTCCGGCTCAGTCTAAGAATTAAATAAAAACGCAAATAATAACGCAAGGTGGCTGATCTCAAGAGTGCGAAAAGAACACACAAAATTTCAGGTACAATGGCCAGGACGTAAAAAACACGGACATTACGTTTACCTCCAGCGCTTAAATCTTTGTAAAATATATATATTTAAATAATTTTATTATTTTTCTTCTGGGTCCTATTCGTTGAATTTAAAATTTGTCAAACAAAATACTAAATTTACCATGACTTATAAACCTATGGTTAAGTGATTTCTGAGGGGGGGGGGGGGGGAGTCCCCAAATGTTTTTAAGCAGTCCTTTTTGACAACAAAGGGTTAAATATTCAAGGACACACTCAGAGACGCCAAAAGCAGATTAAAGAAATGCAGAAAGATAAAGCGAGAAGCCGCGTGACCCGGCCTGGAGCCAGGAACCTGTTTATCATGGGCAATAATGAAAAGTATATAGGTATAAGCAGATAATGACGCACAGCGAGCGCAGGGCGGCTCTGCTCCTAATGCACATTATTCCTCTAGAATCATCAGGGGCTCAACCTTGGTCCTCCAGATGTTTTGAAACAACATCTCCCATGATGCACGGACACTCATTAGCTTGGCATGGACTCATGGGAAATGTAGTTCCAAAACATCTAGGAGGGCCAAGGTTACCGACCTTTGGTTTAGATCGTAAGCTCACAGGACGACTCCGTTCATCCAGTCACTTTCTCTAGTTCCTTTGTATCTGTCTGAGGCATTTTCAATCCCCCTCCCTCCCCCATCCGGCCGAGGATCATAGAAAATGTCAAATAATAAAATGAGATGAAGAAATAGAAGACTTTGTAAAACATAAAAGGAATGTCGAGCTTCGGCCTTTCACCCCGCCTGCTATAAATCCAATGGAATCTAGGAGCCAGGGGAGAAATGTCACCAGTCATTCTCACAGACCTGTGTAATCGCAATCTAACCATAACACACATAACAAAGTATCAAAACACACACACACGTACGTCAGCCCAGGAGTGAGCACATTTACAAACATATAAAGTCAGCTACGTATGCCAGGAGAAGCAGCAGAGTTGTGTTTGTGGATCTGTGCACAATAATCCATAAATCTAGAAAGACCAGAGATACAATATATCCTGCTAGTCTATGGATCATTGAATTCAAGGAGAAAGTATCCAGACCCGCAGGGAGCGATGTCTGCAGGATCAGCCTCTCAGCGCTGTATCCGTCACTATTTGCAGATTACGAGTCCATTTGTGATACTCAGGACATTCTAGCTGGTTGTCTGTACTTTTGGGGGCGCGGGAATGAAAAGTTACTAAAAAAATAAATATGAGAAAACCAGCAGAGACGCTGTGGATCCAAACGCCTGCGGCTGCGCGCTCCAGTGCCGCGAACAGCAGAGACATGAAAATAACTGGAAAGTCAGCACGCCGCGCAGATTCTGGCACACTACCTTTCCATACACACAAAGATATATATACAGTTGTGTTCAAAATTATTCAACCCCCAATGCTGTAAAGGGTTTTAGGGAATTTAGTGTACATTTGTAATTGTATTCAGAATGAAATCCTACAAGGACTTTTTAAAGAACCATATGCAACTAAAATGACATCAATTGGTTTTGTAATACAGTAGTAAATGTTTCTTTTGTGAATTCTTCATTGACACAATTATTCAACCCCTTAAAGGCTACCACTCTGAAGAACAGAGGTTCATTCAAGTGTTTTCAATCAGGTATTGAAAACACCTGTGGATGTCACGGAGCAGCAATAAAGCATAATAAGCACCAATTAGGCAGCTTTAAAATGACTGTGATACTCAGCTCCTTCTAGACATTTACTGGTGTGGTTACAAACATGGTGAAGTCAAGAGAATGGTCCAGGAAGACAAGAGAAGAGGTGATTACTCTTCACAGGAAGGGCAATGGCTATAAGAAGATTGCAAAGATGTTAAACATACCAAGAGAGACCATAGGAAGCATCATTCGCAAATTCAAGGCAAAGGGCACTGTTGAAACGCTACCTGGTCGTGGCAGAAAGAGGATGCTGACTTCGACTGCTGTGCGCTACCTGAAGCGTAGAGTGGAGAAAAGTCCCCATGTGACTGCTGAGGAACTGAGAAAAGATTTGTCAGATGTGGGTACTGAAGTTTCAGCTCAGACTATACGGCGCACACTGCGTAATGAAGGCCTCCATGCCAGAACTCCCAGGCGCACCCCCTTGCTGTCTCCAAAGAATAAGAAGAGTCGACTGCAGTATGCCAAAAGTCATGTGGACAAACCACAGAAGTTTTGGGATAGTGTTCTGTGGACTGATGAAACAAAATTAGAACTGTTTGGGCCCATGGATCAACGCTATGTTTGGGGAGGGGGGGGGGAGGAAAGGGGGAGGGGGAAAAAGGGGAGGGGGAAAAAGGGGAGGGGGAAAAAGGGGAGGGGGAAAAAGGGGAGGGGGGAAAAAGGGGAGGGGGAAAAGGGGAGGGGGGAAAAAGGGGAGGGGGAAAAAGGGGAGGGGGAAAAAGGGGAGGGGGAAAAAAGGGGGGGGAAAAGGGGAGGGGAAAAGGGGAGGGGGAAAAGGGGAGGGGGAAAAGGGGAGGGGGGAAAAGGGGAGGGGGGAAAGGGGGAGGGGGGAAAGGGGGAGGGGGAAAAGGGGAGGGGGGGGGGAAGTAAAGAAATTTAAAAAAAAGGAAAGATCCTCTTGGCCCTGAAACAAATCCTTATTCTGTGTGTTTGCCCTTTGCGTTAAGCACAGAGCAAATACACGTCATGACCTTCAAAGTATTATCTGAAGGGTCATTGCAGCGTTTGATGGAAGCCGGAATAAACATTTAGAAACGTAAAGCATTTCCTTCTTATCTGCCTCTAACTCTCTACACTTTAGGGTTTATTCACGAAGCTCCGAACAGTGAATTTCTGGGTACGCTGCAATTTCATGGCAGTTCGTCTATTCACTAAATGGTGAATTCTCCAAATACAGGTGAATTGACAGACATACGGTGCAGTTTGCCACATACTGCTGGCACCAAAACTGTCCCATAGAGGACCATTGTGCCTTCTAGTAAACCAAATCTACCGCAGCTGGAGGCCGTGCTTCAAGAACAATTCACAGAGGTAGAAAAGTGGCTCAAACAATAAACTTTAAATACTGACACAACTGTAACGATGCTCTTTGGAACAAAACCTAAACTACATAAATTACAACCTTCCCATCTAGGTGTTGGGACAAAATCAAATGACACGCTGACCACAGTCACTTCTCTCAAATTTCTAAGTATGTGGTTAGACCCAAATCTATCCTTTGGCCCCACATCGAAAAACTCTCATCTAAACTTTACCCCAAACTAGGTGCCCTGTACAGAAACAAATCCTGCCTGAGCCCCGCGGTAAGAAAGCAGATTGTACAACAAATGCTTATGCCGGCTATTGAATACAGAGATGTAATGTATGCAGCCGCCCCGCAAACTCACCTTCATAAACTTACTACATTGTATAACTGATTCTGCCGCTTTGTGCTACAATGTAACTACATGACCCACCATTGTGACATGTTAAAAGAGCTAAAGTGGCCCTTGCTGGAGTCTCAACGTACCCTTCACCTTTCCAACCTGGTGTTTAAGAGCTTTTCTGGGAAGCTGCCATCCTACCTGAATAGGCTGCTTCCCCCAGCATTATCCTCCTCCTATAACCTCCGATCCAGGACCTGCACCTTACTTACAATAGAAAACTAAAGTGGCTCGATCCTCATTTTCCTACAGAGCACCGCAATTATGGAATAACCTCCCAGACGCCATCAAATCTTCCCCCAGCCTAAAGTCCCTTAAGAGATCTCTATTAACATACCTCGATACAGAATGCACCTGTAAACATGTAACATAGTGACTTTATTTCTTGCATATTTATTTTCTGTTAATCTGTATATTTGTGTTTTTAATATTTTGCATTTTATTACTTTGTATTTCTGTAACAATTCAATGTTATTGAACCAGGACATACTGAAACCAGAGAAATCTCAATGTATCCTTCCTGCTAAAATACTTTATAAACAAAATATTCATAGGATGCCGAATTGCACCGAAATTCCACACAGAATGCCCTGATTTACTGTATGTCAATTCAACAGATTTAAACAGGAGATTCCCTTAGGATCCAATGGAAACTTTAATTTCTTAATAATCTGAGAGGAGAGGGGGCCCTGCTCCAGAGCTTACAATCTAAGAGGAGAGAGGACCCTACACCAGAGTTTACAATCTAAGAGGAGAGGGGACCCTGCCCCAGAGCTTACAATCTAAGAGGAGAGGGGACCCTGCCCCAGAGCTTACAATCTAAGAGGAGAGGGGACCCTGCCCCAGAGCTTACAATCTAAGAGGAGAGGGGACCCTGCCCCAGAGCTTACAATCTAAGAGGAGAGGGGACCCTGCCCCAGAGCTTACAATCTAAGAGGAGAGGGGACCCTGCTCCAGAAGTTACAATCTAAGAGGAGAGGGGGCCCTGCTCCAGAGCTTACAATCTAAGAGAAGAGGGGACCCTGCCCCAGAGCTTACAATTGAATACAAAGCAGCTTTGTGAATAGACCCAATAGTACATCCCTATTTATTCAGTATCCTGCGTGGCGGGCTCTCTGCATGGGCGGGACGCTCTCTGCATGGGCGGGGCTCTCTGCATGGGCGGGGCTCTCTGCATGGGCGGGGCTCTCTGCATGGGCAGGGCTCTCTGCATGGGCGGGGCTCTCTGCATGGGCGGGGCTCTCTGCATGGGCGGGGCGGAGATGGGAGAAGAGCAAGAAAGAGTCTGCATGTGCTTAACAGTGTATCTGCCAGTGAGCGCGCGCCTGCATGCTCTGACACTGCACTGGGGCCCCAGGCTGAACACCTCTAAATCGGGGAGATTCCGGAGAGGAAGGGGAACGCAGATCTGTTTCCCACCGCAGCCACTGCCAGTGTGTCCACACGCTGAGCACCCTTTTCCGAGAGACATGCTGTACAGAACAAGCAGGTCTCTGGGCAGCGTGTCACACACAGGGGCCGCACACGTGTGCCACGCTATGTCGCAGCCATCAGAGGAGCGCTGTAGTGCAGCAAGACTCATCCAGAGCCTGAGTAGATAATTCTGAAGCCTCAGAAAATGCTGGATATCTGAGTCTTCCGGATCAAATGCTGTCCAACCTGTACATTTCCCACAAGGCTCTGTCCAACCCATGAGCGACTGAGCATCATGGGAGATGTTTTCTAACTACATATTACGTTCCAAGGAAACAGACCCCTGGATTACAGCATGGTCATGGTGGCTAGATGTCCCTTTAAATCCACCGCATACATAGAAAGTCTCCGGGTGCAACAACTCTTAGGAACTCGTGCGAGCGGGTATCACGGAAACCTGTTAAACTTGATCAGGGGCAGAGGTCAGACTGCGGCAAAACCAGGAACAACACGGCGTTTACCAATCCTAAAACCTCTCTGCTTTAAAAAGGGCCACAAACACCAAAACATGCCACGTCCTTATTGTGTTTATTTGATGTTGCTGATATCTTACATGTGTTTTGTTTTTCTCTTGTATGTTAAGAAAATATCTTCCTCTATATGTGTCACTGGGTGCATCCATTGTGTGATATTTTCCTCTATATGGGTCACTGGGTGCATCCATTGTGTGATATTTTCCTCTATATGTGTCACTGGGCGCATCCATTGTGTGATATTTTCCTCTATATGTGTCAGTGGGCGCATCCATTGTGTGATATTTTCCTCTATATGTGTCACTGGGCGCATCCATTGTGTGATATTTTCCTCTATATGGGTCACTGGGTGCATCCATTGTGTGATATTTTCCTCTATATGTGTCACTGGGCGCATCCATTGTGTGATATTTTCCTCTATATGTGTCACTGGGCGCATCCATTGCGTGAGATTTTCCTCTATATGTGTTACTGGGCGCATCCATTGCGTGATATTTTCCTCTATATGTGTCACTGGGCGCATCCATTGCGTGATATTTTCCTCTATATGTGTCACTGGGTGCATCCATTGTGTGATATTTTCCTCTATATGTGTCACTGGGTGCATCCATTGTGTGATATTTTCCTCTATATGTGTCACTGGGCGCATCCATTGCGTGATATTTTCCTCTATATGTGTCACTGGGCGCATCCATTGCGTGATATTTTCCTCTATATGTGTCACTGGGCGCATCCATTGTGTGATATTTTCCTCTATATGTGTCACTGGGCGCATCCATTGTGTGATATTTTCCTCTATATGTGTCACTGGGCGCATCCATTGTGTGATATTTTCCTCTATATGTGTTACTGGGCGCATCCATTGCGTGATATTTTTCCTCTATATGTGTCACTGGGCGCATCCATTGTGTGATATTTTCCTCTATATGTGTCACTGGGCGCATCCATTGTGTGATATTTTCCTCTATATGTGTCGCTGGGTGCATCCATTGTGTGATATTTTCTCTATATGTATCACTGGGTGCATCCATTGTGTGATATTTTCCTCTATAGGTGTCACTGGGTGCATCCATTGTGTGATATTTTCCTCTATGTGTCACTGGGTGCATCCGTTGTGTGATATTTTCCTCAATATGTGTCACTGGGCGCATCCATTGTGTGATTTTTCCTCTATATGTGTCACTGGGCGCATCCATTGTGTGATATTTTCCTCTATATGTGTCACTGGGTGCATCCATTGTGTGATATTTTCCTCTATATGTGTCACTGGGTGCATCCGTTGTGTGATATTTTCCTCAATATGTGTCACTGGGCGCATCCGTTGTGTGATATTTTCCTCTATATGTGTCACTGGGTGCATCCGTTGTGTGATATTTTCCTCAATATGTGTCACTGGGCGCATCCATTGTGTGATATTTTCCTCTATATGTGTCACTGGGTGCATCCATTGTGTGATATTTTCCTCTATATGTATCACTGGGTGCATCCACTGTGTGATATTTTCCTCTATATGTATCACTGGGTGCATCCACTGTGTGATATTTTCCTCTATATGTATCACTGGGTGCATCCACTGTGTGATATTTTATGTTGTAAACTGCCCCCCCCTCCCCCACAGTATCTTTCCATCACTTGCTCCTCACTGTGTGGCTTTGGTCATAGAATGGAGTGAATGGGTCAGTCACCGAGTCACATCATTGTATTGTGTGGGATGTATTCAAAGGACATCACCAGGGAAGGAGTAGAAATCTTTAAGCTCCCCGTCTTATCTCATCCAGCTGCCAGCTCTTATCTCAGGCAGCCTAGAGAACACAATGCAACCACTGCAGCGTTATCTAAATATTCCTTTCTCCACATCATTAACGGTTACATACTATAGATTGAATAAACCACAGCAGTAAAGTAAAACGTTTGCACAGATTTTGATAAATGTTGCATCATGGGAAAAATCCACAAAATGGAAACAGGAGATAAAAAAACCTAAAATAAATTTTTCCTTTTTACGTGAAATTACTTTAAACAAGGAAAAAAGTAGCAGCATGTGTTTTAAAAGGTTTATTTGTATTGCAGAAGTGATCTCGTTACAGCTTATGTTAGTGCTCCTGCCCCTTTAAAGATCTTGACCCGCTCCTTCAAAAACACAAAACGAAAAAAATTCCAAAACAGCCGCACCTTTCTCTTATACACAGATACAGGAGGCCGTGAGCAATCCACAAGGGACGCAGAACTGGAGCAATTAGGCCGAGGTCCGATGAGCGTTTTGCCCACTGTAGCACCCACAATTTGTGCGCGCGGTACAACGTATGGCTGGCTTCGAAGTGTCACAACAACAGACACCGGGAGGCACGCCGGTACAGGGGCACATAGTGTGCTCGCCTTACACATTATGAACAATAAATAAAAGTGACGGCGTTCAGAATTTCATCACAAAAGACGCGCATTAAAAATAAAAAAAAAAAGGGCGTAAAATTGATGCCATTTCTTCAGAATTACTTAATTGTGCAACAATTCTCTGCCGTCCGGGAATCTCCGTGAATTATACAAAAGTCACGATGTGAGAAGAAGAAAACTCCCCGGAGACGAACAAATAAACCTAAATAAATAATACTATACATAAAAACGCAAAACAGAAAGACGAGCAGCGAGGGCTAAGGGGTTAATCCACCAACTACCTCTCCCAAAACCCCCCCACCAACTACCTCTCCCAAAACCCCCCCACCAACTACCTCTCCCAAAACCCCCCCACCAACTACCTCTCCCAAAACCCCCCCCACCAACTACCTCTCCCAAAACCCCCCCCACCAACTACCTCTCCCAAAACCCCCCCCACCAACTACCTCTCCAAAACCCCCCCACCAACTACCTCTCCCAAAACCCCCCCACCAACTACCTCTCCCAAAACCCCCCCACCAACTACCTCTCCAAAACCCCCCACCAACTACCTCTCCCAAAACCCCCCCACCAACTACCTCTCCCAAAACCCCCCCACCAACTACCTCTCCCAAAACCCCCCCACCAACTACCTCTCCCAAAACCCCCCCCAACTACCTCTCCCAAAACCCCCCCACCAACTACCTCTCCCAAAACCCCCCCACCAACTACCTCTCCCAAAACCCCCCCACCAACTTACCTCTCCCAAAACCCCCCCACCAACTACCTCTCCCAAAACCCCCCCACCAACTACCTCTCCCAAAAACCCCCCCACCAACTACCTCTCCCAAAAACCCCCCACCAACTACCTCTCCCAAAACCCCCCCACCAACTACCTCTCCCAAACCCCCCACCAACTACCTCTCCCAAAACCCCCCCACCAACTACCTCTCCCAAAACCCCCCCACCAACTACCTCCCAAAACCCCCCCACCAACTACCTCTCCCAAAACCCCCCCACCAACTACCTCTCCCAAAACCCCCCCACCAACTACCTCTCCCAAACCCCCCCCCCAACTACCTCTCCCAAAAACCCACCGGTGGCTCATCGTGGGGGACAGCGGCACAGACGGGCGGCAAAACTGTGTGGGTGACTTGTGCCTCGATGTCTGCCGTAGTTCCCTGTGGGGTTTACACCCTAGTTTTCAACACGTTGCCCGATGTTTCAGCATTTTCCGCTGGTTTTAATCGGGGGGGGGGGGGGGGGGTCTATGAAGATCACTTTAAACACTGACACGTTAACCGGCTTCACAAACACTGGCAGCGGCGCAGCGCTGAGTGCAGCACCGACACCATTTACTCCTATTACGTTAGTGTAACGGCGGTGCCGATGTTTGCCGGAATGTTGCAGTAACAGTTATCGGCGCTTTGTGATTCAGCCCCTGTAACCAAACACTGACCCGTCACTGAAAGCAGGTCACACTAACGAGCGGCTAGAAGCTCGCTTAGTATAGGGGGGGGGGGGTACCAGCTCTTTCCCCTCAGTACAGCACCGGGCACACTCGCCCGATCGTGTCTCACAGTGCAGGCGCCCAATCGTGTCGCACAGCGCACTCGCCCGACCGTGTCGCACAGCGCACTCGCCGAACCGTGTCGCACAGCACAGGGCGCACTCGCCCGACCGCGTCGCACAGCGCACTCGCCCGGTCGCACAGCGCAGGGCGCACTCGCCCGACCGCACTCGCCCGACCGCACAGCGCGCACTCGCCGACCGCACAGCGCGCACTCGCCCGACCGCACAGCGCGCACTCGCCCGACCGCACAGCGCGCACTCGCCCGACCGCACAGCGCGCACTCGCCCGACCGCACTCGCCCGACCGCGCACTTGCCCAACCGCACAGCGCAGCGCAGGGCGCAATCGCCCGAGGCGCAATCGCCCGACCGCGTCGCGCAGCGCAGGGCGCACTCGCCCGACCGTGTCGCGCAGGGCCGGGCACACTCGCCCCGCGTGTCGTGCCGGGCACACTCGCCCGACCGTGTCGGGCACACTCGCCCGACCGTGTCGCACAGCGCCGGGCACACTCGCCTGATCATGTCGCACATCGCCGGGCACACTCGCCCGATCATGTCGCACATCGCCGGGCACACTCGCCCGATCATGTCGCACAGCACCAGGCACACTCGCCCGATCATGTCGCACAGCACCAGGCACACTCGCCCGATCATGTCGCACAGCACCAGGCACACTCGCCCGATCATGTCGCACAGCACCAGGCACACTCGCCCGGTCATGTCGCACAGCACCGGGCACACTCACCCGATCATGTCGCACAGCACCGGGCACACTCGTCCGATCATGTCGCACAGCACCGGGCACACTCGCCCGATCCTGTCGCACAGCACCGGGCACACTCGCCCGATCATGTCGCACAACGCTGGGCACACTCGCCAAATCGTATCGCACAGCGCCGGGCACACTCGCCCGATCATGTCGCACAGCACCAGGCACACTCGCCAAATCGTATCGCACAGCGCCGGGCACACTCGCCCGATCATGTCGCACAGCACCAGGCACACTCGCCAAATCGTATCGCACAGCGCCGGGCACACTCGCCCGATCATGTCGCACAGCACCAGGCACACTCGCCAAATCGTATCGCACAGCGCCGGGCACACTCGCCCGATCATGTCGCACAGCACCAGGCACACTCGCCTGGTCATGTCGCACAGTGCCGGGCACACTCGCCCGATCATGTCGCACAGCACCAGGCACACTCGCCCGATCATGTCGCACAGCACCAGGCACACTCGCCCGGTCATGTCGCACAGCGCCGGGCACACTCGCCCGGTCTTGTCGCACAGCACCAGGCACACTCGCCCGATCATGTCGCACAGCGCAGGGCGCACTCACCCGACCGTATAGCACAGCGCCGGGCACACTCGCCCGATCATGTCGCACAGCACCAGGCACACTCGCCCGATCATGTCGCACAGCACCAGGCACACTCGCCCGATCATGTCGCACAGCACCAGGCACACTTCGCCGGTCATGTCGCACAGCACCAGGCACACTCGCCCGGTCATGTCGCACAGCACCAGGCACACTCGCCCGGTCATGTCGCACAGCACCAGGCACACTCGCCCGGTCATGTCGCACAGCACCAGGCACACTCGCCCGGTCATGTCGCACAGCACCAGGCACACTCGCCCGGTCATGTCGCACAGTGCCGGGCACACTCACCCGATCATGTCGCACGGCGCTGGGCACACTCGCCCGGTCATGTCGCACGGCGCTGGGCACACTCGCCCGGTCAAGTCGCACGGCGCTGTGCACACTCGCCCGGTCATGTCGCACAGCGCCGGGCACACTCGCCGCCGGTCATGTCGCACAGCTCCGGGCACACTCGCCGGTCATGTCGCACAGCGCCGGGCACACTCGCCTGGTCATGTCGCACAGCGCCGGGCACACTCGCCTGGTCATGTCGCACAGCGCCGGGCACACTCGCCCGGTCATGTCGCACAGCGCCGGGCACACTCGCCTGGTCATGTCGCACAGCGCCGGGCACACTCGCCTGGTCATGTCGCACAGCGCCGGGCACACTCGCCTGGTCATGTCGCACAGCGCCGGGCACACTCGCCTGGTCATGTCGCACAGTGCCGGGCACACTCGCCTGGTCATATGGCACAGCGCCGGGCACACTCGCCTGGTCATATGGCACAGCGCCGGGCACACTCGCCTGGTCATATGGCACAGCGCCGGGCACACACAGTCGCCTGACCTGCGGTCCGGGTCACATGCCCGGGGGGGAGGGGGCGGGGAAGCAGCTCCCCGGTCACAGGTGAGAAACATAAACAGCGCCCCTCCCCCACAGAGCCCAGCCGGTTACCTGGTGCGGAGCCGCTCTGCAGGCGGATGTTACCGGAGCAGGTTCCGCCGGAGAGGAGTGACCGCCCGGGATCAGCTGCTCAGGGGGCGGCGCCTAAAACTTTAAGGAGGCATGGAGTGGATGGATGGTCTGCGCATGCGTCGGGAGCTCCCACCCTGAGCGGCGAGTCAAGCCGCCCCGCCAGACAGGGGGTCACTAGGCCCGGGAGAGAGGATGGGCAGACGGACCAGATTGGGGGCACTGCATGAATGTTACACAGGCCACTGGGCCAGGGGGAGGGGTACTTCCGGGTTCCTCTAAATCCTCCCCTGGCTGCGTGTGATCACGTGACTCCTCCATTCCTATAGTGCACTGTACTGATTAATGGGGCCAAGGCTGGAGGTGTCCCCCCCCCCCCCCATTCCCGGGGCCCCACTCAATCTGACTGACACCATCAGCTCCTCCATACACTGAGCTCTGTATCTTCCCCTCTACATCAGCCATGATTTACTACACATTAACATATGGAGAAGCCCTCCCTATATTCAGGGTGTGTGGGTGTCTTTTTAGGGGCACCTCCATATATTCAGGGTGTGCGGGTGTCTTTTTAGGGGCTCCTCCATATATTCAGGGTGTGCGGGTGTCTTTTTAGGGGTTCCTCCATATATTCAGGGTGTGCGGGTGTCTTTTTAGGGGCTCCTCCATATATTCAGGGTGTGCGGGTGTTTTTAGGGGCTCCTCCATATATTCAGGGTGTGCGGGTGTCTTTTTAAGGGGCTCCTCCATATATTCAGGGTGTGCGGGTGTCTTTTTAGGGGCTCCTCCATATATTCAGGGTGTGCGGGTGTCTTTTTAGGGGCTCCTCCATATATTCAGGGTGTGCGGGTGTCTTTTTAGGGGCTCCTCCATATATTCAGGGTGTGCGTGTGTCTCTTTAGGGGTTCCTCTATATATTCAGGGTGTGCGGGTGTCTTTTTAGGGGCTCCTCCATATATTCAGGGTGTGCGGGTGTCTTTTTAGGGGCTCCTCTATATATTCAGGGTGTGCGGGTGTCTTTTTAGCGGTTCCTCCATATATTCATGGTGTGCGGGTGTCTTTTTAGGGGCTCCTCCATATATTCAGGGTGTGCGGGTGTCTTTTTAGGGGCTCCTCCATATATTCAGGGTGTGCGGGTGTCTTTTTAGGGGCTTCTCCATATATTCAGGGTGTGCGGTTGTCTTTTTAGGGGCTCCTCCATATATTCAGGGTGTATGGGTGTCTTTTTAGGGGCTCCTCCATATATTCAGGGTGTGCGGGTGTCTTTTTAGGGGCTCCTCCATATATTCAGGGTGTGTGGGTGTCTTTTTAGGGGCTCCTCCATATATTTAGGGTGTGTGGGTGTCTTTTTAGGGGTTCCTCCATATATTCAGGGTGTGCGGGTGTCTTTTTAGGGGCTTCTCCATATATTCAGGGTGTGCGGTTGTCTTTTTAGGGGCTCCTCCATATATTCAGGGTGTATGGGTGTCTTTTTAGGGGCTCCTCCATATATTCAGGGTGTGCGGGTGTCTTTTTAGGGTCTCCTCCATATATTTAGGGTGTGTGGGTGTCGTTTTAGGGGCTCCTCCATATATTCAGGGTGTGTGGGTGTCTTTTTAGGGGCTCCTCCATATATTCAGGGTGTGTGGGTGTCCTTTTAGGGGCTCCTCCATATATTTAGGGTGTGTGGGTGTCGTTTTAGGGGCTCCTCCATATATTCAGGGTGTGCGGGTGTCTTTTTAGGGGCTCCTACATATATTCAGGGTGTGCGTGCATATTTTTAGGGGCTCCTCCATATATTCAGGGTGTGCGCGCGTGTCTTCTTTAGATTGGCTACAGCAGCACCAAGTCTATATTTATCCCTTCTCTTTGTGTGTCCAATCATTGTGCTCTCTCTCTGTCGCTCTTGTGTTGATTTGTATCATATCACGTCTAACGTGCGTCACTTTGGATTTGGGGTACATGGAACCTAGAGATGTGTTTGTGAGGTGCGGGTGTGATGTTTTATGTTGTTTCCCTGCCCTCTCCTATGTCGGAGTCACCCTGTGTCTGTAGTTCTAGGTGCAGGGTGTTTGTGTTTTCTGTCTCCTGATGTATATTATTATTCCTATATGTATTCATTGTAGAGGGTCATGTTGTAAACAATTGCTCGGTTTCCACCCAAACCCACAGGAACTGGCTTAAACCAGATCTCTTTGCCCCCTTCCCCAACCATTGTCTAATACACCAGGGTGGGAGGGGGAGGCTACTGGAGGGCTATTCAGCATGGAAGCGCTGGGTGTGTTTTTATCCTTGTATTCTGCACCTCCTCCTGTCTGCGTTTGTTAAACTGGCCGCCCACTGAGTCCGTATTCGTCCGTCTAATCCCACAGCACAGAGGAGATTCAGTCCTCTACCACTGCCTCCAACGACTTCATGCGACTTCATAGTTACATAGGCTGTAAAAAGACATGCGTCCATCAGATTCAGCCTCTCACACATCACCTACTGCTGTTGATCCAAAAGAAGCAAAAAACCCCAGGCTGAAGCGTTCGCCAATATGCAAAATACTGGGAAAAAAATCCCTCTTGGCCCCAGATGGCGTCAGATTTCTCCTTGGATCAAGAAGCTTTAACCCACATATTAAATATTATAGCCCTTAATATTCTGTTTTTGCAGGAAGTCATCCAGTCGTTTTTTAACCCCTTAGTGACCGGGCGGTTTTACACAAATCTGTCTTTTAGTGCCCGCTGCTGTTTTTACGTTTCTGCGCTGTTAGTGTTTAGGTCAAATTTTCCTCTTACTCGTTTATTCAACCCACACATATTATACACCGTTTTTCCCGCCATTAAATGGACTTTCTAGAAATACCATTATTTCCATCATATCCAATAATTTACTATAAAAAAAATATGATGAAAAAATGGTAAAAACACACTTTTTCGTAATTTAATCCCCAAAATCTACAACCACCCAAAAAGACCCCGGCTAAATAGGTTCAAAATTTTGTCCCGAGACTAGAAATACCCAATTTTTACATGCGTTTGCTTTTTAACCCCTTCACTGCTGAGACAGTTCACCTATGTGCGCTGCGCTCATTCTGACCATTTTGTGCTAATTATTTTTAGATGACAGCCTAGGTCCTATTTAATTAAACTCCCCCCAGACAAAAAAAACTTTTAAAAAAAAAACTTTTATTTTATTTAATTTTTTTTATTATTATTATTTTTTATTTATTTAAAAAAAAAAAACAAATTTAAAACCAAACCTGGTCATGTTTGGTATCATTGCAAAGGCCATAATAAGGCCTTTCAAATGATGTCAAATATGACCATCTAGCTGCCATGGATCGGGAGATATGGGGATCCTTAGGATCCCCTTAACCATCTAGCTGCCATGTAGAGATAACTGTCCCACTGACATCCTCACACATATGGTGAGGTTGTCAGTGGGTGGGGGGGGACCTGGAGGCTTGGCTGACATCCAAGATGTCAGCCCCCCTCCAGGTTCGAATCGCGTTTTGCCGCCCATTGGCGCCGAAACGTGATCCGGCGGCGAAACAGTTAATGCTATACACCGCTGAAAAGGGGAGACTCTCCCCTTTTCAGCGGTGTAAAATGCATCTCCCTAGCTGCAATGGTTGGGGAGATAGAGGGCTCCGAAGGAGCCCCCCCCCTCCCCTCCTTTGCTTTGCATGGGGACGCCTGCTGATGACGTCACCACGCAGCGTGGCGACGTCATCAGCCTCGCCTGCCCATGTAAATCACATGGGCAGGCTTCCTCCCTGCCAGATCGCCGAGGGATCCAGCGAGGGAGGGGGGATTAGGCGCCGCTGACGTACCCTGTACGTCCGCGGGTCTAAGGGAGACCTGTGGACAGGACGTACAGGGTACGTCAGGGGTCCTTAAGGGGTTAATAGTCTGTGCAGTCTCTGACCCAACCACCTCAACAGGCAGAGAATCCCAAAGCTTTATTGTTCTCACCGTAAAATAACCCTTCCTATGCTTTAGGCTTCGTGCGACTACATCAGACTAGCGACCTTTCCACTTTGAATGGGATTTGTCGGATGAATTCAAACGACGTGGTACAACAAACGTGAAAATAATGCCCTGGTTTCCGGTTGTTCGGTGCGATAGGTAAAACAGGCGAATCCTATAGGGTCAATGTAAAATAGCATTTTTATTAAACCGTTTATTCTTTTAATTTTCAGCAAAAATGTTCTTTCTCTCTGGGTGTGCGTTCTTTTGTACTTTGCTGCCACCTGGTGGCTAAAAACGTCTGGTATGAAATAAAAAGTATTTTTATAGAAAAGGCATCAGTTCCTCAATGCAGGTGTTATCCATTCGACTGCAGCTTTTTCTTTCCTCAAAAAAATAAGAACATAGAACACAATAGTGTGTACTGTACTGGCAATGAGACTATATGTAATATAGCGTGTACACACGCACGTGGACTGGAGCAAGTTGGGGGGGGGGGTTTTGGCTCACTTGCTGCGTGTGGCTCACTTGCTGCGTGTTTCTGGCCCATATACAGTTGTGTTCAAAATTATTCAACCCCCAATGCTGTAAAGGGTTTTAGGGAATTTAGTGTACATTTGTAATTGTATTCAGAATTAAATCCTACAAGGACTTTTTAAAGAACCATATGCAACTAAAATGACATCAATTGGTTTTGTAATACAGTAGTAAATGTTTCTTTTGTGAATTCTTCATTGACACAATTATTCAACCCCTTAAAGACTACCACTCTGAAGAACAGAGGTTCATTCAAGTGTTTTCAATCAGGTATTGAAAACACCTGTGGATGTCACGGAGCAGCAATAAAGCATAATAAGCACCAATTAGGCAGCTTTAAAATGACTGTGATACTCAGCTCCTTCTAGACATTTACTGGTGTGGTTACAAACATGGTGAAGTCAAGAGAATGGTCCAGGAAGACAAGAGAAGAGGTGATTACTCTTCACAGGAAGGGCAATGGCTATAAGAAGATTGCAAAGATGTTAAACATACCAAGAGAGACCATAGGAAGCATCATTCGCAAATTCAAGGCAAAGGGCACTGTTGAAACGCTACCTGGTCGTGGCAGAAAGAAGATGCTGACTTCGACTGCTGTGCGCTACCTGAAGCGTAGAGTGGAGAAAAGTCCCCGTGTGACTGCTGAGGAACTGAGAAAAGATTTGTCAGTTGTGGGTACTGAAGTTTTAGCTCAGACAATACGGCGCACACTGCGTAATGAAGGCCTCCATGCCACAACTCCCAGGCGCACCCCCTTGCTGTCTCCAAAGAATAAGAAGAGTCGACTGCAGTATGCCAAAAGTCATGTGGACAAACCACAGAAGTTTTGGGATAGTGTTCTGTGGACTGATGAAACAAAATTAGAACTGTTTGGGCCCATGGATCAACGCTATGTTTGGAGGAGGAAGAACAAGGCCTATGAAGAAAAGAACACCTTGCCTACTGTGAAGCATGGCGGGGGGTCAATCATGCTTTGGGGCTGTTTTGCTTCTGCAGGTACAGGGAAGCTTCAGCGTGTGCAAGGTACCATGAATTCTCTTCAGTACCAGGAGATATTGGATGACAATGTGATGCAGTCCGTCACAAATCTGAGGCTTGGGAGACGTTGGACCTTTCAACAGGACAATGATCCCAAGCAGTGGCGTCAATAGGGTTGGTGTCACCCGTTGCAGTAACTTATGGTGTCACCCCCCCCCCCCCCGAGTTTTACAGATTTTTTTTTAACTACTCTTACTCCTAAATCAGTACTCCCATATAACACTGAATGCTCATACACACAGCGCACATTACTGTGAGGTTTATTGCTGTGGAGCTCTCTCATATGCTCACACAAATTTTTGCCAACTGCCAGCAAGTACGTTGCCTGTTCGAAGGCAGTGAAAGTACACAGGGATATATATTGCCCCCAGCAGCTCTGGATATATATTGCCCCCAGCAGCTCACCCATGGATATATATTGCCCCAGCTCACATATGGATATATTGCCCCAGTTCAGTTATATATTGCCCTAGTTCACAGTTATATATTGCCCCCAGCAGCTCACCCATGGATATATATTGCCCCAGCTCACATATGGATATATTGCGCCTCAGCTCACACATGGATATATTGCCCCAGACCAGCTCACACATGGATATATTGCCCCAGACCAGCTCACACATGGATATATTGCCCCAGACCAGCTCACACATGGATATATTGCCCCAGCTCTCATGGAAACTGCCCCCAGCACACATGGATATTGCCCCAGCTCCTCTCATGGATATTGCCCCAGCTCCTCATGGATATACTGCCCCAGCTCATGGATATACTGCACCAGCAGCTCATGGATATACTGCCCCAGCTCCTCTCATGGATATACTGCCCCAGCTCCTCTCATGGATATACAGCCCCAGCTCCTCTCATGGATATATTGCCCCAGCTCAAGGATACTGCCCCAGCACATGGAATGCCCCAGCACCTCATGGACATGCCCCAGCACCTCATGGACATGCCCCAGCACCTCATGGATATGCCCCAGCACCTCATGGATTTGCCCCAGCAGCTCATGTATATGCCCCAGCTCCTCATGGATATGCCCCAGCTCCTCATGGATATGCCCCAGCACCTCATGGATATGCCCCAGCACCTCATGGATTTGCCCCAGCAACTCATGTATATGCCCCAGCACCTCATGGATATGCCCCAGCTCCTCATGGATAATGCCCCAGCTCCTCATGGATATGCCCCAGCTCCTCATGGATAATGCCCCAGCACCTCATGGATAATGCCCCAGCACCTCATGGATAATGCCCCAGCTCCTCATGGATAATGCCCCAGCACCTCATGGATAATGCCCCAGCACCTCATGGATATGCCCCAGCTCCTCATGGATAATGCCCCAGCACCTCATGGATATGCCCCAGCAGCTCATGGATATGCCCCAGCACCTCATGGATAATGCCCCAGCACCTCATGGATAATGCCCCAGCACCTCATGGATAATGCCCCAGCACCTCATGGATAATGCCCCAGCACCTCATGGATAATGCCCCAGCAGCTCATGGATAATGCCCCAGCACCTCATGGATTTGCCCCAGCAGCTCATGGATATGCCCCAGCAGCTCATGGATATGCCTCAGCTCCTCATGGATATGCCCCAGCTCCTCATGGATAGCGGCCCCAGCTCCTCATGGATAGCGGCCCCAGCACCTCATGGATAGCGGCCCCAGCTCACCTCCACCGCGTGTTCGCTCCTTCTGAGCGTCCGGAGGCACGCAGCTTGGGCGCTCGCCTGGGGGAGCCACGTGACCAGCCGCGATTGGCTGGTGACGTGTTTCCTCCAGGCGAGCGCCGAAACTGCATGCTTCGGACGCTCGCAGGGAGCGAATACGCGGCGGAGGGTGAGACACCCGCCCTTAGGGTGACGGTGTCACCCTAAAGGCGGGTGTCACCTGGTGCGGGCCGCACCCCCCGCCCCCACATTACGACGCCACTGATCCCAAGCATACCTCCAAGTCCACTAGAGCATGGTTGCAGATTAAAGGCTGGAACATTTTGGAGTGGCCATCGCAGTCACCTGACTTAAATCCGATTGAGAACCTCTGGTGGGACTTAAAGAAAGCAGTTGCATTGCGCAAGCCTAAGAATGTGACTGAACTGGAGGCTTTTGCCCATGACGAATGGGCGAAGATACCCGTAGATGGCTGCAAGACACTTGTGTCAAGCTATGCTTCACGTTTAAAAGCTGTTATAACTGTAAAAGGATGTTGTACTAAGTACTAAGATTGAATGTCACTTGGGGGTTGAATAAAACTGATAATGATGTGAGCACAGAAAAGACATTTGTGGTTATTTCATTATAAATGTTATGTTATATTTGTCTGACCTACACGTGCCTCTTTGATTTCATTGTAAGCAAGATGACTGAATGATCAAAATCAATGTCAAACTGCCCAAAACACTCAATTTCAGTGGGGGTTGAATAATTTTGAACACAACTGTACGTGGCCAGAATTCCTTCTTTATCCTCCTCTTTCCTGATGTTGTGTGTGGTTATGACAGTTCTATGCACATTCTATGATGCACGTTATGACAGTTCTGTGCTCATTCTATGATGCGCGGTGTGACAGTTCTATGCGCATTCTATGATGCGCGGTGTGACAGTTCTATGCGCATTCTATGATGCGCGGTGTGACAGTTCTATGCGCATTCTATGATGCGTGTGTGACAGTTGTATGCGCATTCTATGATGCGCGCTGTGACAGTTCTATGCGCATTCTATGATGCGCGCTGTGACAGTTCTATGCGCATTCTATGATGCGCGCTGTGACAGTTCTATAATGCGCGCTGTGACAGTTCTATGATGCGCATTATGACAGTTCTATGCTCATTCTATGATGCGCATTATGACAGTTCTATGCACATTCTATGATGCGCGGTGTGATAGTTCTATGCGCATTCTATGATGCGTGTTGTGACAGTTCTATGATACGCATTATGACAGTTCTATGCTCATTCTATGATGCGCGTTGTGACAGTTCTATGATGCGCATTATGACAGTTCTATGCTCATTCTATGATGCACATTATGACAGTTCTATGCTCATTCTATGATGCACATTATGACAGTTCTATGCGCATTCTATGATGCTCGTTATGACAGTTCTATGATATGACATGGCCCGATGTATAGAACCAGTATGATGTTAAACACCCTGTATAAAGAGACCTGTAAGATCACTAGATCGTTGCGCTCAGTGATTTGAGCCTTGCAACAACACTGGAATCATAGAAGCCGTATACCAGTTGTACAATACATTGTTACCAAATGCAACATGTCAGACTATGATACATTTACTGGAGGGAAAGACCCGAATCCACACATACACACACATAGCAATTATTATTATTATTATTATTATTATTCTTTATTTATAAAGTGCCAGCATATTCTGCAGCGCTGTACAATAAGCACAGTATAGACAGGGTTACAATACATTGAACAACATTTGACAAACAGTACAGGAGGAGATGAGGGCCCTATTCCCGTAGGAACTCACAATCTAGGAGGGTTGGGGTTGGAAACAGGAGGAGAGGACTGTAAGGTGAGGAAACAGGAGGAGAGGACTGTAAGGTGCACATAGCAATCTACACACACACACGCAGCAATAATCTACACACACACGCAGAAACAAACTACACACACACGTAGCAAACCACACACACACAGCAATCCACGTCATATCCCTAAGATCTGAAGAATAAAGGCTGGAGTCTTCCTGATAAAGAGGCTCGTTTATTATGAAAAAATAATGCAAGATTGTAATATCTTTATACAATATACATGTAATAAAGCTACGGACTGAAATAATTTAACAAGATAAACACGTATATACAGGGGTTATATGGGACTGGCCATAAGGCTCTGTATTAGACATATCTGAAGGTAAAATGTAAGAATGTGTCACGTGAATAAGCAGCAGGCTCCAATTTCTGGACGGCCGTGGCCTTGCAGCTCAGCGGAAGTTATAATTATTATTATCATCCTCATTTATATAGCACCAACAGTGTCTGCAGCGCTGTACAATAACCAAAGGGTACAGAACACAAACAAACATAGGACAGAGACAAGAGGTAGAGGGTCCCGCTCATAGGAGCTTACAGTCTAGAGGGGAAGTTGATTTTGTTCATGCAATTATGGATTAATTCTGGGTCCACCGTCCAAAATTACGATGGGCTCCACCACTGCGCTACAGAAAAGAATCTCTTCTGATGGAGGAGCATTATTAAAAAAAAAAATTAACATACAGGATGAGTTTCTCTTCCCTTATCCAGAAACCTCTAAAAACATGTTGTGAGGAGCTGACATGACACCACGAGTGGAACATTCCACTCCTGACCTCGTGTGATCGGGGACAAAATTATCAATTAATTAATTAATTAATTTATTTATTTATTTATAAAGTGTTTTACCAGGAAGGATACATTGAGATTTCTCTGGTTTCAGTATGTCCTGGGTTCAAGAAACATTGAATTGTTACAGAAATACAAAGTAATAAAATGCAAGATATTAAAAAACAAAACACAAATATACAGATTAATTGAAAATAAATATATTCGCTATGTTACATGTTTACAGGTGCATTCTGTATATAGTCACTGTGTTACATGTTTACAGGTGCATTCTGTATATAGTCACTGTGTTACATGTTTACAGGTGCATTCTGTATATAGTCACTGTTACATGTTTACAGGTGCATTCTGTATATAGTCACTATGTTACATGTTTACAGGTGCATTCTGTATATAGTCACTATGTTACATGTTTACAGGTGCATTCTGTATATAGTCACTGTGTTACATGTTTACAGGTGCATTCTGTATATAGTCACTATGTTACATGTTTACAGGCGCATTCTGTATATAGTCACTGTTACATGTTTACAGGTGCATTCTGTATATAGTCACTGTGTTACATGTTTACAGGTGCATTCTGTATATAGTCACTGTTACATGTTTACAGGTGCATTCTGTATATAGTCACTGTGTTACATGTTTACAGGTGCATTCTGTATATAGTCACTATGTTACATGTTTACAGGTGCATTCTGTATATAGTCACTATGTTACATGTTTACAGGTGCATTCTGTATATAGTCACTATGTTACATGTTTACAGGTGCATTCTGTATATAGTCACTGTTACATGTTTACAGGTGCATTCTGTATATAGTCACTGTGTTACATGTTTACAGGTGCATTCTGTATATAGTCACTATGTTACATGTTTACAGGTGCATTCTGTATCGAGGCCTGTTATAAAACGCCCTTCAGGCTGTGTATGAAACATAAATGAACTTTGTGTTTAGGCTTCGGTACCATCCCCAAGATATCTCCTTATCATATGCAACTTTTCCAAGATTACCAAAAAAATCCCAAATCCAGAACACCCTCCGGTCCAGAGCATTTTTGAATGAGGTACGCGCAACCTGTATGTGACTCTTTAGGAACATTTGTTAATGCTGGAGACCAAACGAAAATCGATACTAGTCGCAATTGACCATATGTGACCCTTTAAGTCCTAGGAATAAGAAACGTGTTTGTTTCCACTAGCTGTGGAAATCTCTGCCTGTTGAGGTGGTTGGGTTGACATTATTCTCTGCCTGTTGAGGTGGTTGGGTCAGAGACAGTACAGAGTTTTAAACAGCGACTGGATGACTTCCTGCAGAGACAGAAATATTAAGGGTTATAATGTTTAATATGTGGGTAAAAGCTTCTTGATCCAAGGAGAAATCTGACGCCATCTGGGGTCTAGAGGGAATTTTTCCCAGTGTGTTGCATATTGGTGAGCGCTTCAGACTGGGGTTTTTTGCTTCTTTTGGATCAACAGCAGTAGGTGATGTGTGAGTTGCTGAACTCGATGGACGCACTGCTTTTGACAGCCTGCGTAATTTGTTTGATCGATCATTGCACCATGGGTATCGAAGGCCAAACACAAGATAAATATAACAAACTATTTACATGTAAGTGCTACTTGAACGGTCCGTCCTCAGAAGGGTTGGCACATCCAGAAAGGTTCACCGAGGCTTACAGCTCTTCCACTTTGTTCCTCTGCTCCAAGGACCGGAATTGCGAAGCCCAGGGCTTTGACCATTGTCCTGTGGATTGTGACTTGTGGATCAAAAACTGGGCATGCCATCTGCGGTGCAGGAACATTTCTCCACTATCATGTTAGGGAACTCCGCCACCTCAATTTCTGCATAATCCCCCTTCTTGACCAAGTACATGACCGGTAAAGGAGCACTTTCGACAACAGAACATGTCCTCTGTCCATAGGGATTTTGGAGGAAAGGGAGTTTGGGTTGACGGCAGCCTCCGGTACATCGGAAAGCGTTGTAACCCGCCGGCTCGATGATCCAGTACTGTGTCCACGTCATCTGCCGGAAATTGATGAAGTACTCCTCTCGACAGCATCGGTTTTCTTTGTTTTCACCTAGTTTTGAGCAGTCCCCGTGGACACTATAAGAGAAGATCAGGAGTTGGTTTAGATCAGCGGTAAGATGTTGCACATCCAAGCATACATCCTACATCTTACAATGGGATTGTTGGAAGGTCACTGCCACTGCTCTGACGCAGCTGGAGTTTATGGTAGCATCAGAAGCAGGAGAGAAACCAAACCTTACGCATCTCCATAACCCGAATGACTTACAGAGGACTATTCATAAATCTGCCACCGAACGGTGAGTTTCAACCATATCTGTAATTTCAGGGCAACTCGTATATAAACTGTATTTTCACCAAATACAGGCAAATTGAAAGCGAAATATGGTGCATTTTGCCACAATTTGGTGCGACTCGGCGGCATTCAGCGGCGCTGAAATTATCCCTTAGAGAAGTAATGGTTTGTCTATTCGCAGAATCCCCAAAACGCACCGAAATTGCAGCAAAATGACACGATTCTGTGATTTCATTTCGAGCAGGTTTAAACGGGCGAATCCAATAGCTTTTAATGTAATATCTTTTTTAATTGTTTTTTTTAAGGCCATTTATTATTATTTTTTATAACATTTATTTAAAAAAAAAAAGTTTTGGCTTTTTAAATTTATTTTAAAGGACCTTTTTTTATTTATTTATTTTTTAGACACATTTTTATTGATTTTTTTTAACTTCCTATTTTTTTCAGTTTGGAGGGATTCGCCGAGGCCAATTTGGTGCTTTTCGCCAAAGTCTGATAACTGCTTCAGTGACTCTGTTTTTGGCGCAATACGGTGACCATTCGGTGATGATGCGCCCTATTTTCGCCAAAATGGAATCGCTGAATTGAATTAAAAGGACTGAAATTGAACTCAATAGCGAATAACCTTTTTAATATTTTGGGTCTCAGTTAAAAATGTAGCAAATTGTACGGTTTCATCACAAACATTGTGTAAAATGGTCTCGTGGAGGCTTCAAGAGAGTCGTCTATAGGAAATGCTCGAATGAGGGGAACTTGATGATGAAGAAGTGGGAGACCTCAACAATTTAACTTTTATGGCCGATTAAGGTCCAGTGAGGAACATTGGAGGTACTGGAGGTCAACCTTGGCCGCTGTTTCTTCAGGTTACTTTTGAAGCACCTGAATTTGGGTTGCTAAGACGTAAATTACTCCAAGGAGCATGTAGACCCAAATCGGTGGCATTGCAGCCCCCACCACGTTACTCTGGGTGACCTTGCGTGCCTTATGGGCTCCATAGAGTACTGTTGATACAGTCAGTGATCACATTGAACATTACCCTGTTTTAAATAAGATATGGTTCCTGAAGGTGTAAGAGGAGGTTAGGTCAGACTGGGAGATGGGACCTAAGATGCACATTGTGGTAGACCTACGCAACCTATATCACTCGGTACAAAATTTGATGATGAAGAAGTGGAAGACCTCAACAATTTAACTTTTATGGCCGATTAACCCTTTCGCTGCTGAGGCTTTTCCCGCCTCTGTGCTGAGGTCATTTTTACCGGTTTTGCTCATCATGTTTAAACGTGTTTTGAAGGCTTATTTTAGTATATGACCCAGACATATTATATATCGTTCTTTCCGTCAGACTCAGTAGATTCATAATATGTCATTATTATATGTATACGTTATGTCATGTCTGTATATTATAACAAAAAATGCAATAAAATATGTATTTTCAATAATTTACAACGTGTAAAGTGTTTTTTTTTCACATTTTAACATGCGAGCAATTGCGGTTATATTTAGTATGGGGTGCGCTTGTTAAAAAAATTAGAGATGGGGTCTCGTTATATTTTTTTTGGGGGAAAATTACGCGATTTTTAACAAACGCACCGCATACAAAAATCGTTAGTGCAGCATCATTGTTCACATTATAATTGCAATGGGAACAATATTGCTACACTAACAAACCAAAAAAAAGAAAAAAAAATTTTTTTTTTTTTTTTATAATTTATTTTAAAATATATTTTTATTTTAAATTTTTATTTTTATTTTTTTTTAAAAACTTTTTTCACATTCAAGTTTGGTATTGTTGGAACGGTCATGCTCTGGCCGATCCAACCATACCAAACATTAACCCCTAACTGCCACGGATCGGGAGATAGGGAGTTCATTGGAACTCCCTATCTCCACAGTTGGTGCCAGTTAGGGGTTAACTCTAGGACTGGCGTCATCGTGCTACGCACGATGACGCCAGTCCTCAGGGGGAGTTCCCGGAGGCTTGGCCGACATCCAAGATGTCGGCCAGCTCCGGGAAAGGATCGCGAACCGGCGCTTTTCAGCGCCGATTCGCGATCCAGCTCCCCAGGGGTTAATGCCAGGTACCATTTGGAAGGGCAGGCTGTGCCCTTCCAAATGATGCCTGGGTTAACCCCCGCAGAGCCGCCGATCGGGAGGGAGAGAGGTCCGAAGGACCTCCCCCTCCCTTTCAGGCGCCTCCTCCGCACATGCGGGGGGGGGGGGCGCCTGAATTAGGTGTCATCGCGCTGCCGCGATGACACCTAATTCTGGCGGCTGCGGTCCCGGATGCGCGGCTGACATCGAGGATGTCAGCCCGCACCTGGGGGGCAGCGATCGGCCGGAATCCGGCCGAACGCTGACCCCAATGGGAGGACGCGCTCAGCGCGTCCTCCGCACAGCAGCGGGAATGCGGAGGACGCGCTGAGCGCGTCCTCCGCATTGAAAGGGTTAAGGTCCAGTGTGGAACATTGGAGGTACTGGAGGTCAACCTTGGCTGCTATTTCTTCAGATTACTTTTGAAGCACCTGAATAAGTGTTGCTAAGGTGTAAATTACTCCAAGGAGCATGTAGACCCAAATCGGTGGCATTTCAGCCCCCACCAGGGGCATTTCAGCCCAGAGGTTACTCTGGGTATCTTTCTTGCGTGCCTTATGGGCTCCATTGAGTAATATTGATACAGTCAGTGATTACATTGAACATTACCCTGTATTAAATATGATATGGATCCTGAAGGTGTAAGAGGAGGTTAGGTCAGACAGGGAGATGGGACCTAAGATGATCATTGTGGTAGACCTACACAAGCTATATCACTCGGTACAAAAGGCTGGGCATGGACCTCCAGCTAATAAACCCTTCCTGAGTGACAGAGCTATTAACCAATGAGGGGAGGAGTAAGACTGAACGACATCACGTACCTATTGTCATCCTGATCGAGGGTATAGATCGCCAGCTCGGGCATCTCCTTGGCTTCTCCTGAAGGAGCCTGAGATGTGAAGTGCACCCGCCTGGCCATTTCGGAGGCGTAACTGCCGGGTCTCTCGCCGTCCACCTGGATCTCCAGGAACATAGTCGTCGTTTTCTTGCTTTCCATCCAGTAATGGACTGCCGAGGTGACATCAAAGCTCTTCCAGCCAGACTCCATGATCGGCACCAGCCTGCACGAATAATGCAGCAGGTCAGGATTGAGTAACTTTTACGTCACTGACGTAACACCATAGACTGAGGATTTTAGGATCGCACATGTGGGTGTAATCTAGCAAATCCGTGTCGCAATGGACAATGGTATGACTTCATATTCCCATCCCAGCCCCATCACACCCCACCGCCCCTCACTTTGTCGGATACCTGCAATTCCTTGCCGTACAATTAAATTTGTATTCAGGTAATGTCATTATAGGCCGATTAAAGAATGACAGGTTGTCTTGGCAACCATTTATCAAGTGTAATAAAAGAGAGCTGCACAGCCGAGACCTGTGTGTACCCACCTCGAGTCTACCAGTTGAGTCCTGTTGGTGCCATCGTTCAGCAGCTCCACGTAGAAGACCGTGACCCTGGCGTTGTTGATGGGCCGGTGGTGCCTCCTCTCGGGCAGGTTCTTGAGGTTGGGAGGCATCTTGAAGAGCTTCAGCTCCGCCATGGTCACCTCGCTGTTGTTGGGGATCCTGGATTCCATGTCAAACGCCAGGGTCTGCTTTATGGGGCCGGAGTACAACACCTCTCCGGAAATTGCTGCAAAACGAGGTTAGATGGCCATGAGAAAATAAGAAGCCAATGCTACGTGCTCCGACACCTCACCATTAGTGTGGGGTCTTATTACAGCCTAACAAAAAAGAAACCAGTGAAGCGCCCTCAGGAATAATGGATAATCATATACGCTACACGTCGTATATGGAGGTTCCTCTAAAAACCTGAGACTATACAGAACAAGCAATCAACGGAGCGCCAGTTGCAACTGGTATATATGATTAAACACTATACATGTCCATCTGTGTTTCTTCTGAGTTCTCCCAGAATCCACTCTTTACAGTGTGTAAACGTCTGTACAAAAAAGAGGGAAAAAAACACAAATAGCGCAATATGTAATTGCAATCTACATATTGCCCTATTTGTGGGTTTTGTTTTGTTTTCTCCTTTTGTAGAGACGTTTACACACTGTAAAGAGTGGATTCTGGGAGAACTCAGAAGAAACACAGATGGACATGTATAGTGTTTAATCATATATACCAGTTGCAACTGGTGCTCCGTTGATTGCTTGTTCTCTTATTACAGCCTCCCTTGGGGTTCGGAGTTGGCTCGGCTCAAGGCGCCCTCATTAGGAGTTGGTTAAAGGTTAATATTAGGGATGGAGATAATCATTTCTTCAGAGTAGAGCTGCACTCAGTTTTATGCCATGGAGTAACGGGGAAAAGGGCCTACCGCAGGTCAGTTCAACTGAACTACAGCTCCCATGATTCCCTGTCCATCTATTGCATTTAAATAATTCTGGGAATAGTAGACAATAAAGATCTGGGGGGGCCAGAGGTTTAGCGTCCTGCTCTCGATAAGTGGTCAGAAACCTTGGCCCACGGACGTTTTGGAACTACATGTCGATTGATGCTCAGTCACTCATCTGCTTGGTTGGGGCTCATGGGAAATGTAGTTCAAAAACAGGCGGAGGGCCAAGGTTGCCGAATTCTGGGAATTGTAGGCATCAATATCTAGAGAGTCAGAGTTGGTGATTCCTGACCACTGCACGTTTACCGTCCTTTAAAAATAAATATATGTACTTATAAAATAAAACGTATGTATTGTGCTTTTCAAAATTATTATGTATTTTTATCCTGTATGTAGTGTGTATTATTATATATTTTTTTTACATATTCAATAGTGTGTATTATTCTAGCATTTATACTTGTGCAAATAAAATGGAATATTTAGCTCCAATAGAGTCTATTCACAAAGCACCAAAGTTAGGCGCAATTTCGGTGCTTTGTGTTTCGCCGCATTTCGTCTATTCTATTTGACTGAAAATACAGTGAATTCACCATTTAGCGAATGGTCACCGTATTATCCCGAAATTGGAGTCGCTGAAGCAGTTATCAGATGTCGGCGAATACCGTCGAACTGCAATAATTCTTTTAATTATTTTTTTTAAAAAAAGGAAGATTTCTACTCTACTAATAGGAGGATAAATTAAAAATTGCGTCCAAATAATAAAAAAGCCTGTTACAAATAAATAAAATCTTTAAACAATAAGAGAATGTGGTCTAAAATATACAAAAAGGTGTTTTAAAAAATAAAAAGGGGTTTGCAAAAAATTAAGAGAATAAACGGTCTTTAAAAAAGATATTACATTTTCACATTTATAATTTCCTATGAATAACAATAAAAAGGTCTGTTACAGAATTTAGAAAAAAATCTGAATCAAAAATTTTGCCTAAAAATTTCTAATAATTAATTTATTCTTTTCATTTGCAGCAAAAAGTCTAACAGTTGAACAAAATTTTATAAAAAAACGGGGGATTTTTTTTTTTTTTACATTGAAACCTATGGGATTCGCCTGTTTAAACCTGTCGAGTGAAAAATGCTGTAAATCAGGACATTTCGCCGCAATTTCGGTGCAAATCTGTAATAATTTCTGTAAATCTAAGACACAATAGTCTTTTATGGGCCAATTTTGGTGCCGCCAAATTCCGGCGAATTGCACTGTCAATTCGCTGTCAATTCTCCTGTATTTGGCGCATTGACAGCTTAGTGAAAAGTCAAATTGCCCCGAACCGTGAAATTCACCGTCCGGTGCAATTCGGAGGTAAGTGAATAACCTCTAATGTATCAATGTATGGATATATGGATTCTATACGGGTTGTATAGTTATATCAGGTGTTACCGTGCATGCCAGGGTGCCCGCTCTTACCTGTGTTGGCTTGGATGCCCCTGAGGATGCCCATCAGACTGGGCACGGATCTCCTCTGCCTCTCCCGGTGCCTGTGCAGCATCGAGATGTACTTGTCCTGGATTTTCTTGGGGATCAGCATGTTTTCCACATCTCTCTTGTGCAGCCGGGGGACCTCGGGCAGGTTGAGCCTCGCCAGCAGAGCATCCTTGATGCGATCAGGTGTAAATCCACTGGTGGGTACCAGAAAGACGGCGGCCAGGAGCCAGCACAGGCTGGTAGAGATCATGCCACTCAGCATCTTGTGTATGGCAGCACCGCTGGTAGATCACTGCAGAGTATAACCCTGGGCTCAACTCTACCCCTCCTTATATAGCAGATCCGTTACCGGCCCCTGCTGGGAGAGCTAACTATGCCGCTGCCATAAAACAAGGCAAATACGCATCGTCACATGTCGAAATAATAAAAAAGGTCCTTTAAAAAATGTTTTTTTTTTATTGAAGAAATTTGAGTCAATTTTTAAAGGACCTTTTTTATTATTTCGACATGTTTTTACTACAGTTTTATTGATATCAACCTCCTATTAGGAGACTTTTTTTTTTTTTTGCTTTTCTGGTGGGTGTAATTCACCGACGCTGGTGTTTTTGTTTAACTAAAATTTTTTAATAAAAAAAACAAACAAAAACACCGGCATCGGTGAATTACACCCACCAGAAAAAAAAAAAAGTCTCCTAATAGGAGGTTAAAAAATCAATAAAACTGTAGTAAAAACATGTCGAAATAATAAAAAAGGTCCTTTAAAAATTGACTAAAATTTTTTCAATAAAAAAACAAACAGAAACCCCAGTAGGTGCAATTTTGGGGCAATTTGTCTATTCACAAAACTGTCAGTTTGCCAAATACAGGCGAAATGACAATGTAATCCGGTGCAATTCGGCAGCACCGAAATTGTCCCATTAAAAGACTATCTACTATACACAGAACACTGAATTGCACCAAAATTGGGGCAAAATACCCTGATTTCACGGTTTCGATTCGACCGGTTTAAGGCAAACGCATTTTTCACGTCTACCGTCAAAAAGTGCGTTGATGCGTCCGAACGCATTTTTCACGGAAGACGCGATAGCGGTCACACGATGCGCAATGTCGGACGTTTTTTTGACGGAGCTATAAAAAACAAATGGACGTTATGTTGGTCGGACATGAGCAGCGTCTGACGTCTCCTAATCACGCACACACGCCGCTATGCCGACGCAGCGCACTCTGTGAGTCAGTACTAGCGGTTCCACGTTCTCGAAAAGATGCGTTCGCTTGCCGCTTGCGTTGCGCGGTCGAACTTTCGTGCGGCCGTACTTTGTATATTGGCCGTCATTGGACGTAATTTGCTGCTACTGCGGCCGTGATAAAATGCGGCTCAACACACGTTCGCACTGCGCGTTCGTCTGACCCCAGCCTAAACAGGCGAATCCCATAGGTTTCAACGTAAAAAAAAATTATAAATTTTATAATTAATTTTTTTTAAAGACTATTAAGGCTGGGGTCAGACGAACGCAGTGTGAACGTGCATTGACCCGCATTTTATTACGGTCGTAGTAGCAGCAAATTACATCCAATCACGGGCAATATACGAAGTACGGACGCACGAAAGTCCGGCCGCACAACGCAAGCGGGAAACGTATGCATTTTTATTGAGAACGTGGAACCGCTAGTACTGACGCACAGAGTGCGCTGCGTCGGCATAGCGGCGCGTGTGCGTGATTAGGAGACGTCAGACGCTGCACATGTTCGGCCAACATCATGTCCATTTGTTTTTTATAGCTCCGTCAAAACATACGGCCGAAATTGCGCATCATGTGACCGCTATCGCGTCTTCCGTGAAAAAATGCGTTCGGACGCATCAACGCACTTTTTGACGGTAGACGTGAAAAATGCGTTCGTCTGACCCAAGCCTTATTCTTTTTACAAAAAGTTTTATTTTTAATTTTTAAAATAGCTTTTTTGTATTTTTTAAGATATTTTTTACATTTTTAAGACATTTCTTGAACAGACATTTGTATTATTTTTTTCTTCCTTTCTTATTATCAAGACACGTCTTTAATACTTTTTATTCATTTAAGCGCCTATTAGGAGTTTCCTTTTTTTTCTCTTTTCAGTTCGGTGGAATTCGCCGAGGCAATTTAGGAGCAAGTCGGAGGTTATCTGCACGATTCGGCGGATTTATCAGATGTCCGATAACGGCTTCAGCGACTCCATTTCCGAAAAAATATGGTGAATATTCGCTAAGTAGTGAATTCGCCGTATTTTCGTCAAAATGAAATCGCCGAAGTGCGTCCAAATGCAAAGCACTCGATTTCGGTGCTTTGCGAATAGACTCTTAAGTGAATTAGGCTTTAGCTGTGGAGCTGATCCCAGGAGCTTACAATCTAGACATTGTTACTTGGTGTGGATTCGGCTGTTGCTAAGGAAATAACTGTGAAATGTCCGGGTGGATGGAGATCAGCGTCTCAGACAGCAGGTGTCTCATCAGCACCGGGCTATCCAGACAGTCGCGCGTCCTTCAATCCACAGGCGATATTTGCCTTTGGCTCAGGTCGCCCTCCTTGGGATGTTGCGTTTGGGACGGAGGCTTTAAATGACTGGTCTGATGAGCGACGCCGGGGGGGGTGTCGGGGGGGGTCACCTTGATTCTCACAGTCTCTTACCTAGACTGTGGATTGAGAACCAGGCGTATGAGATCCTCAAACATCTCACGCAACTAATGAGCAAACAGCAGGATGTGGATTGGGCGCGCTTCACGGGGAGCTCTGCAAACGGACACATTTTCAGCCTCTTGTCATGCAAACGTGGTCCAGGAATTCGGGGAAGGCTCCTCACTTTGTGGATTGGATGTTGGACCTGGCGTGTTGCATGCAGGTCATGCAACAGAAGGTCAAACAGACCGAAGGACGCGCAACATGGCGGCCAACGCAATGACGCCACCCAGTCTCTGAGTTACACTGTAGCATTATCTTCGGGGTCTCTTAATCTTATTATTTTTTTATTTACAGGCAGAATTCAAGAATTTGTGGTCTTTTAACTCAATATTTATTCTGGGAAACTGTAGACCACGTACACATTTAAGATCTTACATATTACGTCCCTGATTGTGTTTTTTTTTTTTTTTCGGTATTCAAAATTTTTATTGAGGTTTCTTTTTTATTTTTATTTTATTATTTATTTTTCTTATATCCTTTTTTTTTTTTTTCATTTAGTTATTCGTTTCCCATACTTTTATTACACATTAAAATAAAAAGTTAGAGGTCTCAGTTTACAAAGCGGTGCTTTGCTTTTCGGCGATTCCATTTCGCAAAAAATGAGGTGAATACACGATTTAGCGAATGTTTGCCGTATTTTGCCGAAAACTGAGCCGCCCAAGCAGTTTTCTGATGTCGGCGAAAAGTGCCGAATTGCGCTGAAATTGTCTCGGGGGGAATAATGTCTGAACGGAGAGAGAAAAAAAAGAGAATAATTTAATAATAGGAGCTTAAGTCAATATAAAAAGTATTAACAACGTGTCGAAATAATAGGAAAAGTCCTTTAAAAAAAAATAATAAAAATGTAAAAAAATAAAAATAGGTTTTAAAAATTAGAAAAAAAATCTTTGGAAAATACAAAAAAATTCAAAGAGTTGTTTTAAAAGTTAAAAAATAAAGTTTTTTTGTAAAAAAATGAAGAGATTAAAAAAAAAAAAAGAGATCATAGTTATTCCATTTATTGCTTTGAATCCTATGGGATTCACCTGTCGAATTGAAACACTGAAAATCAGGGCATTTCGATGCAATTCAGAATTCTGTGAATAGAAGACACATGGTTCTCTATGGGACAATTTCGCTGCCGCTGAAGACTGTTGAACTGCGGCGAATTGTACCGTATTTGCTGACAATTCGCCTGTATTTGGTGAATTGACAGCTTTGTGAATACATGAATTGCCCCGGAATGGAAGCTATGGTGAAATTCACCGTTCAGTGCAATTTCGGGGCCAATTTGAAGGTTAGCGAACAACTCCTTAAAAGCACTTTTATATCATATAAGACGAACCCAGTGCGGTCTGCTACTTTGTCTTTTAATGCTTTATTATTCTTTTGTATTTCTCTCCCGAAACAAAAAAACCTCCTAAACCGTTTTCTGTTCGTTGGCAGCACTGATTCACCTGTTATATTTTTGTGATTTTTTTTTTTTTACCCCTTGATTATTTCACGTTTTCATTTTTTTTTTAAATACTTAATTTGTTAAAAAAAGTAATCCTTAACCTCTTCCATCCAAAATTTTTCATTTGGACCCTTAGTACCCCTGTTGGTTGGCGGCTAATTTGGACGTTCCTTTATTTTATTATTTCATACTTTAGAGTGTGTTCATTTTAACAGCCTTATTATACTGTGTCCTAATTTATCTGTTAAATATATCATGTATTGCATTAATTATAGTTCTGTAATGTATATTATTTAACATATAAAACTAAGGAAATTTATTTTAAAATGATTTATATATTTGTCATATGTATAAATATAAATTATTTTAGTATGATTTCTAATTTATCATCGGTATAAATTAATATAATTTGTAGATTTATCATGGCTATAAATTAATATAATTTACTTTTAGTATGATTTCTAATTTATCATCGGTATAAATTAATATAATTTGTAGATTTATCATGGCTATAAATTAATATAATTTACTTTTAGTATGATTTCTAATTTATCATCGGTATAAATTAATATAATTTTAGTATAATTTGTAGATTTATCATGGCTATAAATTAATATAATTTACTTTTAGTATGATTTCTAATTTATCATCGGTATAAATTAATATAATTTGTAGATTTATCATGGCTATAAATTAATATAATTTAACTTTTAGTATGATTTCTAATTTATCATCGGTATAAATTAATATAATTTGTAGATTTATCATGGCTATAAATTAATATAATTTACTTTTAGTATGATTTCTAATTTATCATCGGTATAAATTAATATAATTTGTAGATTTATCATGGCTATAAATTAATATAATTTACTTTTAGTATGATTTCTAATTTATCATCGGTATAAATTAATATAATTTGTAGATTTATCATGGCTATAAATTAATATAATTTACTTTTAGTATGATTTCTAATTTATCATCGGTATAAATTAATATAATTTTAGTATAATTTGTAGATTTATCATGGCTATAAATTAATATAATTTACTTTTAGTATGATTTATAATTTATCATTGGTATAAATTAATATAATTTGTAGATTTATCATGGCTATAAATTAATATAATTTACTTTTAGTATGATTTATAATTTATCATCGGTATAAATTAATATAATTTTAGTATAATTTGTAGATTTATCATGGCTATAAATTAATATAATTTACTTTTAGTATGATTTATAATTTATCATTGGTATAAATTAATATAATTTGTAGATTTATCATGGCTATAAATTAATATAATTTACTTTTAGTATGATTTATAATTTATCATCGATATAAATTAATATAATTTGTAGATTTATCATGGCTATAAATTAATATAATTTACTTTTAGTATGATTTATAATTTATCATCGGTATAAATTAATATAATTTTAGTATAATTTGTAGATTTATCATGGCTATAAATTAATATAATTTACTTTTAGTATGATTTATAATTTATCATTGGTATAAATTAATATAATTTGTAGATTTATCATGGCTATAAATTAATATAATTTACTTTTAGTATGATTTCTAATTTATCATCGGTATAAATTAATATAATTTATTTTAGTATGAATTATAGATTTATCATCAGTATAAATTATAATTTTTGTATAATTTATAGATTTATCAATGCTAGTATAAATTAATATAATTTACTTTTAGTATGATTTATAATTTATCATTGGTATAAATTAATATAATTTGTAGATTTATCATGGCTATAAATTAATATAATTTACTTTTAGTATGATTTCTAATTTATCATCGGTATAAATTAATATAATTTAACTTTTAGTATGATTTCTAATTTATCATCGGTATAAATTAATATAATTTTAGTATAATTTGTAGATTTATCATGGCTATAAATTAAGATAATTTACTTTTAGTATGATTTCTAATTTATATTAATTTATACCGATGGTAATTTATTTTAGTAGGAGTTATATATTTAGCATTGGTATAAATTAAGATATGACTTCTAGATTTCCTTATTCTTGATTTATTTTTCTTTGTTTTACAAAATAATAATAAAAAAAATAATTAATACAAACAAAGTGAAGGTCGGTAAAAATTCAGTAAATTCTAAGAAAGATATTTAGTAATGGATAATGGCACATTATGTCACAGTGATGGGAGTTTCAGGCAATCAGGCAGCAGCGAGCTTCGATCCATCGTTCTGCGCAGGCGTTATGCAACATGCGGATGTAAATTGCGCAGGTATGTAGTGTTGCACAATCTGCGGTTCCTATGCTACACGAGTTGTATAGGAGCGCAAATAACGTGATAAAGCTTCAGGGATTACTGGGTTTGCGAGTCCCTGAGCTGCAGAAGAGGAGCCGAGTGCAGCGCGGGACAAAAGGGGAGTAAACGCACCAAAAACAACATAAATTGAGCAGAGGCGGTCAGCAGGATCTGCCCATTTAAAGGCAAAAAAGTGAACTCTATTTTCAATAGAATATCTCTTTAAAAGATGCTATTCTGTTTGCAATGTGACCAATCACGCGGCCTATGTCACTCACCTGTTTGAGCATGCACGCAACGCGTTTCACTCGTTATGACCAGCTTTCTCATGCAGGTTCTTGTATCACAACGTGGCCATTCCCGCGACAATATCGAACTGATCTGCAGCACATAAATCTGGATTTTGCAGGTTTTTTTAGTTATATGTCCCATCCTGCGTCACTCTGCCACAGTTGCTGTATACCCATTCTAGGAGTAATTCACAAAGCACTTCGGTGCTTTCATTTCGCTGAAACTATGATGAATTCCCTATTCACCATAGGGTCACCGCAGCGGCGCACCGAAAATGGAGTCGCAGAAGCCCCACGAACAAGTTGAAGAACTTCGCTGAAGTGGCATCAGCGAAATCCACCCAACTGCAAAAAAGCAAAACTAAACGCTCTTATTCTCCTAATAGGTGTTTAAACCAGTAAAAAATGCATTAAAATGTGTCTGAATAATAAATAAAGGTAGTTTACAAAAAATAATAAAAAGGTCTGTTACAGAATAAAAAAAAAAAAGCGTTATAAATTTCGTCCAAAAAAATTACAAAAAGGTATTCTCAGAAATAAAGACATTTTGCTGAAAATGAAAAGAATGTTTTGTGTTTTTTTTAAAATAAAACCGATATTTTTATACATTGACTCCTATGGGATTCTGTTTAAACCTGTCGAACTGAAGCGCCGAAAATCTGGGCATTTCACTGACATTTCGGTGCAGTTTGGTGTTTTGTGACTAGATTAACCATTACTTCTCTATGGGACAATTTCGCTGCTGTAGAAGATCGGGAATTGTGTCGAACTGCACCGTATTTCACCAGTATTTGGTGAATTCACAACGCTCTGAATAAGATGAACTGCCATGAATTGCACCGTACGGGGAAATTTGTTGGCAAGTTTGGTGCTTCATGAAATCACCTTTTATTATAAATTGTTCTCCCATGTCACTTAAATCTGATTATTAGTTATAAGGAAGTTACAAAGTATCAGAGCAGGCGCAGAGACTCTGATTAACCAGGGGGGGGGCAGAGAGGTTGGACAAAACTGCAGCTTCAGCTTTCATTGAAAGAGGATATATATATATATAAATATGTTACGGGTAAAGCCTGAAGTGCGGTGAATCCTAGGATTACCCGGGTAATCCTGACATTACCCAAAACCGCCGGGTAAAGCTGCAAAAATTTTTAAAATTTCAGACTTTACCAGGGTAATTTTAGGATTAACCAACTGTCCTTGGGTAATGGTCTGGAAGAGCTGAAAAATTCACACTTTACCCGGATAATGTGCAAATCTGAAGCTTCACCCGGGTAATTTGAGGACTATCTACAGCTTCACCTGGGTAATCTGAGGACTATCCACAGCTTCACCCGGGTAATCTGAGGACTATCCACAGCTTCACCTGGGTAATCTGAGGACTATACACAGCTTCACCTGGGTAATCTGAGGACTATCCACAGCTTCACCCGGGTAATCTGAGGGCTATCCACAGCTTCACCTGGGTAATCTGAGGACTATCCACAGCTTCACCTGGGTAATCTGAGGACTATCCACAGCTTCACCTGGGTAATCTGAGGACTATCCACAGGACTATCCACAGCTTCACCTGGGTAATCTGAGGACTATCCACAGCTTCACCTGGGTAATCTGAGGACTATCCACAGGACTATCCACAGCTTCACCCGGGTAATCTGAGGACTATCCAGGACTATCTGAGGACTATAGTTGAAGTGGTAAAGGCTAAAACAGTAATTGAATTTAATCAGGCATGGGATAGGCATAAGGCTATCCTAAACAAAAGATAAATCCAGGTAAAGTATCCATGTAATTGGGCAGACTAGATGGGCCGAAAGGTTCTTATCTGCCGACATTTTTCTATGTTTCTATCCACAGCTTCACCCGGGTAATCTGAGGACTATCCACAGCTTCACCCAGGTAATCTGAGGACTATCCACAGCTTCACCCGGGTAATCTGAGGACTATCCACAGCTTCATCCGGGTAATCTGAGGACTATCCACAGCTTCACCCAGGTAATCTGAGGACTATCCACAGCTTCATCCGGGTAATCTGAGGACTATCCACAGCTTCACCCGGGTAATCTGAGGACTATCCACAGCTTCACCCGGGTAATCTGAGGACTATCCACAGCTTCACCTGGGTAATCTGAGGACTATCCACAGCTTCATCCGGGTAATCTGAGGACCATCCACAGCTTCACCTGGCTAATCTGAGGACTATCCACAGCTTCACCTGGCTAATCTGAGGACTATCCACAGCTTCACCCGGGTAATCTGAGGACTAGCCACAGCTTCATCTGGGTAATCTGAGGACTATCCACAGTTTCATCCGGGTAATCTGAGGACTATCCACAGCTTCACCCGGGTAATCTGAGGACTATCCACAGCTTCACCCGGGTAATCTGAGGGCTATCCACAGCTTCACCTGGGTAATCTGAGGACTATCCACAGCTTCACCTGGGTAATCTGAGGACTATCCACAGGACTATCCACAGCTTCACCTGGGTAATCTGAGGACTATCCACAGCTTCACCTGGGTAATCTGAGGACTATCCACAGGACTATCCACAGCTTCACCCGGGTAATCTGAGGACTATCCAGGACTATCTGAGGACTATAGTTGAAGTGGTAAAGGCTAAAACAGTAATTGAATTTAATCAGGCATGGGATAGGCATAAGGCTATCCTAAACAAAAGATAAATCCAGGTAAAGTATCCATGTAATTGGGCAGACTAGATGGGCCGAAAGGTTCTTATCTGCCGACATTTTTCTATGTTTCTATCCACAGCTTCACCCGGGTAATCTGAGGACTATCCACAGCTTCACCCAGGTAATCTGAGGACTATCCACAGCTTCACCCGGGTAATCTGAGGACTATCCACAGCTTCATCCGGGTAATCTGAGGACTATCCACAGCTTCACCCAGGTAATCTGAGGACTATCCACAGCTTCATCCGGGTAATCTGAGGACTATCCACAGCTTCACCCGGGTAATCTGAGGACTATCCACAGCTTCACCCGGGTAATCTGAGGACTATCCACAGCTTCACCTGGGTAATCTGAGGACTATCCACAGCTTCATCCGGGTAATCTGAGGACCATCCACAGCTTCACCTGGCTAATCTGAGGACTATCCACAGCTTCACCTGGCTAATCTGAGGACTATCCACAGCTTCACCCGGGTAATCTGAGGACTAGCCACAGCTTCATCTGGGTAATCTGAGGACTATCCACAGTTTCATCCGGGTAATCTGAGGACTATCCACAGCTTCACCCGGGTAATCTGAGGACTATCCACAGCTTCACCCGGGTAATCTGAGGACTATCCACAGCATCACCCGGGTAATCTGAGGACTATCCACAGCTTCACCTGGCTAATCTGCAGAGCATCCAACCCCGCTTGGGTACCAGTGAATTTTACTATTATCTATGGATATTATTAATGAAAATGGCAAAAGACAAACATTAAAATGTATTGCGGATATAATGAATATACAGAGTAACAGGATATGTTTCTTATATGAATATGAAAGAGTTACATGATCTTTATTATGTGTCATTTGTGCTTATATATCATTTATAAAACATAATAACCATTAGGTTACTCTTTATATAATACCTTTATCTTCATAAATTAATTTTCAGACAACGCACAGAGTCACATGATGGTTATTTAGTGCGGTTTGTGACTCTGGATACAATTTCATTAAAAATAAAAACACTATTTTGTTATCAGTCAGATAACCATTTTCATCTTTACCCGGGTAATCCTCGGAATTCAGTCAACTGTAACCTGCTGAAAACCCAAGAAAAGGAGGAGTACCCAGAGGCGTTTGGATATTTTGCAGATTACCCGGGTAAAGTTCGGTTTCGTTGCACATCACACTTTATCCAACAACACTAGGGTAATCTTCGAATTACTCGGTTAAAACAGAGCAGAAAACCAGATTACTCAAAGGCCTCTGGATAGATTGCAGATTACCCGGGTAAACTACGAAATTTCACTTCAGACTTTTGCTAATGACGCTTGGGTAATGTCAGGATTACCCAGGTAATCCTAGGATTAACCGCACTTTGGGCTTTACCCGTAACATATATATACATACATACACACAGTATATATAGACAGGGTGTCCCTTTCTATGGGGTTATGTTAAAGATATGATGTATGGAACAAAGGGACGTCACTAATGTAAAGCAGAGGATCACTGACGCCATCGCCACCATTGATGAGGGGACGCTACAGCCAACACGGCAAGACATCCAGTACCATCTTGATGTGCTTCGTGCAACTAATGAGGCAAAAAAGCCTCTGGCTATACTCATATTGCTCTACGCATTTCGCCACTAGGGCGTCCGAGAGCAAACTAATAATTTTCACTTATGTCTTTTCATTTGACTTTGGAATAAATATTTGAAATTGTAAGGAGACTTTATGGACACCCTGTAAATATATATATATATATACATACATACACACGTGTGGCATACATTCATCTATATGCATTGCATTAGCGTTAATTATATTTTGATGTTCTATGTAAGAATATGTTTTAAATATCTGCATTTTTTGTGCTTTGTAAAAGGTGATTATAGGCAAATACTTAGCCCGGGTTCTCATCCTGTGTGTGGGGCAATAATTACAGAGGAACAAGTGCAGTCTACATACACAGGGGTCCTCAGAGGTTGCCTGGGGCCGGCGGGGAGCGGCCAGACACACAGACACCTGTTCTCCTGTGGCTGTCATGAATGGGTTACGGTGGCGCTCAGGCCGATCCTCAAACATCCCTGAGGCCTGATTGCACACCGTCTGTAATGACAATGGCTGCATGGGTTTGTTTGGAAGCTCTGTCTGCTTTACATGTTGATTGAGGAGGCTCAAAAGATCTCATCGACGGCGGCCGCAGAGTGTTGTTTGGATCCAGACAGTCAACAAAGGGGCACGAGAGGACATCATGACGACTTGGGGAGATGGTCCTAGGGTTGCCAAGTCAGCCATGTATTCCTGGGCACATATTACGATTTTGTGCAGAGGGGAGCACAGGTAAAAGTGCTGCCCTGCAACATGTATAATTAATTTGCCACAGGAAGGAAATCAAGGCACGTCAGCTGGGATTGCATTTTGATTTGTTCAGTAAGTAATCAAGGATAAAAAAAAAGGTAAAACATAACTTTAATTGGACATTTAAAAATCGTAAGACATACACCACGAATCTCAAAAAAAGAACTGTGCTCCTATTGGAGCTACCCTGCGCTTACTGGATAAGTGGATACAAATGCTTGCTATGTAGAGTGGCTCAAAGCGGTTGTATGTGGACCCAATTGAAAGTCCAAAGGCACATATTAGAGAGAAAGACAAACCTAACAGCCAGCAAGAAAGACAAAGAAGCGGGTAAGCAGCGAGATCCCTAGAATTGGTCTCATAAATAGCAGTGAAGAATAAAACAAAAGATAAACTTGCCAGGAATTAGTCCCACAAGGACTCGCTAGTCATCAGTAAACCAAATCAGATTAGGCTATACTCATATTGCTCTACGCGTTTCGCCACTAGGACGTCCAAGAGCAAACTAGACAGCAGTATGGAGTATGTCAAGAGGAGACTGTAACACGCTTACCCTCGTATATAGTGAGCCATGACGGTAATGATTAGCAAGTGCAAAACAGGCGTAATTGGTACAGCCTTCAGAGGGTGTGGACAGCAGATGACGTACCAGTGAAGTTCAATGAACGGGGCAAGGCCAGATAACGATTGGTCAATTGACGAAAGGAAAAACTCACCATTGGACAACCGTACCACCTGTCACACAGATCCGCGGCACGAATGTATAAAGGAAACGCTAGTATGCATGCGCGACTCCGTATCAAACGTCAAAGGAGTCACATACTGGGGACTGTCTGGGGACACATGCATATGGTTGATCTTAATTTAGAGGACTATAAAACATCTTACAGGGGACACTGATCCTTAACCAGCTGAGGAAGTCGCCTAGTGCGACGAAACGTGTCCTGGGTACCGGTTTTATCCATTTGTTTTACGTGTTTTTATTTTATTAAATTTTCTTTGGAAAAGAAGATCCAGATTTGGTGGTTTGTGGATTTGCCCGAGCCTGAAAAAATCCATATGCGCAAACCTTAGAGCTAGGGATGCACCGATACCACTTTTTTAAGACCGAGTACGAGTACCGATACTTTTGTTCAAGTACTCACCGATACCAAGTACCGATACTTTTATTTTATGTCATGTGATGCTTTCCAATAAGAACAGACCTTCTATAAAGCCCCCAGGTCTCATAGATATTGCCCCAGCTCATGGATATCCTGCCCCCCAGCTCATGGAAATGCCCCCCCAGCTCATGGATAATTGCCCCCCAGCTCATGGAAATGCCCCCCCAGCTCATGGATATCCTGCCCCCCAGCTCATGGATAATTGCCCCCCAGCTCATGGATAATTGCCCCCCAGCTCATGGATATGCCCCCTGCTCATGGATAATTGACCCCCAGCTCATGGATAATTGCCCCCCAGCTCATGGATAATTGCCCCCCAGCTCATGGATATGCCCCCTGCTCATGGATAATTGCCCCCCAGCTCATGGATAATTGCCCCCCAGCTCATGGATTATTGCCCCCTGCTCATGGATAATTGCCCCCCAGCTCATGGATAATGCCCCCCCTGCACTCTCCGCTCATACTTACCTTCCTTCAGCGACGCTGGGAAAGTCTTCGCGCGCTCCTTGGAAGGTCCCCAGCCGCGACCACGTGGGACCATGTGATCGCGGCTGGGGTCCTTCCAACGAGCGCACGCGCGGAAACTTTCCCGGCGTCGCTGAAGGAAGGTGAGTATGAGCGGAGAGCAGCTGCAGGGCCTGTCCGAATGCTCTATCGGCATTCAGACAGGCCCTGCAGCTGCTCTCCTCACTTTGTTTATACTTACCTTCCTTTAGCGACGCCGGGAAAGTTTCCGCGCGTGCGCTCGTTGGAAGGACCCCAGCCGCGATCACATGTTCCCACGTGGTCGCGGCTGGGGACCTTCCAAGGAGCGCGCGCGAAGACTTTCCCGGCGTCGCTGAAGGAAGGTAAGTATAAACAAAGGGCGGAGAGCAGCTGCAGGGCCTGTCTGAATGCCGATAGAGCATTCGGACAGCCGCCCCAGCCCCTCGGATACCGGCAAGCCTGCTCAATGCCGGCTTCCGGTATCGGAAAAAAATATCAGGGGTACTGCAGGAGTACCAAGTACTCCTGCAGTACCCGGTATCGGCACCGATATCGATACTAGTATCGGTATCGGTGCAACCCTACTTAGAGCTATTGAAGCTCCAACAAGTGTAAGTGAAAAATTGGCTGAAAAGCATATATACACTTATATTTTTCATTCTGCAGTAAGAGAGTTGTGCTGTCTTTTCTTGTCTTATATGGTTCATTGATGGTTCTTTTCTGAAGGGAAACAGCCGTGTAAGGTGTGGGTCACCTGTGAACAATATAGAAGAAAAAACAACCCAAAACGTGCAGTTCCACTTAGAGCCAGTGCTAAGCTCTATGTTTGTGAGTGAAACATCATTCATTGCATTTTCTTTATAGTATAGATTCGATATACTTCACCATTGTGTACTTTTATATTTTGTTTTATGTACCAAAATATGGTCTGCTGATCTATGAGAGACACCGAGATCCTGATAGCAGTTTTTATTGCGCTGATCAAGATACGTATATGGTTTTTCCATTCACCTGGTATAGGGAAGACCAACGTGTTTGATCAAGATTTTGGGAGATTGATGGTGGACGTAATTTGTGGCGCTGACATGCTTGTTTTATAACCATGAAGACTGATTATCCGAGAAGTGGCAGGAAAGTAAATACAACTTTTAGACATCTTTTCCATTCTTATGCTCCAGATGCAGTCGAGAGTATATATGCGAAACATGTTGAGCGGAACATTTATTGTGTTGATTTTAATTATGTGTCTGTTTATATGAGGGAGAGATTAGAAATTAAGAGCATTAGGGCTAGTGCATGGTGGTTGTGGTCTATCATTATTAGACCCACTGTCGGTCTGGTTATTGAGCATATAGGCGGGGAATTTTTACCAATTATGTCAATATCCCCTCGGCTCATTAGGTAGTCTTGCATCCTTCTAGTTGCCATTTATTATCTCTAAGCACCCTCATATTGTCGTTGTCTTATTGTGGTTTTAACATTTGTATCTGAGTGTCTTTTGAATTATTTTTTATTCATAAAGGATTTTTCCAGGAAGGATACATTGAGATTTCTCTCGTTTAAATATGTCCTGGATTCAAGAGCATTGAAATTTTACAGTATTTACTTTCCTGCCACTTCTCGGATAAATCAGTCTTCATGGTTGTCGACCGGTTAATTTTTGTTTACATTGGTCACAATTGTACAGGTTTAATCCGGATATTGAAGTGGCATCCCGGTGTACTAACTGGGATAAGTGATTGTCTTTTCTTTGTTGGTAATAGTAACACTTAAATCAGTGTACCAACAGCCTAATATACTTGGCAAGATATATATTAGTAGAACCAGAATAGTAATGCCCCAACTCGAAAGCGAGAGTAAAAGGTGTATCAAGTACATAACTTAGTCAATCAGCCCCCAATCCAACCATCAATGCGTCCTAAACTACTTTCCATTTCTTAACCCCTTCACCGCTGAGCCATTTCAGGTCTTTAAAAAAAAAACACATTTTTCTTTTCTGTATTATTATTGTTATTATTTTTTTGTTTAATTTAAACATGATCATGTTTGGTATCATTAGAAAGGCCATGCTCTGGCCTTTCTAATGATACCAAACATGACCCTGCTAGCTGAAAACAATCGGGCGATATCTGGGTTCAAAGGAACCCTTATCTCCACCCCTATCTTTCCTTAGGAGTCAATGAGGACGTTCCCCACACGTCCTCAGCAGTGAAATGGTTGCTAGTGCTGTTGGATTATAGCAGATTTTAATACAAGGACTCAGAGGCTCCTATTGCAATCTCTTTCTTGTTTTTTAATACAGCAGCAAAACAGAAATGTCGAAAAAAGAAACATTAGACATTTAAAGAAACACTTTGCTAACAATGGACCAGTCTAACCCCCCTTTCCCCAGTGAGTCAGTCCAAAGTCCATAAGTAGATCCCTGTTCCCGCCTTTTCTCCTCTCTTTTTTGCTGCTGGAGAAGATAAGTATAACGTTTTGTTTCTCCAGTATTATTGTTAGAGGTTTTCTCCCGGTCGTCCGGCTCTAACCGAGGCGACCGGGGTGCGGTTATATTGTTTTTATTTACTGAAATCGCGAGGGTTTCTACGCTGATATTTCTGTTACTTTATTTAACTGAGTTATTTGCAGTAAACGTGTCCGCGATAGCGGCGGTTACTAGGGGGCGGGGCGCATGCGCGGTAGATTCGCCCGCTTTGCCCGCCACCATTTTAGCGTTACCTCACACTTCGCAAAATGCCATTTTCGAAAGCTACCTCACGCATGAGCTCTAAGGATTCTTCCCCTACAAGGGACTCCGGATCGGAGGACAGCTCCTCTCCCATGGATAAACCTCCCGATAAGGCTGGTAATGCGACAGGTTCCAGAGCCGCAGGCCCTTCTGACCCCACACATAAAAAAGTGTTAGAGCCCCATATCCAAGCCTCAATAGAATCGGCAGTTTTCAAAGCAGTTAATGCCCTTTCTAGTTCCTTTACTCAGTCCCTAAAAGAGGATATTTTAGAGACTAAACTTGATGCAACACCGGTTCTCCCGGTTAAAGATTTGGGCGATTCTCTCACCGAAGTGAGGCCCTCTGATTCTCCCCTAACCATGGGGAAACAGCCTGATAATAATAAAGATAAGCGCAAGGCTGGAGGGGCTGGCATCCCCATATCACTGCCCGGGGATTCAATGCCGGGGACACACACGCCAAGAAAGCGCTCACATAAAACTCATCATATAGAATCAAACTCGATCAAGCGTAGTAAACGCTCTGACCACTCTCATACCAATGATCACCCTTCCTCCTCCAGTAGACAATATAATCCCCATTTATCTGGAGAAGAAGGTGGTGAAGACGCGTTAGAGGTTTACGCGTCTGACGAGGAGTTTGCGGTTAAGACCTTAGTGCCCTTACAGGGGCCTGGTACAGAGGGGCCCATTTATGACCCAATGGGGAACCCCATGTTCGCTCCTGAGGATTTATCTCACCCTAGATCCACAGAGTGGACCCTCACCCCACACGTGGAGGCATGGATCGATGCGCGTGTGCGCAGGCCTCTTGATAAAACTTCCAGATCCAGGATGAGAGCAGAGTGTCCCCGACCTACTACAGTAGGGAAAACATGCTTGACCCCGGATGTGGACAAAAAATTTGTGGAGACAAAAGGATGGTCCCAGAATAGAGGCATAGACCTGGCTTTCAAAAATTGTCAGGATAAACTCCTGGACACGATAGGTCCTTTGGCCAAACTGTTAGATGTGGCCGAACAGGCTAATATTAACGACGCTACGCTCGACCCTTATGAAGTTACTAATTGGGTCCAGAGAGCTATTAGTTTCGTAGGCAATACAAATACAGCTCTGGCTACGGAGAGACGCAAATGCATTTTGCTTAAGATGGATGCACAACTGGTGGCAGTTGCAGATAATGAGCTTGGGGGTTAAGGCACAAGGAATGCTATTTGGTCCTGGGTTCTTACGAGACATGACAGAATATACCGGAGCCTTTACTACAATGGAGAAGGTTACTACTTCCATAAAAGGTGTTCACCGCGGGGGTTTTTGCACGGGCCGGCAGGGGCAGGGGTCGCGCTGCCGGCCGTGCAAGGGCAGGATTCTCCCACCAATTCACAGGCTCCGTGGCGTATGACGCCTCAAGAGGTTCTGTGGCGTACGACGCCTCACAATCAGAGACAAGAGTCTCAAATTTTTTTCCCTCCCGTTCCCGACCCTGGCGTACCAGAGGCTTCAGAGGCTATCGAGGAGGACACAACTTCCGGTACAGATCTCCAGGTATTGCGCTCTCTGATTCCCCACATGAATGTGCAAGTGGGGGACCGTTTATCCACATGCCTTCGACAATGGCAAAAGATCACATCAGATACATGGGTGCTACACACAGTACAAGGTTTCGTCATAAATTTCATCTCGACCCCCGTTCAGCACTCCTTTCCCTCGCCGTTGATCTTCACGGCGGAGGAGGGAGTGCTGGTGGACGAAGAGATTGCGGATCTTCTTCGGAAAGGAGCCATAGAGCGGTCCTCAAGGGAAGAAGTGAGATTCTTGGGAAATTTATTCCTGGTCCCCAAGAAGGGCGGGGGGAGTCGACCCGTCCTCAATCTGAAGGAGTTGAATTTAATCGGTAATTTACAACCACTTTCAGATGGAAGGTTTGCACCTGTTAAAAGATCTTCGACAAGGGGACTGGTTAGCGAAGGTGGATTTGAAGGATGCCTATTTAACAGTACCTATGGCGGCGGAATCCAGGAGATTCCTTTGTTTCCGATGGAAAGACGTCACGTGGCGTTTCCGCTGCTTACCTTTCAGACTCTCTTCAGCGCCTTGGTGCTCCACCAAGCTTCTGAAGCCAGTGACATGTCGTCTCAGATCGCAAGGGGTCCGCCTTATCATTTATCTGGACGACATCCTTCTGATGGCAGAGTCCGCCGGGCTGCTGCGAATTCATATTCAGCAGACGATAACACTGCTACAAGAATTGGGATTTTTAGTGAACTCGGAAAAAATCGATTCTCCATCCAGTTCAATCTCTGGAATGTCTAGGATTCACGGTTCAACCTTTACCGATGTCCCTGGTACTCCCAGTGCACAAGTGCAAGTCTATACTAAAGGAGGTGCGTGCGATTCTCAACAATGTCACCCCGACCTTGCGAGGTCTCTCACGCATGATAGGGCTATTGGGGGCCTCGAAATTGGCGGTACATCCAGCGCCTCTCCATTATCAGGCCCTCCAACGCCTGATGGCCCATTTCCTACGGGAGGGTCGGGATTATTCAGATCGGGTTCAGCTCTCGAGGGGAGCACAAGAGGATCTCCTCTGGTGGATCGAGAACCTCCATTGCTGCAACGGCAGGTCTATCACATCACCACCTCCCATGGTGACGATAGACTCCGACGCGTGTCTGTCAGGCTGGGGGGCCAGGTTAGGAACCTTGATGACAGGGGGACCTTGGTCGACACAGGAAGCTCGCAACCATATCAATGGTCTGGAATTATTGGCGGGTCTGTTTGCCATGCAGAGCTTTCTCAAGTCAGCAGGTCAGGTGTTCGTTCTCCTCCGAATGGACAATTTCCCAGCCGTGAAGTACATCAATGCCCTGGGGGGTCCTCGATCCTCCCTACTGACTGGTGCTTTCGAACGCAGATCACGGTGCAAGCCCAGTTCATACCGGGTGTTTCGAATCTACCTTGCAGATTGGAGCTCGGAGACACACGGAGGACTCCGGGGATTGACGTTTGAACTCGTCAATCTTTGCCGTCGTGACAGAACTTCGGGGTCCGTTTCAGATCGACCTCTTTGCGTCGCGACTGAACAACCTGGTACCAAACTTCTACAGTTGGCGTCCGGATCCAGTTGCGATAGTCACCAATGCATTCCTTCAGGACTGGAGGAGACATCGTCATTATGCATTTCCTCCGTTTCAGTTGGTGGCTCGGACGTTACGCCAGGTGCGGATGCAGGAGTCGGAGTCGGTTTTAGTGGCCCCATTCTGGCCTAACCAACCATGGTTCCCCGTGTTTCTGGAACTCCTGGTGGATTTCCCGCGGTTATTACCGAGATGTCAGGATCTGTTGTTGGACGGCCAGGGACTTCCTCATCCACTGTTACTACGAGACTCGTGTCGCGTCCTAGCCTCGGGGAACCCGGGACGTTCGGAAATGTTTCGAGCCGGACTAGGGCCCTCCTACGGGCCGCATGGGCTCAAGGCACACTGTCCTGTTATGACTCCGCCTGGGCTCAGTGGTCTGGTTGGTGTATGCCACGGAATCTGGATCCCTTTCAAGCCCCTATTACCTTCATCTTAAACTTTCTATCGGAATGTTTTGATGACGGAAAGGCTTATCGAACTATTATTGCTTATCGGTCAGTCTTGTCGGTCGATCATGTGGGTTTCCAGGGGATTCCGGTGGGCAAACATCCCTTGGTCTGTCGTTTACTGAGAGGCATTCAGGGTTCAAGACCTCCGCTCCCTCGGTATTCAGAAACTTGGGATGTGTCAATTCTGCTCAATTTCTTGAGCGAATGGCCCTCTAATCAAGTTATCGTTGAGACAGCTTTCGGCTAAACTTTTGGCTCTTCTCGTGTAAGAGGGTGGGGGATGTCTGGGCATTGGACTTTCAGGTCAGGTCTTTTGTCCCGGAAGGGGTCCGGTTTGATGTCTCTTGTCGGACTAAGACGTCTATAAAATCAGTGTTTTATCCGGCGCTTCCTTCTCAACCGGCCCCGTGTCCTGTAACTTGTTTACAAGTGTATGAAACACGTACGATGTCGCTGCGATCGGATGGTGTGTCACCTCTTTTTATTGCTTTTCGCTCGCCGCGGTCGGTTCCACTACTCTGGCGCGTTGGCTTAAAATGGCTGTTGGCACTAGCGGGGTTGGATGTGTCTAGATTTGGGGCTCACTCCGGTCGTAGTGCGACTGCCGCGCTATCTGCGGGTTGTCGTTTGGAGGATTTACTCAAGTCGGCTGATTGGTCTAGGGAGACCACCTTCCATACTTTCTATTTTAAGCCGATTGGTCGTCAGCTCTTATGGACCAGCTTTGAACTTGCAATAGGAGCCTCTGAGTCCTTGTATTAAAATTATAGAATTTAGCTAAGTATGACGATAAGTTAGAATTTTAATAAAGGACTCAGAGGCGAGTATTGCCCACCCTGCCCTCCCAGGGCGGACTTATGCTGGTATCTCACTCTTCCTTTTATTTCAGCTCGGTGAGATGTTGAGATCCATCTGTTGGCAGTTCCTGCTCATCTGACATCCGGCTGGATCGTATTTCTTCACCTCTTCGCCTAGTTATCGTTGTTGGCAAGAAAAGAGGGAGAAAAGGCGGGAACAGGGATCTACTTATGGACTTCGGACTGACTCACTGGGGAAGGGGGGGGTTAGACTGGTCCATTGTTAGCAAAGTGTTTCTTTAAATGTCTAATGTTTCTTTTTTCGACATTTCTGTTTTGCTGCTGTATTAAAAAGCAAGAAAGAGATTGCAATACTCGCCTCGGAGTCCTTTATTAAAATTCTAACTTAGCTAAATTCTATAATTATTAAACTCACCCATAATTAGATTATTGGAGAAACTGGATAAACGTGAAAACTTCATTTAGTCCTTTCGGGAGCAAGGTTTTAAGGGTGAAAATCCAGTAAACTTCACGCTGCTGAAGTTTTCGATCAAGATCTCCACTTCTAATCACCCAATTTGACGTTTTAAAGTCCCATAAACCTTATACCTTCAAAGTTGTTATCACGGACGGTATGACCTCAAATGGCAAGGACGTCTCACTGGGATCTCTCACATGTTCAAGAATTCTTATCTTGAATTTACGAATAGTTTTTCCAACATATTGCAGGAACATTAACAGATAAACCAAGCCTTGACATTAAAGGTCTGATGCGGAGGGGAATCATGAAAGGACAACGATGGTTTTAGCATAAACTTACAGGCGCTACAATTCATACAGCAGTGAGCGCCTGCTTTTGGTCCTGATAACCAGTTACATCAGTAAGACCAACTAATCAAGGTAACTTCGGTGCGCACGTACTTCGTGTGTTGGTCTCTATTGATCACAAATCAATGCTACGACGGATGTTAAACTGCAGCGACACAGACGTGATGACTATTCATCTGACGCTAGCCTAATTCCTTTGATTGTATGTTGTGCCTTATTGGCGCTGCGTCGCCTTTTCTGATACTGCTCGTTTTTGCACTTTGTATCCAATAAATTGTTTTTTTTATAAAAACTTAAAGAAAGGGTTGGTTTTAACGATCGTGCATTCAGTAAAAAAGTGAAGTCGCAGAAAGCTCAGTGTCGCATACAATATTTAATAAAAATAAATTCAGTAAAATAAAAGCGCGTCGCGTACGGTCATTTCGATCATTTGAACAACAGTCCTCTTTTCAAGTTGGGCAGATCCAGAGCCTCGCAGGATGAGGCAGCGATGCTCGAGGAGCCACAGCTTTCATCAACTAAAACCATTTGAATGTTACATAAAACAAAATAAAAAAAAAAATCAAATCATTTTCTTTTTCCTTTTGCTGGTTTGGCAAATAAGCTTGGGTCGATCTGGTCCCTGGAGAGTCCTCTGACCGTATATAACCTGGCGGCCCGCTCCTGCAAGGTCCCGCCGCACTTCAGACCGAGTGCCATCAGCTCCAGCTTCAGCTTCTCCAGGCCCAGCGCCTCGAGCTCAGCTTCAGAGCTACACGCCAGGAGATCCAGGGGAGACGAGTCCTAAAGCGTGAGAAATTAAAAATCAGATGGAAAGCAAATCCAGTATCCACATTCTCACAACTAAGATCAGGACGTGACATGTTCCACAGACCTGAAAACAAACGGCACAAACTCAGGAATATTTCCAGCCGAATACAGAATTAGAGGTGTGCATTCGTTTCGTAACAAATCTCAGTTTGAAAATTCATTAATTCAGGTTTCGGAAATACTTCTGATATAACCACTGCGTTTCACCCGAATCGAAAACGAAAACGGTATAGAAAGAAATTGATTCGTTATACCGTTTCACAAGAGAACCATTGAATGATTACTCTATGCGCACTGCAGCAAAATGGTAATTTAACCCTAATCTAACAGTAATTGAGCAGGATTTTAGTTTTTTCTTCTTTTTACTGATCCAAAACTTCAAATTGATCCCAAATTACAAAACGCAATTATGAAAACGAATCAGTTACGTATTACGGTTTCACAAAGCACCCCGTCCCTGTCAATTGGCTGTGGTGCTGAATCTGTTGTATTCAGCGCAACAGTCCAATAGACAGCCCAATATTTAACCCTACACTTGCCTTTTAACCCTCATGTCACAGTAATTGAGCAGGATTTTATTTGTTTTTTGTTAGTGTTCCAAAAATTTCAAATAGAAATTAAATACAAATCCGTATTCAAACCAATTCTGTTTCGGACAAAACATTCTCAAACAAAACAAATTTTTCAGCTGTGCACATCTCTAAAGAGTATAAAGTAGAAATAATAATAAATTCTAAATGACTGCAGAGGTGAGAACATACGCTCATGTATCACAGAATATAAACCTCGGAGCCGTAGAGTTCATTCATATTTGAGTGCTGATAAAACTATACTGAGCAACATTAACCCCTTCCAGTACATTAACATGAATTTACAAACATCGTCAAGACCTTACAGATCCAGGAAGCCGCTAGCCACAGGTTTCTGGATCTCAGAATCATTCTGTACAAACCTATACAGAAAACGATGCCTGGCGTTACAGGTGTGTGGTGGGGGGGGGGGGGGGACTGAAACAAGCAACTAGCAACAAAAAAAACGTAAGTGACCAGAAATGTTCAGTTTCTCAAGTTTTTCTAAAGGGACTGAAAATGATTAACCAGAAGATATCACCGTGAGCCTGTACTTTGTGCCAGGAACGAGTGGTTTTCCGCAAAATCATTTTTAATTCTAAAGTAAGAAATAATTAGGAATATTCCCAATGTAGACCTTACTATATTAAACTATTTGCCAGGGAGATGTCACCACCTGCTGGCCAAAACGAGTTAGTGCAGTTAGGCTTTGTGCATCAGCCGGCGAAAGCACAATATCAGGACATTCCTTATTAGATTTTAAACAATTTTAGCACCTCTGGCATTATGTTCACAGGGCTGAATCTTTAGCTTTGGGGACACCTTCTTTAATCCTAAAAGCAAACAAAATTTGTTTGCAACAAACTAATTTAATTTGCAATCATACAGTACAGCTCCAGATCGTGTTAACATGATTTCAGGATGCTCTTTCTGCTACAGTTAATCACAGTAGTGGAGGGGTTAAACCGTGTTCCCTTAAAGTAAAATAAACCCAGCCATCATGTGTGTAACCAATCAGCAGAACCTATCTTTAGCATCTCACTCCATTCCCTGCTTCATGGACAAAACCCATCATGCAGGGGTTAAATACAGCCAAGCCTCCATTACAGAACCGGCAGAATAAGACCAGTGAAACCCTCCTGAGAGCGGCCAAACGTACATATATAGGCTCATTACTTTACCCATTTAACGCCAGAGTCTGAGCAATCAATGACACCAGGTTACAACACAAACGTACCATACAAGTGGCACCTGTTGTGGCTTCATGTGCTGGTAAGGTCGCTTCAGATGGAGGCACTAGAGGCTGCAGATTAGAGGTTTCCTGTTCTTTTGAAGTCTCTGGTCTTGTCTGCTCTTCAGGTGTCTCTAAATCGCTCTTCTGTTCCTCCAGTACCTCAGATGTTTGCATCAGTGCCTCCGAATCACCCTGTTGTTCTTCCCGGAGTTCAGATGTTGGCATAGGTACCTGTAAGTCATCATCCTGTTCTTCCAGGACGTCGGGTGTTGGCATGGGTGCCAACTCCATCTCTGATCCTTCAGAGTCGCTCGAACTCTCAGAGCTGGGAGGTTTCGGATCCGTATTCTGAGACGAAGCAGACGTGCTTGGAGATTCACAGTCGCTGTCACTGTCTGAACTGGAGGAGACTTCCAGCCCTTCCACTCCGGTCCTGGGGGGGAAAAAAAAAATATATATATATATAAAAACCTAGATGCATCCTCCTTTAAAGCCAAGACCCTCGAAACAGATAAGCTCAGAAAAAAATCATATCTTAGTGGCCAACGGGAGACACAGTGACCCGAAAGCATGTCACCTGCACACGTCTGTCCAGAGAGCAGGACTTTATTGAGTATTACATGAAGGGATCGAGATGCGAACATACATTAGCCGTGATAAGGAGGTTAAATACATTTAAGAGTCTATTCGAGCACTTTTAGCGATTCCATTTTGCCAACAGTACAGTGAATTCACTATTCACCAGATGGTCACCAAAGTGCGAAGCCTGGATCGCCGTAGCCCAATGAACAAGTGAGAACATTGCCGAAGAGCACCGAAAACCAAAGTGGCCTTGGCGAAATCCAAACAGCAAAAGAAACAAAACAAAAAAAAAAACTCTATGCTCCTAATAGGTGTTTAAACAAAAAAAGTACTTTAATAAAATAAAAGTGGGCTGTTTACTTGTGGTTTGTGCAGCCGCCCAGGAGGGATCAGAGCGCAAAACAGTTTGTGCTTAATAAAATAAAAATGCCTTAAAAAAAATAATTGTGAATGAAAAGGCCGTGTGTCGCAGCATTGAGAGGCTGCAACGGGACCAGCCACACGCTGTTGCATGCGTACTAATTGTGCACGCAACAGCAGCCGTGCCGCAAGCCTCGCTGTCGAAGCGCTAGGACGCGCCTTGACGGAGCCGCAAAGTGCAAGGTGGCCAGACGGGCGTAAGAGTGGAAGGACATTCCTTCCGCTCTTCAAATATGCTCGTCTGATGCCAGTCTAAAACGTACAAATAAGGCTTTTTTGCAGAAAATGAAAATAATTAAAAGGGGTTATTCGAAGAGCACCAAATTGGCACCGAACTGAGTTAGGGAGGATGGAATAATCCATTTTAAGTAAAAAAGCATATGGGGGGGGGGGGGGGAGAGACGACAAGTAAGGAATCTGGTTCCAGGACAGCCGTTCCTGCACAAAGCTTTGAGTGCTATACACAGTGGATCCAACATAAAAAAAGCAGATTTATGGGAAGTGCAGAAACTTTAAGAAGGCAGGATTGTCAGATTTCCAACGGGCCGCCCCTCGTTTCCATCATTACACATTGGAATAGCTTTATTATGCCTTTATCATTACATATTGTGTGCTTTAAATCTTTATGGTGACAGATAATGCTGAATGTTTTTATTCCCACGGTAAATATAGCAGAATTAAAAGAATAGGTAAAATGTTTTAGTGTAGATTTTAAATGCATGATATGTCTAATACAGAAATGTTGGCTCCTTCCTTTTTCCTCTCGTCCTACGTGTGTCAAACTTATTTGTGAAATTTACGTGTGTTCTGTCCCACCCAATGTACGGCGCAGCACCATTGGTTGGCGCTTTATAGATAATTCTATCCTGGAGCGCCTGGTTCACAAAAGGATACAGTCGCAGTTGCGCTGAGAAAAAAAAAAAAAACACGCACCAAAAACATTTCTTTTTGCCCGATTTTGACTTGCTGCCTTCTGCTTCCATCTTGCGTTTACGACATTCCCCAGCTTCCGGTGCCACCACGGTGCTGGAAGAAGCTTGTAACCCTGGGAGGCAGAAAAAGATTCATTGGTTTCCAGAACAGGGCAGAGGCTGCGGGTTTAATTATTTATTAAGTATTTTAGCAGGAAGGATACATTGAGATTTCTCTCGTTTTCAAGTATGTCCTGGGTTAAAGATCATTGTATTTCTGAACCTACTGTAACAATAAGTAATAAAATGCAAGATATTAAAAACACAAATATACAGATTAACAGAAAATAAATATGTAGGAAATATAGTCACCATGTTACAGGTGCATTCTGTATATAGTCACTGTGTTACATGTTTACAGGTGCATTCTGTATATAGTCACTGTGTTACATGTTTACAGGTGCATTCTGTATATAGTCACTGTGTTACATGTTTACAGGTGCATTCTGTATATAGTCACTGTGTTACATGTTTACAGGTGCATTCTGTATATAGTCACTGTGTTACATGTTTACAGGTGCATTCTGTATATAGTCACTGTGTTACATGTTTACAGGTGCATTCTGTATATAGTCACTGTGTTACATGTTTACAGGTGCATTCTGCATATAGTCACTGTTACATGTTTACAGGTGCATTCTGCATATAGTCACTATGTTACATGTTTACAGGTGCATTCTGGATATAGTCACTATGTTACATGTTTACAGGTGCATTCTGGATATAGTCACTATGTTACATGTTTACAGGTGCATTCTGGATATAGTCACTATGTTACATGTTTACAGGTGCATTCTGTATATAGTCACTGTGTTACATGTTTACAGGTGCATTCTGTATATAGTCACTAGGTTACATGTTTACAGGTGCATTCTGTATATAGTCACTGTTACATGTTTACAGGTGCATTCCGTATATAGTCACTGTGTTACATGTTTACAGGTGCATTCTGTATATAGTCACTGTTACATGTTTACAGGCGCATTCTGTATATAGTCACTATGTTACATGTTTACAGGCGCATTCTGTATATAGTCACTATGTTACATGTTTACAGGTGCATTCCGTATATAGTCACTGTGTTACATGTTTACAGGTGCATTCTGTATATAGTCACTGTGTTACATGTTTACAGGTGCATTCTGTATATAGTCACTATGTTACATGTTTACAGGTGCATTCTGTATATAGTCACTGTGTTACAGGTTTACAGGTGCATTCTGTATATAGTCACTGTGTTACATGTTTACAGGTGCATTCTGCATATAGTCACTGTTACATGTTTACAGGTGCATTCTGCATATAGTCACTATGTTACATGTTTACAGGTGCATTCTGGATATAGTCACTATGTTACATGTTTACAGGTGCATTCTGGATATAGTCACTATGTTACATGTTTACAGGTGCATTCTGTATATAGTCACTGTGTTACATGTTTACAGGTGCATTCTGTATATAGTCACTGTTACATGTTTACAGGTGCATTCCGTATATAGTCACTGTGTTACATGTTTACAGGTGCATTCTGTATATAGTCACTGTTACATGTTTACAGGCGCATTCTGTATATAGTCACTATGTTACATGTTTACAGGCGCATTCTGTATATAGTCACTATGTTACATGTTTACAGGTGCATTCCGTATATAGTCACTGTGTTACATGTTTACAGGTGCATTCTGTATATAGTCACTGTGTTACATGTTTACAGGTGCATTCTGTATATAGTCACTATGTTACATGTTTACAGGTGCATTCTGTATATAGTCACTGTGTTACAGGTTTACAGGTGCATTCTGTATTGAGATATGTTCATAGAGATCTCTTAAGGGAGTTTAGACTGAGGGAAGATTTGATGGCGTCTGGGAGGTTATTCCATAATTGCGGTGCTCTGTAGGAAAATGAGGATCGAGCCACTTTTCTTTTTGTATTGTGGTATTGTAAGTAAGGTGCAGGTCCTGGATCGGAGGTTATAGGATGAGGGAGCTGCTGGGGGAAGCAGTCTATTCAGGTAAGGTGGCAGCTTCGCAGAAAAGCTCTTAAACACCAGGTTGGAAAGGTGAAGGCTGCGTCTGGATTCCAGCGACGGCCAGTTTAGCTCTTTTAACAGGTCACAATGGTGGGTGTCATGTAGTTACATTGTAGCACAAAGCAGCAGAATGAGTTATACAATGTAGTTAGTTTATGAAGGTACGTTTACGGGGCAGCTGCATAGACTACATTTCCGAATGTAGTTTAATGTAAAACTTGTAGAGCTAGATTTGTATTTTCACGATTAAAAAAAAATAATAGTCTTTTGGGTTGACCTCAATTTAAAAAATGGTAGCCCATCTGTCAGCTCAGTCAATGCTCGGACAGACCCCCCCCCCCCACCTTCCCGTTTAAAAAGATAAAAGATGTCTTCATAATATTAATAATGTGACCATAAACGTTCAGATATAAAAAGATAAAAAAAAAATTGCCCAGTCCTAGTTTGAATAAAAGGGGGGGGGGGGGACCCATATCAGTTATTACTGTATAGGTCATGTCAGAAAGCGAATTAAAAAAAATATTGAAAAATTGTAAATTTCCTTTCAGATTTCAATCATTTGCAGAGTGTAAATTAATTTTCCACATTCTATCATACAAGCCTTTGAGGTTATATATTCTATGAGGTAGTTTTTATGAATAGAGAGTAGAAATGGGATCCTGTTACTGCATTTTTCTAAGAAAATGTGCAATTTCAACCAAAACTGGAAGGAGGGGGGAGGCCCACAAACCAAAATTTCACTTCTACTTAGTCACTTTATTGATAAAAACACAATGCGACAATGTAAGACACTGAACTTGCTCCTGTCGTTTTTTTATTTTTAAACCAAACCTGGGTCATGTTTGGCATCATTGGAAAGGCCATGATCAGGCCTTTCCAGTGATGTCAAATATGACCATCTAGCTGTCACGGATCGGGAGCTACATGGCAGCTAGAGGGTTAACTGGCCCACCGACATCCTCACACATATGGTGAGGTTATCAGTGGGTGGGGGGGACCTGGAGGCTTGGCTCACATCCAAGATGTCAGTCCCCCTCCAGATTCGAAAAGCCTTTTGGCGCCGAATCGCGATCCGGCAGCGAAACAGTTAATACACCGCTGAATAGGGGAGACTCTCCCCTTTCCAGCAGTGCAACTTGCATCTCTCTAGCTTCAATGGTTGGGGAGATAGAGGGCTCCGAAGGAGCCCACCCTCCCCTCCATTGATTTCAATGGGGGCGCCTGCTGATATCACCACGCAGCGTGGTCACGTCATCGAGCTCGCCGGCCCATGTAAATCACATGGGCAGGCTTCCTCCCTGCCAGATCTGCGAGGAATCCAGCGAGGGAGGTAAGTATCGGGCGGGAGGGGGGGGGGTTTAGGCACCGCTGACGTAGTATGTACATCCGCGGGTCTAAGGGAGACCTGTGGGCAGGACGTACATAGTACGTCAGCGGTCCTTAAGGGGTTAATCATTGTACATTTGGCATCATTGAAAAGGCCAGATTCTGTCCAGTACAACGACACCTGGTATGACCCTGTGGGAAATACAGGTATGGAGATACTAGGATTCAAAGACCCCTGTAATGGAATTTTCAGGGCCAGGAGGGGGAAAAGAAGCCCCATTTCAAACCCATGTGGGATGATGCCAATGGGTGGTGAGGGGGAATACTCTCACAGTGAGGGCTGAGTGACCAGGCATTGCTTTGCGAAGACAGGGAAGCGGACAACATCTGAATATCGGTTTCTGCAGTGAATGGGTTAAATCACAGTATGTTCAAATAAACCAGACTGCAGTCCTTAAATCAGAAATCACAGGCTAAAACAGTCTTTTCAACCCAATCTTTAGTGACCTGCACGTCCTGCATATAACATGTAGACAGATGTTTATTTTTATAGAACACATTCCAGACTCACTGGATACAAAAGGGTTTAAAGCATTCCGCACACGGAGCTGACAAGAATTAAAACAGACCGGCCTTTACCTTTAATCACAGAATCCTCGAGGCGCTCTGACATGTCGTGGCACTGCTTGTGGTACTCTGGGTCGGTAAAATAATGTTTTGGCTCTGCCAGCTTTCGCTGCAGCCTCTCCAGGCGCCGCTGCTCCTTTTCCGCTTCCCGCTCCGCCTGCTTTTTTATCCACTCCGCCATTCTGCTCAGAACAAAAAGATTCTGATGTCAAAAAGGTCTGGACACAACGCTCATGTTTTGCTTAAAAGGTGTTTATATTCCTACTTTATTAGTTGTCTTGTACAAAACAAAATCACTTCTGTATAAGCAAGTTGTACTTTATTAATCTGTATAAAACAGTTTCCTCACAGAGCTGCCTCATAACACTGCTCTGCTTCAGCCGCCATTTATACATCTACCAGAACATTCTCACCAACCGACAACAGAAAGCGAATAAACGCCCCAGAGCAGAAAGCGAATAAACGCCCCAGAGCAGAAAGCGAATAAACGCCCCAGAGCAGAAAGCGAATAAACGCCCAGAGCAGAGAGCGAATAAACGCCCCAGAGCAGAGAGCGAATAAACGCCCCAGAGCAGAGAGAGCGAATAAACGCCCCAGAGCAGAGAGCGAATAAACGCCCCAGAGCAGAGAGCGAATAAACGCCCCAGAGCAGAGAGCGAATAAACGCCCAGAGCAGAGAGCGAATAAACGCCCCAGAGCAGAGAGCGAATAAACGCCCCAGAGCAGAAAGCGAATAAACGCCCAGAGCAGAAAGCGAATAAACGCCCCAGAGCAGAAAGCGAATAAACGCCCCAGAGCAGAAAGCGAATAAACGCCCCAGAGCAGAAAGCGAATAAACGCCCCAGAGCAGAAAGCGAATAAACGCCCAGAGCAGAAAGCGAATAAACGCCCCAGAGCAAGAGCGAATAAACGCCCAGAGCAGAGAGCGAATAAACGCCCCAGAGCAGAGAGCGAATAAACGCCCCAGAGCAGAGAGCGAATAAACGCCCCAGAGCAGAGAGCGAATAAACGCCCCAGAGCAGAGAGCGAATAAACGCCCCAGAGCAGAGAGCGAATAAACGCCCCAGAGCAGAGAGCGAATAAACGCCCCAGAGCAGAAAGCGAATAAACGCCCCAGAGCAGAAAGCGAATAAACGCCCCAGAGCAGAAAGCGAATAAACGCCCCAGAGCAGAAAGCGAATAAACGCCCCAGAGCAGAAAGCGAATAAACGCCCCAGAGCAGAAAGCGAATAAACGCCCCAGAGCAGAGAGCGAATAAACGCCCCAGAGCAGAGAGCGAATAAACGCCCCAGAGCAGAGAGCGAATAAACGCCCCAGAGCAGAGAGCGAATAAACGCCCCAGAGCAGAGAGCGAATAAACGCCCCAGAGCAGAGAGCGATAAACGCCCAGAGCAGAGAGCGAATAAACGCCCCAGAGCAAGAGAGCGAATAAACGCCCCAGAGCAGAGAGCGAATAAACGCCCCAGAGCAGAGAGCGAATAAACGCCCCAGAGCAGAGAGCGAATAAACGCCCAGAGCAGAGAGCGAATAAACGCCCCAGAGCAGAGAGCGAATAAACGCCCCAGAGCAGAGAGCGAATAAACGCCCCAGAGCAGAAAGCGAATAAACGCCCAGAGCAGAAAGCGAATAAACGCCCCAGAGCAGAAAGCGAATAACGCCCCAGAGCAGAAAGCGAATAAACGCCCCAGAGCAGAAAGCGAATAAACGCCCAGAGCAGAAAGCGAATAAACGCCCCAGAGCAGAAAGCGAATAAACGCCCAGAGCAGAAAGCGAATAAACGCCCAGAGCAGAAAGCGAATAAACGCCCCAGAGCAGAAAGCGAATAAACGCCCCAGAGGAAAGCGAATAAACGCCCCAGAGCAGAAAGCGAATAAACGCCCAAGAGCAGAAAGCGAATAAACGCCCCAGAGCAGAAAGCGAATAAACGCCCCAGAGCAGAAAGCGAATAAACGCCCCAGAGCAGAAAGCGAATAAACGCCCCAGAGCAGAAAGCGAATAAACGCCCCAGAGCAGAAAGCGAATAAACGCCCCAGAGCAGAAAGCGAATAAACGCCCCAGAGCAGAAAGCGAATAAACGCCCCAGAGCAGAAAGCGAATAAACGCCCCAGAGCAGAAAGCGAATAAACGCCCCAGAGCAGAAAGCGAATAAACGCCCCAGAGCAGAAAGCGAATAACGCCCCAGAGCAGAAAGCGAATAAACGCCCAGAGCAGAAAGCGAATAAACGCCCCAGAGCAGAAAGCGAATAAACGCCCCAGAGCAGAAAGCGAATAAACGCCCCAGAGCAGAAAGCGAATAAACGCCCCAGAGCAGAAAGCGAATAAACGCCCAGAGCAGAAAGCGAATAAACGCCCAGAGCAGAAAGCGAATAAGCCCCAGAGCAGAAAGCGAATAAACGCCCCAGAGCAGAGAGCGAATAAACGCCCCAGAGAGCAGAAAGCGAATAAACGCCCCAGAGCAGAAAGCGAATAAACGCCCCAGACCACAAAGCGAATAAACGCCTCAGACCACAAAGCGAATAAACGCCCCAAGAGCAGAAAGCGAATAAACGCCCCAGAGCAGAAAGCGAATAAACGCCCCAGAGCAGAAAGCGAATAAACGCCCCAGAGCAGAAAGCGAATAAACGCCCCAGAGCAGAAAGCGAATAAACGCCTCAGAGCAGAGCAGAGAGCGAATAAACGCCTCAGAGCAGAGCAGAAAGCGAATAAACGCCTCAGAGCAGAGCAGAAAGCGAATAAACGCCCCAGAGCAGAAAGCGAATAAACGCCCCAGAGCAGAAAGCGAATAAACGCCCCAGAGCAGAAAGCGAATAAACGCCCCAGAGCAGAAAGGCGAATAAACGCCCCAGAGCAGAAAGCGAATAAACGCCCAGAGCAGAAAGCGAATAAACGCCCCAGAGCAGAAAGCGAATAAACGCCCCCAGAGCGCAGAAAGCGAATAAACGCCCCAGAGCAGAAAGCGAATAAACGCCCCAGAGCAGAAAGCGAATAAACGCCCCAGAGCAGAAAGCGAATAAACGCCCCAGAGCAGAAAGCGAATAAACGCCCCAGAGCAGAAAGCGAATAAACGCCCCAGAGCAGAAAGCGAATAAACGCCCAGAGCAGAAAGCGAATAAACGCCCCAGAGCAGAAGCGAATAAACGCCCCAGAGCAGAAAGCGAATAAACGCCCCAGAGCAGAGAGCGAATAAACGCCCCAGAGCAGAAAGCGAATAAACGCCTCAGACCACAAAGCGAATAAACGCCTCAGACCACAAAGCGAATAAACGCCTCAGACCACAAAGCGAATAAACGCCTCAGACCACAAAGCGAATAAACGCCTCAGACCACAAAGCGAATAAACGCCTCAGAGCAGAAAGCGAATAAACGCCTCAGAGCAGAGCAGAAAGCGAATAAACGCCTCAGAGCAGAGCAGAAAGCGAATAAACGCCTCAGAGCAGAGCAGAAAGCGAAATAAACGCCCCAGAGCAGAAAGCGAATAAAAGCCCCAGAGCAGAGAGCGAATACGCCCCAGAGCAGAGAGCGAATAAACGCCCCAGAGCAGAGAGCGAATAAACGCCCCAGAGCAGAGCAGAAAGCGAATAAACGCCCAGAGCAGAGAGCGAATAAACGCCAGAGCAGAGAGCGAATAAACGCCCCAGAGCAGAGAGCGAATAAACGCCCCAGAGCAGAAAGCGAATAAACGCCCCAGAGCAGAAAGCGAATAAACGCCCAGAGCAGAAAGCGAATAAACGCCCCAGAGCAGAAAGCGAATAAACGCCCCAGAGCAGAAAGCGAATAACGCCCCAGAGCAGAAAGCGAATAAACGCCCAGAGCAGAAAGCGAATAAACGCCCCAGAGCAGAAAGCGAAATAAACGCCCCAGAGCAGAAAGCGAATAAACGCCCCAGAGCAGAAAGCGAATAAACGCCCCAGAGGAGAGCGAATAAACGCCCCAGAGCAGAAAGCGAATAAACGCCCCAGAGCAGAAAGCGAATAAACGCCTCAGAGCAGAGCAGAGAGCGAATAAACGCCTCAGAGCAGAGCAGAGAGCGAATAAACGCCTCAGAGCAGAGCAGAAAGCGAATAAACGCCCCAGAGCAGAAAGCGACTAAACGCCCCAGAGCAGAAAGCGAATAAACGCCCCAGAGCAGAGCGAATAAACGCCTCAGAGCAGAGCAGAAAGCGAATAAACGCCTCAGAGCAGAGCAGAAAGCGAATAAACGCCTCAGAGCAGAGCAGAAAGCGAATAAACGCCTCAGAGCAGAGCAGAAAGCGAATAAACGCCTCAGAGCAGAGCAGAAGGAAGCAAATAAACGCCTCAGAGCAGAACAGGAAGTAGGAAGGCAGAAGAAAAACAATGCATCATCCACAGCCAACAACAGTCCATACCTCATAATACAGACTGACACACACCCCATACATAAAAACTCCAAGTCATGACACAGGTCAGAGAGATCGCTTGATACTTGGTTTAGACGCGCCGCACCGTAACAAGCAAAAAACACATAGCGGGGAGACATTAGGAGCTGTTCACAAAGCAATAATGTTTAATATTGTTGCAACTATAGTGAACAACAACAACTCCACTGCTATTTTTCTGTAATATTAGCAAACCGTGGCTATTCTCGATCACTGGAGAATATTCTACAGAGGTTTTAACCCTTTCGCTGCTGAGGCTTTTCCCGCCTCTGTGCTGAGCTCATTTTTACTGGTTTTGCTCAACGCTTGTTTAAACGCTTTTTGAAGGCTTATTTTAGTATATGACCCAGACATATTATATATCGTTCTTTCCGTCAGACTCGGCAGATTAATAATATGTCATTATTATATGTATATGCCATGACCTGTCTGTATATTATAACAAAAAATGCAATAAAATCTGAATTTTCAATAATTTACAATGTGTAAAGTGGTTTTTTTCACATTTTAACATGCGAGCAATTGCGGTTATATTTTGTATGGGGTGCGCTTGTTAAAAAAAATTAGAGATGGGGGTCTCGTTACATTTTTTTTTGGGAAAATTACACGATTTTAACAAATGCACCGCATACAAAAATCGTTAGTGCAGCATCATTGTTCACATTATATATTGAAATGGGAACAATTTGCTGAATTAACAAACCAAAAAAAAGTATTTTTTTTAAAATATTTTTTTATTTTTATTTTATTTATTTATTAATTTTTTTACAAACTTTTTTCACATTCGAGTTTGGTATCGTTGGAACGGCCATGCTCTGGCCGATCCAACAATACAAACATTAACCCCTAGCTGCCACGGATCGGAGATAGGGAGTTCATTGGAACTCCCTATCTCCACCGTTGGTGGCAGTTAGGGGTTAACTCTGGGACTGGCGTCATCGTGCTATGCACGATGACGCCAGTCCTCAGGGGAGTTCCCGGAGGCTTGGCCGACATCCAAGATGTCGGCCAGCTCCGGGAAAGGATCACGAACCGGCGCTTTTCAGCGCCGATTCGTGATCCAGCTCCCCAGGGGTTAATGCCAGGTACCATTTGGAAGGTGCCTGGGTTAACCCCCACAACGCCGCCGATCGGGAGGGAGAGAGGTCCGAAGGACCTCCCCCCTCCCTTTCAGGCACCTCCTCCGCACATGCGGGGGGGGGGGCGCGCCTGAATTAGGTGTCATCGCGCTGCCGCGATGACACCTAATTTCACCGGCGGCTGTTCCAGATGCTGGGCTGACATCAAGGATGTCAGCCCGCACCGGGGGGGCCAGCGATCGGCCGGAACCCGGCCGAACGCTGACCCCGAAGGGAGGACGCGCTCAGCGCGTCCTCAGCACAGCAGGAGCCATGCGGAGGACGCGCTGAGCGCGTCCTCCGCATCGAAGTGGTTAAAGTCTCGATCTCATAGTTACAGGATTGAGAAAGCCGTGCGTCCATCGAGTTCAGACTTTCACACATCACCTACGGCTGTTGATTGAAAAGACACACACCCACCCACAAGCAAATGCTGGAGAACTTCAGAAACAATGGCAGCAGCTCCCTGAATAGTGAAGCCACTCGAGTTTCACCGAAAGTAATCCACCGTCCAGGTCCGAAAATGAGACAAAAACAAAAACCACAATAAAACTATTGAATTGATATATAGATAAATCTACAGCAAGATCTTACGCTTTCTCGTGATTCACATCTCGAAGGCGTCTGCCGCTAAGATCCCGGCAAGCTTCCCTGTTTGTGGTCTTTTCAATCTGGGCACCGAGTGCCCTGAGCATCGAGCCGAACCCTGGGAGGCAAAAAAAAAAAAAAAATTGATCACCGAGAATTTTGCAAAACACCCCTTCTGCAGCCAGCGACCAGCTGTTACGCAGCAAAGGACAACTAGGACCGCGCCAAGAGAACGAAGAGTAAAATATAAAAGCTACAACATAAGGTTCTATAACTTAAATGAAGAAACATTCTGTCGCACATATCAGCACACGTTCCACGTCGGATATTAAAAATAAATGTACTTTGGGAATGTATACAAAGCAAAATATGACGCTTCTCTTCCCAGAGACGGAGGGGGGAAATCCTGTACTAGTACAGCGGGGATTATCAACACCGCGATCTGGAGCGACACCACATTCAGGCGTGTGGCCCTAGAAATTACCTGTCAGGCGTGATGGATGGAGCACATAATTTAGCTATTGTAGGGGACACTGATTATTCTGAGATGCACTATACGTTATGTAACTGGTTGGGTAAATCCAGCAATGACTTATTTACCAAACTGTAAACATGTAGCGGAACGAGGAACGGAGAGGCTCCTCCTAAATAGCGTAATTTCTTCTTAATTATCATCACAGCCAATGATCAGCGAATAGAAGGACTCACAGTATCTGATACACATTTAAAGCCATGCTCACAAAGTATTTAAGGCCTTTACGGAGAGTAAGCACGTGCTGCTACGTGGTATTGAGTCACAATGTTGAATGTTTTTCTTCAACTGGGAAAGTTTATCTCTGCTCTAATGCTACGTTAAAGGGATATCCTAGAAAATAGTGCAACCAATACATCTGATGTAGTAAAGACAGTCTGAAAAGCAAAGTGTCCCTCTTTTTTCCTTAATTGGGTAGCAGATGCGGACAGTCTACACATTTTTATATTTTGCCCCATTTTACTCCTTTTTGTGTCCCTCGCTGCTCCTCTTCGGCACAGGACTCCCGAAGCCAAAAGTCTCTGCATTTCCTACCTTACGTAAGTAGCGGAGAAAATCGTCAAATTGCGCACACAACAGGACTTGCCCACTTTACTTACACAAGTCCCGTAGCGTCTGCGCAGAACGAAGGATCGGAGCTGCACGCGCAGAACTGATCCATCGTGGCATGAGAACGCTTGCTACAGCGATTGGTCTTCTAGATAGTGACCAGTGGCGGAAGTACCAGGGTCGCAGCGGTCGCAGTTGCGACCGGGCCCTGGCATTCCGCCACTGGAGGGGGGCCCGGCGCCGCCCGCCAGATTCCGGCAATCAGCGCCGGAATCTGGGAGCCGCGCGCTGGCCGCCCCTCTCCCTACGCTGACATGCAGCTTGGCCGCTCACGTGGGAGAGAAACCACCTGACCAGCGCACGAGACCTCGCGCTGATCAGGTGGTTTCCGGCGAGCGGCCAAGCTGCATGTTTCCTGCGGCCGCTCGCCAAGGAGGAGACGCCGGAGAAGATGCCGACGGAGCCTGCCCTGGGCCTGGGGCCAGCAGAGCAGGTAAGAGCTGGGCTGGGGGCAGTATATGCAGAGCTGGGGGGCAGAGCTGGGGCAGTATATGCAGAGCTGGGGGGCAGAATATGCAGAGCTGGGGGGCAGAGCTGGGGCAGTATATGCAGAGCCGGGGGGCAGAGCTGGGGCAGTATATGCAGAGCCGGGGGGCAGAGCTGGGGCAGTATATGCAGAGCCGGGGGCAGAGCTGGGGCAGTATATGCAGAGCCGGGGGCAGAGCTGGGGCAGTATATGCAGAGCCGGGGGCAGAGCTGGGGCAGTATATGCAGAGCCGGGGGCAGAGCTGGGGCAGTATATGCAGAGCCGGGGGGCAGTATATGCAGAGCCGGGGGGCAGTATATATCCATGTGTGGTCTGGGGGCAGTATATATCCATGTGTGGTCTGGGGCAGTATATATCCATGTGTGGTCTGGGGGCAGTATATATCCATGTGTGGTCTGGGGGCAGTATATATCCATGTGTGGTCTGGGGGCAGTATATATCCATGTGTGGTCTGGGGGCAGTATATATCCATGTGTGGTCTGGGGGCAGTATATATCCATGTGTGGTCTGGGGGCAGTATATATCCATGTGTGGTCTGGGGGCAGTATATATCCATGTGTGGTCTGGGGGCAGTATATATCCATGTGTGGTCTGGGGGCAGTATATATCCATGTGTGGTCTGGGGGCAGTATATATCCATGTGTGGTCTGGGGGCAGTATATATCCATGTGTGGTCTGGGGGCAGTATATATCCATGTGTGGTCTGGGGGCAGTATATATCCATGTGTGGTCTGGGGGGCAGTTATAATCCATGTGTGGTCTGGGGGCAGTATATATCCATGTGTGGTCTGGGGGCAGTATATATCCATGTGTGGTCTGGGGGCAGTATATATCCATGTGTGGTCTGGGGGCAGTATATATCCATGTGTGGTCTGGGGGCAGTATATATCCATGTGTGGTCTGGGGGCAGTATATATCCATGTGTGGTCTGGGGGCAGTATATATCCATGTGTGGTCTGGGGGCAGTATATATCCATGTGTGGTCTGGGGGCAGTATATATCCATGTGTGGTCTGGGGGCAGTATATATCCATGTGTGGTCTGGGGGCAGTATATATCCATGTGTGGTCTGGGGGCAGAATATATCCATGTGTGGTCTGGGGGCAGTATATATCCATGTGTGGTCTGGGGGCAGTATATATCCATGTGTGGTCTGGGGGCAGTATATATCCATGTGTGGTCTGGGGGCAGTATATATCCATGTGTGGTCTGGGGGCAGTATATATCCATGTGTGGTCTGGGGCAGTATATATCCATGTGTGGTCTGGGGGCAGTATATATCCATGTGTGGTCTGGGGCAGTATATATCCATGTGTGGTCTGGGGGCAGTATATCCATGTGTGGTCTGGGGGCAGTATATATCCATGTGTGGTCTGGGGGCAGTATATATCCATGTGTGGTCTGGGGGCAGTATATATCCATGTGTGGTCTGGGGGCAGTATATATCCATGTGTGGTCTGGGGGCAGTATATATCCATGTGTGGTCTGGGGGCAGTATATATCCATGTGTGGTCTGGGGGCAGTATATATCCATGTGTGGTCTGGGGGCAGTATATATCCATGTGTGGTCTGGGGGCAGTATATATCCATGTGTGGTCTGGGGGCAGTATATATCCATGTGTGGTCTGGGGCAGTATATATCCATGTGTGGTCTGGGGGCAGTATATATCCATGTGTGGTCTGGGGGCAGTATATATCCATGTGTGGTCTGGGGGCAGTATATATCCATGTGTGGTCTGGGGGCAGTATATATCCATGTGTGGTCTGGGGGCAGTATATATCCATGTGTGGTCTGGGGGCAGTATATATCCATGTGTGGTCTGGGGGCAGTATATATCCATGTGTGGTCTGGGGGCAGTATATATCCATGTGTGGTCTGGGGGCAGTATATATCCATGTGTGGTCTGGGGGCAGTATATATCCATGTGTGGTCTGGGGGCAGTATATATCCATGTGTGGTCTGGGGGCAGTATATATCCATGTGTGGTCTGGGGGCAGTATATGTCCATGTGTGGTCTGGGGGCAGTATATGTCCATGTGTGGTCTGGGGGCAGTATATGTCCATGTGAGGTCTGGGGGCAGTATATGTCCATGTGTGGTCTGGGGGCAGTATATGTCCATGTGAGGTCTGGGGGCAGTATATGTCCATGTGAGCTGGGGGCAATATATGTCCATGTGAGCTGGGGGCAATATATGTCCATGTGAGCTGGGGGCAATATATGTCCATGTGAGCTGGGGGCAATATATGTCCATGTGAGCTGGGGGCAATACATGTCCATGTGAGCTGGGGCAATATATGTCCATGTGAGCTGGGGGCAATACATGTCCATGTGAGCTGGGGGCAATACATGTCCATGTGAGCTGGGGGCAATACATGTCCATGTGAGCTGGGGGCAATACATGTCCATGTGAGCTGGGGGCAATACATGTCCATGTGAGCTGGGGGCATACATGTCCATGTGAGCTGGGGGCAATACATGTGATGTGAGCTGGGGGCAATACATGTCCATGTGAGCTGGGGGACATACTATCTTTTTTATATTGCAGAAAAAAAAAAAGGGAAAAATATGGATATTTTTTGGGGGGGGGTCCTTCATGGATTCTTGCACCGGGGCCCTCAGGTTTCTAGTTACGCCACTGATAGTGACATTAGCACGTTCGGGTTAGAATATGGTCAATAGTTTTATTTTGCTTCTGTTTAGTTTGTCCTCTGTATACGCTGCGCCTGTTTCATTAAATACATGAAGGAACCCCCTCCCAAAAACAACCCCCCCCCCAAACAAAACAGGGAAACTCTGATTTCACAATAACCATCAGATATACGTGATCAGACTAGAACAGTGTTTCCCAGCCCCGGTCCTCAGCCAGGCCAGATTTTGCAGATCGCCTTGAGAAAATGCAGACTGAATCCTGCAATCACTGAGCAGCAAATCATATCCCCTGTGCTGTGCTTCATACATCCTGCAAACCTGTCGTGTCAGCGGGTCCTGAGGACCTGCATTGGGAAACAACGACCTAGATGAAAACCCTCCTCGCTGCCGCCCTGTGCCGTCACGGATCACTCGGATTATAGGGCTGGGAGATGGCCTCGATTTAAATCAAGGACAGCTGTGATTTTACTCTTGAAAAATAAAGGGCTCAGAGTTTGTTTAACAGATGCTCTGTCCAAGTATCGGCAGAGCAGAGCTGACGGCGCCTTCACGTACTTATCAGCTCTGCCGGTGCTGCTTCAATAACAAGAGTAAAATTATGGTCACACCTGATTAAATTGGGCTAAATCACAGATCTTGCCCAACCCTGGTTGGTCTAATGTGTTGGCTTTTAAATCATTATTATGCTTTCCTTACATCACGTCAATGAGACCAACTGACCTCCTTTCCCCCCACAAAGCCGCGGCTCCACGCTGTACGTGAGTCCATCCTGTAGTTCCTCGTCCAGGTCCACCAGGCGCCCATTGCATTTCACGTAGAAGTCAGTTATCAGCTCCTGAAAGAGACGAGATGGAGCGATTACAGGATGTACATTATCATGAATTCACAAACATCATCAAGACCTCCCAGGTCCGGAGAGCCGCTCGCCGCGGGGAGCCGCTCGCCCCGGCCTTCTGGATTCCTGAATCATTCTGTGCAAATCTATAGAGAAAAAGACCTGAAACACTAAATGATTAACCAGAAGACATCGTAAGCCTGTACTTTGTGCCAGGAACCAGTGTTTTTTTGGAAAATAATTTTTAATTATATGGTATTTAACCCCTTCCCAACCGCAGACGTACCATGTCTCCCTTAGACCTGGGACGTACATGGTACGTTGGCGGTCTCCTAACCTCCCTCCCGCTGATACTTACCTCGCTCGCCGGCTCCCACGGCTTGTGTCTGGCAGGCTGGATGCCTGCCGTCACTATAGTCTGGCAGTGATTCCCAAACCTGTCCACAGTGCCCACTAACAGGTCAGGTTTGCAGGATATGTGAAGCACAGCACACGATATGATTTGCTGCTCAGTGATTGCAGGATTCAGTCTGCATTTCCCTCAAGGTGATCCTTAAAACCTGTCCTGTTAGAGAGTGGGAGGTCAGGTTTGGAAAACACTGGTCTACGGTATTGTTACGGTTACAACAGCTCTGGTTAAGTTAGCACCAACTTTGTAATATTGCCCCATATCGGGGCTCTTGGAGGTGCCTTGCAGATCGAGTCTAGTTGATCTTAGCAGGGAAGGGGTTAAATAGAATAGAACAACATACACAGAACATATTACATAAACAGGAGGTGAGGGCGGCCCTCTTTAGGAGCTTCCTGCATGGTTTGATGTAGAATAACCCAGGTCAGGTCTTATGTTTCACTTGGATAGAAGCCAGAGGTAGGGTCGCCAGATCAGACGGGCAGTGCATGACAAATGCCACCCTGCAACATGTATAATCCATACACTGCAGGTACGAAATAAAAAAGGGAATCTCAGGTGACCTAGATTTCCTGACTGCAGCATATTATACATGTTGCAGGGCAGCACTTTACCCGGTGCTCCCCTCTGCATGAAATGGCAATAGGTGCCCAGGAAAACATGGCCGATCTGGCATTGCCAGGGTGATATTTTAGGCAACCGTGGCTGCATTACCGCTGAGCTTGCCAGGCCCTGACCTAAGCGGGTGACACAGGAGCAGGTAAAACCCATCAATGAGCCGGGGCAAGGCTAATGCCTCAAAAGAACTGCATTAAACGCCCAGGGCATGATGGGAGTGATGGGCCAGCAGACAGTTACACAGGGCCAGGCAGATTAATGGCTTACCGGCTGAAACAGGGGGAGCAGATGTCTTGCCGTGGCCCCCTGAGCCGCGCACACCCGTCCCGTGATGGCATCTCTCACCCACACGGAGGCCGCCATGTCTGCCAGATGCAGAGCACACAGACCAGAAAATGACGTCACCTTTACCAACAGGAAGCTGTCCTGAGGGTAGGCAGGGGGAAGCACCAGATCACGTGCTGATCCCGCAGCCTATCGGCGAACCGCCATAACGACTCGGCCGCCATCTTTAGTAAGGGAAAAGGGAGAATCGGCAGCCATGTCTTGAGAGTTCCAGAAACCGTGAGAGAAAACCGACACGACGAGCAAAAAAATATAACAACGACATCGTATCGTGCAAACCAGTCATGTACAGCCTCCACTTTAACAATAATATATATTGACGGGAGGCGTCATTCGGTGATGGCCGCTGTAAGGCGTTTTTCGTCGTTATCTTTGTGTTTGTGAAATACGGTTTATTCCCCGCCAACCAAAATCGCAAAGGCTAGCTTGTTCCAGATTCAAAAATGGCCGCCCTCGCTGGCTACGTCAGCCTAAAGTCTTTGCAATAGAGATGTAAACAATAAAGACGCAATGTCAAACAAACCTCAGCGTTGTGTTACCGTCAAAACGGACGCCTGGAATGGTACCTGTCTTGAGTGTTTACATCTCCAATGAGCTTTGTATAGCGCTTTACGCACAAGAGAGACGCGCTCTAGTTAATCTTCGGCGTCAATTGGAAGGATGCCATCTTGGTGGAGTCTTTATGTGCCAGAGGCGACAGTTTATTAGGCGATTGTTAGAGGGACGGAATCTTGTCAGAGATAATTGCGTCATATTAGTGTTTAGAGCTCTAGTGCAGGGGAATTTTAATGAGGCCGTGAAATGTAATTGCATGTGCATTGTCAAATAATTTGTATACAAAAAGATAAAATTTAAATGTATCAGTTTATTTTTAACCCTTTTCACGCAGTGTATTGTGGGAATGGGCCCTTGTACATTACATTATACTCCCTGCTTATTACAGGATGTTTTAGGGGTTTATAACAAAATAGGGGAAGCTGAAAGTAATATAAAAACCCCTCGCTGAAATACTGTAATTGGAGGTATCTCTATATTTGTACCATACATTATTATTATCGTCATCATTTATATAGCGCCAACAGTTTCCGCAGCGCTTTACAATAACCAAAGGGAACAAAATACATATAAACGGACATAGGATGGAAACAAGAGGTGTAAAGGGTCCTGCTCATAGGAGCTTACAGTCTAGAGCAGGGGTCAGCAACCGTGGCTCCCTGATGTTTTGGGAACTACATTTCCCATGTGGCTCAGTCAGCCTAATAGGTGACTGAGCATCATGGGAGATGTAGTTCTCAAAACATCAGGGAGCCAAGGTTGCTGACCCCTGGTCTAGAGGGATTGGTGTTGAGGAAGACGAGGGGAGTTTTACTGGACAGCAGGATCATTAGTGCCAGTAGTTTGGGAATGGTGGGACCATAGAAGCAGCTTCAATCATGTGTGCGTAGGTGAGCAGAGGGATGAGTTGCATCAGTGATGCGGTACAATAATCTGAAGAGATGGGTTTTGAGGGATTTCTTGAAGGCCTGAAGGTCAGGGGAGAGTTTGATAGGGCGAGGCAAGTCATTCCACAGGACCGGAGCTGCCCTTGAGAAGTCTTGGAGGCGAGAGTTGGCTGTGCGTGTGTAGACCGATGACAGGTGGAGATCACCTGCAGATCGGAGTTGTCTAGATGGGATGGGTGCTTGCGGAGTAACGAAGACATGTAGGGAGGGGTTGAGTTAATGAGTGATTTGAACGCGAGCATCAGTATTTTATCCCTTTAACGCCGCAGGATGTTCCATGACGTCCTGGCGGCGGGCGGGCCTTGAAGACGCGTGGCGTACAGGTGCGCCCCGCTATCTTCAATGGGGCCGCCTCGGCCCCTCCCCGCAGCCTGCGCGCGCTGACTCGTGGCGCGCGTCATTGGCTGCACAGGGACGGCCTGAAATCAAGCCGTCCCCTGCAGCCAATGACGTGCACTGCGCGCAGGCTGCGGGGAGGGCTCCGAATCAGTGCCGCGCCACGGCACCTGGCGGCGAGGCGTACCCGTACGCCTCGCCGGCGAAATCGACCCCCTTAAGGGCGCCACCCCTGCGTCCTTAAGGGGTTAAACTGTATCCTCAAAAGTACAGGAAGCCAATGGAGGGACCAGCAGAGGGGGGAGGTACGCGAGGTGCTTCTGGTGAGAAAGATAAGCCTGGCCCCTGCATTCATTACAGATTGCAAAAGGGGCGATACGGGAGTTGGGGCTAATAAGGAGCGAGTTGCAGTAGTCAAGTCGTGAAATGACAAGAGCATGAACCAGCACTTTTGCGGTATCTTGTGTCAGAAAGGAGCGGACACGGGCGTTGTTTTTGAGTTGAAAGTAACAGGATTTGATCACTGTCTGGATGTGGGGAGAGAATGTTAGGTCAGAGTCAAAAGTGACACCAAGGCAGCGAGGTTGGGGTGTTGGGCTAATGGGTGTTCCATTTACTCATAGAGAGATAGGTGGTATTGGGTTCTTCTTGGAGGGAGGAATGACGAGAATTTCAGTTTTGGCAAGATTGAGTTTAAGGAAGCGGAAAGACGTCCAATTTGAGACAGCGGAGAGACAGTCAGTGACTCGATCCAGGAGACCTGGAGAGAAGACAGGGGAGGAGAGGTAAATTTTGAGTGTCATCAGCATATATGTTGTACTGGAATCCAAAGGATACATATAATACACTGGAAAGCAGTGCAGCGACAGTTAGCCTCAGCTCACTGGTATGTGGCAAATTATACATAACACATGCCCATCATGAAGGCTAGATGTTTCCTTTTTCTACGGTCCACCCTACACAGTTGGTGTATCCCAAAGGGCTGTGGAGACAAAGAAAAATTCTAGGTTATAGACGTACTGCGCCATTTTTTGTTTTTCTTTGTCTCCACAGCCCTTTGGGATACACCAACTGTGTAGGGTGGACCGTAGAAGAAGGAAACATCTAGCCTTCATGATGGGTATGTATTATGTATAATTTGCCACATACCAGTGAGCTGAGGCTAGCTGGCGCTGCACGGCTTTCCACATTGCTTTAGGGGTTTATTCAGTAAACAGTGATATGGAAAACAAGTCTGCACAGGTCTTGTAAACACTAATTTTATTTCCCCTCATGTCCTGGATTCCCATACAGATTGTGTGCAAGGTCCCCAGATCAGCCAAGTTTTCCTGGACACGTATAATTTATGCATGGTGATGGGCAGTACATGAAAAATGCCACCCCGCAGCATGTATGATCCATACACAGGTAAGAAATCCCAGGTGACCTGCCCTGACTTCCTTCCCGCAGCATATGAATTATACATGTTGCAGGGCAGCACTTTTCCATCGGTTCCCCGCCTGCATGAAATAGTAATACGTGTCCAGGAAAACATGGCCGACCCGAAAATCAAAGAATCCCTGTCCTGCTGTATTTATTTATTTATTTTATTTGCAAAGTATTTTACCAGGAAGGATACATTCAGGGTTATCCAAAGAGATTCGAAAAGTCACCGCACGTTCGGTGACTTTTCGTTCTCTTCAATTCGGTTCCTTTTGCCGATTGCATTTCGGTGACCCTGCGGTGTATTCAGCAAACAGCACAGGGTCCCCGAATTGCAGGGAAAAGCTGCCGTAAACTCACCGAAAACTAACCGAATGCACGCTGAAAACAAGCAAAAACATCTGGATTAACCTTCGAAGAGGAGCCGAACAGGAGCCGAACAGGAGCCGAATCACACAGAGCCGAAGCAGCTGTGACGTAGAGGAGGCAGTGAATAAATTAGAAAAACCATTTGTATGAATCTGGGAAAATGAAACGCTGTTTGCAAAGAAACTACTGAGCGAAAATGTCTGAAATTTTCACAGGAGGTCCAGGGAATGATAATAAAGAGGGCTGTTACAAAAAAAATAAGCAAACTGAAAAAAAAAAAAAAAAAAATCGGACTTTTAATTTTTTTTTAAAAAATTCAGAAAAATGCTTAAAGTATCCTAAAAAATCTATAAATAAAGAGACTTTTTGCTGCAGAATTTTATAATGAACGGTTTATTAGATATTGAATTAAAACGGGAATATTTTTAACATTGAAGTCTATGGGATTCTCCTGAATAATTTGCCGAATTAAACCACCGAATGGCAGAGCATTAGGGGAACCTTTCACTGCTGGTTTGTGTTCTCTGAATAGCCGAAGCAGTGCTTTTTGATGGGGATTTCACTGCCCTCGAACAGGGACCGAACAGGCACCGTATGTGCCGGCAATTCGACAGGATTTGGAGAATTGCCTGCTCTCTGGATAGCCGAATGGCCAGGAAAGGTAACCGAACGCTGATTTTCAGCGTTCGGTTACCTTTCTCAAGCAATTCGAATCTCTTTGGATAACCCTGATTGAGATTGCTTTCGTTTTCAAGTATGTCCTGGGTTCAAGAACATTGAAATTTTACAGTCGTTACAGAAATACAAAGTAATAAAATGCAAAATATTAAAAACAAAACACAAATATACAGATTAACCCAGAAAATAAATATGTAGGAAATATAGTCACTATGTTACATGTTTACAGGCGCATTCTGTATATAGTCACTATGTTACATGTTTACAGGCGCATTCTGTATATAGTCACTGTGTTACATGTTTACAGGTGCATTCTGTATATAGTCATTATGTTACATGTTTACAGGCGCATTCTGTATATAGTCACTGTGTTACATGTTTACAGGCGCATTCTGTATAGTCACTATGTTACATGTATTGCTTACAGGTGCATTCTGTATATAGTCAACATGTTACATGTTTACAGGTGCATTCTGTATATAGTCACTGTGTTACAGTTTTACAGGTGCATTCTGCATTAAGGTATGTTAGTAAGGAGCTCTTAAGGGACTTTAGACTGGGGGAAGATTTGATGGCGTCTGGGAGGTTATACCATAATTGCGGTGCTCTATAGGAAAATGAGGATCGAGCCACTTTCTTTTTGTATTGTGGTATTGCAAGTAAGGTGCTGGTCCTGGATCTGAGGTTATAAGATGAGGGAACTGCTGGGGAAAGCAGTCTATTCAGGTAGGGTGGTAGCCTCCCAGAAAAGTTCTTAAACACCAGGTTGGAAAGGTGAAGGGTGCGTCTGGATTCCAGCGACGGCCAGTTTAGCTCTTTTAACATGTCACAATGATGGGTCATGTAGTTACATTGTAGCACAAAACGGCAGAATGAGTTATACAATGTAGTAAGTTTATGAAGGTGCGTTTGCGGGGCGGCTACATACACTACATCTCCGTATGTAGTTTAATGTAGAACTTGTCGTAGAGCTAGGAGATTTGTATTTTCACGATTAAAAAAGGTCTTTTCGGTTGACCTCAATTTTATTACAATTTTTTTTGTTTGTTTTTTTGTTAAATGGCAGACCATCTGTCAGCTCAGTCAATGCTTGGACAGACTGACCCTCCCTTCCCGTTTTAAAGATAAAGATGTTTTCATTATACTAATAATGTGACCATAAACTGTCAGATAAAAGAAATTAGAAAAATAATTTGCCCAGTCCTAGTTTGAAAAAGGGGGGGGGGTGGGAACCCATATCAGTTATTACTGTATGTATATGTCATGTCAGAAAGCGAATTAAAAAAAATATTGAAAATTTTTAAATTTCCTTTACTGACTGACCCATTCACTCCATTCTATGGCCAAAGCCACACAGTGAGGAGCAAGTGATGGAAAGATACTGTGGGGGGGGGGGGGAGTTTACAACACAAAATATCACACAATGGATGTGCTCAGTGACACATATAGAGGGAAATATCACACAATGGATGCATCCAGTGACACATAGTGGAAAATATCACACAATGAATGCGCCCAGTGACACATATAGAGCAAAATATTTTCTTAACTAAACATACAAGAGAAAAACAAACACATGTAAGATATCAGCAACATCAAATAAACACAATAAGGACATTTCATATATTGGTGTTAGTGGCCCTTTAACACCTTTTATAAGTGCAGATACTGTTAATATCTCTGCAGCTTTGGGTCCCACACCCCAACACCGTGGAACGCATCAGGAACAGGGTGCTACAGCGTGATCGTCTGACTTACAAAGTGGACTTTGAGGACTTCATGATGCCTTTCAGCAAGAACTTAATGAAGAAAACGATGGAGTTGGCAAACGCCGACGTCTGTGCGTAGAATCAAGGAGAAGATAAAAAGTAAGAGTCACAGAGACGGCTCCACACGCCAAAATATGCCCATTAGGCTCACCGTATTTGGCCAGTACCTTCTGTTTACAAAGTGATTTAAGTGGTCCATGTAACCCAAACATTTTACACAGCTCCTTCACTGGTTTCCATCGGTGACGCGAGAAAGCCGTACAGGTGCCGCCAATCAGTGAGCTGTCACCGCCTCGATACCTGAAAATGCACAGGGCCCAGGGATTCTGCAGCAACCTAAGACATGTCGTGCCCAGTTAGGAAAGCGCAAAATTTTTTGCTCCAAAGACCTACTTTGGAGTCTTGATAAAGTGAAGCTTTGTTACGGAATCTGTGGTCAAGTCACCAGTGCCAACAATAAATCCTACATGTTCTGGCCTGGGATTTGCTTCTGTTTAGCTGTATTTCTTGCCTTACTCGGCTCCATGGGAGAAGCCCCCATCCCTCCATCAACAGGTGCCTCCATAAGTATATACAGGCGGAGTATTTAAAAATTCTATTAAATGACAAAGTATAAAATTACCCCCTGGCCTCATGTGACGTCGATAAACGCTTAGACATGTTGTATAAAGTGCCCTTCGGGCTGTGTGCATAAGGTGTGTCTAAAGCATAAATGAATTTAGTGTTAAGGTTTGGGTCCCGGCCCTGTGACATCTCATTAATATATGCAAATAATCCCAAAATCTGAAACAAATCCCAAATCCAAAAGGCTTCTGCTCCTGAGCATTTATTTATTTATTTATAAAGGATTTTAGCAGAAAGGATACATTGAGATTTCTCTCGTTTTCAAGTATGTCCTGGGGTTCAAGAACATTAAATTGTTACAGTGTTACAGAAATACAAAGTAATACAATGCAAGATATTAAAAAGAAATTGCACAAATATACAGATTAACAGAAAATAAATATACAGGATTATTCAAAGAGAATTGAAAAGTCACCGCACGTTCGGTGACTTTTCGTTCTCTTCATTTCGGGCCTATTTGGCGATCCCATTTCGGCGACCCTGCGGTGTATTCAGCAAGCACCACAGGGCCGCCGAAATGCAGGGAAAAGCCGCCGCAAACCCAACGAAAAGTCACCGCAAAAACCCGGCGAATGCACGCTGAAACCCACAAAAACATCTGGATTAACCCGCCGAAGACAACGGAAAAACTCAAGCAGGAGCCGATCACACGCAGCGCAGCCGCCGGAAAAAGCCGACACCGCAGATGAGTGAAGTGAATAAATTCGCAAAACAGTTTGCATGAATGATTGAAAAGTGAAACGCTGTTTGCAAAGAAACTACTGAGCGAAAATGTGTGAAATTTACATATAAAATCCAATGAATGATAATAAAAATGGCTGTTACAGAAAAAGAAGTAAACTTAAAAAAAATAAAAAAAAAAATCTGACTTTTTTAAAAAAATAAATGCTTAACCCTTTCGCTGCTGAGGCTTTTCCCGCCCCTGTGCTGAGGTCATTTTTTACCTGTTTTGCGCATCATGTTTAAACGTGTTTTGAAGGCTTATTTTAGTATATGACATCGACATATTATATATCGTTCTTTCCGTCAGACTCGGTAGATTCATAATATGTCATTATTATATGTATACGTTATGTCATGTTTGTATATTATAACAAAAAATGCAATAAAATATGTATTTTCAATAATTTACAGCGTGTAAAGTGTTTTTTTCCACATTTTAACATGCGAGCAATTGCGGATATATTTTGTATGGGGTGCGCTTGTTAAAAAAATTAGAGATGGGGTCTCGTTACATTTTTTTTTGGGGAAAATGACACCATTTTTAACAAACGCACCGCATACAAAAATCGTTAATGCAGCATCATTGTTCACATTATAATTGAAATGGGAACAATATTGCTGCATTAACAAAACAAAAAAAAAAAAAAAAAAGTGTTTATTTTTTTTTTTATTATTTTTTTTTTTAATTTTTTTTTATTTTTATTTCTTTTTTTTTTTTTTTTTACAATTTTTTTACTTTCATGTTTGGTATCGTTGGAACGGCCATGCTCTGGCCGATCCAACGATATCAAAATTTAACCCCTAACTGCCACGGATCGGGAGATAGGGAGTTCATTGGAACTCCCTATCTCCACACTTCGTGGCAGTTAGGGGTTAATGCTAGGACTGGCGTCATCGTGCTGCGCACGATGACGCCAGTCCTCTGGGGGAGTTCCCGGAAGCTTGGCCGACATCCAAGATGTCGGCCAGCTCCCGGAAGGATCGCAAATCGGCGCTTTTCAGCGCCGATTTGCGATCCAGCTCCCCAGGGGTTAATGCCAGGCATCATTTGGAAGGGCAGGCTGTGCCCTTCCAAATGATGCCTGGGTTAAGCCCCTGTGAGCCGCCGATCGGGAGGGAGAGAGGTCCGAAGGACCTCCCCCCCCTCCCTTTCAGGCGCCTCCTCCGCACATGCGGGGGGGGCGCCTGAATTATGTGTCATCGCGGGGGCGCGATGACACATAATAATGGCGGCCACTGCTCCGGATGCCGGGCTGACATCCAGGATGTCAGCCCGCACCGGAGGGGCCAGCGATCGGCCGGTACCCGGCCGAACGCTGACCCCAATGCGAGGACGCGCTCAGCGCGTCCTCCGCATACCAGGGGGAATGCTGAGGACGCGCTGAGCGCGTCCTTAGCATTCAAGTGGTTAAAATGTCCTAAAAAAATCTATAAATAAAGAGACTTTTTACTGCAGAATTTTATAATGAACGGTTTATTAGATATTGAATTAAAACGGGAATATTTTTAACATTGAAGCCTATGGGATTCTCCTGAATAATAGGGATGAGCTGTTCGGTTCGATCAGTTCGGAGTTCGTTTCGAACTTTGGCCGTTCGCAAGTTCGCGAACTTCGAACTTTTTGGTGTGTTCGGTTCGAGTTCGAAACAAAAATTTGAAAAAAGTATAAAAAATGCTTAAAAAATACTAAAAAATCTAGAAATAAAAAGACTCTTTACTGCAGAATATAATAAGCAACGGTTTATTAGATATTTAATTAAAACGGGAATATTTTTAACATTGAAGCCTATGGGATTCTCCTGAATAATAGGGATGAGCTGTTCGGTTCGATCAGTTCGGAGTTCGATTCGAACTTTGGCCGTTCGCAAGTGGCCGTTTTTGGTGTGTTCGGTTCGAGTTCGAATTTTTTTTTTGAAAAAAAAAGTATAAAAAATGCTTAAAAAATACTAAAAAATCTAGAAATAAAAAGACTCTTTACTGCAGAATATAATAAGCAACGGTTTATTAGATATTTAATTAACAAATAATGTCTACGTGCAAATATTCTCACCTCTAAATGACCTGTGCTCTCAAAAGGCGTAAACAACAGGTGTTAATTAGTGTTTGGAAATAACATGTGCTTTTAATTTGTCTGGTCTGATGAATTTGATACATTGTTAGAGACTGAGGGTGTAGTGTCTCCTGATCTGAACATGTATCAAACAACACCTGTGCTTCTGAGAAGTGTTCATTTCTCTACTAAATCTTCCTCTGATATGCTGTTTAACCCCTTAGCTCATTTTTACCGCTTTCACTCATCATGTTTAAACGAGATTTGAAGCCGCATTTTATTAAATGACCCAGACATATTAGATATCGTTCTTTCTGTCAGACTCCGCAGATTCATAATATATCATTTTTATACGTATACGTCATGTCCTGCCTGTATATTATGACAAAAAATGTAAAGTGTTTTTTTTTCACATTTTAGCACATGAGTGTTTGCGGTTATGTTTTCTATGGGGTGCGCTTGTACAAAAATTAGAAATGGGGACTTGTTACATTTTGTGGGGGGGAATTACGTGATTTATAGCAAATGCACCCCATAGAAAAAAATCATTAGTGCAGCATCATTGTTCACATTATAATTGAAATGTGAACAATATTGCTGCATTAATAAAAATAACACACAAAAAAAAATACATTTTTTTTTTACTTTATACCTGGTCAGGTTGGGTATCATGCTCAGGCCTTTCGATTGACACCCTCCATGACCCCCTAGCTGCCACGGTTCTGGAGATATCGGGGTTCAAATGAACCCCCTATCTCCACTAGGGGATTCCGGGCAGCTAGGGGTTCCCCGGCTATCTGACGTCATCACGCTATGCGTGAGGACGTCAGGCAGTGAGGGGGGACCCGGGGTGGAGGCCCCACCGGAGCTAGGCCGCACTTCGACGCCGCAAGGCATCTCTATACACAGCCTCACAGCATCACTATACACCGCCTCACAGCATCTCTATACACAACCTCACAGTATCTCTATACACAACCCCATCAGCATCTCTATACACGGCCTCACAGCATCTCTATACACAGCATCTCTATACACAACCCCATCAGCATCTCTATACACAAACAGCATCTCTATACACAACCCCATCAGCATCTCTATACACAGCATCTCTATACACAGCCTCACAGCATCACTATACACAACCTCACAGCATCTCTATACACAGCCCCATCAGCATCTCTATACACAGCATCTCTATACACAACCTCATAGTATCTCTATACACAACCCCATCAGCATCTCTATACACTGCCTCACAGCATCTCTATACACAACCCCATCAACATCTCTATACACAAACAGCATCTCTATACACAACCCCATCAGCATCTTTATACACAAACAGCATCTCTATACACAACTCCATCAGCATCTCTAAACACAGCCTCACAGCATCTCTATACACAGCCACACAGCATCTCTATACACAGCCTCACAGCATCTCTATACACAGCCACACAGCATCTCTATACACAGCCTCACAGCATCTCTATACACAGCCTCACAGCATCTCTATACACAGCCACACAGCATCTCTATACACAGCCTCACAGCATCTCTATACACAGCATCTCTATACACAACCCCATCAGCATCTCTATACACAAACAGCATCTCTATACACAACCCCATCAGCATCTCTATACACAGCATCTCTATACACAGCCTCACATCATCTCTATACACAACCTCACAGCATCTCTATACACAGCCCCATCAGCATCTCTATACACAGCATCTCTATACACAACCCCATCAGCATCTCTATACACAAACAGCATCTCTATACACAACCCCATCAGCATCTCTATACACAACCTCACAGCATCCCTATACACAGCCTCACAGCATCTCTATACGCAGCTTCACAGCATCTCTATACACATCATCTCTATACACAACCCCATCAACATCTCTATACACAAACAGCATCTCTATACACAACCCCATCAGCATCTCTATACACAAACAGCATCTCTATACACAACCCCATCAGCATCTCTATACACAGCATCTCTATACACAGCCTCACATCATCTCTATACACAACCTCACAGCATCTCTATACACAGCCCCATCAGCATCTCTATACACAGCATCTCTATACACAACCCCATCAGCATCTCTATACACAAACAGCATCTCTATACACAACCCCATCAGCATCTCTATACACAACCTCACAGCATCCCTATACACAGCCTCACAGCATCCCTATACACAGCCTCACAGCATCTCTATACGCAGCTTCACAGCATCTCTATACACATCATCTCTATACACAACCCCATCAACATCTCTATACACAAACAGCATCTCTATACACAACCCCATCAGCATCTCTATACACAACCTCACAGCATCTCTATACACTGCCTCACAGCATCTCTATACACAACCCCATCAGCATCTCTAAACACAGGCTCACAGCATCTCTATACACAGCATCTCTATACACAGCCTCACAGCATCTCTATACACAACCCTATCAGCATCTCTATACACAAACAGCATCTCTATACACAACCTCACAGCATCTCTATACACAACCCCATCAGCATCTCTAAACACAGCCTCACAGCATCTCTATACACAGCATCTCTATACACAGCCTCACAGCATCTCTATACACAGCCTCACAGCATCTCTATACACAACCCCATCTCTATACACAGCCTCACAGTATCTCTATACACAACTCCATCTCTATACACAGCCTCACATCATCTCTATACACAGCCTCACAGCATCTCTATACACAACCTCACAGCATCTCTATACACAACCCATCAGCATCTCTATACACAGCATCTCTATACACAACCTCATAGTATCTCTATACACAACCCCATCTCTATACACAGCCTCACATCATCTCTATACACAGCCTCACATCATCTCTATACACAGCCTCACATCATCTCTATACACAGCCTCACATCATCTCTATACACAGCCTCACAGCATCTCTATACACAACCTCACAGCATCTCTATACACAACCCATCAGCATCTCTATACACAGCATCTCTATACACAACCTCATAGTATCTCTATACACAACCCCATCTCTATACACAACCTCACATCATCTCTATACACAGCCTCACAGTATCTCTATACACAACCCCATCTCTATACACAGCCTCACATCATCTCTATACACAGCCTCACAGCATCTCTATACACAACCCCATCAGCATCTCTATACACAAACAGCATCTCTATACACAACCCCATCAGCATCTCTATACACAGCATCTCTATACACAAACAGCATCTCTATACACAACCCCATCAGCTTCTCTATACATGGCATCTCACGGCGTCTGAGGACGCTGAAGTCAGAACGCCGCGGGACCCCATGAGTATCTCCGCCGGGGGTCCTGCACAGCTGATGACGTGTGGGACACGTCCTCCTCAGCATACAGCGGGAGTAACTGAGGACGTGTCCCACACGTCGTCAGCAGTGAAGGGGTTAAAAACGTCTTTTTTAAAACTTTTTGTCCTTGTTTCCTGTACCCCAGGGCACTACCCGGACCCGGACATTGTTTTTAAGTGTTTCCATACACCCTAGAAATCCTCCACTTCACGGGCAGGTTATGGGGACCTCCTAGGCACGATATTTGAAGGAATTTTTCGTTTTTATTTTTAACCCTTATTTCATGGAAAACTCACTGTCCCTTTAAAAACGTTTTGTTTTTTTACTTTTTGTCCTTGTTTCCTGTCCCCCAGGGCACTACCCGGACCCCCATACACCTTTTATGGCAAATATCTAGCATATATGCCCTCTTGGAGGCCACTCTAAAAACCGAATTTTGAGTCCCATTGACTTGTATTGAGTTCGAACTCGAACTTTTGAAGAGTTCGAATGCGAACCGAACTCGGGGGTGTTCGGCTCATCCCTACTGAATAAACCTGTCGAATGAAAACACCGAATGGCAGGGCATTTCGGGAACCTTTAACTGCCGGTTTGTGTTCTCTGAATAGACGAAGCAGTGCTTTTTTATGGGGGTTTCACTGCCCTCGAACAGGCACCGAACAGGCACCGAATGTGCAGGCAATTCGCCAGGATTTGGCGTATTGCCTGCTCTCTGAATAGCCGAATGGCCAAGAAAGGTAACCGAACGCTGATTTTCAGAGGTCGGTTACCTTTCTCAAGCCATTCGGATCTCTTTGAATAACCCTGTAAATTACATGCTTACAGGTGCATTCTGTATATAGTCACTATGTTACATGTTTACAGGTGCATTCTGTATATAGTCACTATGTTACATGCTTACAGGTGCATTCTGTATATAGTCACTATGTTACATGTTTACAGGTGCATTCTGTATATAGTCACTATGTTACATGTTTACAGGTGCATTCTTATTAGTCACTATGTTACATGTTTACAGGTGCATTCTGTATATAGTCACTATGTTACATGTTTACAGTGCATTCTGTATATAGTCACTGTGTTACATGTTTACAGGTGGTGCATTCTGTATATTAGTCACTTTGTTAACAGGTGCATTCTGTATATAGTCACTGTGTTACATGCTTACAGGTGCATTCTGTATATAGTCATTATGTTACATGTTTACAGGTGCATTCTGTATATAGTCACTATGTTACATGGTTACAGGTGCATTCTATATAGTCACTGTGTTACATGTTTACACGTGCATTCTGTATAAAGTCACTGTGTTACATGTTTACAGGTACATTCTGTATATAGTCACTGTGTTACATGCTTACAGGTGCATTCTATATAGTCATGTTACATGTTTACAGGTGCATTCTGTATATAGTCACTGTGTTACATGTTTACAGGTGCATTCTGTATAAAGTCACTGTGTTACATGTTTACAGGTACATTCTGTATATAGTCACTGTGTTACATGTTTACAGGTACATTCTGTATATAGTCACCATGTTACATGTTTACAGGTGCATTCTGTATATAGACACTATGTTACATGTTTACAGGTGCATTCTGTATATAGTCACTGTGTTACATGTTTACAGGTGCATTCTGTATATAGTCACTATGTTACATGTTTACAGGTGCATTCTGTATATAGTCACTGTGTTACATGTTTACAGGTGCATTCTGTATAAAGTCACTGTGTTATATGTTTACAGGTACATTCTGTATATAGTCACTGTGTTACATGTTTACAGGTGCATTCTGTATATAATCACTGTGTTACATGTTTACAGGTGCATTATGTATATAGTCACGGTGTTACTTGTTTACATGTGCATTCTGTATATAGTCCCTGTGTTACAGGGTTACAGGTGCATTCTGTATATAGTCACTGTGTTACATGTTTACAGGTGCATTCTGCATATAGTCACTGTGTTACAGGTGCTTTCTGTATATAGTCACTGTGTTACTTGTTTACAGGCGCATTCTGTATATAGTCACTGTGTTACATGTTTACAGGTGCATTCTGTATATAGTCACTGTGTTACATGTTTACAGGTGCATTCTGTATATAGTCATTATGTTACATGTTTACAGGTGCATTCTGTATATAGTCACTGTGTTACATGTTTATGTTACATGTTTACAGGTGCATTCTGTATATAGTCACTGTGTTACATGTTTACAGGTGCATTCTGTATATAGTCACTATGTTACATGTTTACAGGCGCATTCTGTATATAGTCACTGTGTTACATGTTTACAGGTGCATTCTGTATATAGTCACTATGTTACATGTTTACAGGTGCATTCTGTATATAGTCACTGTGTTACATGTTTACAGGTGCATTCTGTATATAGTCACTATGTTACATGTTTACAGGCGCATTCTGTATATAGTCACTGTGTTACTTGTTTACAGGTGCATTTTGTATATAGTCACTATGTTACATGTTTACAGGCGCATTCTGTATATAGTCACTGTGTTACATGTTTACAGGTGCATTCTGTATATAGTCACTGTGTTACTTGTTTACAGGTGCATTCTGTATATAGTCATTCAGGGTTATCCAAAGAGATCCGAATGGCTGGAGAAAGGTAACCGAACAGTGAAAATCCGGGTTCGGTTACCTTTCTTGGCCATTTGGCTAGAGAGCAGGCAATTCGCCAAATCCTGGGGAATTGCCTGCACATACGGTGCCTGTTCGGTGCCTGTTCGAGGGCAGTGAATTCCCCATGAAAATGCACTGCTTCGGCTATTCAGAGAACACAAACCAGCAGTGAAAGGTTCCCGAATTGACCTGCCATTCGGCGGTTTCATTCGACAGATTTATTCAGGCGAATCCCATAGGCTTCAATGTTAAAAATATTCCCGTTTTAATTCAATATCTAATAAACCGTTTATTATAAAATTCTGCAGTAAAGAGTCTCTTTATTCATAGATTTTTTAAGCATTTTTTTTTACAAAAAAAGTCCGATTTTTTTCTTTAAGTTTACTTTTTTTTCTGTAACAGCCCTCTTTATTATCATTCATTGGATCATATGTAAATTTCAGAGATTTTCGCTCAGTAGTTTCTTTGCAAACAGCGTTTCACTTTTCAAACATTCAAGCAAACTGTTTTCCTAATTTATCCACTGCCTTCTGCGGTGTCGGCTTTTTCTGGAGGCTTCGCTGCGTGTGATCGGCTCCTGCTTGGGTTTTTCCGGCGTCTTCGATGGGTTAATCCAGATGTTTTTGCGAGTTTTCGGCTTGCATTCGCCGGGTTTTCGGCAGCTTTTCCCTGCACTTCGACAGCCCTGTGGTGCTTGCTGACTACACTGCAGGGTCGCCGAAATGGGATTGCCGAATTGGCCCGAATTGAAGAGAACGAAAAGTCACCGAACGTGCTGTGACTTTTCACATCTCTTTGAATAACCCTGTATGTTACATGTTTACAGGTGCATTGTGTATATAGTCACTATGTTACATGTTTACAGGTGCATTCTGTATATAGTCATTATGTTACATGTTTACAGGTGCATTGTGTATATAGTCACTATGTTACATGTTTACAGGTGCATTCTGTATATAGTCACTATGTTACATGTTTACAGGTGCATTCTGTATATAGTCATTGTGTTACATGTTTACAGGCGCATTGTGTATATAGTCACTATGTTACATGTTTACAGGTGCATTGTGTATATAGTCACTATGTTACATGTTTACAGGTGCATTCTGTATATAGTCACTATTTTACATGTTTACAGGTGCATTCTGTATATATATAGTGACAGGCAAGATTCCGAACCCAGGATGCAGTGACACACGGAGACCAGGTTAGGGAAAACAGGGGTTTATTGTAGGTTCAAATAATAAGTCCAGGTTATGCAGGATGAAGGGCAGAACTTAATGAGAGGGACCAAAGGAAATATGCAATCTTGGTGGACACGAAGGGATGCAGGAAACAATACAAGAAGACACAGAGGGCAGACACACGGAGGAGACTTACTGGGGAACGAGACAGGATAGGAAAAGGGCTGGATGGTTTCTTGAATGCTGGTATTTCAGGAGGCAGACGAAACAGCGGGAAACCAGGATACAGGGGTCTCGGATGAAACCTCTGGAGGTCACGGGATACAGGGGTTTGACAGGATAGTTTCTGGATGCAGAGGGTAAGCACAGGATAGTTCTGGGTCTCAGTGTGCTTCGCTTGCTGGCTCAGGAACCATAATGTTGATGCATTGCCTTCTGGGTGCTCCAACCTTAAATAGGGAAACAGTCTCTGCGTGGATTAGAGGCACCTGTTAGGCCTGCAGTGCTGAGAGCAAGGTGGGACATAGGATACGCCGTTTTGTAGAAGTGCTGCCCTGCATTCAGGATAACGCTGCACTAAGTTTGTCTTTCTTACGTCTGCGGTGGGCTTTACGTGGGGTGCTGGGGGGCTCCAGACAGGGGTCCTGACATATAGTCACTGTATTACATGTTTACAGGTGCATTCTGTATATAGTCACTATGTTACATGTTACAGGTGCATTCTGTATATAGTCACTATGTTACATGTTTACAGGTGCATTCTGTATATAGTCACTGTGTTACATGTTTACAGGTGCATTCTGAATATAGTCACTGTGTTACATGTTTACAGGTGCATTCTGTATATAGTCACTATGTTACATGTTACAGGTGCATTCTGTATATAGTCACTATGTTACATGTTTACAGGTGCATTCTGTATATAGTCACTGTGTTACATGTTTACAGGTGCATTCTGAATATAGTCACTGTGTTACATGTTTACAGGTGTTCTGTATATAGTCACTATGTTACATGTTTACAGGTGCATTCTGTATATAGTCACTGTGTTACATGTTTACAGGTGCATTCTGTATATAGTCACTGTGTTACATGTTTACAGGTGCATTCTGTATATAGTCACTATGTTACATGTTTACAGGTGCATTCTATATATAGTCACTATGTTACATGTTTACAGGTGCATTCTGAATATAGTCACTGTGTTACATGTTTACAGGTGCATTCCGTATTGAGGTATGTTAATAGGGAGCTCTTAAGTGACTTTAGACTGGGGGAAGATTTGATGGTGTCTGGGAGGTTATTCCATAATTGCGGTGCTCTGTAGGAAAATGGGGATCGAGACACTTTCTTTTTGTATTGTGGTATTGTAAGTAAGGTGCTGGTCCTGGATCGGAGGTTATAGGATGAGGGAACTGCTGGGGAAAGCCGTCTATTCAGGTAGGGTGGCAGCTTCCCATAAAAGCTCTTAAACACCAGGTTGGAAAGGTGAAGGGTGCGTCTGGATTCTAGCGACTGCCAGTTTAGTTCTTTTAAGGCTGGGGTCAGACCAGCGCACTTTTAACGTGCGTTCTGGCGCACTTAATCACGGCCGCACTAGCAGCAAATGACGGGCAATGACGGCCAATATACGAAGTACGGTCGCACGAAAGTCCGGCCGCGCAACGCAAGTGACAAATGAACGCATTTTTTCGAGAACACAGAACCGCTAGTACGGACGTACAGAGTGCGCTGCAGCGGCATAGCGGTGTGTGTGTGTGTGATTTGGAGACGTCAGACCCTGCTCGTGTCCGGCCAACATAACGTCCAGACACCCAAAGTTTCCTGGTTTGGATCCGTAAAAAATCACTCACAAAAATGCGCATCGTATGACCGTTTTCGCGTATTCCATGAAAAAATACGTCAATGCGTTCGGACGCACTTCTTTACGTTCGCGTGTAAAAATGCTTTCGTTTGACCCTAGCCTAACATGTCACAATGGTGGGTCATGTAGTTACATTGTAGCAGAAAGTGACAGAATGAGTTATACAATATAGTACGTTTATGAAGGTGTGTTTGTGGGGCCACTGCATATGGGTATATTGCCCCAGCTCACTCATGGATATATTTGCCCCCAGGCTCATACATGGATATATTTGCCCCCAGGCTCACACATTGATATATTTGCCCCCAGACTCACATATTGATATATTTGCCCCCAGACTCACACATGGATATATTTGCCCCCAGGCTCACACATGGATATATTTGCCCCCAGACTCACATATTGATATATTTGCCCCCAGGCTCACACATGGATATATTTGCCCCCAGGCTCACACATGGATATATTTGCCCCCAGGCTCACCTCTGCCAGGCCCCTCCGACGGGCAGATCCTGCGGCCGCCGCGTTCCTTCTTTCAACGAGCGGCAGCCTCATGAGTATCTGCCGCTCGCCTGGGATCCACCCTCCAGCCTGCCGCGATCTCGCGAGATCACGTGATCTCGATCGTGGCAGGCTGGCGGATGCATCTCAGGCGAAAGGCAGATACTCATGCGGCTGCCGCTCGTTGAAGGAACGAACGCGGCGGCCGCACGATCTGCCGCCGCCGCATTAAAAAAATCGTGCAGAGCGCAGCAGCGGTGCCAGGGGCTGAAATTTGCCACCCCCCAATTTCTGCCGCCTGGCGCCGCTGCTCCGCTCTGCACCATTGTCGGGCCGGCCCTGCATGTTGCGATCGGTTGGACACATACGATTGAAACCAGGTTCGCGTGCGATCGCTAAGGCTAGGGTCAGACGAACGCATTTTTCGCAGCGGCCGTCAAAAAGTGCGTCCGAACGCATTGCCGTATTTTTTCACGGAATGCGCGAAAACGGTCATACAATGCGCATTTTTGTGCGTGATTTTTTACGGATCCAAACCAGGAAACTTTGGGTGTCTGGACGTTATGTTGGCCGGACATGAGCAGTGTCTGACGTCTCCTAATCACGCACACACGCCGCTAGCAAACGCAGCGCATTCTGTACGTCAGTACTAGCGGTTCTGCGTTCTCGAAAAAATGCGTTCATTTTCCAATTGCGATGCGAGGCCGGACTTTCGTGCGACCGTACTTCGTATATTGGCCGTCATTTGCTGCTAGTGCGGCCGTGATTAAGTGCGCCAGAACGCACGTAAAAAATGCGTTCGTCTGACCCCAGCCTTATACCAGAGTTTTTAAGTTTAAGTAACAAGATGCCATGGTCTACTGTGTCAAAGGCTTTGGTAAAATCAAGGAAGATGCTCCAGTTAGGTTTCCTTGTTCCATCCCAGCCTGGATATCATTGGAAACTTTTAAAAGGGCGGTTGTAGTTCATTTTTGTTAAATTATTTGCTAGTCAAAGATAATCATATTCAGATTTATTGTTCACTTATCTGGTTCTCCGCCGCAGAATCTGCTGGTGCTATATAAAGTATGATAATCTATGGAGAGAACTTTTTGGGGTAAAAACAAAACACAGCGGACGACAGTGTCGTGATGCTTTGACGGGGGCCAGCCACACGCTGTAGCGCGTGCACGAATTGCGTGCACTACTGCAGGCGTACTGCGTCTGTTCAGAAAGCCTCCCTGTCGAAGCGCTACACGCGCATTCGACGGGGCTGCATAGCGCGATTCTCCATAGGAGGATCGAGCCTTGCATCGCTGATCGCACTGAGCTCAGCGAGGCGGCCAGACGGGCATCAGACGGGCATCAGAGTGGAAGGAACTTCCACTCTCATGGGTGTTCCTTCCGCTCTTAAAAGCGCTCATCTGACCCCGGCCTAAGGCTAGGGTCAGACGAACGCATTTTTCACGTTGTCCGTGAAAAAGTGCGTTCGAACGAATGGACGTATTTTTTCACGGAATACGCGATAGCGGTCATACGATGCGCATTTTCGTCCGTGATTTTGTACGGATCATCAATAAAACCCTTTTTGCGTCTGGACGTTATGTTGGCCGGACATGAGCAGCGTCTGACGTCTCCCAATCACGCAAACACGCCGCTATGCGGCCGCAGCGCACTCTGTACGTCAGTAGTAGCGGTTTGACGTTCTCGAAAAAATGCGTTCGTTTGCCACTTGCGTTGCACGGACGAACGTTCGTGCGGCCGTTCGTCGTATGCTCCCCGGCATTGGACGTCATTTGCTGCTAGCACGGCCGTGATTTTGTGCGGCTAAACGCACGTGAAAAATGCGTTCGTCTGACCTTAGCCTTAATCGTGCAAACGAGGCGTCTGAATTGAAGTTGTAGCTCGGTCTGAATCAGATCGGACCCGGCGGCCGCTACGTTAATAGCAGCACGTTGCTCTTTTAGAAGGGGCAGCTGCGCACATTGTAAGCATTCCTCAAGGGCCGCACAGCAGCAGCTGCTCATTGTGTCACAGACTTTATTCGTGTGTGTTGTGTGATGAGTTGTGCGACGTGACTGCGGTGTGTGACAGTGTAATGTGCCTGGATGCTGTGCGTGCATTGTGTGTAATGTGCCTGTGAGGACGATACCAAAGGGGTTATTCACAAATAAAATTTCACTTGTGTCACCGGCAAACACCGATAGTTTGTGAATTACTATTAAAGTGTGGTGCATGATGTCAAACATGTGATGTAACAAGGTAGTTCGGTGGGTTAATGCACTTTCTGCAGAGATCTGTGTATTGAAGGGGTCGGCTTTGTGAATAGAGAGTGATGGATTGGTTGGTACCTTGGTACATTTTTGGGATATATAAGATATGTGTGCCTGAGCGCCATGTGTGTATCATGTGTAGTGTAAGGGTACAAAAGGGGTTATTCAGAAGTAGCTGGTGTTTGCCAGTGTCGCAAATGTTGAAAAGTTGCTGTTTTGTATCCTGTATGCGCTGTATACTGTGTGTAGTGTGCGCTCTGTGTTTCCTATATGCTGTGTATGTATTGTATACTTTGTGTATGTATTATGTACTATGTGTATGTATTGTATACTGTGAGTAATATGTGCTCTGGGTAGCGTATATGCTGTGTATGTATTGCATACTGTGTGTATGGAGTGTGTGCTGTGTACAGTATGTATTGTGTACTATGTATGCAGTGTGTGCTGTGTATGTATTATATATTGTGTGTATGTATTGTATACTGTGTGTATGCAGTGTGTGCTGTGTATGTATTGTATACTGTGTGTATGCAGTGTGTGTTGTGTATGTATTGTATGCAGTGTGTATGCAGTGTGTGTTGTGTATGTATTGTATGCAGTGTGTATGCAGTGTGTGCTGTGTATGTATTGCATACAGTGTGTGTTGTGTATGTATTGTATACTGTGTGTATGCAGTGTGTATTGTATACTGTGTGTATGCAGTGTGTATTGTATACTGTGTGTATGCAGGGTCTGCTGTATATGCATTGTATACTGTGTAATTGCAGTGTGTATTGTATACAGTACTGTGTATGTGCTGTGTATTGTATACTGTGTGTATGTATTGTATACCGTATGTAAGTATTGTATGCAGAGTGTGCTGTGCATATATTGTGTGCGGTGTGTATGCTATATGTATTGTATACTTTTTGCAGGGTGTGCTTTGTATGTATTGTATTCTGTGTGTATTTATTGTGTGCTGTGTATACAAATTAGAGATGCACCGATACCACTTTTTTAAGTACGAGTACCGATACTTTTCTTTAATGTCATGTGATGCTTTCCAATAAGAACAGACCATATAAAAATGCCCCCAGCTCACACATGGATTTGCCCCAGCTCACACATGGATTTGCCCCAGCTCACACATGGATATTGCCCCAGCTCACACATGGATATTGCCCCAGCTCTCACATGGATATTGCCCCAGCTCACACATGGATATTGCCCCAGCTCACACATGAATATTGCCCCAGCTCACACATGGATATTGCCCCAGCTCACACATGGATATTGCCCCAGCTCACACATGGATATTGCCCCAGCTCACACATGGATATTGCCCCCAGCTCACACATGGATATGCCCCCAGCTCACACATGGATATGCCCCAGCTCACTCATGGATTTGCCCCAGCTCACACATGGATATGTCCCAGCTCATGGATTTGCCCCAGCTCACACATGGATATGTCCCAGCTCATGGATTTGCCCCAGCTCACACATGGATATGCCCCCCAGCTCATGGATATGCCCCAGCTCACACATGGGTATTGCCCCCAGCTAATGGCTATGCCCCAGTTCACTCATGGATATGCCCCCAGCTCACACATGGGTATTGCCCCCAGCTCACACATGGGTATTGCCCCCAGGTCATGGATATGCCCCAGCTCACACATGAGTATGCCCCCACAGCTCATGTCCCCCCCCCTTTGCGACGATACTTACCTTCCTGAGCGACGCCGGGAATGTCTCCGCGCGTGCGCTCGTTGGAAGGACCCCAGCCGCGACCACGTGGGACCATGTGATCGCGGCTGGGGTCCTTCCAACGAGCACGCGCACGGAAACTTTCCCGGCGTCGCTCAGGAAGGTAAGTATCATCGCGGAGAGCAGCTGCAGGGCCTGTCCGAATGCTCTATAAGCATTCGGACAGGCCCTGCAGCTGCACACTTTGTTTATACTTACCTTCCTGAGCGACGCCGGGAAAGTTTCTGCCCGTGCGCTCGTTGAAAGGACCCCAGCCGCGATCACATGGTCCCACATGGTCGCGGCTGGGGTCATTCCAAGAGCGCACGCGCGGAGACATTGCCGGCGTCGCTCAGGAAGGTAAGTATCATCGCGGAGAGCTCCAGGGGCGGCTGTCTGAATGCCGATAGAGCATTCGGACAGCCGCCGCAGCCCCTCGGATGCCGGCAAGCCGGGTCAATGCCGGCTTCCGGTATCGGGAAAAATATCGGGGGGTAATACAAATGTGTGCTGCTTTTGTGCAGTGTGTGCTGTGTATTGTATGCTGTGTGTATGTATTGTATACTGTGTGTATGTATTGTATACCGTGTGTATGTATTGTACGCAGAGTGTGCTGTGCATATATTGTGTGCGGGGTGTATGCTATATGTATTGTATACTTTTTGCAGGGTGTGCTTTGTATGTATTGTATTCTGTGTGTATTTATTGTGTGCTGTGTATACAAATGTGTGCTGCTTATGTGCAGTGTGTAGAGAGTGTATGCTGCGTGTGCATTCCAACCACATGTTCACTCCCATCCCACTCAGCCACTCATTTCAATCACACGTTGCAACACTACTCCCACTACAACACACATACAACCCTGCACACAGCCTCGATCCACACGAACAGCCACAAACATACACATAACTGTCATCACACAATACAGTGCTTCATCTATTTAAATCCCTGCCCTGGGCCTGTGTGGCTTCTGGTAGCCTCCTGGCTATGGGTCTGACTGACAGGGGACTGACTGCCTTGCAAGGCCAGCCTATGGCTCTGAAAGAGGTGAAAAGACCCCCCCCCCATGGCACAGGGCTGGTATTCTGCCATGATCCTGTCTGTCTTGGCAGGGAACCACTAGCCCTGCTGCCACAGACAATCCACCCACCTCCACACCCAGACGCAGCTCCAGGACACACTGCTAGTCCTGATGCCACGGCGGGGAGTGTGTGTGTGTGTGTGTGAGGTCTGTCATAGCCCATTACCTTCCAGTAACAACAAAAACACCCTTTCTACAGCGCTATGGACTTTGTTGGCGCTTTACAAACACTTGTATATAATTTTTGTATACATAAACTTATTTCATGGAAAGATAAACACCGCAAAGCGATTTTACAACATGTAATAATCCAGCAGAAACCACGGAAAAGCAATATCACCCTATATGGAGTGACCCCGAAGAGAAAAAGGGGCGTTAGGAGGAAAAAAACAGGGGGTTTGTGGGAAGAAAATAAGGACTTTCCTTCCAAAATCGGGAGGCTTCGGAGGTTTGAAGGTATGCACACTGAAACATACACATAAATAAAACCCGTGTAGTGTATACACACACACACTGTTTCTGGGGCGTGGGAGGAATCTCCGAAGAATCTCCAGCCTACGGGCTCCGCGTCTCACCCAGACGAAAAAAAGCAAGCCAAGTCATGTAGGGACACAACCAAAAAACCCGTCAACCCGTTCCGTTTCTGGATGGAAAATCCTGTCAATGCTTCAGAAATACGAAAAAAACTTGCAGCCGGGCACGAATCGACGTTTTAGCACGTAGGGACTGTGTGCGCGTACCTCGGGGTTGTTGGCAGTTATGGAACTGGTCACAGCACACGCCAAACCAGTCATTACACGGCAGCTGCCTATGCGTGCACGCACGTATAATTTACACGCGCTGTCAGGGGTTGCGCAGCCAGTAAACAGGCGTTGTTTCGCACCCCGCCTTTACGACAGTAACTGCCTGATGAGCAAACAGAGAGCGCGGAACGCGTTGGGATCCACACGGTGTCCGTACGTGTGCAGAAAATGCACAGCTGTGGTATGACACCTCAACGGACCCGTCTCAATGTTTCCCACTCAAATAAATCCTGATTATTGTTATCATCATTTATGTAGCGCCAACAGTTTCCGTAGCGATTTACAATGTTTATTAGTTACTTTATTTGTTTATAAAGTGTTTTATCAGGAAGGATACATTGAGATTTCTCTCGTTTCAGTTTGTCCTGGGTTCAAGAAATATTGAATCGTTACAGAATTACAAAGTAATAAAATGCAAGATATTAAATAAATATACAGATTAACCCAGAAAATAAACATACAGGCTTATTCAAAGAGAATCGAAAAGTCACTGCACGTTCGGTGACTTTTCGTTCTCTTCAATTCAGTATGATTCGGCGATCCCATTTCAGCGACCCTGCGGGGTATTCAGCAAACACCACAGGGCTGTCGTAGTGCAGGGAAAAGCTGCCGCAAACCCGCCGAACACTCACCGCAAAAACCAGGCGAAGGCTCACCGAAACCCGCAAAAACATCTGGATTAACCCCGCCGAACACGCCAGAGAAACTCGAGCAGGAGCCGATCACAGCGCAGAGCAGCCGCCGGAAAAACCCGACACCGCAGACGAATGGAGTGAAGAAAAAAAAAAACAGTTTGCTTGAATGTTTGAAAAGTGAAACGCTGTTTTCAATAAAACTACTGAGCGAAAATGTCTGAAATTTACATATGATCCAATGAATGATAATAAAAAGGGCTGTTACAGAAAAAAGAAAAAACGATTTAACCCCTTCACTGCTGAGGCATTTCACGCCTGTGTGCTGAGCTCATTTTTACCTGTTTCGCTCATCATGTTTAAACGCGATTTGAAGTCACATTTTATTATACGACCTAGACATATTATATATCGTTCTTTCCGGCAGATTCATAATATATCATTATTATATGTATACGTCATGTCCTGCCTGTATATTATAACAAAAAAATTAATAAAATTCTAATTTTTAATCATCTGCAGCGTGTAAAGTGTTTTTTTTCACATGAGCGTTTGAGATTATATTTTCTATGGGGTGCGCTTGTACAAAAATTAGAAATGGGGACTCGTTACATTTTTTGGGGGAATTATGTGATTTTTAGCAAATGCACCCCATAGAAAAAAATCATTAGTGCAGCATCATTGTTCACATTATAATTGAAATGTGAACAATATTGCTGCATTAATAAAAAACACCACACAATTTTTTTTATTATTATTTTTATTATTATTATTATTATTATTATTATTTTTTTACTTTATACCTGGTCATGTTGGATATCATTCAAAAGGCTATGCTCAGGCCTTTCGAATGACACCCTCCATGACGCCCTAGCTGCCATGGTTCTTTGGGAAATCCCCGGGCAGCTAGGGGTTTCACGCTATGTGTGATGACGTCAGGCAGCGAGGGGGGACCCGGGGTGGAGCCGCCATCCAAGATGGCGGCCCCCACCGGAGATAGGCCGCACTTTGGCGCCGCAAGGTGCTGAAGTGCGACCCGATGCCCAAGAGGTTAAAGCCAGGCACCGCTTAGGCTAGGGTCAGACGAACGCATTTTTATGTTGTCTGTGAAAAAGTGCGTTCGAACGAATGGACGCATTTTTTCACAGAATACGCGATAGCGGTCATACTATGCGCATTTTCGTCCGTGATTTTGTACGGATCATCAATAAAACTCTTTTTGTGTCTGGACGTTATGTTGGCCGGACATTAGCAGCGTCTGACGTCTCCTAATCACACACACACGCCGCTAGCGGACGCAGCGCACTCTGTACGTCAGTACCTGCGGTTTCACGTTCTCGAAAAAATGCGTTCATTTTCCACTTGCGTTGCGCAGCCGGACTTTTGTGCGACCGTACTTCGTATATTGGCCGTCATTGCCCGGCATCTGCTGCTAGTGCGGCCGTGATTAAGTGCGCCAGAACGCGCGTTCGCACTGCCTCAGTCTGACCCTAGCCTTAAAAGGGGAGACTCTCCCCTTTTAAGCGGTTCCTGGCTTTTCTTTGTGGGACCTCCCGATCGGGATGGAGAGGGATCTGAACGGATCCACCCCCTCCCTTCCAGGCGATCTCCGGCATTGCCGGGGGGTTGCCTGGAAATGACGTTATCGCGCATATTATAATAAACGGTTTATTAGATATTGATTTAAAACGGGAATATTTTTAACATTGAAGCCTATGGGATTCACCTGAATATACCTGACGAATGAAAACACCGAACAGCAGGGCATTTCGGTAACTTTTCACTGCTGCCTTTTGCTCTCTGAATAGACGAAGCATTGCTTCTCTATGGGGGATTTCACTGCCCTCGAACAGGCACCGAACAGGCACCGTAACATTTGGCGAACTGCCTGCTCTCTGAATAGTCGAATGGCCACGAAAGGTAACCGAACGCTGAATATCAGGATGCAGTTCCCTTTCGGCCCCAATTCGGATATTTTTGAATAACCCTGTATGTTACATGTTTACAGGTGCATTCTGTATATAGTCACTATGTTACATGTTTACAGGGGCATTCTGTATATAGTCGCTGTGTTACATGTTTACAGGGGCATTCTGTATATAGTCACTGTGTTACATGTTTACAGGTGCATTCTGTATATAGTCACTGTGTTACATGTTTACAGGTGCATTCTGTATATAGTCACTGTGTTACATGTTTACAGGTGCATTCTGTATATAGTCACTGTGTTACATGTTTACAGGTGCATTCTGTATATAGTCATTATGTTACATGTTTACAGGTACATTCTGTATATAGTCACTATGTTAAATGTTTACAGGTGCATTCTGTATATAGTCACTGTTACATGTTTACAGGTGCATTCTGTATATAGTCACTATGTTACATGTTTACAGGTGCATTCTGTATATAGTCACTGTTACATGTTTACAGGTGCATTCTGTATATAGTCACTATGTTACATGTTTACAGGTGTATTCTGTATATAGTCACTGTGTTACATGTTTACAGGCGCATTCTGTATATAGTCACCGTGTTACATGTTTACAGACGCATTCTGTATAGTCACAGTGTTACATGTTTACAGGTGCATTCTTTATATAGTCACTGTGTTACATGTTTACAGGTGCATTCTGTATATAGTCACTGTGTTACATGTTTACAGGTGCATTCTGTATATAGTCACTGTTACATGTTTACAGGAGCATTCTGTATATAGTCACTGTGTTACATGTTTACAGGCGCATTCTGTATATAGTCACTGTTACATGTTTACAGGAGCATTCTGTATATAGTCACTGTGTTACATGTTTACAGGCGCATTCTGTATATAGTCACTGTTACATGTTTACAGAAGCATTCTGTATATAGTCACTGTGTTCCATGTTTACAGGTGCATTCTGTATATAGTCACTATGTTACATGTTTACAGGTGCATTCTGTATATAGTCACTGTTACATGTTTACAGGTGCATTCTGTATATAGTCACTATGTTACATGTTTACAGGTGCATTCTGTATATAGTCACTGTTACATGTTTACAGGTGCATTCTGTATATAGTCACAGGGTGTGTGGGTGTCTTTTTTGGAGCTTCTCCATATATTCAGGGTGTGCGGGTGTCATTTTAGGGGCTCCTCCATATATTCAGGGTGTGTGGGTGTCTTTTTAGGGGCTCCTCCATATATTCAGGGTGTGCGGGTGTCTTTTTAGGGGTTCCTCCATATATTCAGGGTGTATGGGTGTCTTTTTAGGGGCTCCTCCATATATTCAGGGTGTGCGGGTGTCTTTTTAGGGGCTCCTCCATATATTCAGGGTGTATGGGTGTCTTTTTAGGGGCTCCTCCATATATTCAGTTTGTGTGGGTGTCTTTTTAAGGGTGCCTCCATATATTTGGGGTGTGCGGGTGTATAGCAGAGCTGCACAGTAGTAAACCTCCCAGCAATGTGTCTCTATAGCATAATGTTGCTAGTCATTGATTACTGTATGGTAACTGGTTTAAAAAGTCTGTGAATAGCCTGGTCTCTGGCTCCGCCTTTATCGACACTCCCTGAAACACAAACTGTCCGCTTTGGAAGTTTGAAATGTAGCGAGGGATTCCTGCGCGCTTTCTGGTTGTCCGCCTACAGACTTCCTCTCCTGGACAACAGGACAGTTTCCTGAATAATTTATTATTCCAGTTAGTCTGGTTTATGTTTAATTAGACGTGACGTATTGGAGGATCATAAAACCACTGCTCAGATCATGTATGATTGCTGGATCTATAATCCAGGGACACGGTTGTGTGGCGGACGCTTCCTGGTAGCTTTATTCAGCTCTTTAAGACACACCCCTGGGTGACAGGCAACAAAATAACCTCAAAAGAATCACAGGTCTACCCAATCTTCATAGACAAACACTGTCAGGGTTATCCAAAGAGATCCGAATTGCTTGAGAAAGGTAACCGAATGCTGAAAATCAGTGTTCGGTTACCTTTCCTGGTCATTCGGCTATTCAGAGAGCAGGCAATTCGCCAAATCCTGGCGAATTGCCTGCACATACGGTGCCTGTTCGGTCCCTGTTCGAGGGCAGTGAAATCCCCATGAAAAAGCACTGCTTCGGCTATTCAGAGAACACAAACCAGCAGTGAAAGGTTCCCCTAATGCTCTGCCATTCGGTGGTTTAATTCGGCAAGTTTAATAAAGAGAATCCCATAGGCTTCAATGTTAAAAATATTCCCATTTTAATTCAATATCTAATAAACCGTTCATTATAAAATTCTGCAGCAAAGAGTCTCTTTATTTATAGATTTTTTAGGATACTTTAAGCATTTTTCTGAAAATTTTTTTTTTTTTTTAAAAGTCCGATTTTTTTTTTTAATTTTTTTTCAGTTTACTTATTTTTTTGTAACAGCCCTCTTTATTATCATTCCCTGGACCTCCTGTGAAAATTTCAGACATTTTCGCTCAGTAGTTCCTTTGCAAACAACGTTTCATTTTCCCAGATTCATACAGATGGTTTTTCTAATTTATTCACTGCTTCCTCTACGTCACAGTTGCTTCGGTTCTGTGTGATTCGGCTCCTATTCGGCTCCTATTCGGCTCCTGTTCGGCTTTTTCAAAGGTTAATCCAGATGTTTTTGCTTTGTTTTCAGCGTGCATTCGGTTAGTTATCGTCAGGTTTTCGGCAGCTTTTCCCTGCAATTCGGGGGCCCTGTGCTGTTTGCTGAATACACCGCAGGGTCACCGAAATGCAATCACCGAATTGAAGAGAACGAAAAGTCACCGAACATGCGGTGACTTTTCGAATCTCTTTGGATAACCCCCTGTGAGTAGAAAGGCTGGTATTGCAGGTTCCAGGGACATTCTAATCAGGCTCCATCACTGAATACAAACTTTCCAAAACACAAACCTATATGAGTGCCACATTATGACCAACATGGACATAGAGCTGCAGATCTTGGTGTACCTTAACTCCCTTTTGTCTCACACCATTATGCCTCTTCCCATTCCTCTCAAACTATTGTAACTCTGGCCCGTCCTTTTAACTCCATTGTGCCTGTTCCCCATCCCTCTCAACACACTGGGACTTTGCTCTTCCTCATCCTTTTCACCCCATTGTGCCTTTTCTTCAGAATTGTAAAGGCTAAAGTTTCTGCTTGCTTTTTAATTAGTGTTACTGTTTCTGCTTGTTTTATGTTTAGGTTTAGGTCTTGTGTTAGGGTGAGAGATACTTTTAGCGATACTGTTAAAGTTTCTTCTTGTATTTTGATTAGGGTTATGGTTACCGTTATATATTTTTTTTATCACAGTTACAGTTTCTGCTTGTTATTGGATTAGGGTTAGGGTTACAGTTTCTGCTTGTTATTGGATTAGGGTTACAGTTTCTGCTTGTTATTGGATTAGGGTTAGGGTTACAGTTTCTGCTTGTTATTGGATTAGGGTTACAGTTTCTGCTTGTTATTGGATTAGGGTTAGGGTTACAGTTTCTGCTTGTTATTGGATTAGGGTTAGGGTTACAGTTTCTGCTTGTTATTGGATTAGGGTTAGGGTTACAGTTTCTGCTTGTTATTGGATTAGGGTTAGGGTTACAGTTTCTGCTTGTTATTGGATTAGGGTAGAGTTACAGTTCTGCTTGTTATTGGATTAGGGTTAGAGTTACAGTTTCTGCTTGTTATTGGATTAGGGTTAGGGTTACAGTTTCTGCTTGTTATTGGATTAGGGTTAGATTTACAGTTTCTGCTTGTTATTGGATTAGGGTTAGGGTTACAGTTTCTGCTTGTTATTGGGTTAGGGTTACAGTTTCTGCTTGTTATTGGATTAGGGTTAGGGTTACAGTTTCTGCTTGTTATTGGATTAGGGTTAGACTTACAGTTTCTGCTTGTTATTGGATTAGGGTTAAGGTTACAGTTTCTGCTTGTTATTGGATTAGGGTTACAGTTTCTGCTTGTTATTGGGTTAGAGTTAGAGTTACAGTTTCTGCTTGTTATTGGATTAGGGTTAGAGTTACAGTTTCTGCTTGTTATTGATTAGGGTTAGAGTTACAGTTTCTGCTTGTTATTGGATTAGGGTTAGAGTTACAGTTTCTGCTTGTTATTGGATTAGGGTTACAGTTTCTGCTTGTTATTGGATTAGGGTTAGAGTTACAGTTTCTGCTTGTTATTGGATTAGGGTTAGGGTTACAGTTTCTGCTTGTTATTGGATTAGGGTTAGAGTTACAGTTTCTGCTTGTTATTGGATTAGGGTTAGGGTTACAGTTTCTGCTTGTTATTGGATTAGGGTTACAGTTTCTGCTTGTTATTGGATTAGGGTTACAGTTTCTGCTTGTTATTGGGTTAGAGTTAGGGTTACAGTTTCTGCTTGTTATTGGATTAGGGTTAGGGTTACAGTTTCTGCTTGTTATTGGATATGGGTTAGAGTTACAGTTTCTGCTTGTTATTGGATTAGGGTTAGGGTTACAGTTTCTGCTTGTTATTGGATTAGGGTAGAGTTACAGTTTCTGCTTGTTATTGGATTAGGGTTAGGGTTACAGTTTCTGCTTGTTATTGGATTAGGGTTAGTTACAGTTTCTGCTTGTTATTGGATTAGGGTTAGGGTTACAGTTTCTGCTGGTTATTGGATTAGGGTTAGGGTTACAGTTTCTGCTTGTTATTGGATTAGGGTTAGGGTTACAGTTTCTGCTTGTTATTGGATTAGGGTTAGGGTTAAGGTTTCTGCTTGTTATTTGATTAGGGTTACAGTTTCTGCTTGTTATTGGATTAGGGTTAGATTTACAGTTTCTGCTTGTTATTGGATAAAGGTTAGAGTTACAGTTTCTGCTTGGTATTGGATTAGGGTTAGAGTTACAGTTTCTGCTTGTTATTGGATTAGGGTTAGATTTACAGTTTCTGCTTGTTATTGGATTAGGGTTAGAGCTACAGTTTCCTGATTGTTATTGGATTAGGGTTAGGGTTACAGTTTCTGCTTGTTATTGGATTAGGGTTACAGTTTCTGCTTGTTATTGGATTAGGGTTACAGTTTCTGCTTGTTATTGGATTAGGGTTACAGTTTCTGCTTGTTATTGGATTAGGGTTAGGGTTACAGTTTCTGCTTGTTATTGGATTAGGGTTAGGGTTACAGTTTCTGCTTGTTATTGGATTAGGGTTAGGGTTACAGTTTCTGCTTGTTATTGGATTAGGGTTAGGGTTACAGTTTCTGCTTGTTATTGGATTAGGGTTAGGGTTACAGTTTCTGCTTGTTATTGGATTAGGGTTAGGGTTAAGGTTTCTGCTTGTTATTTGATTAGGGTTACAGTTTCTGCTTGTTATTGGATTAGGGTTAGATTTACAGTTTCTGCTTGTTATTGGATAAAGGTTAGAGTTACAGTTTCTGCTTGGTATTGGATTAGGGTTAGAGTTACAGTTTCTGCTTGTTATTGGATTAGGGTTAGATTTACAGTTTCTGCTTGTTATTGGATAAAGGTTAGAGTTACAGTTTCTGCTTGGTATTGGATTAGGGTTAGAGTTACAGTTTCTGCTTGTTATTGGATTAGGGTTAGATTTACAGTTTCTGCTTGTTATTGGATTAGGGTTAGGGTTACAGTTTCTGCTTGTTATTGGGTTAGGGTTACAGTTTCTGCTTGTTATTGGATTAGGGTTAGGGTTACAGTTTCTGCTTGTTATTGGATTAGGGTTAGAGTTACAGTTTCTGCTTGTTATTGGATTAGGGTTAGGGTTACAGTTTCTGCTTGTTATTGGATTAGGGTTACAGTTTCTGCTTGTTATTGGGTTAGAGTTAGGGTTACAGTTTCTGCTTGTTATTGGATTAGGGTTAGAGTTACAGTTTCTGCTTGTTATTGGATTAGGGTTAGAGTTACAGTTTCTGCTTGTTATTGGATTAGGGTTAGAGTTACAGTTTCTGCTTGTTATTGGATTAGGGTTAGAGTTACAGTTTCTGCTTGTTATTGGATTAGGGTTAGGGTTACAGTTTCTGCTTGTTATTGGATTAGGGTTAGAGTTACAGTTTCTGCTTGTTATTGGATTAGGGTTAGGGTTACAGTTTCTGCTTGTTATTGGATTAGGGTTACAGTTTCTGCTTGTTATTGGATTAGGGTTACAGTTTCTGCTTGTTATTGGGTTAGGGTTAGGGTTACAGTTTCTGCTTGTTATTGGATATGGGTTAGAGTTACAGTTTCTGCTTGTTATTGGATTAGGGTTAGGGTTACAGTTTCTGCTTGTTATTGGATTAGGGTAGAGTTACAGTTTCTGCTTGTTATTGGATTAGGGTTAGGGTTACAGTTTCTGCTTGTTATTGGATTAGGGTTAGTTACAGTTTCTGCTTGTTATTGGATTAGGGTTAGGGTTACAGTTTCTGCTGGTTATTGGATTAGGGTTAGGGTTACAGTTTCTGCTTGTTATTGGATTAGGGTTAGGGTTACAGTTTCTGCTTGTTATTGGATTAGGGTTAGGGTTAAGGTTTCTGCTTGTTATTTGATTAGGGTTACAGTTTCTGCTTGTTATTGGATTAGGGTTAGATTTACAGTTTCTGCTTGTTATTGGATAAGGGTTAGAGTTACAGTTTCTGCTTGGTATTGGATTAGGGTTAGAGTTACAGTTTCTGCTTGTTATTGGATTAGGGTTAGATTTACAGTTTCTGCTTGTTATTGGATTAGGGTTAGAGCTACAGTTTCCTGATTGTTATTGGATAAGGGTTACAGTTTCTGCTTGTTATTGGATTAGGGTTAGAGTTACAGTTTCTGCTTGTTATTGGATTAGGGTTAGGGTTACAGTTTCTGCTTGTTATTGGGTTAGGGTTACAGTTTCTGCTTGTTATTGGATTAGGGATAGGGTTACAGTTTCTGCTTGTTATTGGATTAGGGTTAGAGTTACAGTTTCTGCTTGTTATTGGGTTAGAGTTACAGTTTCTGCTTGTTATTGGATTAGGGTTAGGGTTACAGTTTCTGCTTGTTATTGGATTAGGGTTAGGGTTACAGTTTCTGCTTGTTATTGGATTAGGGTTAGGGTTACAGTTTCTGCTTGTTATTGGATTAGGGTTACAGTTTCTGCTTGTTATTGGATTAGGGTTACAGTTTCTGCTTGTTATTGGATTAGGGTTAGGGTTACAGTTTCTGCTTGTTATTGGATTAAGGTTAGGGTTACAGTTTCTGCTTGTTATTGGATTAGGGTTAGGGTTAAGGTTTCTGCTTGTTATTTGATTAGGGTTACAGTTTCTGCTTGTTATTGGATTAGGGTTAGGGTTACAGTTTCTGCTTGTTATTGGATAAGGGTTAGAGTTACAGTTTCTGCTTGTTATTGGATTAGGGTTAGATTTACAGTTTCTGCTTGTTATTGGATTAGGGTTAGAGTTACAGTTTCTGCTTGTTATTGGATAAGGGTTACAGTTTCTGCTTGTTATTGGATTAGGGTTAGAGTTACAGTTTCTGCTTGTTATTGGATTAGGGTTAGATTTACAGTTTCTGCTTGTTATTGGATTAGGGTTAGGGTTACAGTTTCTGCTTGTTATTGGGTTAGGGTTACAGTTTCTGCTTGTTATTGGATTAGGGTTAGGGTTACAGTTTCTTGCTTGTATTGGATTAGGGTTAGAGTTACAGTTTCTGCTTGTTATTGATTAGGTTTAGAGTTACAGTTTCTGCTTGTTATTGGATTAGGGTTAGGGTTACAGTTTCTGCTTGTTATTGGATTAGGGTTAGGGTTACAGTTTCTGCTTGTTATTGGATTAGGGTTAGGGTTACAGTTTCTGCTTGTTATTGGATTAGGGTTACAGTTTCTGCTTGTTATTGGATTAGGGTTAGGGTTACAGTTTCTGCTTGTTATTGGATTAGGGTTAGAGTTACAGTTTCTGCTTGTTATTGGATTAGGGTTAGAGTTACAGTTTCTGCTTGTCATTGGATTAGGGTTAGGGTTACAGTTTCTGCTTGTTATTGGATTAGGGTTAGGGTTACAGTTTCTGCTTGTTATTGGATTAGGGTTAGGGTTACAGTTTCTGCTTGTTATTGGATTAGGGTTACAGTTTCTGCTTGTTATTGGATTAGGGTTAGGGTTACAGTTTCTGCTTGTTATTGGATTAGGGTTACAGTTTCTGCTTGTTATTGGATTAGGGTTAGGGTTACAGTTTCTGCTTGTTATTGGATTAGGGTTACAGTTTCTGCTTGTTATTGGATTAGGGTTAGAGTTACAGTTTCTGCTTGTTATTGGTAGGGTTTGGGTTACAGTTTCTGCTTGTCATTGGATTAGGGTTAGAGTTAAGGTTTCTGCTTCTTATTTGATAAGGGTTACAGTTTCTGCTTGTTATTGGATTAGGGTTAGAGTTACAGTTTCTGCTTGTTACTGGATTAGGGTTAGAGTTACAGTTTCTGCTTGTTATTGGATTAGGGTTAGGGTTACAGTTTCTGCTTGTCATTGGATTAGGGTTAGAGTTAAGGTTTCTGCTTGTTATTTGATAAGGGTTACAGTTTCTGCTTGTTATTGGATTTGGGTTACAGTTTCTGCTTGTTATTGGATAAGGGTTACAGTTTCTGCTTGTTATTGGATAAGGGTTAGGGTTACAGTTTCTGCTTGTTATTTGATAAGGGTTACAGTTTCTGCTTGTTATTGGATTAGGGTTACAGTTTCTGCTTGTTGTTATTGGGTAAGGGTTAGGGTTACAGTTTCTGCTTGTTATTTGATAAGGGTTACAGTTTCTGCTTGTTATTGGATTAGGGTTAGGGTTACAGTTTCTGCTTGTTATTTGATAAGGGTTACAGTTTCTGCTTGTTATTGGATTAGGGTTAGGGTTACAGTTTCTGATTGTTATTTGATAAGGGTTACAGTTTCTGCTTGTTATTGGATTAGGGTTACAGTTTCTGCTTGTTATTGGATTAGGGTTAGGGTTACAGTTTCTGCTTGTTATTGGATTAGGGTTAGAGTTACAGTTTCTGCTTGTTATTGGATAAGGGTTACAGCTTCTGCTTGTTATTGGATTAGGGTTACAGTTTCTGCTTGTTATTGGATTAGGGTTAGGGTCACAGTTTATGCTTGTTATTGGATTAGAGTTAGAGTTACAGTTTCTGCTTGTTATTGGATTAGAGTTAGAGTTACAGTTTCTGCTTGTTATTGGATAAGGGTTACAGTTTCTGCTTGTTATTGGATTAGGGTTACAGTTTCTGCTTGTTATTGGATTAGGGTTACAGTTTCTGCTTGTTATTGGATAAGGGTTGCAGTTTCTGCTTGTTATTGGATTAGGGTTAGGGTTACAGTTTCTGCTTGTTATTGGATTAGGGTTACAGTTTATGCTTGTTATTGGATTAGGGTTAGAGTTACAGTTTCTGCTTGTTATTGGATTAGGGTTAGGGTTACAGTCCCTGCTTGTTATTGGATTAGGGTTAGAGTTACAGTTTCTGCTTGTAATTGGATTAGGGTTAGGGTTACAGTTTATGCTTGTTATTGGATTAGGGTTAGAGTTACAGCTTCTGCTTGTTATTGGATTAGGGTTAGAGTTACAGTTTCTGCTTGTTATTGGATTAGGGTTAGAGTTACAGCTTCTGCTTGTTATTGGATTAGGGTTAGAGTTACAGTTTCTGCTTGTAATTGGATTAGGGTTAGGGTTACAGTTTGTGCTTGTTATTGGATTAGGGTTAGAGTTACAGTTTCTGCTTGTTATTGGATTAGGATTACAGTTAGTTAGAGGTTCTGCTTGTATTATGACTATCATTAGGGTTATATGTTCTGCTTGTTTTTTGGTTAGGGTTATATGTTCTGCTTGTTTTTTGGTTAGGGTTATATGTTCTGCTTGTTTTTTGGTTAGGGTTATATGTTCTGCTTGTTTTTTGGTTACGGTTATATGTTCTGCTTGTTTTTTGGTTAGGGTTATATGTTCTGCTTGTTTTTTGGTTAGGGTTATATGTTCTGCTTGTTTTTTGGTTAGGGTTATATGTTCTGCTTGTTTTTTGGTTAGGGTTACAGTTTCTTTCATTATTGGATTAGGGTGACTGTTAATGTTACCGTTGGGTTTATACTTTTGCTTGTTTTTTTCTTTAAATTATAGTAGGGATTATAGGTTGTTGCTAATTACAGCAAGGCGCGCTAACCAAAATTTTAGTGAGTCCTGAAAGCTGGTGCTAAATGATTCTGCATTTGAAAAATCATTTAGCATGACTTACCCCCCCCCCCCCCATAAATACCATACTCACCGCTCATCCCGCTGGCCCGATCCACCGCTTCTTGTCGTCGGAAGCAGAGTGAGACTGGGAACAAATAGTTCCTAGTCTCCTCTACAATCACTCCACGAGATCGCACAAGTCTACTGACCTGGAAGTGCATCTCTCCGTGGAGTCCTAGGTATCGCGTTGACATTAGGGGTGCCAGATCGGCCATGTTTTCCTGGACACATATTACCATTTCATGCAGAGGTGGAGCATGGGGAAAGTGCTGCCCTGCCACATGTATAATTCATATGCTGCAGGAAGGAAATCAAGGTAGGTCACCTGGGATTCCTCTCTTCTTACCTGCAGTGTATGGATTATCCATGCTGCTGGGTGGCATTTTTCATGCACTGCCCATCAGCACGAATAAATTAAAAGCGTGTCTAGGAAAATATGGCCAACCTGGCAACCCTAGTTAACATGGGGACACTACAGGAAAATCTGCAGGCGCAGATCTTCCCCATTAGCGTTCCCATGTTAGCACAAAAGGGAATGGGCCCTAAACATTTTGAAAGCTTGAGCGCCAGCTGCGGGGGGGGGGGGGGGGGGGGGGGTGTGTGTGTGTGTGTGTGTGTGTGTGTGTGTGTGTGTGTGTGTGTGTGTGTGTGTGTGTGTGTGTGTGTGTGTGTGTGTGTGTGTGTGTGATGGGCTAAACATCAGGATTTTTAAAGCCTTTTTATTGCAGATTGAGCGTATGTGCAGATTGTTGGTAGGGAAGGTGTTAAATTACATATGGTTATCCCCTCACCTATCCTGAGCTCACCTCCTCTCCTCCTCCTGGAGCTGCATCAGGTATCAGGTTCCATAGCAGGAGGTTGAAGTCAGTGTCCCCCCTCCCCCTCAGTTATGCAAGGTGACGGGTTCACCTAATGAAAAGCATTAAAACTCACACTGGCTTCATTTAATACAAAATGCAATAACATTTAACTATTATAGGTAAAACATTTTAACCCCTTAAGGATCAAGGGTCTTTAAAGTCAATGCATTTATGACGTTAACAGTTGCGTCATTGGTCCTTAAGGAGTTAATAATATGTACAATTAAAATGGAGAATATTGGGAATTTTTTTATCCTTGAAGGGGTATTTTGCCAGGATATCTTATTGGGGATAGTGCGTATGTAGGGGGTAGTTTAGGGCTATTTCTGTGAGGGGTTAGTGTAGTTTGCGGCTGTGTTTGTGAGAGGATTGCTTAGTTTGCGGCTGTGTGTGTGAGAGGATTGCTTAGTTTGCGGCTGTGTGTGTGAGAGGATTGCTTAGTTTGCGGCTGTGTTTGTGAGAGGATTGCTTAGTTTGCGGCTGTGTGTGTGAGAGGATTGCTTAGTTTGCGGCTGTGTTTGTGAGAGGATTGCTTAGTTTGCGGCTGTGTTTGTGAGAGGATTGCTTAGTTTGCGGCTGTGTTTGTGAGAGGATTGCTTAGTTTGCGGCTGTGTGTGTGAGGGGGTACTTTGGGCAGTGTTGTGTGTGCGAGTGGGGTTGTTTAGGCAGTGTATGTGTGTGTTTGAGGGGGTAGTTGGTGTGTTTTGGGACACTGTTTCTGTGTGTGAGAGGGGTTAGTTGGGGCAGTTTGGTGTGTAAGGGGTAGTAGGGGTAGTATGTTGTTAGCAGTGTGTGTTACCGATTATGTTGGGGCAGTGTGTGTATGTGTGAAGGGGTATGTTGGGGGAGTGTGTATGTGTGAAGGGGTATTTTGGGGGAGTGTGTGTATGTGTGAAGGGGTATGTTGGGGAAATGTGTGTATCTGTGAAGGGGTATGTTGGGGCAGTGTGTGCCTCTTCGTGTATAGGCAGTGAGCTGTGTAAAGGGTAGCAGTTGGGGCAGTGAGGTGTGTAAAGGGTAGCAGTTGGGGCAGTGAGGTGTGTAAAGGGTAGCAGTTGGGCAGTGAGCTGTGTAAAGGGTAGCAGTTGGGCAGTGAGCTGTGTAAAGGGTAGCAGTTGGGGCAGTGAGGTGTGTAAAGGGTTGCAGTTGGGGCAGTGAGGTGTGTAAAGGGTTGCAGTTGGGGCAGTGAGTTGTGTAAAGGGTAGCAGTTGGGCAGTGAGCTGTGTAAAGGGTAGCAGTTGGGCAGTGAGCTGTGTAAAGGGTAGCAGTTGGGGCAGTGAGCTGTGTAAAGGGTAGCAGTGAGGTGTGTAAAGGGTAGCAGTTGGGGCAGTGAGCTGTGTAAAGGGTAGCAGTTGGGGCAGTGAGGTGTGTAAAGGGTAGCAGTGAGGTGTGTAAAGGGTAGCAGTTGGGGCAGTGAGCTGTGTAAAGGGTAGCAGTTGGGGCAGTGAGCTGTGTAAAGGGTAGCATTTGGGGCAGTGAGGTGTGTAAAGGGTAGCAGTTGGGGCAGTGAGGTGTGTAAAGGGTAGCAGTTGGGGCAGTGAGGTGTGTAAAGGGTTGCAGTTGGGGCAGTGAGGTGTGTAAAGGGTTGCAGTTGGGGCAGTGAGGTGTGTAAAGGGTTGCAGTTGGGGCATTGAGCTGTGTAAAGGGTAGCAGTTGGGGCAGTGAGGTGTGTAAAGGGTTGCAGTTGGGGCAGTGAGGTGTGTAAAGGGTTGCAGTTGGGGCAGTGAGGTGTGTAAAGGGTTGCAGTTGGGGCAGTGAGGTGTGTAAAGGGTAGCAGTTGGGGCAGTGAGGTGTGTAAAGGGTAGCAGTTGGGGCAGTGAGGTGTGTAAAGGGTTGCAGTTGGGGCAGTGAGGTGTGTAAAGGGTAGCAGTTGGGGCAGTGAGGTGTGTAAAGGGTAGCAGTTGGGGCAGTGAGGTGTGTAAAGGGTTGCAGTTGGGGCAGTGAGGTGTGTAAAGGGTAGCAGATGGGACAGTGAGCTGTGTAAAGGGTAGCAGTTGGGGCAGTGAGGTGTGTAAAGGGTAGCAGTTGGGGCAGTGAGGTGTGTAAAGGGTAGCAGTTGGGGCAGTGAGCTGTGTAAAGGGTAGCAGTTGGGGCAGTGATGTGTGTAAAGGGGGGCAGTGAGCTGTGTAAGGGGTAGCAGTTGGGGCAGTGAGGTGTGTAAAGGGTAGCAGTTGGGGCAGTGAGGTGTGTAAAGGGTTGCAGTTGGGGCAGTGAGGTGTGTAAAGGGTTGCAGTTGGGGCAGTGAGGTGTGTAAAGGGTAGCAGATGGGACAGTGAGCTGTGTAAAGGGTAGCAGTGGGGGCAGTGAGGTGTGTAAAGGGTAGCAGTTGGGGCAGTGAGCTGTGTAAAGGGTAGCAGTTGAGGCAGTGAGGTGTGTAAAGGGGGGCAGTGAGGTGTGTAAAGGGGGGCAGTGAGGTGTGTAAAGGGTAGCAGTTGGGGCAGTGAGGTGTGTAAAGGGTAGCAGTTGGGGCAGTGAGGTGTGTAAAGGGTAGCAGTTGGGGCAGTGAGGTGTGTAAAGGGTAGCAGTTGGGGCAGTGAGCTGTGTAAAGGGTAGCAGTTGGGGCAGTGAGGTGTGTAAGGGGTTGCAGTTGGGGCAGTGAGGTGTGTAAGGGGTTGCAGTTGGGGCAGTGAGCTGTGTAAAGGGTAGCAGTTGGGGCAGTGAGGTGTGTAAAGGGTTGCAGTTGGGGCAGTGAGCTGTGTAAAGGGTAGCAGTTGGGGCAGTGAGCTGTGTAAAGGGTAGCAGTTGGGGCAGTGAGGTGTGTAAAGGGTAGCAGTTGGGGCAGTGAGGTGTGTAAAGGTTGCAGTTGGGGCAGTGAGGTGTGTAAAGGGTTGCAGTTGGGGCAGTGAGGTGTGTAAAGGGTAGCAGTTGGGGCAGTGAGGTGTGTAAAGGGTTGCAGTTGGGGCAGTGAGGTGTGTAAAGGGTTACAGTTGGGGCAGTGAGGTGTGTAAAGGGTTGCAGTTGGGGCAGTGAGGTGTGTAAAGGGTAGCAGTTGGGGCAGTGAGGTGTGTAAAGGGTTGCAGTTGGGGCAGTGAGGTGTGTAAAGGGTTGCAGTTGGAGCAGTGAGGTGTGTAAGGGGTTGCAGTTGGGGCAGTGAGGTGTGTAAAGGGTTGCAGTTGGGGCAGTGAGGTGTGTAAAGGGTTACAGTTGGGGCAGTGAGGTGTGTAAGGGGTTGCAGTTGGGGCAGTGAGGTGTGTAAAGGGTTGCAGTTGGGGCAGTGAGGTGTGTAAGGTTAGCAGTTGGGGCAGTGAGGTGTGTAAAGGGTTGCAGTTGAGGCAGTGAGGTGTGTAAAGGGTTGCAGTTGGGGCAGTGAGGTGTGTAAAGGGTTGCAGTTGAGGCAGTGAGGTGTGTAAAGGGTTACAGTTGGGGCAGTGAGGTGTGTAAAGGGTAGCAGTTGGGGCAGTGAGGTGTGTAAGGGGTTGCAGTTGGGGCAGTGAGGTGTGTTAAGGGTTGCAGTTGGGGCAGTGAGGTGTGTTAAGGGTTGCAGTTGGGGCAGTGAGGCGTGTAAAGGGTTGCAGTTGGGGCAGTGAGGTGTGTAAGGTTAGCAGTTGGGGCAGTGAGGTGTCTGTGGGTGTGAGGGGAGCAGTCTCTGTACTTAAGTGATTTTTGTTGCTCTCCAGTGACGTTCTCAGACTCCCTCTTCAGCGCACTATGGTGACCACTGATCATCCGGTGAATAGTGAATTCACCATACTGATGGCAAAATGGAATCGCTGAAGTGTAAAAGCACTGAATTCTGCCTGAGATGTCGCTGTTTAGTGAATAGGCCCTTTTGTGTTTGTACACAGAGCGGCGCGGTCGGGCCTTCCCTCCATTGTTCCTGATTGGCTGCTGCGCGCTGGCTGAGCGGCTCGCGGGCCCTGTGGGAGCGCTCCTATGGCAGCCATTTTTCAATTGTGTTTGCAGCCGCCTCTCTGTGTGCGCGCGCGCTCTCTCTCCTCACAGATTATAGCGGGGACGGTAAGTTTTCCCTCAGCCCCTTCCCGACCCCCAACCCCCTCAGAAAGCGGCCGAAACCCACCCCCTCACTGCAAGGGACCCCACCGGCCCCATCCCCGACCGAGGCACCAAACTTTAACGGCCGGTAAGGGATGAGCCGGACTGGCCCCCTTCCTCTCTGTTCAGCCCAGACATGGAGCCTGTGCTTTCTCTCTCCCCCCTCATGCCTACCCGGGGCAGCTTCACTCGACGAAACACCCCATGTAAAATGCTCGTTTACCCCCTGGAACACCACCAGGAACCCGGCAACACCACTGGGGTAAAACATGTGTGGCCACAGGGGGGTTTAACCTGGGTTAAAGTCCCTAAAAACCGTGTCAAACGCCCCCTGTTTGTCCCTGTGCTCCCCAGTTGTTGCAAAGCTTCACCATCTTGTCTTTTTGCTGCTGGTCACCATGTTTATTCTGCCTTTATACAGCACATTCCTCCCTCCCCGGGTCCCAGCACCTGGAACCTGCCTCTCCTGGGGTCCCCCTGCACTTTTTTTTCCACACATTTTTTTTAAATGCCCTGGCACCCCCAGCCCCCCCTTCTGCCCCCCCCCAGGAGGAATCTGCCCCCTCCCTGTGGGGTGGTTTGGCTGCACATGGAGGGAGTTTGCTGCATTGTATCTGCTTTACAGCTCGGCTGCTCTGTAACCTCAGGAGGCATCAATGAAGGGGGCTGAGAGTGATGGGACCCCCCCATGCAACACAGGCACCCCTAAAACGCACCCCCATACCCTGTGCCACCCATAGGGGCGCCTGCACCACCTCCCTGATTGATTTAAGGGGGGTGGGGGGTGACACTGGGGTCTGTTTACCTGACTCCCAGCTCTGATCTCTGTACAGCCCACTCTGCATTTAATTTTTTGGGGGGAAATCCTAGAAAAAGAACAGTCCTGGAATCAGCACCCACTGTGCTCCTTTTTTTAAAAATTATTTTTAAAGTGTTATTATTTTTTTTTTAAAACTTTATTGTATTTTTCTCTTTTTTTGGTACTTTTTGTCTCTGATCTCACAGGATGGTCAGGGAGGGTGCTCTGTGTGTACTTGTTATCCCTTAGTGAACTGGCAAAAGGGGGATCAGTGCTGTGGCTTTGGGGGGGCTGCAGGGATGCACAGGGGGCTGCCACCCCTCCTGAGATTGCTTTATTAGGCTTATTTTCCCCTCTCATTGTTGATATTCAGCATCTGATCTCCCTGGCTCCTCAGGATTGATAAGGGAGCTGTGTGAGATCATGAAGGGATCACTGGTACAGAAGGGGGTCCTTGCAGACATTTTGGGGGGCTATAGGAGTGCCCCCACCCTCCTGATCTGTTGTATGGAGCATTTTAGCATCTTTCCTTGCTGTTGTTACTGTTTTTTCTTTTCCTGGATCCTCAGGATTGTCAGAGCCCTGTACCAGTTCACCAAGGGATCGAATGTACAGAGGGGGATCATTGAAGTTTTGGGGGGGCTCTGTGGGTGCCCCCATCCTCCGGAGCCTGTTTTATTAGCCCCTTTATTACTTTTTGTTGTTATTGTTGTTGATACTCTGTCAATCCTGAGGATAAGGGAAATTATGAGAGCTGTGTGACGTCACGGAGGCATCACAGAACAGAGGGGTTCAGTGCTAGAGTTTTGGGGGGGCTGTATGGGATCCCCACTCTTGAGCCTGTTTCTATTGCCCATTTTTATTTTATTTTTCTGTCTGATCTCCCAGGATTGACAAAGCTCAGAGTTTTCAAAGAGATAACTGGTACGGGGGGGAGAGGGGGGGGGGGGTCATTGCTGTGGTTTTTGGGGGGCTGCATGGGAGCCCCAACCCTCTTGAGCCTGTTTTTATCAGTTTTATTTATGATTTTTGTCTCTGACCTCCCCGGGGCCTCAGGATTGCCAGAGAGCTCTGTCAGTTTATGCAGAGATCACCTATAAAGTGGGGATCGGTACTGGGGTTTTGGGGGGCTGTATGGGTGCACAGTGACCCTCAACCCCCTCCTATCAGATTTGTTTTGATACTTTTGTATCTGATCTCCCTGGATCCGGTGTGTGTGATTTAATGAATGGATTACATGTATAGAGGAGCCAATGCTGGGGTTTCGGGGGATGTATGTGTGTGCAAAGGGGTCCCCCACCCTACTGAGCACCCCCATTTTTTTCGTGATACTTTTGTCTCTGGTTTCCCTGGATCCTCAGGATTGATAGAGTATCCCTGTGACTTCATGAAGGACTTGCATGTGCAGTGGGGTCCTTGCTGGGGTTTAGGGGGGCTGTGTGGGTACAGAGAGGTTTCCTCCGGAGCATGTCCCCTCCCATGCTGGCGAGTAAGGTGGGAGGATGCTAGCGCCACGGTTTGAAAACCCGGTCATCTTAGGTGAATGGGATCCGCGGAGGAGCCTGAGCGTCTAATCTGCTGCTCGACATTTCTGAGATTTTCAGCAATTTATTGACACATTTGTTTTCGTTTTTATTCCTTTATCTGTCCCCTCTCCCTCCGCTGGCTGTTTGATGATGGTGGTGGGGGGGAATCAGGTTTTAGGAGCTTGAAGCTTGCAGGAAGATGGCTCGTACCAAGCAGACTGCTCGTAAGTCCACCGGTGGCAAAGCCCCCAGGAAGCAGCTGGCCACCAAGGCAGCCAGGAAGAGCGCGCCCTCCACCGGCGGGGTGAAGAAACCTCACCGTTACAGGTACACGCTGGGGAAAGGGAAAAAAAAGGGGGGGGGGGGTTCCACCGCGCACGCGCAGTGTGCGAGCTCTGCACAGCCCTCCAGGGACAAGGGTTTTTAATGCAGACAGTTTTTCCTCATTATTTACACACATTAAACCGTTCTGCCTGCCTCCCTCGCAGGATACAGCACGGCTGGCAACTTTTATTTTTCATCTTTTTTTTTATATATATATATATATATATATTTTTTTTTTTTTTTAGGCCAATTTAACATGGTCTGTTTTTTTTTTTTTTTTTCCTCTTTTGATGGGTGTTTTTTTTTTCTTCAGGGATTTTATATTTCTCTAATGCTCAGCGCCAAACACATTTCCAAAATAAAAGTCTGTTTTCTTTATACTTTTTTAAGATGTTTTTGTAATCGATGCAGTCCTTAATTATGCATATATTTTTTTTTTTTTTTTTTTTTATTTCAATTTTTTTTTTTTAATTGTATATTCTTTCTTTTATTGTTGGGAGGGGGCATACAGTGTTTCTGTGGTGTGTATGAGGAGTTGTTGATTGGAGATGTCCCTTGAAGGGGTGATGGAGAGCTGCGGGGGGGGGGGACTGCTCTCATGCTGCTGGGGTCTCCTCGGTCTCCTGTTGTTGGCACAGTTCCCACCTGCTCCAGGAGATTGGGTTTTATGGTGCAGTTGTGCAGAGCGGCCGCTAGAGGGCAGCAGTATCTCTTGTGCTCATAAGCGGATTCTCGTAAGCACCTGTTCGATGCTGGAGGAAAGTCGAGCTGCTTTTTTTTTTATTTTTATATCTGACTATAAAAGTAATGGTATGGCTGGATGGAATCATGAGTGCAAAATAATCTTTCTCATTGCACTCTTGTGTTGGCTATGCGTGCCAATACAGTTATGTTTTCTGACCCATTAACTCCATGTCTCCCCCCCCCAGGTCTTACCCTTGTAGACAATAAGGCTAATATTGATAACAGAGTGTGTGTATGAATACACAAGTTATACAATATACTTATTAGTATGTGTGTATATTAAGTTTAAAATGCATGCTTATCCTGTCACCTCTCAGGCCGGGTACTGTAGCCCTTCGGGAAATCAGACGTTACCAGAAGTCCACTGAGCTGCTGATCCGCAAGCTGCCCTTCCAGCGTCTGGTTCGTGAAATCGCTCAGGACTTCAAAACAGATCTGCGCTTCCAGAGCGCTGCTATTGGTGCTTTGCAGGTAGGATTTCAGCAGCCGCTGAATGTTTGTTTTTCACAAGTCAAACTGGAGGAGAAATAACTGTCATTGTAACTTAACCATGTGGTGGCTTATTTAAATTTGAAACTACTACAGTGGCCAGGCTGCATAAACCATCATTGGAAATGCAGCTCAGCTTCACTGTTCAATTTTTTTTTATGTGGCGACATTGAAACTGGGGTTTGACAAATCTGGGGTCTTTGAAAATTTTGCCTCTGGGATTCACATTGCCTATGCGATCAGCTGGTCTCGTAAAACTAAACAATACTTCAAGACTGCACTTTATACAAAACAAGCCAATCGCATGAGAGTCTTGTCCTTGGAGTCACTATAAGAACTTTTAATTGGATTTTTTTTTCCTTTTTTTTGTTTTCCCCCCCGAAATGTGCTTATGAATCTTCTTCTTTTATTTTTTTTAAAAAAAAAATCTAACTGGCATTTGTGGTGTAGTCCGATTAAATGCCATGGAGATTGCCTTTACATTTTTCCTTAAGTTTTTTTTGCCTGAAAATATGTAGCTTGCACGTAAAATTGGGTTCTAGATCTGCCAATTAGAATGGGAAAAAATGTGCCTGCCTAATTCTAAATTAAATGTGCAGAGCAAGGGGTGGGTGAGAGGGGAGTAGAAGGGCCAAAAGCCAGCCCCCCCCCCCCAGCCGACATTGAACTTTAACTCCCATGATGTTTTTCACGGGCACCTGCATTTCAGCCCTCGTGTTCCCAAGGATCCCGTCTGCTACTGGGCTGTGTGTCCCATGGTGCTCATCCAAATTCGAATTGGGCTGAGCATCATGGGACCTTTTAGTTTTGCACACCATGCCACTTAGGGCCCTGCTATTTTTGCTATAAAGAAACATTGTGTACAAGTTTTTTTTCTCTTGTAATGGGTATTTTATATGTAGGCTACCCTAGTTTGCTTGATCTGGTTTGATAGTTACAATTAATGATTCCCCCTGCAGACTCAGTGTAACGGCTCCCTGGGGTGACCCTTGTCACATGCCTAAAGCCCTTCTGGGCTGTTATTTTCTAAACATACCTGCGCAGCTTGCTTGGGAGGCCCCCATGGAATATTTCCGAATTTATTCTACATCCCAGATTCTCCCTGGAGAGAGCGCCAGTGACACATGGCTCCTCGCACTTTGTGTAATGCCATGTGTACAACAATGACTAGTAACCTTTTACGCAAACTGAGGTGTGTTGTGTGTCCACCCCCCCCCCCTTCCATTTTTATGACTGAAGCCACGGCTTGGTGCGCTGTATTTATATGAAACGTTGAAGTAGGGTAAAGGTCTTGGAGATTAGATCTATACATGTATCTATCTCTCGTGTTAGTCCAGACGCCAAAACCCATCCTAACCCCCTACTCTTCTGCTCTGCTGTTTAGTGTTCATTTAAGTATCCAGACCTGAAGAGTTACTCTCCAAAGCCTGTCTTTTTTAAATGTAACGTCCGATAAAAAATATACCCTTTCATATATGTACATGAGCTGCGGATGGCTAGCCATTGTACGGTCCTGTAATGTGCAGATGGCTAAAGCGGCAGGATATCGTGGTGAAAAGCACGTTGGGTCGGTGTAAACCAGGCCTCAAAATTTCCACTCGCCTACTAGCATTTGGCGAGTGGAAATTACATGAGGGCGAGTGGGAATGCAGATGCAGGCAGGGCAGGATAGGGTTAGGTGGGGCAACTAGTTGCGAGTAATTCCTAAGGCCTGGCTAGTAGCTTGGGACTTGAAATTTTGAGCCCTGGTGTAAACGATACGCTTATTTCCTGCCTCGGGATATTCTGACCCGTAGCTGATCTAATTTGAACGCACAGGGTCAGCCAAAAGATAAATCCCCCAGATGTTGTAGAACTCCCAGAATGCTGTTAACAGTTGGCCGACACTGATAAATTCCATATGTCTATGTCTCGTATGTTTGTTTATAAAGTCATGGATAGTTTTATTGATTTTTTTTATTTTTATAATCTTTATCCCGTGTCTAAGCCTATTGCTGTATTCTCGCTCTTGGTGCAGCAGCAAATTCCGCACCGGTTTGTCACAGAAATACAATCTCTGATCTAAATAAATGGGTTTGAGGAACTGCATGTGTATATATGTGTTGCACGTGTCATATGTCACAGTATGATCCCACTGACTTCCTTTGGTAACTGTTGTTTCCCCCTAATATGGCATGTTTTCCATCACTAGGTATAGACAGTGTGTATGCAATAATGTTTCAACAGTGTCATGCTTTCATTATAAACTAGAATTTTCTAGTTTTTTAAAGTTTTGTGCCCTGCCTTTAATTTTGTCTTAGGCTAGGGTCAGACGAACGCATTTTTCACGTTGTCCGTGAAAAAGTGCGTTTGAACGAATGGACGTATTTTTTCACGGAATACGCGATAGCGGTCATACGATGCGCATTTTCGTCCGTGGTTTTGTACGGATCATCAATAAAACCCCTTTTTGCGTCTGGAAGTTATGTTGGCCGGACGTGTGCAGCGTCTGATGTCTCCCAATCACGCAAACACGCCGCTATGCGGCCGCAGCGCACTCTGTACGTCAGTAGTAGCGGTTTGACGTTCTCGAAAAAATGCGTTTGTTTGCTACTTGCGTTGCGCGGACGAACTTTCGTGCGGCCGTTCGTCGTATGTTCCCCGGCATTGGACGTCATTTGCTGCTAGCACGGCCGTGATTTCGTGCGGCTAAACACACGTTAAAACTGCTTTCGTCTGACCTTAGCCTTAAGTTTCACAACAATCTGCAGGTATTATTTTTTTGAGACTTTTTGTTAGGGATAGACCGATATATCGGTTTTGCCGATTATCGGCTGCCGATATTCAGAAAATTATTAGTATCGGCATTTTATTTGCCGATAATTGGACACGTTGTTTCACTGTAGCTGTGACACGAAAGATCCCACAGAACTGTGCGAATCCAGGGCTTCTCCGACATCAGGCTGTAAGACCTCCACTGCAGAACGATCCCTGCTCACTGACCATATTGCGCATGAGCGTGATGACAACAGAAATGGGGCTTCCATCCCAGCTGGCAGGGAATTCCCTATACAGGAGATGCAGGGTCTATTTCCTACAGCAGGGGTCAGCAACCTGGGCCATTCAGATGTTTTGGACCTGCATTTCCCATGAGGCTCCAAGAACCTAATGAGAAGCTGAGCATCATGGCAGATGGAATTCCAAAACATGTGGGGCAACATTACAAAGTCACTGCTAACTTAACCAGAGCGCATGTAAACTTACCAGAGCCATTATAGTCTATGGGGTTGTTAGGTTTACAACAGCTCTGGTTAAATTAGCACCAACTTTGAAATCTATTCTAACCCTTGGAGGGCCAAGCTTGCTGAACCCCTTACATACGGGGTCATATGAGGGATCTTTCAGAAAGCCAAAGGCGCCGTCTGATTGTTTGTAAAAATAAAAGCTTAAATAAAAAAATCTTATTAAATTGAATAGATGAAGTGGACGTGGTGCAATGTTTAAATGTTAAACACATTGAGTTTATGGCATAATAGCAGATTTGTGCTTTTTTTCCCAACTTTAAATTTACGGAATATCGGCACCAAATATCGGCTATCGGCTAGAAAAGCTGCTGATAATCGGTATTGGTATCGGCCCCTGAAAAAATGATATCGGTCTATCCCTACTTTTTGTCCTGATTAAAAAATGTCTGGATAATTGGCTGCAAAGAGAGCTTGTACCAAGTAATGAATGTATTCGTGCAGTGGTTCATATGAAAACCTCTCTACTGCCCTTTCTGTTCGATGGTGTTTTCAGGCCTCCGTCCTTGGTTTTCGGTCTGAGTAGTGTTTTTGCATATGGGATATTACTATATATGTATTTCAAAGGATACACTGACATGTTTTCAAGGAAAAAAGATTTTTATTTTCTCTTCTCTTCTGTGTTTATGAAATTACAAGGTTATCCACTAGAGGGTGCTTAAAACTAATGGAGATGGAGATATATATATATCTCCATCTCCCCAGGTAACCTGAACAATTTTATCTCTGGTTCCTATTTAGATTATTCTACATGAATCTGTATGCAAACGTTTGCCTGGAGTGATACCTGTTTCTAATTCTGTTACAAATTTTAAGCGTGTATGTGCGTGCACTCTTGTTTACCTTTTCTTGACCATACGATTCCACTATTCAGTATTGACGACACCCATCTTACCCGCTTCTACTTGGCTCTTTTTATTGTTCTATTCTATGATTTTGGTCAGTATAGTTTCAAAACCCGAAGAGCCGCACACTCTCAAAAGCTTTTTCTTTTTAAATGGAACGTAAATCCAATAAAATGTATCACTATGTATATATAATTGTGGATTATTCCAGCCTTGGTGTTAGAATAATCTTAATTTTAATAAAGACAGGAGGCGAATATTTTGCATTCTCTTTTCTTTACTAAACAGCAGCAAAGGAAAGTTTACATAGCAACAGCAGTAACCAATAAACAACAAGTGAGTAGTCAGTCTTAGCCACGCCCTCTTTTCTTGGATGCAGAGTGTTCAGGAGAGCAGTGACGTGGAAATCCAGTGATCCCAGAAGTATGACAAAACCCGGAACAGGAGAAGAGGAAACCAGTGATCCCAGAAGCAGGACAAGACCCGGAACAGGAGAAGAGGAAGCCGAGATGAAACAGGAAACCCGCAGGTGTCCGAAAGGATAAACGTCCAACGGGACCGAAGAAGGAACTCAAACTAAGGAGGAAACAGAGGATACGTGAAAGTACCATGCGGTGGAGGTGTGTCAAGCAACAGTGACCTAACTGACTCGCCGAAGCCAAGCATCATCAACAATTTAACAAATGAGAGAATAGCCCTAGGCTAGGCTAACTAAATATGCAGAAACACGAACCCTACTCAGGGGAAGGAAGAAGGTTAGACAAATGATGTACGAAGTAATGTTTGATTATTCAATTATTTTATTTATTTATTTTATTATTATTTATTTATATATTATATATATATATATTTTTTTTTTTTTTTTGAACATGCCGAAACCAGAACAATGCGAAGAACCCGGGTACGGGCGGGTGGGAAAAATATTCGCCTCCTGTCTTTATTAAAATTAAGATTATTCTAACACCAAGGCTGGAATAATCCACAATTTTACATCAAGTCAGGAGGCTTCATATTTTGCAGTTTCAAAGCTGCACCAAAGCCCCAGATGCATGAGGACGAAAATAGAAAGTACGGAAAGTAACCGCCCTTGACCAGTCAGCGGCCGCAAGTATATCGGCCAGAGATCCTCCGGCGTCCGCAGCTGAGGAAGCCGCCGCGCCGCGCACGGAGTGAGCGCCAAAGTGGGGGGCAACGCCCGCCAGAGACAGAAGCCAGCGAACCCATCTGGAGAGAGTAGGCGGAGAGACGGGTTTAAAAGGAGATACGTAAGAGACCAAGAGTTGGCCAGTCGGAGAGGAGCGCAAGGGGCGCAAACGGGAGAGGTAAGTATGGACACAACGAGCCACACACAACAGAGGGTCTGAAGGAAAGTAAGGGTAGAAAACCGCAGGGGAAAGCGTTTTTGTGCGCCTGGTTAGTGTGAAGACGACGCCTTCGGGGGAGAAAACCACAGCGTGCGCATCGAAAGCCCTAACGTCGGAGACGCGCCGAAAGGACACAAACACAAAAGGACTGTTAGTTTGGCCGAGAGCTGGCGCAGGGAAAGCGAATCGTTGTCCGGCCAGCTGCGCAGGAAATCTAACATAATCGACCACGTCCCAAAATGCAGCGTACTTAGGGGCCGGCGGGCGAGCGAGCCGAATGCCCCGAAGGAGACGACATACCGAAGGGTCCCGACCCACAGAAACGCCTCCCAGGGGAACATGAGCTGCCGAGATGGCCGAGCGGAACAGATTAATGGTACGATGCGATTTTCCAGATGACGACAGGTCCGCCAGGAAATTCAGGACTAGAGTTAAAGGTGCTGTAACGGGATCAGCCTCTTGTTGCACACACCAGCTACCCCAAGCCCTCCAGGCGTACCGGTAGCTTTTTCGTGTGCCTGGAGCCCAGGATTCCCATAACAGAGATCGAGCTGCCTCCGATAGGCCTGGCAGCATGCAGGGTCCCCGGAAATCGTCCAAGCCACTAGAGGCAGGTTGCCCTCCAGGACCAACGGGTGTGGACCGCCTTGAGGATCCGTCAGAATGGAATGGAATGATGGGAGCAGAAGCGGATGAAGGCACGAAAGTTCCAGCGCCAGAGGGAACCAGGGCTGAGCATGCCATAGAGGCGTGAGTAGGAGAAGGCGATTCCCTCGTCTGCGGACTTCCTGGATCGTACACGTGATCATCTGGAATGGTGGGAAAGCGTAGGCCCCCGACGGCGGCCAGGGCTGTAGGAAGGCGTCCACCGCCGTCGCCTGGGGATCCGGGAGCCAACTGAAGTAGGCCGGCGTCTGATGGTTCAAGTGAGAGGCGAAGAGATCGAGGTGAAGGGGTCCCCTTCGTAGAGACAGTCGTCGGAACGTCTAATTTCCAATCGCTGGAATCTCTCCAATGCCGTGAGAACCAATCCGCCACATAGTTGGAGGAACCGGGCAGGTATTCTGCCTTGAGGGAGATGTTCCGTTGATGGGAACCAACTGGTCGTAGGAGGGGTTTAGACGGAGGTACTCGGCCTTCAAGCGCTGCATCGCTCGGTAGTGCAGTGGGCCGGGGAATATGGCCTGAATGGATGAAGAGAGTAGGCCTACCACCCTTGCCAGATCCCGAAGGCAGATGGTCTCCGATGAAAGGACTCCCCGCAAGGCCTTTTTGATGGCCCGAAGCTTTTGTGGAGGAAGGCGAAGCTGGCAGGATCTGGAATCTATGTCGAATCCGAGGAAGGTGATTGTCTGAGCCGGACATAGTGCTGACTTGTCCCTGTTGATGAGGAAGCCCAGGTCCTGCAGGAGAGTCATCACCAGTGCCGTGTGTCGGGCGGATTCGGCCGGGTCTTGGGCTAGTATCAGTATATCGTCCAGATAAATGATCGTCCTGATGCCCTGAGCCCGTATGGAAGCCATAATCGGTTTGAGGAGCTTCGTGAAACACCATGGCGCGGAGCTGAGGCCGAATGGTAGACAGGTGAAGTGCCACAGATCGTGGTGCCAGAGGAACTGTAGGTACAGGCGGTGAGCGTGATGAACCGGTACCGTGAGGTAGGCGTCCGTGAGGTCCAGCCTTGTGAACCAGTCGCCGTCTCGGAGTAGATCTCTGAGTAGGTGTATGCCCTCCATTTTGAAGTGGCAATAGGACACGAATGTGTTGAGGGCCTTTAGATTTATGACTGGCCGGAGGTCCCCAGATTTCTTGTGTACCAGAAATATGTTGCTGACGAAGCGCGGGGGATCTGACGCGGGAAGGATCGCTCCTTTCAGTTGCAGCGCGCGAAGTTCCCTGTCTATTAGTGCTGTCTCCTGTAAGGAGTAACGGGCCAGCGGCGGGGAAGCAGACTGGACGGGGACCTGGGAGAAGTCTATTGAAAAACCAGTCACCGTTCGCAGAATCCACGAGTCGGATGTGAGCTCGCGCCATTTGGAGAGGAAAAAGCGCAATCGACCCGCGACCGGTATGTGTGGGAGCGGGGGAGTACTTAGCCGCGGGATAGCAGCGTCTGGGCCTGCCGAAGCCACGGCCGATGGGGACTCCCCGTGCCAAGATTGGACTTGGGCGGTACTGCACGTCTGTGCCCTGGGTTGATGTTTGAAGGCGAGGTCTATACGAGGTATGGTAGCGGCCGGCGACCCGACCTCTTGGTGCGCGGTCCTGGTGGAAAAACGAGTGGTAGGGTGGAAAACTCGTTTCATGTTTGACTGCACTTTCTGCATATTGGTGTAGACATTAACCTTGCGGTTCAGCTCTTTAAGGAAGAGATCCCCGAACAGCAACCCCTTCGCCGCAGGACCCAGCTCCTTGGTGGACATGGAGGTTAGCTTGGCATCTAACCGAAACAGCGCCGCTTTACGGCGTTCGGAAGAAATGCCGACGTTGGCGTTTCCAAGAGACAAAGGGCGCGCTGTGCCCATTCACGGACCAGGGCCGGATCGAGCGGGGAATTGTTATTTAACGCCTCATCTGCCATTACGAAGATCAGAGATAAGGGCCCGAGACGTCCAGCTTTTTTTTTTTTTTTTTTTTTTTGTAATTTGTCTTGGGCGCCGCGGAGACCCTGCTCTAGACCCCGTCTAGGGTCTTTGTTACCTTCATGGGGAAGGCTGGCAAAGTCCTCATCAAAATTATGGGGTAAGGGCTACCTTATCTGGTAGGGTCGGGCGAGGGCATTCCGCTCGTAAGCGTGCCCTATCAGCTTTTTCCAGGGGGCAACGCAACCAGAATCTTAAGAACTCTTCTATATGATCTGGGGGAATCCAGGCCGGAGACCTGGGGTGTGTAGTGGTTCGTGGGTCAAAGAACGGGACGCCCCTAGTGTCTAGGATTGGTGTCAGAGTGTCCGAGGGCACTAGAGAGTGAGGGGCTGAAGTGACCGAGTGGGGTATGAGAGCCAAAGCATTGGGACGGGGCTCACCCGTCAAGCTAGGAGTAAACGGCGGGTCACCGGTAGTCTCTGCTCCTTCCTCTTCCGGGTAGTCTGCCCGGTAATCCTCTAAGTCACAAGAGGCATCCTCGTTAGACAATACGAGAAAATTTCTTAGCGGTGCCTTTACCCTTCCCTGCTATCTCTGACTGGCCCTTCCAGGGCCTTTTTCGGGATGGGGCGGCAGTCTCAGATTGATCGGACTGTGAGTCCACTGAGTGGGCTGGGGACTGGGCTCTGGAGAGCACCGGGGGATCCTGCTGAGGAGGAGGGGGTAAAGCCGCAAGGGCAATGGGCAAGGTCTCTATAATTGCTGCAAGGAGCCAGGCCTTGAGCTCCTCCTGATGCAGCAGATTTAGCTGAGGGGGGTCCATCAGAATTAAATATATATATATATATATAAAACGGGGCTCACCCGTAGCAGGTTCAATTTGTAATCACTTATGCCTTCGGGGCTCACCCGAAATATTTGCGGACAGATTTTTTAAAAACGCCGCACTGTATAATATTTTGTTATGACAAAATTAATTTATCGGGGCTCACCCGAAGTAGCGGAGGGGTCCTGCAGAGTGCAAGCGTTCGGTTAGCGTTTGGAGACGCGTGTATTCACCTTCCTGTCAGGCTACGAGGCATGAAAGGCGCGTAAAGCCCAGAGCCTAAAATGGCCGCCAGCGCACGCAGCCGCAGTGGGAACGTCTAGGCATGAGGAGAAACTCGCGCGTGCGCCCAAAGGCGCGGTAGCCGTTCGTACATTGTTTGTAAAACACAGAACATAAAATAAAACGCCAAACCAAAGCGCAACCGAGGGCCGCCCGAACACTGAGAGAAAGGGACCCTGGAGTGCCGGGAGACCGAGAACACGCAGAGCGCACCCTGTAGGCGGGAAAGTGCCCGCACAGCAGGGAAAAAAACAAAACCTGTAAATGGAAGAACGGTTTAAACAAACGCTAATGCAGTTAGCTAATCATTAAAAGCAGTTTTAAGGCAAATATTAGCAATAAATAACAATAGATAACCATAAATATAGGCCTGGCAACCAGGAGCAGTTAAGGACATGTCTCACCTGGTCGCCAGCAGCAAAGAAAAGAGGGCGTGGCTAAGACTGACTACTCACTTGTTGTTTATTGGTTACTGCTGTTGCTATGTAAACTTTCCTTTGCTGCTGTTGTTTAGTAAAGAAAAGAGAATGCAAAATATGAAGCCTCCTGACTTGATGTAAAATTAGGATGCAATGATGATGCTGCTGCTTTTTTTTGTTTTGCCACTTCCCTGCAAAGGACGAGCTCAGCGCATCCCCTCGAACGCACTCAGCTTGCGGATGATGCACTGAGCACGTCTTCACTTCGCAGGGGCGATCAGCTGGTATTTCAGATGATCGCTGACATCTTTGTCAGCCCCGCCTCCCAGAACTCCAGCGGACAAATGTCTTTGTGCCCGGCGCGATGACGTCTGTCTCAGGCACCCCACCAGAGCAGGAAGAGTGCCTTAAGGGGAGGGGGCTTAGTACTCCTCTCCATCACTAACGGCCACAGAAAAAGCCAGGCACCGCTGGGAAGGGCAGTCTGCCCTTCGCAGTGATGCCTACCTTTAACCCCATATGTGCTGGATCACAATTTGGCACCGGATCATGGTCCTTTTCCGCAGGTGGCTGACCTTTGTAAGCCAAGCCTCCTCGATCTCTCTCTCTCCCCCCCCCCCCCCCACAGACGTCATCGTGCTGGACGCAATGTCAGTTCGGGAGATGGCTCCTAGCTGCCACCTATGGTGCGGTCTTAAGGACCCCTGTATCTCCCGATCCATGGCATCTAGAGGATCATGTTTGGTATCATTAGAAAGGCCAGAGCATGACCATAACCAGGTTCAGTGTAAAATAATTTAATTTTTTTTAAACATTTAATGCAGCACTAGTCACTTTTAAATCCTGTGACACAATGATGCTGCACTAATGATTCTTTTTTTTTTTCTTCTCCAGTTAAGGCTAGGGTCAGACGAACGCAGTGCAGCCGCACTTTATCACGGGCGTAGTAGCAACAAATGACGGGCAATGACTGGCAATATACGAAGTACGGCTGCACGAAAGTGCGGCCACGCAACACAAGCGGCAAACGCATTTTTTTGGGAACGTCAGACCGCTAGTACGGACGTACAGAGTGCGCTGCGTCCGCTAGCTGCATGTGTGCGTGATTAGGAGATGTCAGACGCTGCTCATGTCCGGCCAACATAACGTCCAGACGCAAAAAGGGTTTTATTGATGATCCGTACAAAATCAGGGACGAAAATGTGCATCGTTTGACCGCTATAGCGTATTCCGTGAAAAAATACGTCCATTCGTTCGAACGCACTTTTTCACGGACGACGCGAAAAATATGCGTTCGTCTGACCCTAGCCTAAAAAAAATTTTTTTTTTTAAAAAAAAATTAAAATATTCAGTGCCTGTTTCCAATCTTTAACAAGCGTACCCTATAAAAAGGCTTGCATAATAAAATGTGAAACCATACCTTTACACGCTGTAGATGATTTAAATTCATGCTTTTTTTACGTTTTGTTCTGGCAGGACATAATGTATATGTTACGGGTAAAGCCAGGAGTGCGGTTAATCCTAGGATCACCCGGGTAATCCTGACATTATTACCCCGGTGTCATTAGCAAAAGTCCAAAGTGAAAAATTTTGGACTTTACCCGGGTAATCTGCAAAGTATCCAGAGGCCTCTGGGTACCCTGCTTTTCTGCACTGTTTTAACCGGGTAATTCGCACATTACCCTAGTGTTGTTGGATAAGTGTCATGTGCAACGAAACATCAGACTTTATCTGGGTAATCCGCAAAGTATCCATTCCAAACGCCTCTGGGTACTCCTCCTTTTCTTGGGTTTTCAGCAGGTTACAGTTAACTGAATTCCGAGGATTACCCGGATAAAGCTGAAAACTGTTATCTGACAAAATAGTGTTTTTATTTTTAATGAAATTGTATCCACATACCACACTAAATAACGGTCATATTACTCTGTGCATTAATTGTCTGAAAATTTATGAAGATAAAGATATTTATATAAAGAGTAACCTGATGGTTATGTTTTATAAATGCTATAATAAGCACATGACACATAATAAAAATCATGTAAGTCTTTCACATTCATATAAGAAACATATCCTGTCACTCTGTATATTCAATATATCTTTAATACATTTTAATGTTTGTCTTTAGCCATTTTCGTTTATAATATCCCTTGAATAGCAAAATTCCCTTTTACCCAAGCTGGGTTGGATGCTCTGCAGATTACTCGGGTGAAGCTGTGGATAGTCCTCAGATTACCCGGGTGAAGCTTCAGACTTGCACATTATCCGGGTAAAGTGTGAATTTTTCAGATCTTCCAGACCGTTACCCAAGGGCAGTTGGTTACTCCTAAAATTACACGGGTAAAGTCCGAATTATTATTATTATTTTTTTTTTGCTTTACCCAGCGGTTATGGGTGATGTCAGAAATACCCAGGTAATCCTAGGATTAACCACACTCATGGCTTTACCCGTAACCTATACATATAATAATGTTCTGAATCTGCCAAGTCTGCCGTTAAAAAAATGATATATAATTTTGTCCGGGTCGTGTAATAAAAAAATGCCTTCAAATCACATTCAAACATGAGCAAAAAATGAGCTCAGCACACAGAGGTGACATGGCTCAGCCGTGAAGGGGTTAAACTAATTTTACCCCAGTCTGCTAGTTGCACTCCTGCAGCCTGTGCCTACATTCTGACCATATCCTTTTACTTCCGCAAAGTATTTGGAGTAGGTGCTTCAATGTCTAGGGGATGTATCCTACGTTTCACCCTGGAAATATCCATGTTGCCAGATCTTACAGAGGGTTGTTGGTCTCTTCGCAGCCCACGGACTGTGGCTGGTCTAGGCTTAGTGTTTAGGCTTAGGTCTGAGTGCATTTTGTGATCCTGGCTGAATGAGCTTGAGGGTGCACAAAGTTAGGGGGGTATATATATCGTGGACCCCACACTTCATGAAGTCATTCATCCCAATATCGTGGGTTTTATTGTGGTTGGAAATTCTGTTCATTAGTATGCAGCCACCATAAACAGTAGTGCTGTGCGAAATGTGTATTTGAGCAGGTGCTGACAACGCTAACTTGTTTTTATTTTCTTGTAGGAGGCCAGTGAGGCCTACCTGGTCGGTCTCTTTGAAGACACCAACTTGTGTGCTATCCACGCCAAACGCGTCACAATTATGCCAAAAGACATCCAGCTAGCACGTCGCATACGCGGAGAACGTGCTTAAACCCCTCCCACAAGGAGACCTTTTAATCTTCAAATACGAAAAAGAAAGAAAAAAACAAGAAAAATAAAAAATCTCTTCCTGTTATTGGTAGTTATGAACGTTAGATATATTTTTTTTCTCCATGGAGGGGTGGGAGCGGGAGGGGGTTTAAAAAGGTACCTTTAAATATATGGTCGTGAATGGAAATTCTAGGGGGACAGAATCAAGTTTTGGGGAAATTGTTTTTTTTTTTTTTTCATTTGTGAGTGATTTTTCTCTCCATAGAAATGCGGGGGCATTATGCATTGAAAAACAAAGTAAAAAAAAAAATAAAGATATTGACAAAAAAACAGTCATTCAACTTTATAATAATCACAAAAAATTAAAAATCTCTTTACATTTTTTTCTGGACAATGCCAGCATTTGGATTTTTTTAAATAAAAATACAAGTAAAAATTTCTTATCAATGGCAACTAAATGGTGTTTGTAGCATTTATACCATGTAGTCTGTTCCACCCATTCACTATCCTATTTTCTAACTGAGTTATCCTTCATGCAAACATGTTTTTAATGTTGTCTGTTTCCTGTGCTGTTCCTGTAAGTTTGCTATTAAAATACATTAAACGACTTTACGGTCTTTTTCCCTTTTGTATTTTATCAAAGCTTGCTGCCAGTCGTGAAATGCACAAATAGCGATTCTGCTGGTCACCAGTTGGGTCACAACTTTTTTTTTTTCTTTTACCCACTTCCCCTTACTGTGCACCAGGAAAAATAAGGAGCAGGAAATACAAGTCTGCAGAAAACATATGAAAAACTCCTTTTATGCAGAAAATTTTATTAAAAATTTCACTTGCTAAAATGCTTATTTTACCAGACTAGGATTATTAAGTTTTTTTTTTTATTTAAAAAAACAAAACCTTTTTGTCCTTTTTTGTTTTAAATCCCTTCACTTGTTTGTGTATATACGATTTAGCAGCAGCACAATATCATGTTAACACCCTCTGGAGCTATGCTCTATCATTGCAATTACAACTCGTTTGTTGCAAACATTCTATTGCATTTGGGCTCTAGAACATGCCCCTAAGGTTAGCACTGTTGGCATGATGGCAAATTTAACTAGCTGGGAATGTGTCTAAAGACCTCTCCCAAAGCGGATCCTGCAGAGACCAGAACTGCAGTAACTCCTTTTCACCAGCAGATGGTGACCTCTTCCTGCCAAATATGTTATTACAGTAAGAAATACATTGGGAATATTTTTTTTTTTATTCTTAACCCAGATTTTTATTCTTTAATAAGCGCCAGCATATTCCGCAGCGCTGTACAATAGGCACAGTATAGACAGGGTTACAATACATTGTACAACATTTGACAAACAGTACAGGAGGAGATGAGGGCCCTATTCCCGTAGGAACTCACAATCTAGGAGGGTTGGGGTTGGAAACAGGAGGAGAGGACTGTAAAGTGAGAGTGATTGATGGTTGAGTCAGTGAGTTGGGTGGTCGCTTCTCTAAATAGGAACGTTTTAAGGGAGCGTTTGAAGGTTAGATAAAATTGAGCTGCCACAGGGGGAATTGGATAAATCTGAACAGATTTATCCAATTCCATTTACAAATGATTGGGGTGTGAGGGTAAATCAATGCAAAATTGTAAACTTGAACAGGTCTATTCAATAAAGGTGAAGCTCAGGAGAATTGGCAGAAGTGAAAATTCTAGGTCAAAATTAGGGATGCACCGATACCACTTTTTTAAGACTGAGTACGAGTACCGATACTTTTTAAAAGTACTCACCGATACCAAGTACCGATACTTTTATTTAATGTCATGTGACCGCTTTCCAATAAGAACAGACCATATAAAAATGCCCCCCGCTCACATGTATATCCCCCGATATATATATATATTCATACTGCCCCAGCTCATGGATTTGCCCCAGCTCACTCATGGATTTGCCCCAGCACATGGATAATGCCCCAGCACACACATGGGTTATTATGCCCCCACAGCTCACACATGAGTATGCCCCCCCAGCTCATGGATATGCCCCCACATGGATATTGCCTCCAGCTCATGGATATGCCCCCTCATGGATATTGCCTCCAGCTCATGGATATGCCCCATCATGGATATTGCCTCCAGGTCATGGATATGCCCCCTCATGGATATGCCCCCTCATGGATATTGCCTCCAGCTCATGGATATGCCCCCTCATGGATATGCCCCCTCATGGATATTGCCTCCAGCTCATGGATATGCCCCCTCATGGATATTGCCTCCAGCTCATGGATATGCCCCCTCATGGATATTGCCTCCAGCTCATGGATATGCCCCTCATGGATATGCCCCCTCATGGATATGCCCCCTCATGGATATGCCCCCTCATGGATATTGCCTCCAGCTCATGGATATGCCCCCTCATGGATATGCCCCCTCATGGATATGCCCCCTCATGGATATGCCCCTCATGGATATTGCCTCCAGCTCATGGATATGCCCCCTCATGGATATTGCCTCCAGCTCATGGATATGCCCCCTCATGGATATTGCCTCCAGGTCATGGATATGCCCCCTCATGGATATTGCCTCCAGCTCATGGATATGCCCCCTCATGGATATGCCCCCTCATGGATATTGCCTCCAGCTCATGGATATGCCCCCTCATGGATATTGCCCCCTCATGGATATTGCCTCCAGCTCATGGATATGCCCCCTCATGGATATTGCCCCCTCATGGATATTGCCTCCAGCTCATGGATATGCCCCCTCATGGATATTGCCTCCAGGTCATGGATATGCCCCCTCATGGATATGCCCCCCAGCTCATGGACCGCCCCCCGACGATACTTACCTTCCTGGGCGCCGCCGAGAATGTCTCCGCGCGCGCGCTCGTTGGAAGGACCCCAGCCGCGACCACGTGATCCCGGCTGGGGTCCTTCCAACGAGCGCGCGCGGGGAAACTTTCCGGCGGCGCCCAGGAAGGTAAGTATCGTCGCGGAGAGCAGCTGCAGGGCCTGTCTGAATGCTCTATCAGCATTCAGACAGGCCCTGCAGCTGCTCAGTGTGTTTAATACTTACCTTCCTGGGCGCCGCCGGGAATGTCTCCGCGCGCGCGCTCGTTGGAAGGACCCCAGCCGGGATCACGTGGTCGCGGCTGGGGTCCTTCCAACGAGCGCGCGCGTGGAGACATTCCCGGCGGCGCCCAGGAAGGTAAGTATTGCGGAGAGTGCGGGGCCGGCTGTCCGAATGCCGATAGAGCATTCAGACAGCCGCTGCAGCCCTCGGATGCCGGAAGCCGGCTCAATGCCGGCTTCCGGTATCGGAAAAAATATCGGGGGTACTGCACGAGTACCAAGTACTCCTGCAGTACCCAGTATCGGCCCCGATACCGATACTAGTATTGGTATCGGTGCAACCCTAGTCAAAATAGCCAAACCAGAGACCTACTCCCATTATCTCACTTTCCATATCTGCTAATTGGCCTAGATTGTTTTCTTCTCCTGACAGTTCTCCTGAGTTTCACCTTTTTTAGCGAATAGACCTGCTAAGCTTCTAGGGCAGTGTTTCCCAAACCTGTCCTCGGGACCCTCAACCAGGCCAGATTTTGCAGATCACCTTGGGGGAAATGCAGACTGAATCCTGCAATCACTGAGCAGCAAATCATATCACCTGTGCTGTGCTACACATATCTGGAAGGCGGAGGGTCCTGAGGACAGGTTTGGGAAACGCTGCTCTAGGGAAACCAGAACTCCTTCAGCTTATTGAAGTGATTTTTATGGTGTGAGGGCACATCTTCCTTTCAATACTCTAAACCAAGGCTGTTAAAACTCCAAACGTTTCTAAACTACGACTCGTTTTTGATTCTCTGGCCATTTTATTGCATTCTGGGAGCTGTAGGCATCAACATGGGGGGGGAAGGAAGGTGTCTGACAGCTCAGCTCTAAAATCCCTGCTGAGCTTGGAACTCCACCCTGAAGCTCTGTCAACCTGAGAGCTGGGGATTAAATGTCTGGCCTTCTAGACCAACAAGCTGCTCCTGTTACATGAGCCAGGAGAGGGAACAGTCCCACTGGTAAGGCTAATGTCAGACGAGCGCACTCGGCGTGCTTGCACAACGGATGGATGTAGAAAAAAAAAAAAACACTATGGGAAACTAATATTAAAAATTTGAAAATGATATGAAAAGCCATTGTGTGGGTCAAGGTGCTGGACGTCCCAAATGTGCTGCGTCTGACATCTCATCACTCACACAGAACGCTACTCTAACGGTTTGACATTCTGGCCTAATGGTCCGTTTGCCACGTGCGCTGTTCTTTGGGGATGCACGTAGTGTGTGGGTTTTTTTGCCCATGATTTTTTTTTTTTTTTTTTTTACATATTCAAGCTTATTACTCATGATTCTATGCTACGACGGATGTTAAACTGTGCAGCAACATTGACGTGATCACTGCGTTCGTCTGACACAGGCCTAAGCATTCAGCACTGCAGAATGTTGGCGCTTATTTATGTGAATTTTACTAATTTTTGTGGTTTTGATGAGAGGCAGATTTCTTATATATATATAATTTTTTTTATTACAGGTTTGAAATATTTGGAGGGTTTAGTATCAAGCTGGTGCAATGTGTATCAAGGAGTTTGATAGAAGCGGGTTTGCATGAAGCCTTGAGCTGCAGGAAGTAGCTGGGTGATACAGCTCTGTGGGGGGGGGGATGATAAACCCTCCTAACGGCGTTTCTGTGCTTTTCGCAGTATATCTCGAGCTGTGAGGCGGATGATGTGATCTGGTGTGTCGTTTGTGTGGATTGCAATCCACTCTACAGAAAAAGACCATCTGTGTGTGTGGGGGAGGGGGGTTACTGCTCTTGTAGGGAGAACATGCTCTCCAATTTGCTTATACCCAGCCTCTGCTCACAAATCTGGTGTGTGTGTGTGTATATACATCTCCATTCCCCACATCTGGTATGTGTACAGGCTGGCCCTGCCTCCACATGTGGCAATATGTACAGGCTGGCCCTGCCTCCACATGTGGCAATATGTACAGGCTGGCCCTGCCTCCACATGTGGCAATATGTACAGGCTGGCCCTGCCCCCACGCGTGGCACATGTACAGATTGACGCCTGCACATGCATGTATATAGACAGACTCTTCCCACATAGGCATAGATTATATAATATATATATATATATATATATTCTACGCCGCTGCACAATGGGTGTGACAAAACAATCCAAGTGACCCCCCCCCTCAATAAATATTAAACTACATGGCCCAAAAAATACCAGAAATGATTCCATGAACACAGAGCTCCAAAACATAACCACACCCGCACATGAGGCGCATATAGATTATTTATTTGCTAAATATTTTACCAGGAAGGATTACATGTGGGTGGAGCCAGCCTAGCACCAAATGACTGCCCTGATGTCACTAAGCACTGTATGACTCCACCCACACATGTCAGTGAACAGACTCCGCCTATACAGCTAGTAAACACTATACTCCGCCCATAAGTCTGTAAACACTGTGACTCCGCCCATAATGCCACTAAACACTATACAGTGTAGCATTAAACCCGCGCATACAGTAAACACAGTGTGGCTCCACCAATGAATACCAGTAAACACTGACTCCGCCCACCCGACGCCAAACGCAGAATGACTCCTATACACGCAATACCTGCCATAGAAAGATTCTGCTCACAGCTTACGCTCTCCTTGACGCCTCTACCACCACGTGACCACGGCGTGGCGTGCCTGCGGAGGGAGGGTGGGTCCCGTGCTCTGCGTCATGACGTCATCAGACGTTCTAAGTGGCTGGTGGTGGTGCTGCATGGGAGGTGAGTGCTCGGCGGCGCGATGTGTCATGGGTGTGGCGGGAAGACAGCATCTCGCATAGGGCCTATGGATTTTTCGAGCCCCCGGCTCTGTGAGGCCTTCCCCCCCCCCCGGGCTGTGAGTGCAGGACCCGCCCCTGCTATACCTCACGATCCGCCGCCTCATGTGTGTCTGAGGCCTAGTGAGGAGGGAAACCAGGCTGGACGATACACTCCTGTGTGTGACCCGGGGGGGGGGTCTATTCACAACATCCTTAACCGACCCCTCAGCAATAAGATGACACGCCATAAAGGAACATTCCATTAATAATACCCCCCCTTCTGTGTCATTAAATGGTAGATCCCGCTGACCGCCTCAGCCCGGTTACTTTCAGGCGATTTCTAATCCCCCCCCCCCCGTCACGCGCTGAATAGGGTCGCCAGGTCGGCCATGTTTTCCTGGATACACGTTACCATTTCATGCAGAGGGAGAGCACAGGGAAAAGTGCTGCCCTGCAACATGTATAATTCAGATGCTGCAGGAAGGAAATCAAGGCAGGTCACCTGGGATTCCTTTATGATTTCTTACCTGCAGAGTATGGATTATACATGCTGCGGGGTGGCATTTTTTTCATGTTCATGAATACTTTGTGTCCAGGAAAATATGGTCTGTCTGGCAACCCAAACGCTGCTCCTCCTCTTCAGCTCCTCCTCTTCAGCTCAGTGGTTCATGAACCCAGAAGTCCCTGGAGTTTTTCTGCACCATGTGTGCGCCTATTCAACTTGCGAAGCGTAGGAAATGCAAATTATGCAGCTCTACAGGATCTGAACACTTTACATACGCAAGTTCCGCATGCGCAGAGCGATGGATCGGAGCTGCACGCGCATGCACAGATCCATCGCTGCCTCTCTGGGAACGCTCGCTACAGCGATTTGGTCTCAGAGGGGGACGTTGGCCGCTCTCTGCGTGTGACATCACTACTGACCGTCAGCCGGGAAAGTCTAACATCCTGGTTACTGGTGATGCTAGGTGGGGGGGCACCACTTCACCCAGCGATTTCAGCAGATCAGGGTAGGAGGAGGAGGGGGGGGGGCAATCTGTACACACTGGCTTTTTCTTTAAGAGTGTCCCTTTAGCACAGCACTATTCCTCCTTAGATTGTGAGCTCTGGAGCAGGGTCCTTCCCTCCTACTGTTCCGTGTGTGTAACATGTATATTCGTTTTTTGGTCTCTCCCATTGTACAGCGCTAATGATTCTGTTGGCGCTTTATAAATGCTTGTAACTGATATTTTATCCTCCTCCAAAACCATTTCCTCCTTTTTTTTTTAAAATGATTTTCCTAATTTACAGCCATTACGGTAATTCCTTTTCTTGAGAGTTATTTATTTTTTATTTCTTTGCATGAAAGTAAAATATTTCCAACCATAGTCAATAAAGACGCAGAATTTTCATGGGTTACGCAGGACCAGAAAGCAAACCATCGACCGCGTAGGTTAGTATCAACATATTAAGATTATTTTTTTTAAACTCAAAGGGGATGGGGGAGATAGCGAGGGCCCGATGTGGGTGTCTATTAGCGAGTTATTCCTGTATTCTAGGTGTCTGCGTTGCCCCCTCCTGACCTAAACTTCTGCACTTTACTTGCCAGGTAAATCAATGCGCAAAACCCACTGTGCGCCGCTATGCAACGCAGCGGGTCAGCCAATAAAAAGATGGAAGCCTAACACCGTCCGGGTGTATAAAACATGGTACAAATCTTAGAACCAGACAAATAAGTACACATACATAGAAAACTTAAAATTCATAATAATGAAATGGCCTAAACGCCTCTAGTGGTTATTAATAAGTGAAGAGTCCTCAAAAGAATCCCATATTATCCACAAAATATGCTCCAAAGTATCCAGTCCCCTTTAGCCCTTAGTGACCGGGCGGTTTTACACAAATCCGTCCTTTAGTGACCGCTGCTGTTTTTACGTTTCTGCGCTGTTAGTGTTTAGGTCAAATTTTCCTCTTACTTGTTTATTCAACCCACACATATTATACACCGTTTTTTCCGCCATTAAATGGACTTTCTAAAAATACCATTCTATACATCATATCTTATAATTTACTATAAAGAAAAATATGAAATATGATGAAAATAATGGTAAAAACACACTTTTGTCGTAATTTAAGCCCCAAAATCTACAACCATCAAAAAAGACCCCGGCTAAATAGTTTCAAAATTTTGTCTCGAGAATAGAAATACCTAATTTTTACATATTTTTGCTTTTTAACCCCCTTCATAGCTGAGCCAGTTCACCTATGTGCGCTGCACTCATTCTGACCCGTTTTGTGCTAATTATTTTTAGATGACAGGCTAGGTCCTATTTAACTAACCCCCCCCCCCCGGACAAAATTTATTTTGTATATTTATTTTTAAACCAAACCTTGTCTTGTTTGCTATCATTGGAAAGGCCATGATCAGGCCTTTCCAATGATGTCAAATATGACCATCTAGCTGCCACGGATCGGGAGATATAAGGGGATCCAAAGGATCGCCCTCTCAACATGGCAGCTAGAGGGTTAACTGGCCCACTGACCTCCTCACACATATGGTGAGGTTGTCAGTGGGTGGGGGGGACCTGGAGGCTTGGCTGACATCCAAGATGTCAGCCCCCTCCAGGTTTGAAACGCGTTTCGGCACCGAAAATGTTTCCAGCGGTGCAAAAAGCATCACTGTAGCTTACATGGTTGGGGAGCTAGGGTTTGGAGCCCTCCCCTTCCTGAATTTTCATCACTGGCGCCTGCCGATGACGTCATCACGCAGCGTGATGACGTCATTGCATCGGCCGGCCCCCAGAAAACGGCGAGGCATGCTTGAAGCTTGCCATAGACGTCGTGGGAGCCGGCAAGGAAGGTGAGTATCGGGAGGGAGATTAGGAGCCGCTGGTGTACTATGTACGTCCGCTGGTCTAAGGGAGACCCGTGGGCAGGACCTACATAGTACGTCAGCGGTCCCTAAAGGGTTAAAGGGCCATGCATGCTTTTCTAGTGTGCTTTTAAAATCGTGCAATGCCTTTTGAATGAGTCGGTGTCATTCAGGAGACATAAAAATCAAGTAAATATGATATTTTTTCATATTTACCTGCTTTTCTTTCTTGGTGTTTTCCACACCCCCCTCAGGAGGCATTTTAAGCTAACCAATCAGTGCCTGTATCTAGGTATAGCTAAAAAATGCACTGAGCATGTGCGTCTGAGTTGCTCCTCCTCCCTCTTGCACTGTGAGCTGAGGGCGGGGCTGAACTTTCACCCCAGCTACTGCAGAGACAGGGAAGGAAAGAAATCCATACACAGGTAGAAAAGGAGACGGCAGAGAGAGGGACAACAAAGAAAAGCACAGACACGGCAAGAAATGGTAAAGAAAGACAGCAAGAAAAAGCAGAGAGCACAAGAAAGGCGCAGTGAGAGGGAGCGTACAAGAAAGCGTGTGAGAAGGAGTGACTGTGTGAGGGACTTTTGAGTGAGCCTGTGAGTATGTAAACCATGAATGAGCGTGCCAGTGGGTGAGAGTTTGAGGGTGCGAGCGTGGGTGAGGGTGCGAGCGTGGGTGAGGGTGCGAGCGTGGGTGAGGGTGCGAGCGTGGGAGTTTGAGCATGCCAGTGGGTGAGGGTGTGAGCGTGAGAGTTTGAGCGTGTCAGTGGGTGAGAGTTTGAGGGTGTGAGCGTGAGAGTGTGAGCGTGTCAGTGGGTTAGGGTGTGAGCGTTTCAGTGGGTGAGGTTGCGAGCGTTTCAGTGGGTGAGGTTGCGAGCGTTTCAGTGGGTGAGAGCGTGTCATTGGGTGAGGGTGCGAGCGTGTCATTGGGTGAGGGTGCGAGCGTGTCATTGGGTGAGGGTGCGAGCGTGTCATTGGGTGGGGGTGCGAGCGTGTCATTGGGTGAGGGTGCGAGCGTGTCATTGGGTGGGGGTGCGAGCGTGTCATTGGGTGAGGGTGCGAGCGTGTCATTGGGTGAGGGTGCGAGCGTGTCATTGGGTGAGGGTGCGAGCGTGTCATTGGGTGAGGGTGCTAGCGTGTCATTGGGTGAGGGTGCTAGCGTGTCATTGGGTGAGGGTGCTAGCGTGTCATTGGGTGAGGGTGCGAGCGTTTCAGTGGGTGAGGGTGCGAGCGTTTCAGTGGGTGAGGGTGCGAGCGTGGGTGAGGGTGCGAGCGTGGGTGAGGGTGCGAGCGTGGGTGAGGGTGTGAGCGTGCCAGTGGGTGAGGGTGAGCGTGCCAGTGGGTGGAGTGCCAGTGGGTGAGCGTGCCAGTGGGTGAGGGTGCGAGCGTGTCATTGGGTGAGGGTGCGAGCGTGTCATTGGGTGAGGGTGCGAGCGTGTCATTGGGTGAGGGTGCGAGCGTGTCATTGGGTGAGGGTGCTAGCGTGTCATTGGGTGAGGGTGCGAGCGTGTCATTGGGTGAGGGTGCTAGCGTGTCATTGGGTGAGGGTGCGAGCGTTTCAGTGGGTGAGGGTGCGAGCGTTTCAGTGGGTGAGGTGCGAGCGTTTCAGTGGGTGAGGGTGCGAGCGTGGTGAGGGTGCGAGCGTTGGGTGAGGGTGCGAGCGTGGGTGAGGGTGCGAGCGTGGGTGAGGGTGCGAGCGTGGGTGAGGGTGCGAGCGTGGGTGAGGGTGCGAGCGTGGGTGAGGGTGTGAGCGTGGGTGAGGGTGTGAGCGTGGGTGAGGGTGTGAGCGTGGGTGAGGGTGTGAGCGTGGGTGAGGGTGTGAGCGTGGGTGAGGGTGTGAGCGTGCGAGCGTTTGAGTGTGAGGTTGCGAGCGTTTCAGTGGGTGAGGTTGCGAGCGTTTCAGTGGGTGAGGTTGCGAGCGTTTCAGTGGGTGAGGTTGCGAGCGTTTCAGTGGGTGAGGTTGCGAGCGTTTCAGTGGGTGAGGGTGTGAGCGTGAGAGTTTGAGCGTGCCAGTGGGTGAGGTTGCGAGCGTTTCAGTGGGTGAGGGTGCTAGCGTTTCAGTGGGTGAGGGTGCTAGCGTTTCAGTGGGTGAGGGTGCTAGCGTGTCAGTGGGTGAGGGTGTGAGCGTGAGAGTTTGAGCGTGCCAGTGGGTGAGGTTGCGAGCGTTTCAGTGGGTGAGGTTGCGAGCGTTTCAGTGGGTGAGGTTGCGAGCGTTTCAGTGGTGAGGGTGTGAGCGTGAGAGTTTGAGCGTGCCAGTGGGTGAGGTTGCGAGCGTTTCAGTGGGTGAGGGTGCTAGCGTTTCAGTGGGTGAGGGTGCTAGCGTTTCAGTGGGTGAGGGTGCTAGCGTGTCAGTGGGTGAGGGTGTGAGCGTGAGAGTTTGAGCGTGCCAGTGGGTGAGGTTGCGAGCGTTTCAGTGGGTGAGGTTGCGAGCGTTTCAGTGGGTGAGGTTGCGAGCGTTTCAGTGGGTGAGGTTGCGAGCGTTTCAGTGGGTGAGGGTGCTAGCGTGTCAGTGGGTGAGGGTGTGAGCGTGAGAGTTTGAGCGTGCCAGTGGGTGAGGTTGCGAGCGTTTCAGTGGATGAGGGTGCGAGCGTGTCATTGGGTGATGGTGCGAGCGTGCCATTGGGTGAGAGTTTGAGCGTGCCATTGGATGAGCGTTTGAGCGTGCCAGTGGGTGAGGGTGTGAGCGTGAGAGTTTAAACGTGCCAGTGGGTGAGGTTGCGAGCGTTTCGGTGGGTGAGGGTGCGAGCGTTTCGGTGGGTGAGGGTGCGAGCGTGTCATTGGGTGAGGGTGTGAGCGTGTCATTGGGTGAGGGTGTGAGCGTGTCATTGGGTGAGGGTGTGAGCGTGTCATTGGGTGAGGGTGTGAGCATTTCATTGGGTGAGGGTGTGAGCATTTCATTGGGTGAGGGTGTGAGCATTTCAGTGGGTGAGGGTGTGAGCATTTCAGTGGGTGAGGGTGCGAGCATTTCAGTGGGTGAGGGTGCGAGCATTTCAGTGGGTGAGGGTGCGAGCATTTCAGTGGGTGAGCGTGGGTGAGAGTTTGAGCGTGTCATTGGGTGAGGGTGCGAGCGTGTCAGTGGGTGAGGGTGCGAGTGTGTCTGCGGGTGTGAGGGTGCGAGCGTGTCTGCGGGTGTGAGGATGCGAGCGTGTCTGCGGGTGTGAGGATGCGAGCGTGTCTGCGGGTGTGAGGATGCGAGCGTGTCTGCGGGTGTGAGGATGCGAGCGTGTCTGCGGGTGTGAGGATGCGAGCGTGTCTGCGGGTGTGAGGATGCGAGCGTGTCTGCGGGTGTGAGGATGCGAGCGTGTCTGCGGGTGTGAGGATGCGAGCGTGTCTGCGGGTGTGAGGATGCGAGCGTGTCTGCGGGTGTGAGGATGCGAGCGTGTCTGCGGGTGTGAGGATGCGAGCGTGTCTGCGTGTGTGAGGATGCGAGCGTGTCTGCGGGTGTGAGGATGCGAGCGTGTCTGCGGGTGTGAGGATGCGAGCGTGTCTGCGGGTGTGAGGATGCGAGCGTGTCTGCGGGTGTGAGGATGCGAGCGTGTCTGCGGGTGTGAGGATGCGAGCGTGTCTGCGGGTGTGAGGATGCGAGCGTGTCTGCGGGTGTGAGGATGCGAGCGTGTCTGCGGGTGTGAGGATGCGAGCGTGTCTGCGGGTGTGAGGATGCGAGCGTGTCTGCGGGTGTGAGGATGCGAGCGTGTCTGCGGGTGTGAGGATGCGAGCGTGTCTGCGGGTGGGAGGATGCGAGCGTGTCTGCGGGTGGGAGGATGCGAGCGTGTCTGCGGGTGCGAGGATGCGAGCGTGTCTGCGGGTGCGAGGATGCGAGCGTGTCTGCGGGTGCGAGGATGCGAGCGTGTCTGCGGGTGCGAGGATGCGAGCGTGTCTGCGGGTGCGAGGATGCGAGCGTGTCTGCGGGTGCGAGGATGCGAGCGTGTCTGCGGGTGCGAGGATGCGAGCGTGTCTGCGGGTGCGAGGATGCGAGCGTGTCTGCGGGTGCGAGGATGCGAGCGTGTCTGCGGGTGCGAGGATGCGAGCGTGTCTGCGGGTGCGAGGATGCGAGCGTGTCTGCGGGTGCGAGGATGCGAGCGTGTCTGCGGGTGCGAGGATGTTAGCGTGTCTGCGGGTGCGAGGATGCGAGCGTGTCTGCGGGTGCGAGGATGCGAGCGTGTCTGCGGGTGCGAGGATGCGAGCGTGTCTGCGGGTGCGAGCATGCGAGCGTGTCTGCGGGTGCGAGGATGCGAGCGTGTCTGCGGGTGCGAGCATGTTAGCGTGTCTGCGGGTGCGAGGATGCGAGCGTGTCTGCGGGTGCGAGGATGCGAGCGTGTCTGCGGGTGCGAGGATGCGAGCGTGTCTGCGGGTGCGAGCATGCGAGCGTGTCTGCGGGTGCGAGGATGCGAGCGTGTCTGCGGGTGCGAGCATGCGAGCGTGTCTGCGGGTGAGTGAGTTTTGGTTTCACAGTTGCAGAGATGCTAATATTCAGTTCCTCAGTTTCCCCAGTTTGAGATCCTAAGCTCGCACAGGGTTTCGGTGGCCCAGGTTTTCGGTGGCCCAGGTTTTCGGTGGCCCAGGTTTTCGGTGGCCCAGGTTTTCGGTGGCCCAGGTTTTCGGTGGCCCAGGTTTTCGGTGGCCCAGGTTTTCGCTCGCACAGCTTGTGCTAGTTCATGTGAAGCTTTCTTGTGAAGTTCAAGAACATTTCCTTAGCAAACTCTCACCAGATCTAGCACAGCTTTGATTGGTGGAGTAGTGGGAGGGGGTGGGGAATATACAGGAAGTGGGAGCTGAAGAAACACCCCTAGTTGAGGGGCGTGGCCAAAGAAGATGCAATGACTGCGTTTAACCTCCCTGGTCCGGTTTTTTGACTTATAAAAATATGTAAAAATCGGTGCATTTATTCAGCCTCCTGGTGGTATTCCTGAGTGTGGCTCGGGGTTAAGGCTAGGGTCAGACGAATGCATTTTTCGCGTCTTCCGTCAGTAAGTGCGTCCGGACACAAGGACGCACTTTTTGACGGAAGACGCGATAGCGGTCATACGGTACGCAATTCCGGCAGTGATTTTATACGGATCCAAACCAGGAAACTTTTTGCGTCTGGACATTATGTTGGCCGGACATGTGCCGCGTCTGACGTCTCCTAATCACACACGCTGCTATGCCGACGCAGCGCGCTCTGTGCGTCAGTACTAGCGGTTAGACGTTCTTGCAAAAATGTGTTCGATTGCCGCTTGCGTTGCGCTGCCGCACTTTGTATGTTGGCTGTCATTGAACGTCATTTGCTGCTACCACGGCCGTAACAAAGTGCGGCTAAATGCACGTTCACACTGCGTTCGTCTGACCCCAGCCTAAATTTCATTGCTGAAAGCAGTAACCCCGAGCCACACTCTGTCTGATTCCTGCATTCCCTCGCTGTTCCCCGCAGTCACCTCCGTACGATCACAGCGTCTTGCTTCCGGCGTTTTCTTCTCGCGACGGGAACCCGGAAGCCGGACACTGCAATTGGCTGGCGGTGACTGCCGGAGGATATCATGGGAGCGCAGGGAACAGGTATGTATCCAGCCTGAGTGTCACTCGGTTATCGCTGTCAGCGTTGAAATTTAACCCTGAGCCACACTTGGCAATACCATCAGGGGGGGTTAAGGCAAGAAAATAAGCATTTTTTTAACGCCTTTTTTAAACATTAGTTTTATTCTAGATTGTCTAGAAGTATTAAAACGTTTAACTGTCAATTATTATTATTTTTTCTTTCTAGACGTGCGTATCCCTTTAAATAGATAGGCACAGGATCAAACTTACTCCTCAGATCTCCAGAGATGCCTAGCAAGGCATACAAACCACCAAATCTCAAACACACCCTAAGTCTAATATGATTTCTAAGCTGTCCCTAATATATGAACCCCAGAAGAGGTGGAATTAAATCCAAGTAAACCTGCGCATGAGCATAGTTTGGGCTCCTACAGGCAAACTAAAGTGACCTGTTAAAAACGTCACAATGATACACTCCACGCGCTTTTCACCGTTACTCTTGATGAAGCCGTAAAGGTTAAGTGAGCAGTGGGTCAGCCGCACATTAACGATCATACGTTTTAGGTCTGGAGGGAGAAGTCTGCGGACTTCTGTTTATAAATATGAATCGTGGTGCTTCAGACACGTGGCGTTTACGATTTTGTATCTGATGAAAGGGAAATCCGATTTTAAACGGACACTTCTAGATCAGTGGTTCGATGGCCTTGGCCCTCCACATGTTTTGGCACTACATCTCCCATGATGCTCAGCCACTCTTTGGTTTGACTGAGCATCATGGGAGATGAAGTTCTAAAAACATCTGGAGGACCAAGGCCGTCGACTACTGGTCTTGGGTGAAAAGCGGAATAGACAGGTTAGAATTCCCCAAACTGACCCTGTACCTCTTTGTTTTTTGGGTAGTGTGAATACCCCACACTCGGAGGGTTAATTCAGCCCCCGAGGGACACTCTGGTCATTGTGACCGTCTGATTTGCATTGGGTCACTGTCACGTGAAGCTTAAACATCTCAGTACAGTGTTTTCAGAATCCGCCCTCCTAGGTGTATGATTGGCCCTGTCTACGAGAAATTACCAGTTAACCCTGCTATTCCGTGAGCAAAGGGGTTTATGGGACAAAAATAAATGTTTCCTTGCAGCAACGAGGCCAGGATTGGCTGCGAGACGTCAGCCGTCCCCTGGTTCCTGTGGGTTTCAGTGAAACAAATGAAAATTGTGGCAATCGTATTAATGTAAATCGGTATTGTTTTATCGTGATTTTATTTTAATGTTTTTTTGTTGATGTTCGCCGCCCAAAACAAATGTGTCAAAAGATCAATACAGGTAAAAAATAAACAGCGAGGAGATCCTCTGGCCACAATGTGAATTTCTTAGACAGCATTGTGACTGTGAACAACACATACAGTTTTTACCCCTTAACCCCATCACTTCCAGGATCGACTAGACTCGATCTGCAAGGCACAATCTGCAGGTTATCGGATCCTGAGCTGTGCTGCGGAAATGTAGCGGTGACGTTTGGGCAGCAGGAGGCGCCATCTGCCAGTTAACTAGTGTACACAGAATGAAGGTGTGACAGTGAGATTTTCAGGCACGTTTTCAATGTATATATGTTACGGTTAAAGCCCGACGTGCGGTTAATCCTAGCATTACCCAGGTGATCCTGACATTACCCAGGCGTCATTAGCAAAAGTCCAAAGTGAAATGAAATTTCGTAGTTTACCCGGGTAATCTGCAATCTATCCAGAGGCCTCTGAGTAATCTGGTTTTTTGCTCTGTTTTAACCGGGTAATTCGCACATTACCCTAGTGTTGCTGGATTAAGTGTCATGTGCAACGAAACATTGGACTTTACCCGGGTAATCTGCAAAGTATCCAAACGCCTCTGGGTTCTCCACTTTTCTTGGGTTTTCAGCAGGTTACAGGTGACTGAATTCCGAGGATTACCCGGGTAAAGCTGAAAACGGTTATGACAACAAAATAGTGTTTTTTGTTATTTTTAATGAAATTGTATCCAGAGTCACAAACCGCACTAAATAACCATCATGTGACTCTGTGCGTTAATTGTCTGAAAATTTATTTATGAAGATAAAGGTATTATATAAAGAGTAACCTAATGGTTATTATGTTTTATAAATGATATATAAGCACATATGACACATAATAAAGATCATGTAACTCTTTCACATTCATATAAGAAACATATCCTGTTACTCTGTATATTCATTATATCTGCAATACATTTTAATGTTTGTCTTTTGCCATTTTCATTAATAATATCCATAGATAATAGCAAAATTCACTGGTACCCAAGCGGGGTTGGATGCTCTGCAGATTAGCCAGGTGAAGCTGTGGATAGTCCTCAGATTACACGGGTGATGCTGTGGATAGTCCTCAGATTACCTGGATGAAGCTGTGGATAGTCCTCCGATTACCCGGGTGAAGCTGTGGATAGTCCTCAGATTACCCGGGTGAAGCTGTGGATAGTCCTCAGATTACCCAGGTGAAGCTATGGATAGTCCTCAGATTACCAGGTGAAGCTATGGATAGTCCTCAGATTACCGGGTGAAGCGGTGGATAGTCCTCAGATTACCGGGTGAAGCTGTGGATAGTCCTCAGATTACCCGGGTGAAGCTGTGGATAGTCCTCAGATTACCCGGGTGAAGCTGTGGATAGTCCTCAGATTACCCAGGTGAAGCTATGGATAGTCCTCAGATTACCCGGGTGAAGCGGTGGATAGTCCTCAGATTACCCGGGTGAAGCTGTGGATACCCCTCAGATTACCCAGGTGAAGCTATGGATAGTCCTCAGATTACCCGGGTGAAGCGGTGGATAGTCCTCAGATTAGCCAGGTGAAGCTTCAGACTTGCACATTATCCGGGTAAAGTGCGGATTTTTCAACTCTTCCAGACCATTACCCAAGGACAGTTGGTTAGTCCTAAAATTACCCGGGTAAAGTCCGAAATTTTCATTTTTTTGCAGCTTTACCCGTAACCTATATATGATTCAAATTTATTCTCCAGAAATCCACTGGTATGTGGCAGTGGTTTTATGGAAAACCAGGCAGTGAAAGGGTTAATGATAAATAGGGTTGCACCGATACCGATACTAGTATTGGTGTCGATACCGGGTACTGCAGGAGTACTTGGTACTCCTGCATTACCCCTGATATTTCCCCCGATACCGGAAGCCGACATTGAGCCAGCTTGCCGCCATCCGAGGGGCTGGGACGGCTGTCTGCTCTATCGGCATTCAAACAGGCTCCTGCAGCTGCTCACCGCGATCATACTTCCCTTCCTGAGCGACGCTGGGAAAGTCTTCGCGCGTGCGCTCTTTGGAAGGCACCCAGCCGCGATCACGTGGTCCCACATGGTTGCGGCTGGTGGCCTTCCAACGAGTGTACGCGCGGAATCTTTCCCAGCGTCGCTCAGTAAGGTAAGTATGAACGCGGTGAGCAGCTGCAGGAGCCTGTCAGAATGGCGATAGAGCATTCGGACGGGCACCTGGAGCTCTCTGCGATCATACTTACCTTCCTGAGCGACGCCGGGAAAGATTCCGCGCGTACGCTCGTTGGAAGGCCCCCAGCCGCGACCATGTGGGACCACGTGATCGCGGCTGGGTGCCTTCCAAAGAGCGCACGCGCGAAGACTTTCCCGGCGTCGCTCAGGAAGGGAAGTATGATCGCGGAGAGTACCAGGTGAGCTGGGGGGCATAATCCACGAACTGGGGGCATATCCACGATCTGGGGGGCATATCCACGAGTTGGGGGCAATATCCACGAGTTGGGGGCAATATCTATGAGAGCTGGGGGGCATATCCATGAGCTGGGGGGCATATCCATGAGCTTGGGGGGCATATCCATGAAAGCTGGAGGGGCATATCCACGAGCTGGGGGCATTTTTATATGAGGTCTGTTCTTATTGGAAAGCGTCACTTTTATTTTATGTCATGTATCGGTGAGTACTTGAAAAAAGTATCGGTACTCTGTCTTAAAGTGGTATCGGTGCATCCCTAATGATAAATCCCCCCCCCCCTCTTTGGCTCCACACAAATGACACAAGCATTTTTTTGTTTTGCCATGTTCTTTTCTATCAGTAATCTCTCTCTTGGTTTTGGTGTCCCCCACGTGCTAACTCTGATCATAAACAGTGTATTTCTTAAATGTATGCAAAACCCATTAGTCATAATAAATATATATATATATCTAAACCGTAATCCTACCCCACCAGTTTCCTCTGACTTGAATTAAGGACGTGAAAATTCAGTGTATGGGACTCCTTGGGGTAAAAAAAAATCATAATAAAATACAACTTGACTTTGTTTTATTAAAAAAAAAAAAAAGTTGTAAGGTTTTAAAATGAATGTGATGATTGTGTTCAGATGCTAAACAAGTACATTATTAAGGGGGGGGGGGGCTACGAGGGAATCCTGGATCACAAATTTCACTTCAGGAGATGAGGGCATGAGCTGAGCTCGATATTAAGCCACTTCAATTTTTTCTAACACCTGGCGCCTACGTTCCAGGTTTAGCTGTGGAGCCACTTCCTTGGTGTGCCACGTATGGAACCACGCTATGGAACCAGTGCCAAGTATAGCTAGGGTCTCGGCCTGCCAACTTCAGCTATGGATCCCCCTCCCCTGACGTGCCAAGTGTAGCTGTGGGACTAGTGCCCTGGTGTGCCAAATATAACTATGGAACCAGTGTCCCAGAAAGCAAAGTATAACTATTGGACCCCCAAGCGTATGGCTACGAGTCAAGCGCCCCAGTGTACCAAGCGTATGGCTACGAGTCAAGCGCCCCAGTGTACCAAGCGTATGGCTACGAGTCAAGCGCCCCAGTGTACCAAGCGTATGGCTACGAGTCAAGCGCCCCAGTGTACCAAGCGTATGGCTACGAGTCAAGCGCCCCAGTGTACCAAGCGTATGGCTACAGGATAAGCGCCCCAGTGTACCAAGCGTATGGCTACAGGATAACTACCCCAGTGTAGCAAGTGTATGGCTACAGGATAAAAGCCCCCAGTGTACCAAGCGTATGGCTACGGGTCAAGCGCCCCAGTGTACCAAGCGTATGGCTACGGGTCAAGCGCCCCAGTGTACCAAGCGTATGGCTACGGGTCAAGCGCCCCAGTGTACCAAGCGTATGGCTACGGGGCAAGCGCCCCAGTGTACCAAGCGTATGGCTACAGGATAACTACCCCAGTGTAGCAAGTGTATGGCTACAGGATAAAAGCCCCCAGTGTACCAAGCGTATGGCTACGGGTCAAGCACCGCAGTGTGCCAAGCGTATGGCTACGGGTCAAGCGCCCCAGTGTACCAAGCGTATGGCTACAGGTCAAGCACCGCAGTGTGCCAAGCGTATGGCTACGGGTCAAGCGCCCCAGTGTACCAAGCGTATGGCTACGGGTCAAGCGCCCCAGTGTACCAAGCGTATGGCTACGAGTCAAGCGCCCCAGTGTACCAAGCGTATGGCTACGAGTCAAGCGCCCCAGTGTACCAAGCGTATGGCTACAGGATAACTACCCCAGTGTACCAAGCGTATGGCTACAGGATAAGCGCCCCAGTGTACCAAGCGTATGGCTACAGGATAACCACCCCAGTGTACCAAGCGTATGGCTACGGGTCAAGCACCCCAGTGTGCCAAGCGTATGGCTACGGGTCAAGCGCCCCAGTGTACCAAGCGTATGGCTACGGGTCAAGTGCCCCAGTGTACCAAGCGTATGGCTACGAGTAGGGATTTTTATTATTATTATTATTATTATTATTATTCTTTATTTATAAAGCGCCAGCATATTCCGCAGCGCTGTACAATAAGCACAGTATAGACAGGGTTACAATACATTGAACAACATTTGACAAACAGTACAGGAGGAGATGAGGGCCCTATTCCCGTAGGAACTCACAATCTGGGAGGGTTGGGGTTGGAAACAGGAGGAGAGGACTGTAAGGTGAGAGGGATTGATGGTTGCGTCAGTGAGTTGGGTGGTAGGCTTCCCTAAATAGGAATGTTTTCAGGGAGCGTTTGAAGGAAGAGAAGTTAGGGGAAAGTCTGACAGTACGAGGGAGAGCGTTCCAGAGAGTGGGGGCTGCGCGTGAGAAATCCTGCAGTCTATCATGGGAAGAGGTGATGCGGGGAGAAGCTAGGCGCAGGTCACTGTTTGACCTTAGGGAGCGGGCTGGGGTGTATTTGGTGATTAGTGAGGACAGGTAGTGGGGAGCTGAGTTAGTGAGGCTTTTGTAGGTAAGGATAAGGATTTTGAACTTAATTCTGCAGTGGATGGGGAGCCAGTGAAGGGACTTGCAGAGGGGAGCGGCAGAGACAGAGCGGCGGGTGAGGTGAATTAGCCTGGCGGATGCGTTCAGGATGGATTGTAGGGGGGAGAGGTGGGACAGAGGGAGGCCAGATAAGAGATTATTGCAATAGTCGAGTCGGGAGATTACCAGGGCGTGTATGAGTTGTTTTGTGGCGACAGCGGTAAGAAATGGCCGAATTCTGTAAATATTACGCAGTTGGTATCGGCAGGAGGAGGAAAGAGACTTGATGTGGGGGATGAAGGAAAGAGCAGAGTCAAGTGTAACTCCAAGACAGCGAACTTGGTTTGATGGGGAGATGGTGATACCCTCCACCGTGATCGAGAAGTCAGGAGGTGGGGCGGCATTAGAGGGAGGAATAAGTAGGAGCTCAGTCTTTGACATGTTGATCTTTAGGTGGTGGGAGGCCATCCAGGAGGAGATGCCAGATAAACAGTCACTGACTTTGGAAAGGACAGGGGGAGAGAGATCAGGGGTAGAGAGGTAGATCTGAGTGTCATCAGCGTAGAGGTGGTAATTAAAGCCAAAGCTGTTGATGATTTTGCCCAGGGAGGAGGTGTAGATGGGATGCACCGATACCACTTTTTTAAGACCGAGTACGAGTACAGATACTTTTGTTCAAGTACTCACCGATACCAATTATCGATACTTTTATTTTATGTCATGTGACGCTTTCCAATAAGAACAGACCTCCTATAAAGCCCCCAGGTCTCATGGATATTGCCCCAGCTCATGGATTTGCCCCAGCTCATGGATATTGCCCCAGCTCATGGATATCCTGACCCCAGCTCATGGATAATTGCCCCCCTGCTCATGGATATGCCCCCCCTTGCTCATGGATATGCCCCCCCTTGCTCATGGATATGCCCCCCCCCTTGCTCATGGATATGCCCCCCCCTTGCTCATGGATATGCCCCCCCTGCTCATGGATATGCCCCCCCTGCTCATGGATATGCCCCCCCTGCTCATGGATATGCCCCCCTGCTCATGGATATGCCCCCCCCCTTGCTCATGGATATGCCCCCCCTGCTCATGGATATGCCCCCCCTTGCTCATGGATATGCCCCTCTTGCTCATGGATATGCCCCCCCTTGCTCATGGATATGCCCCCCCTTGCTCATGGATATGCCCCCCCTGTTCATGGATATGCCCCCCTTGCTCATGGATATGCCCCCCCTTGCTCATGGATATGCCCCCCTGCTCATGGATATGCCCCCCTGCTCATGGATAATGCCCCCCAGCTCATGGATAATGCCGCTCATGGATATGCCCCCCTGCTCATGGATATGCCCCCCCTGCTCATGGATATGCCCCCCTGCTCATGGATATGTCCCCCTGCTCATGGATATGCCCCCAGGCTCATGGATATGCCCCCAGGCTCATGGATATGCCCCCAGGCTCATGGATATGCCCCCACTCTCCGCTCATACTTACCTTCCTTCAGCGCCGTCGGGAAAGTCTTCGTGCGCACACTCCTTGGAAGGACCCCAGCCGCGACCACGTGGGACCATGTGATCGCGGCTGGGGTCCTTCCAACGAGCGCGCGCGCGGGAACTTTCCCGGCGTCGCTGAAGGAAGGTAAGTATGAGCGGAGACCAGCTGCAGGGCCTGTCCGAATGCTCTATCTGCATTCAGACAGGCCCTGCAGCTGCTCACTTTGTTTATACTTACCTTCCTTCAGCGACGCGGGAAAGTTCCCGCGCGCGCGCTCGTTGGAAGGACCCCAGCCGCGATCACATGGTCCCACGTGGTCGCGGCTGGGGTCCTTCCAAGGAGTGTGCGCACGAAGACTTTCCCGGCAGCGCTGAAGGAAGGTAAGTATTAAACACAGGGCGGAGAGCAGCTCCAGGGGCGGCTGTCCAAATGCCGATAGAGCATTCGGACAGCCGCCGCAGCCCCTCGGATACCGGCAAGCCGGCTCAATGCCGGCTTCCGGTATCGGGAAAAAATATCGGGGGTACTGCACGAGTACCAAGTACTCCTGCAGTACCCGGTATCGGCACCGATATCGATACTAGTATCGGTATCGGTGCAACCTTAGCTACGAGTCAAGCGCCCCAGTGTACCAAGCGTATGGCTACAGGATAACTACCCCAGTGTACCTAGCGTATGGCTACAGGATAACTACCCCAGTGTACCTAGCGTATGGCTACAGGATAACTACCCCAGTGTACCTAGCGTATGGCTACAGGATAACTACCCCAGTGTACCTAGCGTATGGCTACAGGATAACTACCCCAGTGTACCTAGCGTATGGCTACAGGATAACTACCCCAGTGTACCAAGCGTATGGCTACAGGATAACTACCTCAGTGTACCAAGCGTATGGCTACGGGTCAAGCACCCCAGTGTGCCAAGCGTATGGCTACGGGTCAAGCGCCACAGTGTGCCAAGCGTATGGCTACAGGATAACTACCCCAGTGTACCAAGCGTATGGCTACGGGTCAAGCGCCACAGTGTACCAAGCGTATGGCTACGGGTCAAGCGCCCCAGTGTGCCAAGCGTATGGCTACGGGTCAAGCGCCCCAGTGTGCCAAGCGTATGGCTACGGGTCAAGCGCCGCATTGTGCCAAGCGTATGGCTACGGGTCAAGCGCCCCAGTGTGCCAAGCGTATGGCTACGGGTCAAGCGCCCCCGTGTACCAAGCGTATGGCTACAGGATAACTACCCCAGTGTACCAAGCGTATGGCTACGGGTCAAGTGCCCCTGTGTGCCATACTGATTAGCATACAATTGGAATCAATTGAGTGGTATTTGCTTCAGGTTTAGCTTGTCCACCATTTGCTGGGGGAGGTGTTCTTAGGTGGCTATATAAAGATTGTGGAATATTAGCTTGTCTAATTGAGCTTGGGAAGCCTTCTAAGTGAAGTCTTCAAAGTGAGCACTTACAGGAGATCTTCTGGTGAGTGATTTAGATTTTTGTTTCAAACAGATCTTTTTATTCATCTTAAGGTTTCAAGTTAGGTCTGGTGAGTAAATTAGGTTAGGCTGGTGACTCATTTTCATACTGATTAGCATACAATTGGAATCAATTGAGTGGTATTTGCTTCAGGTTTAGCTTGTCCACCATTTGCTGGGGGAGGTGTTCTTAGGTGGCTATATAAAGATTGTGGAATATTAGCTTGTCTAATTGAGCTTGGGAAGCCTTCTAAGTGAAGTCTTCAAAGTGAGCACTTACAGGAGATCTTCTGGTGAGTGATTTAGATTTTTGTTTCAAACAGATCTTTTCTATTCATCTTAAGGTTTCAAGTTAGGTCTGGTGAGTAAATTAGGTTAGGCTGGTGACTCATTTTCATACTGATTAGCATACAATTGGAATCAATTGAGTGGTATTTGCTTCAGGTTTAGCTTGTCCACCATTTGCTGGGGGAGGTGTTCTTAGGTGGCTATATAAAGATTGTGGAATATTAGCTTGTCTAATTGAGCTTGGGAAGCCTTCTAAGTGAAGTCTTCAAAGTGAGCACTTAGAGATCTTCTGGAGATACTCTGGAGGTAGTCTGAGGTTAGACAGGAGGTAGAAAACCTACAAAAAGGTAAGATTTGTTGTTAAATCCATTCTTTTATAATGGCAGGCTTGGTCCAGTGTAAGAGCTGTCATGCATTTGTTTTTAGATCCAATTTTTGGAGGTTTGGAGTGTGCCTGATATGTAGGCAGCTCTCTTTATTGCAGCAGGAAATTGCCTGTTTGAAGTCTGAGATTTGTAAATTATCTGTTAGAGAAACTCAGGCTATGACTGTTACTAAACCACTGCCACAGAGGCCTCCTAGGAGCGGCAGATGGACTACTGTAGGATCTGGTAGACTTAGAGTTGTGGAGAGAAGGCATGTCCCACAATCTGTGGCTCTTCTTAATTCTTTTGAGGCACTTTCAGAGTGTAGTGATAAGACGGATGTAGGCTCAGACACCATAGTTGAGGAACCACCATCCACTATGCCTAAGGTATGCAGCACTGCAACCAAGGACAAAAATGAAAAGGTGGGACTTGATAGAAGGCAATTGTTGCTGGGTGATTCTATCATAAGAGGTGTTGAGCTGGAGAGTAGTGGTTTGGTGAGATGTCTTCCTGGGGCTACTGCTCGTAGAGACAAGAGACGTATTCTCAATATTGTCAAACAAGCAAAGCAACAAGGGGAAGTGGATGTTCTAGTCCATCTAGGGACAAATGACTTGGCTAGCAATGAGGTTTCTGAGATTAAGGAAGATTTTTGTGTTCTTGGAGGTGAAATACAGCAGATTGCGTCCACTGTGTCATTCTCTGAAGTTTTGCCTGTGCATAACATTCAGATAGGCAGATGTGCAATAGGGAATTCAATTTGTGGCTTCGGGAATGGTGTCGGGAGCAAGGATTTGGCTTTGTGTCCCATGATAGCTCTAATTGGAGCAGAAAGGAACTGTATAAAAAAGATGGTTTGCATCTTACTCATAGGGGAACATAATGTTCTCAGTGAGAAGTTCAAAGGTTTCGCAAAGAAATATTTAAACTAGGAGGGGGGACAAAAAAGGGTAAAAAACAATCTGCCCGATTGTCCCCCAAAACTAAATCGGAGGGTGCAAGCAACATGCGAGGTAAAAAATGACAAGCTCAGAGTCGTGTCTACAAATGCTCGCAGTTTAGTCAATAAAATCAATGAACTAGAGGCAATGATGGCAGCTGAAAAAGTAGATTTAGTGGCGGTTACTGAGACATGGTTCAGTGAGAAAAATAACTGGGACATAACAATACCGGGGTACTCTTTATATAGAAAAGACAGAGAAGGTAGGAAAGGAGGAGGAGTGGCCCTGTATGTGAAAAACAACATAAAAACGAACCAAATAAAAGTGAGCGAGGTGAACATAGAGTCAGTTTGGGTTACGCTAACATTTGGCAATCATACAGTAGCTCGTGTAGGTGTGATCTATAGACCCCCTGGACAAGCAGAAGAACTAGATAATCTGCTGGTTGAGGAAATAGCCAAAATGGCAATGAAGGGGGAAGTTATTATCATGGGGGACTTTAATCTTCCTGATGTGAACTGGAAAACCAAAACAGCTGGGTGCACCAGGAGTACAAATATTCTAAACTCCCTACTGGGATTATCTCTAACACAAGTAGTTGAGGAGCCGACCCGTAAAGAGGCCATATTGGATTTAATACTCACAAATGGAGGTTTGGTATCGGACGTTGTTGTAGGTGAAAATTTGGGATCTAGTGATCACCAGTCAGTATGGTTTAATATAACAACAGGGATGGAGCCGCACCACACAAGAACGAAAGTTTTAGACTTTAAAAAAACTGATTTTTCTAAAATGAGATTTTGTGTGAAGGAGTCATTATCAGACTGGAGGAGTTTAAAGGGAGTCCAGGAGAAATGGGATTATTTAAAGGAAGCATTATTGAAGGCCACAGGAAATTGCATTCGGCTTGTTAGCAAAAACAAAAAAGGGAAGAAACCACTGTGGTACTCTGCAGAAGTGGCCAAAATAGTGAAGAACAAAAAGACAGCATTCAATAATTATAAAAACAACTCAGAGTGAAGAAGATAGGCAAACCTATAAGATTAGGCAGAAAGAGGCAAAGCAATTTATAAGAGCTTCCAAAGCACATGCAGAAGAGAAAATAGCTCAGTCAGTAAAAAAGGGGGACAAAACATTTTTTAGATACATAAACGAGAAAAGAAAAGTAAAACAAGGATTAGTTAGATTAAAAACAAAGGAAGGAAGGTATGTAGAAGAGGATAAAAGTCTCGCTGACTGCCTCAATGAATATTTTTGTTCAGTCTTTGCAGAAGAAAAGGAAGGAAAGGGACCTCAGTTAGGAGAGAACACTAAAGAGACATTTACATATCAGTTTACAGAGGAGGAGGTTCTACAGCAGCTGTCTAAAGTAAAGACAAATAAGTCAATGGGGCCTGATGGGATCCACCCTAAATTATTAAAAGAGCTCAGTGATGTAATAGCAAAACCGTTAACAGATTTATTTAACCAATCCTTGTTAACGGGAGTCGTCCCAGAAGACTGGAAATTAGCAAATGTTGTGCCCATTTACAAGAAGGGTAGTAGGGAGGAATCGGGAACTATAGGCCAGTTAGTCTTACGTCAGTAGTGGGGAAATTAATGGAAACCATGTTAAAGGAAAGGATTGTTGAACATCTAAAAACACATAGATTACAGGATCAGAAACAACATGGATTTACCTCAGGGAGATCATGCCAAACTAATCTTATTGATTTTTTTGATTGGGTAACAAAAATAATAGACACAGGTGGTGCAGTAGACATTGCTTATTTAGATTTCAGTAAGGCTTTTGATACTGTTCCGCATAGAAGGCTTATCAATAAATTGCAATCTTTGAGTTTAGATTCAATATTGTTGACTGGATTAGGCAGTGGCTGAGTGACAGACAACAGAGGGTTGTGGTAAATGGAGTTTATTCGGCACAAGGTCTTGTTACCAGTGGGGTACCTCAGGGGTCAGTACTTGGACCCATTCTCTTTAATATTTTTATTAGTGATATTGCAGAAGGTATTAATGGAAAAGTATGTCTTTTTGCTGATGACACAAAGATTTGCAACAGGGTTGACGTTCCTGGAGGGATCAGCCAAATGACAAATGATTTAGGTAAACTAAAAAAATGGTCGGAGTTGTGGCAATTGAGTTTTAATGTGGATAAGTGCAAGATAATGCACCTGGGACGTAAAAACCCAAGGGCTGAATATAGAATATTTGATACAGTCCTAACTCAACATCTGAGGAAAGGGATTTAGGGGTCATTATTTCAGAGGATCTAAGGGTAAGTAGTCAATGTAATAGAGCAGCAGGAAATGCTAGCAGAATGCTTGGTTGTGTAGGGAGAGGTATTAGCAGTAGGAAAAGGGAAGTGCTCATGCCACTGTACAGAGCACTGGTGAGACCTCACTTGGAGTACTGTGTGCAGTACTGGAGACCGTATCTCCAGAAGGATATAGACCTCTTAGAGAGAGTTCAGAGAAGGGCTACTAAAATGGTGTACGGTTGAAGGAGAAAAGTTACCAGGAAAGGCTTAATGATCTTAACATGTACAGCTTGGAAAAAAGACGAGACAGAGGAGATATGATAGAAACATTTAAATACGTAAAGGGAATCCACAAGGTAGAGGAAGGAGTATATTTAAAAGGAAACAAAATAGCAAAACAAGAGGACATAGTCTTAGATTAGAGGGGCAAAGGTTTAAAAGTAACATCAGGAAGCATTATTTTACTGAGAGGGTGGTGGATACATGGAACAGTCTTCCAGTAGAAGTGGTAGAGGCCAAAACAGTAATTGAATTTAAGCAAGCATGGGATAGGCATAAGGCTATCCTAAACAAAAGATAAATCCAGGTAAAGTATCCATGTAATTGGGCAGACTAGATGGGCCGAAAGGTTCTTATCTGCCGACATTTTTCTATGTTTCTATGTTTCTATGTATTGCTCAGTGCTAGTGCCATGGTGTGCCTCGTATGCCTATTGATCCCCTTGAATGGCAACTGTATGTGGCTAGTGCCCTGGCTTTAGGACCAGTGATCCGACATGCTATTTGTATAGCTGCAGTGCCCCCGCTGTGCCAATCATTAAACATACTATTTGTGTTTTAAAGGCTTATTTCCATGTTCTATTTTGGGGAGCGGGGCCAGGAGTGCGCGGAAATAACAGGAGACTAAATCACCAGCCTCTAGAGAGAAGGTTTGTTCCCAGAGAGTAGGGACTGAGACTAAGTCCGGGCTCTCGGGCGGTATGCGTCCGCTATGTAACGCGGCTGGATTTGCATGGCGTCCTGTAATCGAGCCGCTCCAAGCCTTTCTGCACGGGAAGTTGCATTTTGATTTGGAAGCTGCATCTGCGCTCTTTCAGCCGTTTCCTCCAGGGATCTGCTGCCCTCCGCGTGCCAGGACATCTGCGAAAATCATCCCCCGATTACATCCCGGTCTCTGCATTTCACACAAACATGGCGCGGGGACAACTGAAGCTGTACTATAGCGAAAAGGACAAAATTAATGCGCAAAGGGGTTAGAATCACGACCTTGACTGCAAGGATGCTCAGTTAAAGGGCCAGTACCACCAAAAAATGCAATGTCCTTATTGTGTTTATTTGATTTTGCTGATATCTTACATGTGTTTTGTTAAGAAAATATTTTCCTCTATTTGTGTTGTCGGATATAATCTCTGCACGTGAATACAACACGTATATATATATTGGATTTATCAGCCAAGCCTCCAATATGTCTATATTGGACTTACTGGACCTACCTCGGCAGTCGTCTCCAATATATCAGGGATTATTATTTCATAAGAAATTTATACGAGACACAAATATCAATCGTCTATATCTCTTAGAAATTATCCTGAATTCTTTTAATTGTCTGTGTTTTGCTTTAAAAAATACAATAATCAGGGGGGCGTGGTCGGCGGCGAGCGGGAGCGGACGTGTTTTGGTGGAGCTCCACACGTCTTCACCGCTTAAGGAACCACAGCTGTCTCCCCTTCCGCAATTTAAGTATTTAAGGGTACCTGTGCTGCTGACCACCGGTACTGACCCGTCCGGAGCCCGTTTGGCCCCCCTCCGGACCTGAGACTACACGGATGACTGCTGATTTGTGCTGGAGCGAGACGCCGGCGGCCATCTTGCGGCCTACTCACCAGATTTGGAAGCCTGCTGGTCTTGCGGGTCTGAACGCTACACCCTGGACTGGGTTCTTGTCGGGGGCTGGGGAGATGGTGGCCCACGTCCTCTGGATGTCCTGGATGATTGCCCTCCGGGGGTGGCGGATGGACCGGCGGGGAGGCGAGAGGACGGATCCCCCTCTAATATTGGAGATGAGGGAGCCATGACTTCGGGCCTGGAAGCCTGCTTGTCGATTTTGGAGGAGGAAGGCGAAGACAGTCCACTTACCAAAGGTGTTTGGCGGCGGATGATGGATGCGTTGCGGAGCTGCCGGGGGTCAGTGGACCTGAAACCTGGTGCGCGGTCCCTGGATGAGGTACCGCGGCCAGCTAACGCCGTCGAATCAGGTCAGCCACCCATCTGCGGACTGCGGTTTCGGGCGGCACTCGCCGAAGCTACAACACCCACTGCTGCTGTGGACTTGGGCCCGGAGGAGACCGCGTCGGAACTTACGAGTGCAGAAAAGCCGGAGCTGCCGGAATGTCTGCCGACCGCAGGGGAGGTACTGCGAGCTGTGCTTACCCGAACCGATGCAGGTGCCGTCTATGACCTCCTTGGAGACTACCTTCATTTTCGCCATTTTTACGCCGGGGCGCCTGAGGGCTCCGATAGACCACCTGATGTTCGAGATGTGATGGCTCCATTCCCCTTTTTTGACTCTGGCTGATTCCTTTTCTCCCCACTCTCGCTCCAGTAGAGTAAATTTTTTTTTTTTTTATTTTTATTTTTCATGATGACTTATGCTGGTTACAAGCTGACTTTTTGTTTTTTATTTTTTCCATGATGACTTATGCTGGTTACAAGCTGACTTATTGTTTTTTATTTTCCATGATGACTTATGCTGGTTACAAGCTGACTTTTTGTTTTTTATTTCCCATGATGACTTATGCTGGTTACAAGCTGACTTTTTGTTTTTTATTTTCCATGGTGACTTATGCTGGTTACAAGCTGACTTTTTGTTTTTTATCTTCCATGATGACTTATGCTGGTTACAAGCTGATTTTTTGTTTTTTATTTTCTATGATGACTTTTTTTTGCTTTTGTTTTCCCCCCCCCTCCCCCTGCTGAGTTCAATTTTGAAACCCTCCTACTGCCTAAACGTTACTGTTCCCCGGCTGGGGACGTTTGTTCCCTTGAGACGCTATGAGATCCCCCCCCCCTTTTTTTTTTTTTTTTTTTGGCAATTCTGGGACATCTCGGGGACGCAACCGTGGCCAGGTGCCGGCTTGCTCCTGAGTGCCCGGGCCAGGTGCCGTTATTCCCCCTTGGCCTCCCTGCGGCCTTATGGATCGTCTGGGTAGTCGCCAAGGCAGGCACATTTTTGGCCTTTGCCATCTTTTTACTCCCTCCCCCCCTCCTTTTTTTTTTTTTTTTCTCTTCTTATTTGGTTTACATTGATTTGTTCTTTCGCGGAGACCCCTTACTGGGAATGTTTATTGTTTTCTAGATGAGACCCCCAATCGGGGATGTTTTTTGATTTCACTTGATGTACTGATGAATAGTTCTGGCCCTGCGAGGCCATATTTACCTATGCTTGTCTTTTGTTGTACATGCAAAATTCAAAAATAAAGAATTTACAAAAAAAAAAAAATACAATAATCAATAATCGGATAAAAATATATATAATTTATTACGTATACAAAAAAGTTTTAAATCTCATATCATAAACAACAATTTATAAACCACAATCCCACAGCATATAAAAACTAGCTTCACAATATATGTATCTCCGTTAGTAACTGCATATATGATTAATATCATTTACCTTATCAGTTAGTAACTAATACACAAATGGTTAATAAACATTTCTGCTTAATACAACATGCAATTCCCAGCAAACAATGTTTAACCAGCCAGCTCTTATAGATATATATATATATCTCTGCTACATGGATCAACAAAAGATGAGCTAATTTAATAATAAGTAATAAAAACTTATTTAGTGAATCCTCCCCTAATCTCGAGAATTAAACTTCTAATCTTTTGCTTTTTATTTTGTAGTTATATAATTCCTTGCTTATTAATTTTAATCACAGTAATTTCCAAATTCAATATATATATTGGTATCAATCTTGCAACATTTCTTTAGGAATAATCCTTATATCCACTTCTTCATACTTCTATCTGCAGAATAGAATTACTTAGAATTTGGATTTTAACCTTATCCGAGAAGTCTCAGTCTACGTTGCAAAAATCTCTACAAATATATTTTTACATTAATTCCTTATTTCATACATTACCTGTCCAATTTGGGTTGATGAGTCTGCCTTGGAATTTTCTATGTGATGCTTTTTTGGAATATGTGAAAATTATCGATATTAGATAATCAATGCATGTGAGTTAGAGATTTGGTGAGAATATTAATTGCCTCATGTCTTGGGATCTGAGTGCATGGTGATGTGAGTCTGATGTGAGTCTCTGTCTGTTGAAACCTCTGACTGACTTACAAAAGAACCTTTGCCGCCTATTATACCCAATTTGACGTCATGGATAATCAATAATAATATGAATCATTATTTTTAATATCCTCTAGAGGGCAGTATGCACTTCTTATATTAATTCCAATTAATTCTTTTAATAGTCCTATCTCGGGTCAAAGGTCAGACTAACTTAACAAAGACCTTCACTTCAGTCTCTAGACACAGTGTCTGTCATCTGATTTATTCTCACTCCCTTTTGGTTGCTTAGATCAGCTAAATTCTTTCCTGGTTAACTCACAGAATCTATTCTTTAGTAATTTTTATTATTTACCAATTATATACTTTCTACAATATTTTGGAGTATATATTTCATACTGTAATTATAATAAAATATACCTTGATTATAAACATATATTTTGTGAATATAATTTTATATTACAGAATATTTTCTCTTATTCCTATACTCAAAAGACAAAATCTCTTTTGTTTTAAAAATTAAAACAGACCAATAAATTTACTTATGACATTTCTTAGCATTATCTCACATTCATTCTAGGTTCCTTCATGTCTGGGACTTCTTAACCCAGGAATGAACTTTGTAAAAAAAAAACCTCGTTCATTTCTAAACCTAGAGAAATTTTGAAAGAAAAACTGTCTTTAAAACAAAATGGCTACAAGCATCCATTTTAAAATCTTTGTCTCTCTAATATACCCGACAGTGTCATTGGATGCATCCATTGTGTGATATTTCCTCTGGATGCACCCAGTGACACATATATTGTGTGATATTTTCCTCTGTGTCACTGGGTGCATCCATTATGTGATATTTTCCTCTGTATGTGTCACTGGGCGCATCCATTGTGTGATATTTTGTGTTGTAAACTGCCCTCCTCACTGTGTGGCTTTATACACATCTCATGCTATAATTATAGAATTTAGCTAAGTATGACGATAAGTTAGAATTTTAATAATAAGACTCTGAGGCGAGTATTGCTTCTCTTTCTTGCTTTATTAAACATAGCAGCAAGTGGCAACTAGCAAGAACTTGTAAATATGAAGCATTTATATTGAAATAAAAGAGAAAAACATATAATAACAGTAATAACAGGTATAAGTGGTATCTTCCGACACCCCTTCACTCTTGGATCTGTCCTCCTTCCTGTCAGAGCCCATCAAACCCGGTGAACATCCCTCCTACTTCCTCTTTCTTTGCTGTACGAGGTGATCAGTGTAGGCGTGTAGGGGAACCCAAAGGGCAATCCACCGGAAACCGGGAATCCTTTATGAGGCTGAGGAAAAAGAAGACGTGAGAGTGGAAGATATTGGATCCGCAGACCCAGCAATATAGTAAACCACAACAGCGGTGGGAGTGGTGGGCAATACTCGCCTCAGAGTCTTATTATTAAATTCTAACTTATCGTCATACTTAGCTAAATTCTAAATTTTAATACATCGACTCTGAGGCTCCTATTGCTTGTTCAAAGCTGACCCACAACTGCGGATGACCAATGAACAACAGGCTTAAAATAAAAGGATCGGAAAGTGGACTCTCTGGACCAGTCAGCTGATCGTAATAGGTCCTCCAACCGACAACCTGCCGACACCGCGGAAGACGCCACAGCACTGCGAATGGAATGAGCTCCAAACGTAGAGTATCAACACCTGTTAAACCCAACAGCCAGCGCAGCCAGCGTGCAAGCGTAGTAGTACCTACCGGGGAAAGGGGATTTAAAGGAAATGAATAGAGGAGAAACATTAAGTGTACGATAAGCCTTACCTTGATCAAATATTTCCGTAAGGAAATCCAACACGAAGCTCAAAGGGGCCTGGAAGGGATCCTGATCCCTTGACAGACACCAATGATGCCAGGTGAGCCAAGCTGATTTATAACAGGATCTAGTACCTGGGGCCCATGCATGGCGCAGGAGCGCCGTAGTCTGTTCCAAATTTCTCTGGCTCCCCCGGGCGTCCCGATACCAGCGAGGCCAACAACAGACTGTGGCCCGCGGATAGTAGCGGGTGAGGGTGCCCGGATGAGTCTACCAGGAGATCCGGGAGAGACGGGAGAGAGCGTGGAATATCCACTAGGAGTTCCAACAGAATCGGGAACCAATGTTGGTTCTGCCAAAACGGGGTGATCAACACCACCTGGGTCTGTTGGGTCCGGACCTGCCGCAGTGTGCGAGCAATCAATTGAAATGGCGGGAAGGCGTACTGGCGAGCCCCGGACCAATCCTGTAGGAAAGCGTCCGTTGCTTCGGCCAGTGGGTCTGGCCGCCAACTGTAGAATAGCGGGAGATGTGCGTTGAGACGGCCGGCAAATAAGTCCGCGCGGAACGGCCCCCAGAGGGCCGCCACGTCGGAAAACACTGACGACCGCAGCCGCCAATCCCCGGAGTCTTCCGTGTGTCTCGAGTTCCAATCTGCGAATTGATTCGAGATACCCGGAATAAACTGCGCCTGGACCACGATCCCTGTCTGAAAACACCACTCCCAGAGGCGGGAAGCCATTGTTGTCAGAAGTAGGGAGCGTGGACCGCCCAGCGAGTTGATGTATCGTACCGCCGGGAAGTTGTCCATCCGAAGGAGGACTGAGCGATGTGTGTGATCCTTGAGAAAACTCTGGAGTGCAAAGAGTCCTGCCAGGAGTTCCAATCCGTTCATGTGTAGTTGACGTTCTTGAACGGACCAGCGTCCTCCTGTGGAGGAACCTGCGCAATAAGCACCCCAACCTGACCCACAAGCGTCGGAGTCGATAGTAATCGTCGGGGCGATACCAGGATGGGCCTGCCGTTGCAGGATTGGAGGTGATCGGTCCACCAGTCCAGATCTAGCCTGGCCGCTTCTGAGAGGCAGATCCGAGCAGTGTAGGGGAGACCCTTCCTGAGAAAAAGGGCCTTCAGGCGTTGGAGGGCCCGATAGTGTAGGGGGGCTGGTGTCACCGCCAGCCTTGTCGCTGCCAAAAGGCCAATCACGCGAGCCAGATCCCTTAGTGATGGAGCCTGGCCCCCAGAAGGGATCGGACTTCGCGTAAAATCGATCGACATTTGGGCAGGGGAACGCTGAGAGACATCAGGGTACTGTCCACTCCGAATCCCAGAAATTCCAGGGTTTGAGATGGAGAAAGAATCGATTTCTCCTGGTTCACAAGGAATCCTAGAGACTGGAAGAGGTCGACCGTCCATTGTACCTGGAGACGTAGCAGACTCTCCGATGAGGCCATTAGCAATACATCGTCCAGGTATATGATGAGGCGGACACCTTTGGTGCGTAGCCATGCTACGACCGGTTTCAGTACCTTGGTAAAGCACCAAGGGGCGGAAGACAGGCCGAAAGGCAGGCAGCGAAATCTCCAGAGGTCTGGACCCCAGCGGAATTGGAGGAAATCCCTCGATTCCTTGGCAATGGGGATGGTCAGATATGCGTCTTTGAGATCCACCTTTGCCAACCAATCGTGGTGTCTCAAGAGGTCCTTGAGCATGTGCATGCCCTCCATCTGGAAGTGTCGGTAGACCACCGCCACATTCAACTCTCTGAGGTTGATGACTGGACGGACGCCTCCGTCTTTCTTGGGGACCAAGAACAAGTTGCTCAGAAAACCTGAGGTCTCCTGTGGGACTCGCTCTATGGCTCTCTTTTGATACAGTTCTGAGATCTCCCGCTCCACCAACGTCCGTCCCTCCTCCGAAAAGGGGAGAGGGTGAGGCAACGTTGTCTGGAGCGGGGGAGAAGAGAACTCCAGAACAAACCCTTGTACAGTATTGAGGACCCAAGGGTCCGATGTAATGCGACACCATGCGGTGTGAAAATATTTTAAACGACCCCCCACCTTGGTAGTGGACGGGTGTATGAGGTGTGAATTTACCTGCATGTCTGAAGGACGAGGAAGAATGACCCCCTCTGGCACCCCGGAATCCTCTGCCACGCCACGGCCGTGATCGGGTAGGGAAGAACGGTGAAGGTGCAGGAGCAGCGGTCGTGGAGGGGTTGCCTCCCGTGGGACCAGAATAAATGGGTTTTTCACGGCCGGTGGCTCGGCCCCGATATCCACCGGCCCGTGGGAAAACCCCAGAAAAAACCTTTTTTAGGGAATTGGAGACACGTTCCATCGTATTGAATGCCCCTGAATATTCATTCATGTCTTTCAGAAAGCCCTTTCCAAATAATGCTCCGTTAGCCGTAGCACCTAACTCATGGTCGGCTATGCCAGCCAGTTGGCGATCCATTTTGAGGAGAATACTTTTACGTCGTTCGGCGGCAAGAGCCGCATTAGCATTCCCCAAGAAACTGAGCGACCTCTGGACCCAATTGGTGACCTGAACGGGGTCCATGAGGTCACCAGATAATTTTGCCTGTTCCGCTGTATCCAGCAGTTTAACTAAAGGACCCATGGTGTCCAGCAATTTGTCTTGGCACACTCTGAATGCGTGGTCTATGCCTTTGTTAGGGACCCATCCCTTAGGAGTGACGAAGTCCACAAAGGCTTTATCCACGTCAGGTGTCAGGCAAGTTTTCCCACTCGTGGTAGGACGAGGGGATTCCGCTTTCATGCGGTTCCGAGTCGCCTTATCTAAGGCTTTGCGCGTGTGCGCGTCCACCCATAATTCTACATGGGGTAGCGGGGACCATTCGGCCGACCGTGGGTGGGCAAGGTCTTCCGGACAGAACAGTGGGTTACCAATGGATCATAAATAATGCCGGTCGGGCTTTTGAATCTACATCTTCGGGGTTTCGGTAAAATCCTCATCTGAGGCATACACTTCTAAGGCATCGCTGTTAGTATCCTCCTCCGAATCCAGGGTTGTGTCCTGAAGCGGAGCAGGGACAACAGCGGTGTCAGGTTGGAAACCTGTATAAGTTTAGGTTTTTTGGTGTGTGCTGACACCGGGGGTGCAGGAGCCCGTTTACGGGTTGCAGGGGAAGGGTGCACGTGCCCTGGCATTTTTTCGGGGATGCCAACCCCTCCAGTCAAGTGTCGTGCCTGTTTCACTGACTGTTTCCCCGTGGTGGTGGCCAGGGGGGTCTCGGGGGGCCTCACCGCGGTGAGTATAATGCCCGTATCAACAGCTGCCAGTGGCGGGGGTACATCATCATGGCGATTCTCCACCAACATTTCTTTAAGTGAGCGGGTGAAATCCGCGGACATGACCGATACAGCTTTAAAAACTGCAGCATCAATAGATGCTTGCATATATGGGTCAAGGGTAGCAGTCTGAGAAGGAGCCATCTGAGCTTGTATCAGAACGGGTACATTATTAAAATTTTGCTGCAGCTCAGCCTGACTGTCTTCAGACGAGTGCTCAGAGTCCTCCGCTGGGGAGGTTGGGCGCTGCGGGGTCTTGCCTCGTGGCATGGCGCTAGTGAGACGGACTCAGGCGCTGGGAAACCCCCTTGTGTGCGGGCTGAGCCGAGGTCCCGCCCACCCGATCAGCGAGCGCGTGCAGCCGCTCGTGAATCCAGGCAGAGGGGAGGACGCTGCGGCCAGAAAACACTCAATGAAGTGAAAATAAAAAATCGAACGAACGCGGACCCGCGGTTAAAGCCGGGTGTCCGGAAAATAAATAATTAATTCAAGATAATATATATATATATAGCCCCAATAAGTAAATAAGTAACTATGGGGTAAAAATGCAGAGGAAAGTTCTTGACTACTTATCTAGTCGCCGAGCAGCATAGAAAGAGGAAGTAGGAGGGATGTTCACCGGGTTTGATGGGCTCTGACAGGAAGGAGGACAGATCCAAGAGTGAAGGGTGTCGGAAGATACCACTTATACCTGTTATTACTGTTATTCTATGTTTTTCTCTTTTATTTCAATATAAATGCTTCATATTTACAAGTCTTGCTAGTTGCCACTTGCTGCTATGTTTAATAAAGCAAGAAAGAGAAGCAATACTCGCCTCAGAGTCGATGTATTAAAATTCGTTTTATTCTTTTGTTTTATAGGTACACTCTTGTTTGTTCTATTATTTATATTTTCTACATCTAGAAGACACATTCAAGAGTTTAAAGATGCATATTATCCCTCTAGGCCCCGTATATATTTATATAAGGTTATCAGACAATGGTTGATAATGGCCCGTATATATTTATATAAAGTTATCAGAACCCCTCTAAGGCGCCGAATATAATTTATATAAGGTTATCAGATCTCCTCTAAGGCGCCGAATATTTATTATAAAGTTATCAGAACCCCTCTAAGGCCCCGTATATATATATAAGGTTATCAGATCCCTCTAAGGCCCCGTATATATTTATATTAAGGTTTATCAGATCCCCTCTAAGGCCCCGTATATATTTATATAAGGTTATCAGATCCCCTCTAAGGCCCCGTATATATTTATATAGAGTTATCAGATCCCCTCTAAGGCCCCGTATATATTTATATAAGGTTATCAGATCCCCTCTAAGGTGCCGTTTCTCTAAACTAAACAGGTTTAAGCTTGTTAGTCTTCCTCATAACTTAACCCTTCCATCCCCCTTATTAATTTAGTTGCCCGTCTCTGCACTTTTTCTAACGCTATAATATCTTTTTTTAAGACCGGTGCCCAAATTGCACGGCATATTCAAGGTGCGGCCTAACCATTGATTTATACAGAGGCAAAATTATGTTTTCATCCCGTGAGTGAACTCCCCTTTTAATGCATGCCAGTACTTTGCTGGCCTTGGCGGCTGCTGTTTGACATTGCACATTGTTACTTAGTTTGAAGTCTATGATTATTCCCAAATCCTTCTCCTGCTTGGATTTCCCTAACTCCGTACCATTTAGGGTATAAATTGCTTGTGTGTTCTTCACTCCAAAGTGCATAACTTTGCATTTATCTACATTAAATTTCATCTGCCATTTAAGTGCCCAGTCCCCCAATATATCTAAATCCCTCTGCAGCGAAGTAACATCCTGCTCACATTGTATCACCTGCACATACTGTAACATCCTGCTCACATTGTATTACTTTTCCTAGTTTTGTGTCATCTGCAAACACTGATACATGACTTTCAATGCCTATCTCAAGGTCATTTATAAATAAATTGAATCGTATTGGTCCTATAACAGACCCCTGAGGGACACCGCTTACCACTGGTGTCCATCTTGAAAATGTACCATTGTAACTTTCCGGGCACCCTAATGTAACGGGCTGCGCATGCTGGTGCCAGTGCCCCATCCTGGCAGCAGGTGGGTTTAAATGCTGGAGAGCGGCATGGCATGCCCTGGGGCTTTCTGGCCCCACTCCCTTCCCAGCGGTCAGATTGTTGGCTGCAGAGGGAACGCACGGCGTTAAGGAGCTCCGTACAGATGCGTTATGATGATCCCTCCTTCTCCAGTTGGGTTTTATTCCGGTTTCTTTTTGTTTCCCCCTTTTAGTTGAGCAGGAGGAGCAGCGGACATGCACGGCGGGAACGCGACTGAGAGCTCCTTTCACTTAAGGTAAGGATTTCAGACAGTTTGGTTAACCCCTTCAGTGCCGCTGACAAACGATTTCACTCCCTTAGCCCAAATCTGTGTTCAGTCACTTACATACAGGTACCTACATAAACAGCGCTGTCCAGGAGCGGCTTTGACCAGTTGCATAAACCTGATCGCTGCCTAAGTAACCCGTCTAGTATGACGCGGCATTGAATGGAGGGTTCTGTCTGAAACAGACCCAGGATGCAAAAAAGTGAGAAATTACAGACGTCATTTGTATATCTTACCCAGAGTTCTTTGCTGCATACGGGGAATGTAATACATGGGCTCTGGAAGCAGTTCTCTGAATTGCTGGGATGTGTAAATGACCCATGCAATAATAAATATATATATATCGATGCAGCAGGACTCTTAAGGCTAGGGTCAGACGAACGAATTTCTCGCGTCGTCCGTGAAAAAGTGCGTTCGAACGAATGGATGTATTTTTCCACGGAATACGCGATAGCGGTCATACGACGCGCATTTTCGTCCGTGATTTTGTATGGATCATCAATAAAACACTTTGCGTCTGGACGTTATGTTGGCCGGACATTAGCAGCGTCTGATGTCTCCTAATCACGCAAACACGCCGCGAGCGGACGCAGCGCACTCTGTACGTCCGTACTAGCGGTTTGACGTTCTCAAAAAAATGCGTTTGTTTGCCGCTTGCTTTGCGCGGCCGCACTTTCGTCCGGCAGTACTTTGTATATTGCCCGTCATTGGACGTCATTTGCTGCTACTACGGCCATGATAAAGTGCGGCTGCACGCGTGTTCACACTGCTTTCGTCTGACCCTAGCCTAAAACAAAAAGTGTTTATTAATTCATTGAAATTAGGTCAACGTTACAGCTCCCATCCAGCGCTTCCCTCAGGACATAGCCCCGAGGAAAGCTCCAGCTGGGAACTGAAACGTTGACCTACATGGTTATTCAGAGAGAATCGAAAAGTCATTGCACGTTCGGTGACATTTCGTTCTCTGCGATTCGGCGATCCCATTTCGGCGACCCTGCGGTGTATTCAGCAAGCACCACAGGGCCGTCGTAGTACAGGGAAAATCCGCCGCAAACCTGACGAACACTCACGGAAAAACCAGGCGAACGCACACCGTAACCCGCAAAAACATCTGGATTAACCCTGCCGAACACGACGGAGAAACCCGAGCAGGAGCCGATCACAGCGCAGAGCAGCCGCCGGAAAAAGTCGACACCACAGACGAATGGAGTGAAAAAAAAAACAGTACGCTTGAATGTTTGAAAAGTGAAACGCTGTTTGCAAAGAAACTACTGAACGAAAATGTCTGAAATTTACATATAAAATCCTATGAATGATAATAAAGAGGGCTGTTACAGAAAAAAGAAAAAACGATTTTAAAAAAAACCTGAATTTTTTTTTTGCAGAAAAGTGCCTAAAAGATCCTAAAAAAATCTATAAATGAAGCGACTTTTTACTGCGGAATAAAATAATAAACGGTTTATTAGTGAATTAAAACGGGAATTTTTTTATCATTGAAGCCTATGGGATTCGCCTGAATAAACCTGCCGAATGAAACTACCGAACAGCAGGGCATTTCGGCAACTTTTCACTGCTGGTTTGTGTTCTCTGAATAGACGAAGCAGTGCTTCTCTATGGGGATTTCACTGCCCTCATACAGGCACAGCATGTGCAGGCAATTCGCCAGGATTTGTTAACTGCCTGCTCTCTGAATAGCCGAATGGCCAGGAAAGGTAACGTACGCTGAATTTCACTGTTCGGTTACCTTTCGGCCACAAGTAAGATCTCTTTGAATAACCTTGATAGTTTTAATGCATTAATAAACACTTTTTGTTAGTCCTGCTGCATCGATATATATATTTTTGTATATGCTTGGAGCCAGTTGGCAGACACCGGGCAGCAATGAACGGTTAGGTGCGAGTGCATGACTATCTGGATATATATATATATATATCATCTATCCAGATGTGTTTTTTCCCAGCAGCACCTCTGGTTTCAGACCGTAACTTTTTAATTTGAACAAATGCTGAAATATGGCGAAAGTGTTAATATTGGCTTGGTGCGTATTAAGGATTAAAAGGACGTTCTGATAAAAGACAGAGTTCCCTTTTCTTGCTCTGTAACTGAGCGGATCCCGCTGACAACCTCTGCCTTATTAGTATTATTTTTTTTCTTTTGGGGGGGGGGGGGGTGGACGATTTCACTCAGTCGACGCGCTCTGCTCCGTCTCTTTGACTCAGAACCCGGAAGTCCCTGAAGCTTTTCTGCGCAATATGCGCCCCTATACAACTTGCATAGCGTAGGAACTGCAAATTGCGCAGCGCTATTGGACTCGCGCACATTACATACACAAGTTCCGTAGCGCCTGCGCAGAGCGATGGGTCGGAGCTGCACGTGCATGCACAGATCTGACCCATCGCTGGCTCTCTGAGAACGCTCGCTACAGCGATTGGTGTCAGAGGGTGACGTCAGTCGTTCTCTGTGCGTGACATCACTAGTGACCGGCAGCCGGGAAATTTAAAAATCCCGGCTGCTGGTGATGCTGGAATGTCAGCAAATGTCTGTGACCGGAATCCAAAAACCCAGCGTGTCTTTAAGATGGAGAACGCTGTGATATGAGACGCTCTAATGGGTCCAGACTTACGAGACCCCGTGCGTTAAGGTTTACCTTCATTTTAAGGTTTGTTATAGATTTAGGCTGAGAATTTTGACGCTGGTCAAAGCTTTTTTTTTTTTTTTTTTGCAGGTTTATTTTTTCCTTATTTCATCTTTTACTTCATTTTCCTTTTTTGTTTGTTGTTTTTTTGCCTCATTTGAATATGTCTGCATGTGTTAGTAGGGGGTCATAGGGGTCATTGCAACATCCTTTTATCCAATAAATTATTAAAAGTTACGGTTTTATCCACCGCTCGGCTCCAGCGTCAGAAATATTATCGTGTGCATAGCCGTTGTATCCCACCCTCACAGAAACACACCCTTAATCATGTCCGTATGATCCCATCAATAAAGAAACATAGCTGGAGTATAACAGTCTGATTCCCCCCCCCAACCCTTTCCATGTGCAAATCCATCTGATCCCACCCACGAGGAAACCTAAAGTGTAGAGGAGATCCTTCAATGCCCAGTGAACAATGGGTTAATGCATTCTGTAACTTTGGGAGATCCAAAACTCCTATGAATAAGACAACGAAAAATTTAAATTCTATATGTATGCACACGCTGGCCACTTTATTAGGTACACCAGTTCAATTAGCTGTTTAGCAATTTGTGTTAACGGCCAATCACACGGCAGCAGCTCAATGCATTTCGGCATCTAGACGCAGTGAGGACGACTTGCTGAAGTTCAAACCGAGCATCAGAATGGGGGAAGAAAGGGGATTTAAGTGACTTTGAACATGGCCTGGGTTGTTGGTGCCAGACGGCTGGTCTGCGTATTTCACAAACTGCTGATCTACTTGGATTTTCACGCACAACATCTCTAGGGTTTACAGAGAATGGCCCGAAAAAGAGAAAATATCCAGCGAGCGGCAGCTGTGTGGGCAAAAATACCTTGTGATGTCAGAGGAGAATGGGCAGACTGGATCCAGATGATAGAAAGGCAACAGTAACTCAAATAACCACTCGATACAATAAAGTTCTGGAGATACCATCCGTGAACACACAACACGTCGAACCTTGAAGCAGATGGGCCACAGCAGCAGCAGACCACACCGGGTGCGTCTCCGGTCAGCTAAGAACAGGAAACTGAGGCTACAATTCACACCAAAACCGGACAATAGAAGATTGGAAAACGTTGCCTGGTCTGAGTCTCGACTTCAGCTGCGACATTCAGATGGGTCAGAATTTGGCGTAAACACCATGAAAGCATGATCCACCCTGCCTTGCATCAATGGTTCAGGCTGGTGGTGTAATGGTGTGGGGGATATTTTCTTGGCAAATTTGGGCCCTTAGTACCAATTGAGCATCATTTGAACACCACGGCCTACCTGATTATTGTTGCTGACCATGTCCATCCCTTTATGAGCACAGTGTACCCTGTATCTTGTGATGCTTCTGATCCTTCCAGCAGTATAATGCACAATGTCCATCCCTTAATGAGCACAGTGTACCCTGTATCTTCTGATCCTTCCAGCAGGATAATGCACCATGTCCATCCCTTAATGAGCACAGTGTACCCTGTATCTTGTGATGCTTCTGATCCTTCCAGCAGGATAATGCACCATGTCCATCCCTTAATGAGCACAGTGTCCCCTGTATCTTCTGACGGCTCCTTCCAGCTGGATAATGCACATGTCACAAAGCTCAAATCATCTCAAACTGGTTTCTTGAACATAACAATGAGGTCACTGTGCTCCAATGGCCTCCACAGTCACCAGATCTCAATCCAATCGAGCACCTTTGGGTTGTGGTGGAACGGGAGATTCGCATCATGGATGAGCAGCCGACAAATCTGCAGCAACTGCGCGACGCCATCATGTCGCTATGGAGCGAAACCTCTGAGGAATATTTCCAACACCACCTTGAATCTATGCCACGAAGAATTAAGGCAGTTCTGATGACAACAGGGGGTCCAACCTGGCACCAGCGAGGTGTACCTAATAAAGGGGCCGGTGAGTTTAACTGATAAATGATATACAGTATTAGCAGAATCTTGCAGTTGTAACGCATTTTATGTAATCATCTTTACATTGTACCACCAGGCGGCAATATTTACCAGTTGTGCACATGTAAGACATTGTAAAGTCAATGGGAATCTTTAAGGCAGTGCCTCCCAAATCTTTCCAGGGGACTCGTTGACAGGCCAGGTTTGCGGGATATACAAAGCACAGGGGATATGATTTGCTGCTCAGTGATTGCAGGATTCAGCCTGCATTTCCCAAAGATAATGCTTAAACCCTGTCCTGTTTGGGGGGGACCTGAGGATCAGGGCTGGGAACCACTGCTTTAGCGTGTGCCCACCCCCTCCCCCCTTTTGATATTTTTTTTTTGTAATAGACCTTGAACAATATTTTAGTATTTAGTTATTAATTTTTTTTTATTTTTTTACTGATGCAAATAATTCACTTAATTTGCCCTTTTATTTAACCACCTGACTTTAACTGCGCCACGGAACTTGTTGGCACTTTAGGTTACAGTCACAAGTGTTTATAAAGAGAATATACAAATTGGTCAAGTTTTAGGCTTTTTATCATGAAATCGAGTTCCGAGAAATGAACAAATAATCTTTTTTCCACGCACACACACACACACACACACACACATACTTATATATATATGTGTGGTATATATCTCTATATATCCTGTATAGAGTGGATAAATATTTTAATGGCTTCTCGTGTTTTGTTACTGTGTGTTTTCTGTGGTTTTAATGATGGAATTGCTGTTTGTACAGATGTTTTGTCGTCGCCTCTCAGAGGTTTTCAGAGTATACGGGCGGACAGTGCACAGACTATTAGCCATAGGCGTAAACCCCTGCCGTATGTCAAGATAACCTCTTTTATTCTGTTTAGTGTCAAGATTTCTGCAGGTGGGAGGCGCATCGTGAAGACCCATTTTTTACAACAAAATCGGTAGGTCGTCATAACACCAATTAAAAAAGCAAATACGTTTATAATGGATATGCAGAAATAAACAGTAATCAAAGTGTTATATATATATATATATATAAAAGGTATCACTACAGACTGCTATACTCGTGATTTTTATATATATATATATATATATATACACACACAGCCTGGCCCAAAAAAAGTGACCCACTGTAATATTAATGGGGGGAGTCCCTTTGTTAGCGCCCGTTACCCGAGTACCGCAATGAGTGCTGCTGCTCTTCAGGGATAAGTGTTAGTGCTAAGCTCCTATCACAGTACAGAACGTTTAAAAAGATTGTTCCCTGATTGGACGCTCACAATAGAAAAATAGGGGATCCTTATTTATTCTTATATTAGGTGTTTTAGCCCCTTCTTGTTACATACAGAATATCCCAGATAATAAACAGATTTAGAAAGATGTCTCTTCTGCATATAATGGTAGAGCTTGCAGAGGGGTCATCATAACACAGTGTGTATGACCGTACACGCTGTTGTAGAAATTAATCTATTTTTAATTTCTGTGTAGTTTGATCCACTGCACTTACAAGTAGCTCTCTGCTCTCCCTGCCATACTTACCTGAACGCGCGCAGTAAAAGAGACCCAGACACACACGCTGCTTCTATCTGGAGTTCATCTGACCAAGAGCCCCCAAGAGAGCCCCTGGTCCGCTTAATTTATTAGACAATAGGACAGCGCCCAGTGGCTAACTGGCTTTACAACAGGAACCAGTTAGCCCAGTAATACATTTACATTTCAAAAGGACAGGGGAGTGGACTAGAATGACCGACCGGCCCCCTGTACATGACTCATCCCTGAGTCATGTCCATGGTCCCCGTCAGCCATGTTTGTCCGACCATCCCCCATCACTGTCAGTATGGACCCCATTCAGATACTGCTCAAAGTGATCAGCATCTAGTGAAGATCAGTCTACTTGTTCTTGTAGATTTTGAGACATATCTGCGGAGACATTACAGTTATTTTTTGTCAGTACACGGTACGAGTGTACAGACAAGGCTTAAATGTCTTAAAAGTAGGTATGTCGTCTCTAAACCCAAAAGAAGGTTTTCATACTGACTGTTTTGTCGCTGGTTAGATTAAACCCAAGTACACTCTGCTAGAGCGTTTCTCCGTTTAATCCTCACACAGGGAGACAGATGACAATTTATAAAACACATCCTAGAATATAATGTCCACATAATAAAATTTCCACAACAACGCGTATGTAGATCTTATTGAAAAAACATGGTAACTTTATTGTAACGTGATAAGTCTCTGCGGTGATTATAGGCAACGTTCATTCCTTGTATTCCACCGCCACCGCAGAACTGGAATTGCGGTGATTTATACCGTCCTTCAATGTACTAATTCTTGGAGAAACCGTGCGCTTGATGGTACTTCGCAGGTCCTCTTCCTTGGCTGTTTTAACCTCGAAAAGATGGACAAAGGAATACCAATAGTGCACCCTGTCTTTCCAATGCAAATAAAATCAAAGGAAGGTAAAAGGGGAGGTTTATTCACATAAAAAGTATAAAATTATAAAACGTATAGTAAGGGAAATTCCAGAACGCGTTTCGCCTCATCGGCCTCGTCAGCTGGATCTTCCCTTCTGTTCAGAGAGTGACCAATAGGAACAGCGATATACCGTACAGCCTATAAAACTGGGACACACGCACAGAAGGGAAGATCCAGCTGACGAGGCCGATGAGGCGAAACGCGTTCTTGAATTTTCCTTACTATGTTTTATTATTTTTATACTTTTTATCTGAATAAACCTCCCCTTTTACCTTAAGACCCGCGTTTTGCGATAACTGCACGGCGCGTCCCCCAGGACACTGAGCAGCAAGAGTAGATGCACCTGGAAAAAGGCAGCCCAGCAGACAAACGCGGCACAAGGTAAAGAAGGGAGCCTGGTCACCTTCATGGACCGGGAAGGCGAAAAAGAGCGAGCCTAGTACATACTCTGGCTCCCGTCTACGTGAACTTGACATTACTTTGATTTTATTTGCATTGGAAAGACAGGGTGCACTATTGGTATTCCTTTGTCTATCTTTTCGAGGTTAAAACAGCGACTGAAGAGGACCTGCGAAGTACCATCAAGCTCACGGTTTCTCCAAGAATTCGTACATTGAAGGACGGTATAAATCACCGCAATTCCAGTTCTGCGGTGACGGTGGAATACAAGGAATGAACGTTGCCTATGTAATCACCGCAGAGACTTAACACTTTACAATAAAGTTACCGTGTTTTTTCCGTAACATCTATATACGCGTGTACGGTCATACACACTGTGTTCTGATGACCCCTCTGAAAACTCTACCAGTACATGCGGAAGAGACATCTTGCTAAATCTGTTTATTATCTAGGATATTCTGTATATAATGAGAAGGGGCTAAAACAACTAATATAGGAATAAATAAGGACCCCCTATTTTTTTTCTTTCTTTCTACTGTGAGCAGTGCCCAATCTTTTTAAGCGCGCTGTAATATCTGGTTGTCGCCTTTCACTGTGATTGCGCCACGTATTCGCCGTGGCACCGTGTCTATACGCTCATGCAATGCCACGGCATTTATTGGCGTCCAGAGCGACATTAATTTGTGAGCAAGATCTTGTGTTGATGATGGGAGAGCCGCGGCGCTGCGTAAAGTCTTCTCCAGCACATTATCCCAAAGATTAACATCAATGGGGTTAAGGTCTGGACTGTGCGGTGGCCAATCCATGTGTGAAAATGATGTCTCATGCTCCCTCAACCACTCTTGCACAATTTGAGCCTGGTGAATCCTGGCATTGCCATCTTGGAATATGCCCGCTGTGCCATCAGGGGAGAAAAAACCCATTGATGGAAAAACCTGCTCGTTGAGTATATTCAGGGAGTCACATGACCTCATTTGTTTTGGGCGCATAACGTTGCTGAATCTAAACCTGACCAAGTGAAGCAACACCATATCATATCCTGTAAACATGTAACATAGTGAACATATTTATTTTCTGGGTTAATCTGTGTATTTGTGTTTTGTTTTTAATATCTTGCATTTTATTACTTTGTATTTCTGTAACGACTAACAATTCAATGTTTCTTGAATCCAGGACATACTGAAAATGAGAGAAATCTCAATGTATCCTTCCTGCTAAAACACTTTATAAATAAGTAAATAACAGGCTTGTACGGGAGGTGGTGACTTTATTTTTCTGGCCAGGCAGTGTGTATATACATTTATTTCTAGTGGTATGTTTTGGTGAGCCACGTGTAGCCTTTTTCATGTCGTCTTGTTCTGGTTTTATATGTAAAAAATAAATGTAATTTTCCTCTGAATAAGCCCCTGCACGGTGTTTTTTTCTTGCTTTATGGATGGGAAGATGTCTTCTTGGTGCTGTGTGTAACTGTCCATGAAGATGTTTAATTCTAGTAAAACCAGATTCCATGTTCTGCTTTTTAATAATCCCGTGTTATCCCCAATGGTCACCTCCCTAGCTCCATCTCCAACCCGTTGGTCACCTCCCTAGCTCCATCTCCGACCCGATGGTCACCTCCCTAGCTCCATCTCCGACCCGATGGTCACCTCCCTAGCTCCATCTCCGACCCGATGGTCACCTCCCTAGCTCCATCTCCGACCCGATGGTCACCTCCCTATCTCCATCTCCAACCCAATGGTCACCTCCCTAGCTCCATCTCCGACCCAATGGTCACCTCCCTAGCTCCATCTCCGACCCAATGGTCACCTCCCTAGCTCCATCTCCGACCCAATGGTCACCTCCCTCGCTCCCTCTCCATCCCAATGGTCACCTCCCTCTCCATCCCAATGGTCACCTCCCTCGCTCCCTCTCCAGCCCTGCGACTCTCATGACTCCTTGCGTGTTGGACCCTAGTGTCATGACGGCAGCAGTTTAAATGCCAGGATCATACGTTTCAGATTGCCCCTTGGTGGGATCATGACACTGGCACTAGCCAAGAGTCAAACCTGTTCCTTTTGCTCTCCAGGGAAATGTACGAGGATCAGTGGCACATTGACGACCACGAAGACGAGATGTACCGGAGTAACCGGTATTACCAGAAAGCGAGGAACCACAAAGCCAACATCTGGTTTAAGATCAGGGTGCGTAATAAAGTCATTTTACTTTCTACCTGTGTGCGTCTTGCTTCGTTGTGTACTCCATGTAGAAGGCTGCCATGCTCCTTAATGGTTCAAGGATCGCAGTGAGGGCTAAAGCATGAGTCCTTACTGCGCCCATGGGAGAGGGAGACGGGAATTAAAGATAAAGGGCCCTATTCCCTACTGTGCGCTAAAATGGGGACAATAACAGGAAAAATTGCGTCAAATGACTAGGTTTGTTGTAAAAAAAATAAAAATAATAATAAAAAAAATATATATTTTTAAATAATAATAATTTGCGGGGGTATAATAGGACTTCAATTGGCGTTTAAACATGATAATAAAACGGTGAAAATGAGCTCAGCGCACAGAGGTGAAATGGCTCAGCAGTGAAGGGGTTAAAAAGCAAAACCATGTAAAAATTGGGTATTTTTAATCCCAGGACAAAATTCTTAAACTATTTAGCCGGGTTCTTTCTTGGTGGTTGTAGATTTTGGGGATTAAAGTTTGAAATTCTTTATTTTTTTCTGTTTTTTTTCATCATATTTCATAATTTTTTTAATAGTAAATTATACGATATGATGGAAATAATAGTATCTTTTAGAAAATCCATTTAATGGCGGAAAAAACGGTATATAATATGTGTGGGTTGTATAAACGAGAGGAAAATGTGACCTAAACACAAACAGCGCAGAAACGTAAAAACAGCAGCGGGCACTTTAAGGACAGATAATGGTAAAACAGCCTGGTCACTAAGGGGTTAAATATAAATATATATAATTATATATATATATTTCCTTTTTTTTAAAAAAAAATTTAGACCATGTATTTTTAATTTTAACCAAACTCCCCGATTTTATTTAAGAGACTTTTTTTATTTTTTTTAAAAGAACTCTCTTATTATCTTAAGTTTTAACCCCCTTTTACTTGCTTTTTTTATTGGTTTAAGCTATTAGGAGAATAGGAGACTTCCTATTTTTTTTTTTTTACACTTCCTTGGAATTTGCCGAGGCAATCTCATCGCTTATCGGTGCTTTTCACCGACATCCACAACAACTTTGACGGCTCCATTTTCGGCGCAGTACAGTGATCATTCAATAAATTGTGAATTAGCCGACATTTGCTTCTTGGTTCCGCTCCCTGCGAGCCACGCGACTCAGGGGGGCGGGACCTGGCGGCAAAATTTGAACTGTAAAAAAAAAAAGTGTAAAAAATACAGTAAAATTTTCTTTGTGCAGTCCCATGTTTCAAGATAAATAAATATCATACCAAGGATGTTTACTACAATATGCAGTGACTAATATTGCACCCTTGTTTTCAGAAAGATCTCGGTGTTTTTGGTTTGATTGTTATTGAATATAATTTTTTTGTGTTATTTTGGATAATTATTTTTGGGATAATTATTATTTTGTGTTTCAAACTTTATTGTGTGCTTACTAGACTCTTGTTTGCACGGATTTCAGTGCGTTATTCCTAAGGAATTCAGGCTTACTATATAAAACAACACATTTCCTTTAAAAAAAAATTGAAACGCTTTTAGACACAAAATTTTGAACAAATCTGACCGCCAGCGAGGTTAAAAGCTAAAACATATTAAATGCAAACGCTTGTTTTCGTGATCTGTTTTATATGATGTTTTGAAAAGCAAAACAGCCCAAAAAACAGCTAAAATAATAATGAAGCGATCACGCGGGAAATCCAATGCTCGGAAATAATCTCCGCTGGCTTAGAAAGAAGTAAATCTAGGAATAAACACTTGGAGCTTTGATGTTTTCGGCGATGTTTTTTTTACCAAAAATAATACTTTGTGTGAAATAACATTTTTATTATCCTCCTAATTTATATAGCTCCAACATAATCTGTAGCGCTGAACATCCGGTTCAATATAGACAGTAGTACAATGCTTTAGACAGGACGACGTTTGTGGAACCGTCACAAAGGAATGAATAAGCCTGTGCGCTTCGAACCTATAAGAACTTCATCGGGGGGGGGGAACCAGCGATGATGAATCCGTGAGTCCTGCTCGCTGCACCGGTTAAGCACCATGTAACTGTATCTCTCTCCAGATCCCCCATGGCCGGCAATACAATAAGGCCTGGCTGCTGAACTCTATCCAACAGGAGTGCGGCTTCCACTTTCAGGCCTTCCAGGTGGGTCTGTCATTCTCCTCTTCTGTCAGCCTGCATGTTTGCCAGTCTGTCTGTCTCGTGTCTCTATTACCTTCTATGCCTTCCATACGATTGACTGTACGGGAATATGTCCATTTAAACCAGGAGTTAGCAACTTTTGCCCTCCAGGTGTTAAGAAACTACATGTCCCATGATGCTCAGCCACTCATTACAGTTGGCTGTGCATCATGGGAGATGTAGTTCCAGAACATCTGCATGGAAAAGGATGCAGTCTCCTGCTTAAAATGCAAGGTTGGCAGTCACCGAGCTGGGGAGGATCCAGATGCTGTGCTCTGCCATAGACCAGGCCTGGTCAAAGGTAGATGATCCCCCCCCCCCTTCTGGTAGTGCAATGACTACCATGGTGCCGGCAACGCTTTAGAGGATCCTTAGCATTACTGTGGCTGGGAGTCGTATCATTACTGCATTCCCACAGTATGTGCTAAGTTGGTCTATCTGTGTCGCTATTCTGTGTCGCTATTCTGTGTCGCTATTCTGTGTGCCTGTTCCATGTTTTTCCGTTTTCGTATTTTTTTCCCACAGATATTATCCATTTCTACTGTAAAATCTTGTTTATGATCTATTCCCCCCCCCCCTGCAGTTCCACTACATGTACGACGCAGCGATATTCTTCGTGGACAACTTTAACGTCGCAAAATCCCTGGAGAGAGCGTCTAAGAAAATTCAAGGGGAGAATTACTACCGGGTAAATGTTTGTAGTTAGTATTACTCACTGCGGCTTTATTAGGTTCTCCTTTTCCATTACTTTGACTTATCTTCACCGGGTCTTGCCTTGGTTCCTTGGTACAACCTTGGGTAGCAGACCTAGAGCAGCCGTGAAGCACCATCTCCTGTGATGGGTTAGACTGGCAATGCATTATGGGTGTTGTAGTACTACACGGTCACGTCCTACGCTTTCTTTCAACCCCGGCGCCTGGCAGCGCCTTCCTTGCTGCTCGCTGGCCGGGCGCTGACTGATATGCAGGTCGCTCGCGGTCACGGGTCAGGTTCGCAGGCGGGACGCGGCGTTATGAAGTGGCGCCGCCAGGTTTAAAACCGGTTGGCTGAATCCTGCTCGTTGCCCTGATGGGGTTTACAATCCTCTATGTGCTCAGTCTATATTCGCTGCTGATTTACTCGTTATCGACCCCTGTTTCTCTGACTTACTCTTCTGGCTGTTAACACCTTGGCTCCTGTTCTGATTACCCGCTCTGGCATACGACCCCTGGCTGTTCTGATTACCCGCTCTGGCATACGACCCCTGGCTGTTCTGATTACCCGCTCTGGCATACGACCCCTGGCTGTTCTGATTACCCGCTCTGGCATACGACCCCTGGCTGTTCTGATTACCCGCTCTGGCATACGACCCCTGGCTGTTCTGATTACCCACTCTTGCACATACACTGGACGTGCACGGAGCCGGTGTTCCATCATTTAACCAAACCCGTGGCCAAGCGAGACCCACGGCACTGCCGGTGCACGTTACATCACTTCTGCTGATGTGAAATCTGCTGTTTGCTGCTGAAACGACACAATGCACATGCGCACTACACCACAGCCATAAAGTGCACGTGCACAGGAGAAGACTGATGGGTTTGCTCAAATGATGGAACACTGGTGCAGGGTCCTAGCTGGTTTGTAAAGCGCATAATCAGGAGCCGTTGTAAGGTCCTAGCTGGCAAGTGAAGCGCATAATCAGGAGCCGGTGTAAGGACCTAGCTGGTAAGTAAAGCACATAATCAGGAGCCGGTGTAAGGACCTAGCTGGTAAGTAATGCACATAATCAGGAGCCGGTGTAAGGTCCTAGCTGGCAAGTAAAGCGCATAATCAGGAGCCGGTGTAAGGTCCTAGCTGGTAAGTAAAGCGCATAATCAGGAGCCGGTGTAAGGTCCTAGCTGGTAAGTAAAGCGCATAATCAGGAGCCGGTGTAAGGTCCTAGCTGGTAAGTAAAGCACGTGTAGTTTAGGTCAGGAGAGGGAAGGCCGCACACTCTTCCATTAAATCGGAATAACATGATAAAGGCAGGAAGGAAATAATGGATGTGAATGAGGAAAATGCTTGTTTTTTTAGTTTTTAGCACAAAAATTTATTTGGAACATTCAAAAGCCACTAGTGAATAAGCAGGGAGCCTGCTTGTAGAATGGTGCTCCGGCTTTCCCAGCATGCTCTGCTCTTGTCAGTATGCCGGTGGTAGAGCAGTGTTTGCTGGGACAATCAGTTGACAGTTGGGCGCCTAGAGGGTGTCTGATCGAGAGATCTCCTCGATGTGTCCTGTAGGCATCGTTAAAATTACGGGGAATAAACGAGGCAGGGCTCACACATTCCCATCCGGCGTTGTGACCAGGACACAATGTGGACGAGGCAACCGCGGAAAGCAGGTAACGGTGGTCCTCGCACCTTGCTCTAGGAATGCCCTGCGATGACGGATCATTAGAAAGTAGAAAGTAACAGATTTTGTCAATAAAAAGAAACATTAGAAAACCTACTATAATAAACAACATAATATTCTACATGTGTAACCCAGAGGAACAAAGGGGGCAGGAGGGCGTGCAATGAGGAGATCGTTGTGCGTCGCCGGATAGTCTGGGAGAACAAACATTGTTTCGATGGAAGAAATGAAAAATCTTTAAGACCATTTATTATTTATTTATTTTTATTACAAATCCTTTTTTATTTTTTTTTTCGAAGTAAATTTTTTTATATTAATGGGCTAATTTTTTTATTTTTTTTTGTAAGACTTTTATTGTTTATCAGACCTTTTTATTATGTAGAAACATGTTTACTAAATTTTTATCGCTTTAGCTTCCTAAAGACTTTTTTTTTTTTTTATTTGGTGGAATTTGCCGAGGCAATTTCGTCACTTTTCGCCAGTGTCTTCATTTTTTGGCAAAATACCGCGAACGTTTGAAAAATAGTGAATTCAGCAAAATGGAATGGCTGCAAAGCACCCCCCCCCCCCCCCAATGTATAAATCGCTGGCCTGTGGATGTAATGCTCATGCGAGGACACTATTCCGCGCCCAGAGCTGCCAACGTCATGAAAGCCATCGCTTGTGTTATGAGTTATTTTGGGGTTTCACACATGGTAATGTTTTTATGTATAAGCATTGCGTGCACGTATTGAATGGTGTGTCTTTGTTTCACCAGATCGTCGTTAATGCCGTCCCCTCTAAGCTGCCCTATAGCCACATGAGGACCATGCACTCGGTGAGTGTCAGGTCCGTGACGGTGTCAAACATGGAGGGTTATCTAGAAGAACCCAGAACGTCGCACATACAGGTGACACTTTCCTCCTCAATGTCCTCCGTGCATCTCCTCAAAGACCAGCCTTTTAGGATGATAACCAGGCAGCAAATCCTTGTTTGCCGTGTTTGAATGAGTGCTTCTTCTTCCTTAGTACCTGTATACGTTCTTTTTTTGTTTGTTTTTTTCGTTTCCTGACATATCTTTATAGCTAGTGGTTTTTAAAGGGACACGACCACGAACATAAGCTGTAACTAGATTACTACAAGCAAAACCACTTTATAAAGCACATTATAAAACACACTATAAGGCGCATTATAAAACACACTATAAGGCGCATTATAAAACACACTATAAGGTGCATTATAAAACACACTGTAAGGCGCATTATAAAACACACTGTAAGGCGCATTATAAAACACTATAAGGCGCATTATAAAACACACTATAAGGCGCATTATAAAACACACTATAAGGCGCATTATAAAACACATTATAAGGCGCATTATAAAACACACTATAAGGCGCATTATAAAACACACTATAAGGCGCATTATAAAACACTATAAGGCGCATTATAAAACACACTATAAGGCGCATTATAAAACACACTATAAGGCGCATTATAAAACACACTATAAGGCGCATTATAAAACACACTATAAGGCGCATTATAAAACACACTATAAGGCGCATTATAAAACACACTATAAGGCGCATTATAAAACACTATAAAGCACATTATAAAAAAAAATTAAAGGTGCATTATAAAACACTATAAAGTGTTAAAACACACCATAAGGCACATTATAAAACACATAGTAAAACACACTATAAAGAACATTGTAAAACACACTATAAAGTGCATTGTAAAACACTAAGGCACATTATAAAGCACGTTCTAAAGCACATTGTGTAACACTATGAAGTGCATTATAAAACACTTTATAAAGCACATTGTAAAACACATAAAGCACACTATAGACCACATTATAAAACACTTATCAAGGCCACACATGCTGCTGTTTTTTCTTTTTGTTTGAAGTAATTGCATGTAAAGAAGAAAAATAAAGTTAGTTCTTATTTCTCCAGTTTCCATATTGTGGATTTTTCCCATGATGCATCAATTACCGGCTGGGTGGAGTAGAGGTAACATCACTGCTCTGCATGGAGAGAGCCTGTGGAGTCATGGGTTCAATCCCGACGAGCACCTCTCCGGTAAGTGTCCTTGGGCAAGACACCTAACTGTACAGACTCTCCACCCAGGACATACTGAAAACGAGAGAAATCTCAATGTATCCTTCCTGGTAACAATACTTTCTCAAAAAAAAAAAAGGTTAATAAAAAAAAAAATTACCAATATCTTTCGGTGAGTGTTACTTTGTGGCTGTGCTTTAACAGTCAATGAGGTGGAAGAGGGAATGTTTAGATAAGACAGCAGGGGGGTCTATTGTGTTCTCCGGTCTACCTGAGATAAGAGCTGGCAGCTAAATGAGTTAAGAAAGGGATCTTATAAGACTTCTAATCTTCCCGGGTGATGTCCTTTTGAATACGTGCGGACATCATTAGTCCCCGAGTTGGTCCTTGGCAGGAAGACTGTACTGTATAAGATGAAGCACAGCCATGAAGTACAACTCGCCATAAGATTTTGGTAAACGTTGCATCATGGAAAAAATCCACAATATGCAAACAGGAGATAAAAACCTAACTTTATTTTTCCCTTTTACATGCAATTGGTTCAAAGAAAAAACAACAGCCTGTGTTTTATAATGTGTTTTATAATGTGGTTTTGTTTTGTTATGCACTCGTGATCTAGTTACAGTTTATGTATGTGGTCGTGTCCCTTTAATGCAGTGTTCCCAAACCTCTCCTCGGGAGGATCAACCAGGCCAGATTTTGCAGATCACCTTGGGGAAATGCAGACTGAATCCTGCAATCACTGAGCAGCAAATCATATCACCTGTGCTGTGCTTCAGGTATCCTGCAAACCTGGCCTGTCAGCGGCTCCTGAGGACAGGTTTGGGAAACACATGATTTACTGTACTGGTCCTTTTGTCGCAGGCAGACGTTGCCATCTGCTGGCCTAAAGGAGCTCTTGCAGCTGAGGTTCCGTGCTGCAGCTTGTGAATATCTCTGTCTTACACACTGAGGTTCACTTGTATAAACTGCTGTAGCGCCCCCAGGTGTCACGCCTGAGTTGCTAAATCTTCTGCTGGAGCCCTGCAGACTGAAATTTGCTGGCAATAAATGTATTTCATTTGCCGTGATGCAGCATCGCTCCGGATTGTGTTAATACCAACTCAGGCTGCTGTATGTGCGTGTGCGCTACCGCTTGTTGTGTACACGTGATCACAGTAGTGAAGGGGTTAAAATAATCGTGGAAAGAGTTGAGTGGATGGGGGGGGGGGTGTTGCTGTTGATCCCTAAGTCTTAAAGCGACAGTGCCAGCCCTTTTGAATTTTTTTGAGGGCGAGGTGGTGGGTGGGAGCAGATCTCTATGTAAGTCATATTATTATTTTTAATATATTTACGCCCCTTGACGCCTGCTGCTGCTGCTGCCTTTTATTTATCTGGATGGACAATTTGTGTGTTTTTAGATTGATTCGGTGATGTCGGCAGGTAAGTGGCTGTGGTGCATGAAGTTGTAATGTGTGTAATTAATGGCATGTGTTGGATCTCTTCATGTCGAGGCTTTGCACGCTTTAAATCCTCTCACATGTATGAATTCTGTGTCTGACGCGCCGGTCTGTGGATCTGTGATCGTGATCATTCACTGAATTAAATCCACTTTATTAATTTCTCTCTAAATCCACCTGTGCAACCGTCACCGTCTATTACTAACAGCCACACGGCTCATACCGGCGCCGCGTCTGCAGACGATTGCTCAATCCTGGGAGGAAAAATGAGTCACAACAACCTGCCGAACCGAAACACCGACAATCAGGACATTTCACTGACACTTCGACGTTCTGTGAATAAAGTAACCATTAGCGCACACGCTAAAATGTGAACGGATCTGGTGGAGCGCACGCTAAATTGTGAACGGATCTGGTGGAGCGCAAGCTAAAATGTGAACGGACCTGGTGGAGCGCAAGCTGAAATGTGAACGGATCTGGTGGAGCGCACGTTAAAATGTTAAAATGTGAACGGATCTGGTGGAGCGCACGCTAAAATGTGAACGGATCTGGTGGAGCGCATGCTAAATTGTGAACGGATCTGGTGGAGCGCACGCTAAAATGTGAACAGATCTGGTGGAGCGCACGCTAAAACGTGAACGGATCTGGTGGAGCGCACACTGAAATGTGAACGGATCTGGTGGAGCGCACACTGAAATGTGAACGGATCTGGTGGAGCGCACACTGAAATGTGAACGGATCTGGTGGAGCGCACACTGAAATGTGAACGGATCTGGTGGAGCGCACACTGAAATGTGAACGGATCTGGTGGAGCGCACACTGAAATGTGAACGGATCTGGTGGAGCGCACGCTAAATTGTGAACGGATCTGGTGGAGCGCACGCTAAAATGTGAACAGATCTGGTGGAGCGCACGCTAAAACGTGAAGGGATCTGGTGGAGCACACACTGAAATGTGAACGGATCTGGTGGAGCGCACACTGAAATGTGAACGGATCTGGTGGAGCGCACACTGAAATGTGAACGGATCTGGTGGAGCGCACGCTGAAATGTGAATGGATCTGGTGGAGCGCACGCTGAAATGTGAACTGATCTGTTGGAGCGCACGCTAAAATGTGAACGGACCTGGTGGAGCGCATGCTAAAATGTGAACGGACTTGGTGGAGCGCACGCTAAAATGTGAACTGAGCTGGTGGAGCTCACGCTGAAATGTGAACAGACCTGGTGGAGCGCACGCTGAAATGTGAACTGATCTGGTGGAGCGCATGCTAAAGGGGTTATTCACTAAGTGGCGAACATGCCGCCCAATTGCACAGTTTGAATTTTACCATACAGTTAAATCTTGTGGCGGTTTGTCTATTCACTAAACTGTCAATTCGCTAAACACAGGTTAATTGACGGTGCAATTCGGTGATCTTCAGCGGCAGTGATTCCCCCATAGAGAAGCAATGGTTCGTCTATTCAGAGACACCGAACAGCTGAGAAATGTCAGTGAAATGCCCTGATTTTCGGTGATTCAGTTCGACAGGATTAATCAGGCGAATCCCATAGGCTTCAATATAAAAATGTATAATTTTAATTAAAGTTTTTATTCTTTTCATTTTCAGCAAAAAGTATTTTTTAGTTTTTAGAGCACCTTTTTGTATTTTTTTGTGGGGGATTTTTGATTCTCAATATTTTGTTTTTTATTCCGTAACAGACCTTTTTTTTAAAAATTCTTTTTAAAGGGTGTTTTTTTTATATTATTTAAACACTTTTTAATGCATTTTTATTGGTTTAAATACCTATTAGATTTCCACGTGTTTTGTTTTATTATTATTTACCGCAGTTCGGCGATTTTTGGCGACTCTATCTTCGCTGCACTATGGTGACTCTGCGGTGAATAGTGAATTCACCGATATGTTGGTGAAATGGAATCGCCGAAGTGCAAAGCACTGAAATGTCGCTGCTTTGTGAATAACCCCTTAAAATGAGCACTGAGCGAGCTGAGCTGGTGGAGCGCGCGCTGAAAGAGCTCTGGGAATTCTGTGGCTGCCTCGTGGCGTTACGTCGGCCATTTGGAATATTCCACTAATTTCTTGCTGCCTGTCGGGGCCTGGAATCCGGCGCACCATCTGCCGGTGATGGGTTTGAAGTGGTTCGTGAGGCTCGTGTCTGCAGTATTTTGAAAGCACGATTAAAGACTGTGTTTGTGCGTTACTGCGCGCGTATATTCGTGTTTTCAGCCCTTTGACTCTGCATGTCACTGGGTAACCCATAAATTAGTCTCACACACGTGTATATATGTATGTTTGCTTCACAGCGATGTCTGCAGAAACGCTACAATGGCGTGCGGCAAAGCCTCGACCTCAGCAACTTCTGCAACGATCCAGGTAAGAATATCTGTATTACTAAATTACCAGGAGGAGCCCCTAAAAAGACGCCCGCACACCCTGAATATATGGAGGAGCCCCTAAAAAGACGCCCGCACACCCTGAATATATGGAGGAGCCCCTAAAAAGACGCCCGCACACCCTGAATATATGGAGGAGCCCCTAAAGACACCCACACACCCTGAATATATGGAGGAACCCCTAAAAAGACACCCACACACCCTGAATATATGGAGGAACCGCTAAAACGACACCCACACACCCTGAATATATAGAGGAGCCCCTAAAGACACCCACACACCCTGAATATATGGAGGAGCCCCTAAAAAGACATCCACACACCCTGAATATATGGAGGAGCCCCTAAAAAGACATCCACACACCCTGAAATATATGGAGGAGCCCCTAAAAAGACACCCACACACCCTGAAATATATGGAGGAGCCCCTAAAAAGACGCCCGCACACCCTGAATATATGGAGGAGCCCCTAAAAAGACACCTACACACCCTGAATATATGGAGGAGCCCCTAAAAAGACATCCACACCACCCTGAAATATATGGAGGAGCCCCTAAAAAGACACCCACACACCCTGAAATATATGGAGGAGCCCCTAAAAAGACGCCCGCACACCCTGAATATATGGAGGAGCCCCTAAAGACACCCACACACCCTGAATATATGGAGGATATATGGAGGAGCCCCTAAAAAGACGCCCGCACACCCTGAAATATATGGAGGAGCCCCTAATAAGACGCCCGCACACCCTGAATATATGGAGGAGCCCCTAAAAAGACACCCGCACACCCTGAATATATGGAGGAGCCTCTAAAAAGACACCCGCACACCCTGAGTATATGGAGGAACCCCATAAAAGACACCCGCACACCCTGAATATATGGAGGAGCCCCTAAAAAGACACCCGCACACCCTGAATATATGGAGGAACCCCTAAAAAGACGCCCGCACACCCTGAATATATGGAGGTGCCCCTAAAAAGACACCCGCACACCCTGAATATATGGAGGAGCCCCTAAAAAGACGCCCGCACACCCTGAATATATGGAGGAGCCCCTAAAAAGACGCCCGCACACCCTGAATATATGGAGGAACCCCTAAAAAGATACCCACACACCCTGAATATATGGAGGAGCCCCTAAAAAGACACCCGGAATACCCTGACTTTGAATGTACATGTTGGTGTAGGAGACTCTCCCTGTCCGCTCCTCCGTTACTGCCGCCCTCTCATAATTGTCTTCTTTTTTTTTGCATTTTTTGGGGACTCTCTCTGATGTTGTGAACTTATTGTCATAATGCATTTCTTTCTTTTTTTTATGATTGTTTTGTTTATACAGTGTGGGGGTTGGATTTGGTCTTGTCTCTGTATTATGTTACTGATTGTAATGTTGCCTGAATCTGTAAATATAGTTTGGAGAAAAGCAAAAAAGCTCCATTCTTCTCACCCTATACTATGTCCGGACAAGTGACTGGGTGGGCTGGGAACTAATTCACACTTTTCCTCAAGCGTCTCTGGAAAGGAAGACTTCAGCGACGGATCCACTCAGTCGGAGTATCAGAATCCGTCATAACACCCCTGACTATATAAGCGAACTATAAATGACAGGAATAAAGGCCACAAACACCCCCCCCCCCCTCCCCACATTCTGCCCTAGATCTAGGGTTGCCACCTGTCCAGGATTGACCCGGACAGTTGGGGTTTTGAATTGTGTCCAGTTTTATGATGAGGATGTAATGTATGTTTTTTATTATGTGACCAGGTTTATCTGGTCCTGATTGAGGCATTTCATTCAATATATTGATTTGGTTTTTATTGAAGTGTTAAGGATTGGCTTTAAGAGGTGGCGACCCTACCTAGACCTGTGTATGAATACACCGCTGCTCCCGTGGACACTTAAACAGAAAGGGCCCAGTTTGCTTAGAAAGAAGAGCCCGTGCGCCCGTAACATTCACCCCTCTATTGTTTTGCCTTTTCAGGTCTGCGGTCTGCTAGAATCTTTTTACCCTTGAACAAAACTTCTTCCATCGACCTCATTTTACAAATGCTCTCGGAGTTCTGCCCGCAGGTATGTCCGGGGTCTTTATGGTTTTCCACGTCTTGTTTGATAGTTTGCAGGGTGACGTTTTAAGGATCACCTTGGGGGAAAAGCAGACTGAATCCTGCAATCACTGAGCAGCAAATCACGTCACCTGTGCTGCGCTTCACAAATCCTGCAAACCTGGCCTGTTACAGGGACCGGAGGACTAGGGTTAAGGGAACTTCTTTACTAGAAAGTGACAGAAGCATGTTAACCTCGCTACACGTGTGTTGTCTTCCAGCCAGACCAGTAACGTCCTCTCTTGTGCTCCCGCAGCTTTTGTCTTTGAATCTGAGTTGCAACAACCTCATCCGTCTGACCGGCTTCGCTGCCCTCTATTACACGACGCCTCGCCTGCGGAGCCTGAATCTTTCCCAAAACAAAGTAAGTTGGATGGGGCGGAGTTTGGCCTCTGGTCTCTTTGAGATCCGTGTAATCCCGCGGAGAGGATGGAGCGGCTAATCGCTGTGTTCTGAACCACCAATATCTGCCGCTCGCGGTAACACAGAAATAACATCATTTTGTCAGCCGGTGTTTTTAACGTAAAGGGGTTATTCAGAGAGCAGCGAAATTTCAGCACTCTCTGCTTCAGCGCACTTTGTCACCCTTACTTTGCCGCATTCACCGCAGGGTCCCTGAAGTGCACGGAATCGATGCACCGAACACAGCCGCAAACCGCCGATAAACCACTGAATCAATTCGGTAACCTAACACGAAACCGCCAAATCAATCCGACAAAACCACTGAACGCATCTGGAAGAAAAGTCGACCGGCTGCCGCACAGGGGTTAAAAAACAAAAGCGCAAATTTTAAAAGGAGTTCTTTAAAAAAAAAAACACGAGTGCATGAAAACTCTTGGAAATAATATGTAAGGTCGTATGAATAACAATAAAAAGGTCTGTTAGAGGAAAAAAAAAAACTCCATAAAAAAAAAATCAGAATCGAACATTTTGCCGAAAATACATAAAATCCAGACAAATGCCTAAAAAATAATAGACTTTTTGCTGCAAATGAAAATAATAAATGGTTTATTTATAAAGTGTTTTAGCAGGAAGGATACATTGAGATTTCTCTGGTTTCAGTATGTCCTGGATTCAAGAAACATTGAATTGTTACAGAAATACAAAGTAATAAAATGCAAGATATTAAAAACACAAATATACATATTAACCCAGAAAATAAATATGTAGGAAATATAGTCACTGTGTTTAACCCCTTAAGGACCCAGGACGTACCATGTACGTCATTGCAGCGGGTCTCTTTTAGACCCGCTGACGTACATGGTACGTCCTGCGGTTTTTTGAGCGCTGGAAGCGATCGGATCGCTTCCAGCAGCTCAAACGCCATTGCAGGATGCCTGGGAGTCCAGGCATCCGTGCAATGGCGGTGAGAAGTGCCGGGGCACCTTGTGATCGCTCCCCGGGAGCGATCAACATCCGGTTTTACCGGAGAGGTGCCCGGCACTTCTAGAGAGCGCTGGAAGCGATCGGATCGCTTCCAGCAGCTCAAACGCCATTGCAGGATGCTGGGAGTCCAGGCAGCCGTGCAATGGCGGTGAGAAGTGCCGGGGCACCTTGTGATCGCTCCCCGGGAGCGATCAACATCCGGTTTCACCGGAGAGGTGCCCGGCACTTCTAGAGAGCGCTGGAAGCGATCGGTATCGCTTCCAGCTGCTCTGTGTATATTGCAGGGATGCCTCGACATCGAGGCATCCTTGCAATATGCTTACCTGCCGCCGGTCCGCTAAGTGATCGCTCCCCCCGAGCGATCACTTCCGGTAGCGGCAGAAGTACTGAGTGCCACGAGGTATCGTGGCACTCAGTACAAAACGATCACATGAGTGATCAGGTGCTCTGCTGGGTGCCTCGAGGGATCAAGGCACCCAGCAGAGTAAAAAAAAGTGTAAAAAAAGTAAAAAAAAGAAAAATAAAAATCAATAAAAGGTATAAAATAAAATAAACTGACAGCCAAGATGGCGCTGCCTTCTAAGGGCAGGGTCATCTTGGGGCTGAGTGGGATGTTCCTAGCCTGCCTCATCAGAGAGGCAGGCTAGCAACATCCAATCAGAAGTAAAAAAAAATCAAAATAAAATTTCTAATTTGTCAGGTCAGTCAATATTTTGTAAATATTGGCTCTGACCTCTGTGATTCTCCCTCCCTCTCCTCACTTGTGTTTTGGTGAGCGAGAGAGAGAGATCAGATTTGACAGGTTAGAGATTTTAGTGAGATTAGAAAAATTGAGGCAGATTTAGAGAGCTTTTAGGCATATTTAGAAGAATTGAGGCAGATTTAGAGAGATTTTAGGGAGATTTAGAAGAATTGAGGCAGGTTTAGAGTGATTTAGAGAGATTTAGTGTTTATTTGTATTTTCTTGTGAAACCCAACGGTTCTTCTAAGAACCAACTATCCGCTTATTATATATAATAATTATAAAATTTTATAATCTATTATATATAATGTCTGAGAGGGTGTACAGCGCCGAGGAGGCATATGCCATCCTGGCGTCAGAATCTGAGGCATCTGCGTCAGACTCCGACCCTGATTTCGACCCCGCCAACTGCTCAGAGACGTCGCTAGATACATCATCTACGCTGGCTGATGTATCTAGTGATGTTTCTGATGCAGATCCTGGGTCACCACCTGCCAGCAGGAGACGCACAGCTCCAGCTAAGGAGTGGGTAGTGCCTCATCGCCAGAGCCAGATATCCCTCCTTTCACGGCAAATCCTGGCATCAATATTGATGTTGCAGGATTTACCGCCACAACAGTTTTTGCAGGTGTTCTGGGGGATGATTTGTTGGGCCACATCGTGGCCCAATCAAATCTGTATGCCCATCAACATTGTGCTGCGAAGCCAGACTCCTACTTGGCAAGGCAGCAATGGACCCCGCTAGATGTGCCAGAATTTCGGAAAATTCTGGGCACTTACTATGCTGATGGGCATCATAAAGAAGCCCTCAATTCGCTCCTACTGGAGCAGTAGCCCCATCTGCTCTACCCCATTTACCCCCAATCATGTCACGTAGAAGGTATGAAAACATTTGCGTTTCATGCACTTCAGTGACAAAGCCTGTGCCCTCCTAGAGAGCATCCCCAGTTTGACAGGCTGTATAAAATCCGCCCCCTGATTACCCACTTCGCCGCCAGGTTTGCAGAGGCTTATACACCTGGAAGGAATATCTGCGTGGATGAATCCCTAATGAAATACAAGGGAAGGCTGGGATTCAAGCAGTATATTCCTTCCAAACGCTCCAGGTATGGAGTGAAGGTGTATAAGCTCTGTGACAGCGAGAGTGGGTATACTCAGGCCTTCCGGGTGTACGAGGGAAAGGATAGTAGCCTTGACCCTCCAGGTTGCCCAGAACACATGGGAACCAGTGGCAAGATTGTGTGGGACCTACTTTTTCCCCTCATGAACAAAGGGTACCACTTGTATGCTGATAATTTTTATACAAGTGTCCCTTTGTTCAAGCTGCTGTATTGTTTTGATACAGCAGCATGCGGTACTGTTCGAAAGAACCGCGTAGGTTTCCCAGCACAGCTTGTCCGCACCCGGTTAAAAAAGGGGGGAGACCTCAGCTCTGCGCCAAGAGGAGCTGTTGGCGGTCAAGTACAGAGACAAGAAGGATGTATACCTTCTATCCACCATCCACACTGAGAGGTCTGTGGAGGTCTCTGTACGTGGCAGAGCTGAGCGCATCAGGAAGCCAGTGTGCATCAAAGCCTATAACCGGCATATGGGTGGGGTTGATCTGGCAGATCAGCTGCTCCAGCCCTACCAGATTATGCGGAAGTCAAGGGCCTGGTACAAAAAGGTTGCAATTTACCTGATGCAAATTGCAACCCACAATGCCTTTTTGCTCTGCAAAAAGGCAAACCCCGGAGTGACGCTGTCCTTTTTACAGTTTCAGCTCCAGGTCATTTCGGGGCTTTTGTACCAGGATGCACCTGCTCCCCGGGCGGTGATGGGGGACAGAGTTGGGGCTACGCATTTTATTTATAAAATCCCCCCTACCGAGGGCAAACAGAAACCCCAAAAAAGGTGCAGGGTGTGTTTCAAGAGGGGGCAGAGCAGAGACACAATCTTTTACTGCCCAGAATGCCCTGGACAACCCGGTCTGTGTCTTGGGGACTGTTTCAAGATATATCACACTGTGCGTGATCTGTGATTTTTTTTTTTCCTTTCTATTTTTTCTCACACTCCAGTTAGTTCAGTTTAGTTTTTTTTTTCTTTTACTGCACCAGACTTTTACATTTTATTCGTACATTTTTATGTTCTACAATTGGTGCTGTATTTTGCCAAAATCTTTGCACACCTATGCACGGGGGGCATGGGTGTACTCAGGAGACCTTGCAGAAAACAACCTGGAGAGTTTTCATGCAGTAACAAACAACAGTGTCTCCTAAATCACAGTCCAAATCTAATGTGGGCGTAAAAATCTGAAAATTGAAAAATTACACCACACACCTTCTCAAATGTTTTGGGCTAAAACCGTTGCATCCATGGCATCAAAGCACTCCATATGCAATACCTTGGGGTGTCAACATAACAAATATAAACAATTTTCTGGCAATAATTCAAACTGGGGTATGCGGTAGACCCAAAACCAAAGATAGGCCTAGCTGAAGAAATAATCTCAATTTCAACTCCAATGACAAAGTCATAAAAATTGTATTTGAACCTTCCCAAAATCCTGGCAAACCTATGCATGGGGGGCATGGGTGTACTCAGGAGACCTTGCAGAAAACAACCTGGAGAGTTTTCATGCAGTAACAAACAACAGTGTCTCCTAAATCACAGTCCAAAACTGATGTGGGTGTGAAAATGAAAAATGACCACCAAACTGTATCCAATTTGTTTGGAGCAAACGGTTGCATCCATAGCATAAAAACACTCCATTTACAATACTTTGGGGTGTTAGCTTACCAAATATATGCACGTTCATAAAACTGGGGTATGTAAAAAGGCCCCTAAAAAGAAGATAAGCAAAGAAGATACTGTATGTCAAATTAGAAAATTGACAAGCACATGTCAGAAGATTGGCGTAGCACCCCAAAAACAACAGAACAAATCTATATATGGGTGGTATCACTTTACTCAGAAGATGTTGCTGAACATATTTTGGGGTGTTTTTTGGCAGTAACCCATAACTGGATTTGACAATTCATGCCTAAAGTACAATGTGTGTGAAAAAATAACCAAAAAGTGACTACCTGAAAGTTTGACATAGAGCTAGTGCATGGAAAGTGTTAAAATACAACTCTTTGAAGCACCCTAGGGTGTGCCCTTTCTAAAAATATATGGTTTGATGGGGGTAAATTACTTTGGCCGGCTTCAAAAATGTCCCAAATAGGACATGGGTGCATGATGACGAAATGTGAAAATTCCAAGTTGGAAAACTGAAATGCACACCCCCCAAATAAGGCCTATTAGCCCCCAAATGACCCGACATACCTATACATGGGTGGTATCAATTTACTCAGAAGATGTTGCTGAACATATTTTGGGGTGCTTTTTGGCAGTAAACCTTAAAGTTCACAGTACATGTATTCTTAAATTGCGTTCAAAAAAAAAAATCACCAAAAATTTTTTTTTCTCAAACTTTGGCATAGATTTGTGGTAAAATGGTTTGCATGGAAAGAGTCAAAATACCCCAAGTTTAATACCTTGATTTGTGTACTTTAAAAAAATATGTATATGTGGAGGGTTATTCAGGAATTAGTGACAGATATCAGTGTTACAATGTCACTATCACTAGTTTTGAAAATAAACTCTTTGGAAATGGCAAAGTGCTACTTGCACTTATTGTTGCATAAAATAAGGAAAAAAGCGAGGAATATGTAAACATTGGGTATTGCTAAACTCAGTACTAAATTTAGAAACTACTAAGGAATTAATTTTTTTTGACGGTTGTTGATACATAAGAAATTTTGGGGGTCAAAGTTCGAAAAAGTGGTGTTTTTTCAATTTTTTTGTCATATTTCACAATATTTTTTATAGTAAATTATATGAAATGATGAAAAAAATGGTATCTTTATAAAGTCCATTTAATGACGAGAAAAACAGTGTAAAATATGTGTGGGTTACATAAACGAGTAAGAGGAAAATTTGACGTAAACACTAACAGCGCAGAAACTTAAAAACAGCAGCGGTCACTAAAGGACGGATTTGTGTAAAACCGCCCGGTCACTAAGGGGTTAATAAAAACGGGAATATTTTTAACATTGAATTAACGTATAAGGTCCTCCGAATAATAATCATAAAAAGGTCTGTTACAGAAAAAGCTATTTAAAAAGAAAATCCGGAAAAATCCAAAAAAACCCCACTTTTTGCTGCAGATTAAAGGAATAAACGGTTTATTAGATATTTGATTGAAACGGGAATATTTTTAACATTGAAGCCTATGGGTTTCTCCTGAATAAACCTGCCGAATGAAACCACCAAACGGCAGGGCATTTCACACATTTCTCTGCTGTTCGGTGTCTCTGAATAGGTTAAGCATCGCTTCTCTATGGGGGATTTCACTGTCTCTGAACAGTCACCGTACTTGCTGGCAGTTCACCAATATTTGGCGAATTGCCAGCTGCTTGTTTGGCCACGAAAATCCATCCTACGGGGAAATTCACTGTTTGGTGCTCTCTGAATGACAGAAAAGAAAAAACACTTCCAGGCGCACCTTACTAAAATTTCCACTTTTTTTAAAACCAAAAATGGCCGATGTGCAAACATCTAATGAATTAATATATAAACAAAACAGTGGTTATATTATAATGATAAATGTGTATAACTTAAGGAATACTTATAGTTCAGTGGTGTTTCTTTTTTTCCCCTCTCTCAGCATGGGGTCCTGCGATGTAGCTGTTCGGTATCCCAAGAAAAAAGGAGGGGGGAGGGTATTTCTCCACTTGATGTAAAAAAAGGCAGCAGAGCGGCAGATAATTCAATTAAAATGCATTTAATTAATCAATAAAAAGGTAGACCTTCAATTGTTAAAGTACTAATTAAGTAGGATCACCCTTCACCACAGTAGGTTAACCCCTTCACCACAAAGTTTTTTTTTTTTACTGAAAACCACTGTCGGAACCCAAAGGGTTTATAGAAAACACAGATGCACCACAGCTGTGCTTGAAAATATGACAAGCACATTTTCAAACTGCATGCATTATTTGATAGATGGCGCCATCTGGTGGCCAATAGCACTACTACATCTTCACATAGAAACATAGAAAAATGTCGGCAGATAAGAACCTTACGGCCCATCTAGTCTGCCCAATTACATGGATACTTTACCTGGATTTATCTTTTGTTTAGGATAGCCTTATGCCTATCCCATGCCTGCTTAAATTCAATTACTGTTTTGGCCTCTACCACTTCTACTGGAAGGCTGTTCCATGTATCCACCACCCTCTCAGTAAAATAATTCTTCCTGATGTTACTTTTAAACCTTTGCCCCTCTAATCTAAGACTATGTCCTCTTGTTTTGCTACTTTGTTTCCTTTTAAATATACTCCCTTCCTCTACCTTGTGGATTCCCTTTACGTATTTAAATGTTTCTATCATATCTCCTCTGTCTCGTCTTTTTTCCAAGCTGTACATGTTAAGATCATTAAGCCTTTCCTGGTAACTTTTCTCCTTCAAGCCGTACACCATTTTAGTAGCCCTTCTCTGAACTCTCTCTAAGATGTCTATATCCTTCTGGAGATACGGTCTCCAGTACTGCACACAGTACTCCAAGTGAGGTCTCACCAGTGCTCTGTACAGTGGCATGAGCCCTTCCCTTTTCCTACTGCTAATACCTCTCCCTACACAACCAAGCATTCTGCCAGCATATCCTGCTGCTCTATTACATTGACTACTTACCCTTAGATCCTCTGAAATAATGACCCCTAAATCCCAACCCTCAGATGTATCAAATATTCTATATTCAGCCCTTGGGTTTTTACGTCCCAGGTGCATTATCTTGCACTTATCCACGTTAAAACTCAATTGCCACAACTCCCACCATTACATCTTGTGTTGTGATAGTTCCCTAAAGAAAAAGCTGTTTCCAAGCGGTTTGATGATGTTTTTGCACCTCGGCTATCACCAGTTTGTTTGCTATTAAGCACGACTTTGGTTTCCAGCTTTTCCTGGAACAAGACCTGGAACTGATCCAAAACCTGGACCTGAGAGAGCTGTGGCTGGAAGGGAATCCTATCTACGCTTCCATGATGAACTCCTCCGCGTACTACAGGTGAGCAGTGACCAAGACCTGTCACGGGAGAACGGCATCTCCTCGTCATCCGCCAATGCGTAATAAAGCTGAACGTTGCGGCACGGGGCTTAATGAGAATTTACAGGCAAACACAAAGTGCCAACCTATTCCGCAGCGCTGTACAATGGCTGGAACAAAACAAACATAAAATAAAAAAAAGTCTGACACTCAGAGATTGATGGGATGGAGTAGCCTGCTCAAGAGCTTACAATCTAAGACGGGGATGTCAAACTCCTAGCTGTTGAAGCCTCCAATTCCCAGAATTCTTTGCTTTGCAATAAACCGTCCAGGGCATCATGGGAGTTTTAGTTCGGAAGCACCTGGGGGGCGGAGTTCGACTGCTCTGACCTAAATGGGGGGGGGGCTCAGAGGTGTGGGCAATGAGGCCATTTGACCTGAGACATGGTTATGCTCGGCCTAGAGAAGACAGCCGTGTCATTCCACCTCTCTGCATCCACCGGGTTCCTCTGTATAAGGTCAGAGTGACGGAGAAGCCGTAATACCCCAAATACTGAGTTTATGAGTAATCTAGGGGTTGCAGGGTCTTCTCTGTGGACTCCTCGGACGTCTGAAGACCAGGCCTTTGCGTGTATTCATATCGTCGTTGCCTGTCTGTGTCCTCCATGCGTGACAGCTGGTTCTCCTTTTTGTTCCCTAATATACAGATCTGTGCTGTACCATTTCCCTGGAGTCCAAAAACTGGTAGGTGGCATCGAATACATTGTATCTAATTGATCTTTATGAGGATACGTGTAACATGTCGCTGATCACAAGACATCGATCCTCCAATACTGGAGTTTTTCTCCCATGCTCCACGTTACGGAGGTTAATGTGCAGGTTCAGTATATGGGATCTGAAACCCTGAATCCAAAATGTATTTTTGAGCACTGGCATGACATCACAAGTGGAAAATTTCCCCTCTGACCTCATGTGACGTGGAGCAAAATGCCTAAAAATCCTGTATAAAATGCCTAAAAATCCTGTATAAAATGCCTAAAATCCTTTATAAAATGCCCTAAAATCCTGTATAAAATGCCTAAAAAATCCTGTATAAAATGCCCTAAAATCCTGTATAAAATGCCCTAAAATCCTGTATAAAATGCCAAAAAAATCCTTTATAAAATGCCTAAAAAATCCTGTATAAAATGCCCTAAAATCCTGTATAAAATGCCATAAAATCCTGTATAAAGTGCCCTAAAATCCTGTATAAAATGCCTAAAAAATCCTGTATAAAATGCCCTAAAATCCTTTATAAAATGCCCTAAAATCCTGTATAAAATGCCTAAAAATCCTGTATAAAATGCCCTAAAATCCTGTATAAAATGCCCTAAAAATCCTGTATAAAATGCCCAAAAATCGTGTATAAAATGCCCTAAAATCGTGTATAAAATGCCCTTAAAATCCTGTACAAAATGCCCAAAAATCATGTATAAAATGGCCAAAAATCATGTATAAAATGGCCAAAAATCGTGTATAAAATGCCCTTAAATCGTGTATAAAATGCCCAAAAATCGTGTATAAAATGCCCAAAAATCCTGTATAAAATGCCTAAAAAATCCTTTATAAAATGCCCTTCAGGCTGAAAAAAGCCCAAATCCAAAACCCTCTCTTTCAGATAAAGGGGTACGCGGGGTGCCTGCTGTTTCTCCAGATTAAAGGTAAAAGGAGAGGCTGCACTGAACCCCAATAAACACAGCAACGTATCGGAGTCGGGTTATAAAGCATTTCCAGTAGGGATGTCCTGATTTGATCCTCAGGATCCGATCGTGGTGTTTTTTGGGCCGATCGGTCCCAGAGTCAGATTCCTGCCGAGTAGTGAGGCTTCCTGCTGGAGTCCTGCAGCCTCGGCTTTGACTCGCTGTGTCTGCCCTGCCTGCTCGCCAGCTCCATGCGAGCGCTACATTGTATTCTTTCCTGTGTGTGTGCCCCTCCCCCGGCTCGCCCCGGGGCGTCATTGTGTTTCCACATACTCGTTTAACGTTCGTGATGGAGTTTTTGGTTTTTCTCTTTTTTTAGGATGGAAAGTTTTTTAAACCGAGCTTCTCGTTTGAGATTAAAGCGACCGGAGCGCTGCCGCCGGTGAAGGTATGGATCCTGGCTGAATGTCCTCGGTACGGGTTGGTACGTGTGATGTATGCGCCCGGTGATGTGGATCGCTCTCTCCGCCGGCAGCGCAGGTGGTTTTGCACACAGCTCTGGTATAAGGGGTTGCTATTCTGTGTTTCAGGGCAGTTTCTGTGTTAGTGAAGAAGTGAAATCTTTCCTGACGACCTTTATTCACAAGTAAGTCAGTCCGTGCGCTCCGCCTGGGGGCCGCCATGACACGCTGTCACTCCTTATTGTCTGACATTAACCCTTAGGGGAGAGGTATAAGGAACAAGATGCCAATCACTGGAGGAGAGGTGCATAGTGTGGATATTAACCCCTGGGTTGAAGGATGTGTAGCTGGGGATATTAACCCCGGGAGGGAGGGATGTGTAGCTGGGGATATTAACCCCTGGGTTGAAGGATGTGTAGCTGGGGATATTAACCCCTGGGTTGAAGGATGTGTAGCTGGGGATATTAACCCCGGGAGGGATGTGTAGCTGGGGGATATTAACCCCGGGAGGGAGGGATGGATGTGTAGCTGGGGATATTAACCCCAGGACGGAGGGATGTGTAGCTGGGGATGTTAACCCCGGGTGGGAGGGATGTGTATCTGGGGATATTAACCCCGGGAGGGAGGGATGTGTAGCTGGGGATATTAACCCCGGGAGGGAGGGATGTGTAGCTGGGGATATTAACCCCGGGAGGGAGGGATGTGTAGCTGGGGATATTAACCCAGGGAGGGAGGGATGTGTAGCTGGGAATATTAACCCCGGGTGAGAGGGATGTGTAGCTGGGGATATTAACCCCGGGTGGGAGGGATGTGTAGCTGGGGATATTAACCCCAGGACGGAGGGATGTGTAGCTGGGGATATTAACCCCGGGTGGGAGGGATGTGTAGCTGGGGATATTAACCCCAGGACGGTGGGATGTGTAGCTGGGGATATTAACCCCGGGTGGGAGGGATGTGTAGCTGGGGATATTAACCCCAGGACGGAGGGATGTGTATCTGGGGATATTAACCCCGGGAGGGAGGGATGTGTAGCTGGGAATATTAACCCAGGGAGGGAGGGATGGATGTGTAGCTGGGAATATTAACCCAGGGAGGGAGGGATGGATGTGTAGCTGGGGATATTAACCCCGGGTGGGATGGATGTGTAGCTGGGGATATTAACCCCGGGTGGGAGAGATGTGTAGCTGGGGATATTAACCCCGGGTGGGAGAGATGTGTAGCTGGGAATATTAACCCAGGGAGGGAGGGAGGGATGTGTAGCTGGGGATATTAACCCCGGGAGGGAGGGAGGGAGGGATGTGTAGCTGGGGATATTAACTCCGGGAGGGAGGGATGTGTAGCTGGGGATATTAACCCCGGGAGGGAGGGATGTGTAGCTGGGGATATTAACCCCGGGTGGGAGGGATGTGTAGCTGGAGATATTAACCCCGGGTGGGAGGGATGTGTAGCTGGGAATATTAACCCAGGGAGGGAGGGAGGGATGTGTAGCTTGGGATATTAACCCCGGGAGGGATGTGTAGCTGGGGATATTAACTCCGGGAGGGAGGGATGTGTAGCTGGGGATATTAACCCCGGGAGGGAGGGATGGATGTGTAGCTGGGGATATTAACCCCGGGTGGGAGGGATGTGTAGCTGGGAATATTAACCCAGGGAGGGAGGGATGGATGTGTAGCTGGGGATATTAACCCCGGGAGGGATGTGTAGCTGGGGATATTAACCCCGGGAGGGAAGGATGTGTAGCTGGGGATATTAACCCCGGGAGGGAGGGATGGATGTGTAGCTGGGGATATTAACCCCAGGACGGAGGGATGTGTAGCTGGGACTATTAACCCAGGGAGGGAGGGATGTGTAGCTGGGGATATTAACCCCGGGAGGGAGGGATGGATGTGTAGCTGGGGATATTAACCCCAGGACGGAGGGATGTGTAGCTGGGACTATTAACCCAGGGAGGGATGGATGTGTAGCTGGGGATATTAACCCCGGGAGGGATGGATGTGTAGCTGGGGATATTAACCCCGGGAGGGATGGATGTGTAGCTGGGGATATTAACCCCGGGAGGGATGGATGTGTAGCTGGGGATATTAACCCCGGGAGGGATGGATGTGTAGCTGGGGATATTAACCCCGGGAGGGAGGGATGTGTAGCTGGGGATATTAACCCCGGGAGGGAGGGATGTGTAGCTGGGGATATTAACCCCGGGAGGGATGGATGTGTAGCTGGGGATATTAACCCCGGGAGGGAGGGATGTGTAGCTGGGGATATTAACCCCAGGACGGAGGGATGTTTAATCTCTGCAGAGCCCCTTATACAGCAGGATACATCGTTTCCCAGTCTGTGTGTTGTTGTTCATCCTTCAAGACAAATGTAATTGTAAAACTCGTAAGTAATTACATTTTTAATAAATATAATATGGCTTGTTCCTATATCTATAACATTAAGACTGAAATTCTCGTTGTTCCTCCCTCCAAGAAAAATCCAATGTCTCTCTACGAGTAAATGGACGCTCATTATCCCGACGCCTCAAGCTCGCTGCCTTGGTGTCACTTTCCATTTTGACCTAACGTTCTCTCCCCACGTCCAGACAGTGACCAAATCCTGTTACTTTCAACTCAAGAACAACACCCGTGTCCGCCCCTTCCTGACACAAGACACCGTGAAGGTGCTGGTTCATGCTCTCATCATTTTGCGGCTTGATTATTGCAACTCGCTCCTTATTGGCCCCAACTCCTGTATCGCCCCTTTGCAATCTGTAATGAATGCAGGGGCCAGGCTTATTTTTCGCATCAGACGCACCCCGCGTACCTCCCCCCTCTGCCGGTCCCTCCATTGGCTTCCTGTACGTTTCAGGATACAGTTATTATTAGTACCGGCTGGATGGAGTAGAGGTAACATCACTGCTCTGCGTGGAGAGAGCCTGTGGAGTCATGGGTTCGATCCCAGCAAGAGCACCTCTCCAGTAAGTGTCCTTGGGCAAGACACCTAACGGTACATACTCGCCACCCAGGACATACTTGAAAACCAGAGAAATCTCAATGTATCCTTCCTGGTAAGATACTTTCTATAACAAAAAAAAAAAAATAAATGATCGTCATCATTTATATAGCACCAACACTTTCCGCGGCGCTTTACAACAACCAAAGGGGACAAGATACAGATAAACGGACATAGGATGGAAATAAGAGGTGTAGAGGGCCCTGCTCATAGGAGTTTACAGTCTAGAGGGATTAGGGTTGAGGAAGACGAGAGGAATTCTAAGTCATGTACTCGGAGGCTCCTATTTGCATTTCTTCCTTTATTGCACAAACAGCAGCAAAGGGTTAACTTTGAAAAAATTGTAACAGAATAAACAACAACCACTCCCCAGCATGGGGAGGCCCTCCCATAGTCCTTGTCCCGCCCCAATCCCACGTTCAAGTAAGCACTGCGGGAGCTTCCACTTCCTCTTCCTTTGCTGCTCTCACAGCGGCAACATCGTGACTGAGATGAGTATAGCGCGCTGGCGTTTTTACTTGTCTATCTGTCTCTATTCATTTAAATTCATTCTATTTCTTTATTTAATTCATTATTCGAAACTCTCCTGTTACTCTCTGGGTCTCTGCTCCCGGCGTTTACTGCGGACAGTGACTCATTCTCTCCCCCTCCGGCGGCTGGCCATTACCTGCTGTCGGGGGTGGCCTTTTATCTTCTATTACTACTGCTGTTTGTTTGCCCGCTGTGCGCTACCCGCTGGTACAGAACACACCGCTCGTTCCACTCACATTCCAGCTGGCTGCAAACCCCTTGATCTCCTCAGCGCTCGGACGGGCGGTAGCCCCGCCCCCTCGCATGCGCGGTTTTCGCGGGGTTTGCGGCGGCCATTTTACATACCTTAAGGTGCGCACGCTTCCCACAAATCGCTCCACACGCGGTTTTTACCTGGCCACAACGCTCACAAGACATGTCCCTGTCTAAGCCCACCGAGTTAAGCCCTCAACACTCTGCCAATGCATCGGACTCCGGCTCCATGCAGGCACAATCTAGGGACCGGAAATACCGCAAAAGGTACTCAAAATCCGAGGCACGTCTCAAGCGTTCAGAAGCTTCCCTCCAGGCCTCCATGTCCTCTGCTGTGCAGTCTGCTGTATCCTCCCTGGCTGATACATGGGAACAATCTCTGAATGCCATCCTAAACACTCAGGTACCATCTACCCCTGACAGACAGCATTCCCCTGCGCACTCGCAAGGTTCCAGACGCAGCTCTGTGTAAGGCCCCTCTGTTGAGCCGGCGCCTGATCCCCCAGGGGACGATTCTGTTTTGTCTAAGGATGCGCACGCTGCAACCAGCAGCCGCAAGTATGGCAGTCCCTCCACGCTGCCGGGTCCCAGCACCCAACTGGTCCCTCGTAAGAGAGCCCTCGACCGTGGGGCCCCTCGAGCGGTCACCTCCAAACGACAACGCCAAGCGACACCAGCGCTGACCGAGTATTCGGACACGGATGAGTATGAGGATCCAATGACCGAGGAGGATGAGATCCTGGAAATACACGCTCCAGAGGATCACGCCCTCATGGCCGCAGTGGTTCCCGCCCGAGCTGTCCGCTCCAAAAGCTTGGTCATCCTTGACCCCCAGGGCAACCCACTGTTCGAGCCAGAGGACCTCAAACCTCCTAGATCCACAGCCTGGTGTCCCGCTGCGCACGTCGAGCAATAGGTTGACGCCCATATGCGCCGGCCACTCGAGAAAGTGGACCGTGCGAGGTTACGGGCGGAATGCCCTAGACCCACCACCACGGGTAAACCGTGCCTGACCCCCGTGGTGGACAAGAGCTTTCAAAAATACACCGGCAGGCGCGGTTGGTCAGCCAAAAAAGGCATTGACAGTGTCCTGAAAAGTTGCCAGGACAAGGTACTAGACGTTGCAGGCCCTATGGTCCGCATATTTGAGTTGGTGGAGGAGGCCAAGACTCAAGATTTATTCTTAGACCCTAAACAAGTGGGCGAGTGGCTGCAGCGTGCGTTTTGCCTCCTGGGGAACGCCAACGCCGCTATTTCTGCTGAACGCAGAAAGAGTATCCTCTTAAAAGTTGACTCCGGTCTGGTTGACCTGGCCACCAATGATTTGGGTGCGAAGGCCCAGGGCATGTTCTTTGGCAAACCTTTCCTGAAAGATATGGGCGAGTACACCCAGGCTTTCCAGTTCATCGACAAGTCCGAGTCAACCATGAAACGCATCTTCGCCAACAAGAAGCGAGTTTTTGGTAGAGCCGGCAGCTACAGGGGTCGCGCTGCCGGCCGAGTGGGCTATAACGCCTCCCGCAATGCTCAAGGCCCCACTGCTGCAACCACCTCCTCTAATAACACCGGTTCCGCTGGTCCGGTCCCTGGCGTGCCAGAGGTTACCGTGGAGGCAGAGGTTCATCCTACTACTGACGAGGAGCAGGTATGTCCTTACCAAATTATTCATTGTTCCCAAGTGCAAGTGTGGGGCCGCCTCCGTCTTTTTTCCAGCGCTTGGCGACACATATCGGACCCGTGGGTCCTTCAGGTAGTCTCGGGGCTCCTCCTAGAGTTTGTCTCCCCTCCTGTACAAGACTCCCTCCCATTGCCTCTTCGCTTTGCGCAAGACCAGATGAATCTGGTTCAAGAGGAAGTACACGCGCTCTACCAGAAAGGTGCTATAGAGCTCGCGTCCCCCGCTCCACCTGGGTTCCTCAGCACCCTTTTTCTCGTTGCGAAAAAAGGGGGCGGCAGGCGCCCTGTCATCAACCTCCGATCCCTGAACGAGTGGGTGGTCTACCATCATTTCAAGATGGAGGGCATCCACACCCTCAGGGATTCTCTATCTCCAAAACGATTGGATGGTCAAGCTCGATCTAAAGGACGCCTACCTTTCGGTCCCGATCGACCACACACATCGCGACTTCCTCAAGTTCGCGTGGGATCCTCACACCTGGCGGTATACATGCCTACCCTTTGGCCTGTCATCCGCCCCGTGGTGCTTCACCAAAGTACTAAAACCGGTAGTGCACCACCTACGCGCCCGGGTCATCTATCTAGACGACATACTTTTGATGTCCCCCTCTCGCGAGTCCCTATTATCACACCTCTCCTGGACGATTACCCTCCTCCAGGACCTGGGATTCCTGATAAACGAGGGAAAGTCTATCCTAGTTCCCTCGCGCCACCTGGAGTTTCTGGGATTCCTGGTGGATTCAGCTCACATGTCATTACGCCTGCCAAACTCCAAAATAGTTTCCATAAAAAAGGAGATTCGATCTCTCCTGCGAGTGGTCCATTGCTCCCTACGCTCTCTGGCCCGTATGGTCGGACTCCTGGCAGCGGCAAGACTAGCAATTCCCCCGGGTCCGCTTCATTACAGGGCCCTCCAATTCTTGAAGGCCCGTTCTCTCCGGTCCGGTCTGGATTACGCAAACAGCATCACCCTCACTCCGGACGCTTTTGTAGATCTCCGATGGTGGCTCCTCAACATTGTTCGCTGGAACGGGAAACCGATTCGTTCACCACCTCCCTCCATGGCGGTGGACCCATGGCGGTGGACTCCGACGCCAGCAAGACCGGTTGGGGTGCCCGCTGCGGCTCAGAGGAGACGGGCGGTCGCTGGTCACCAGAAGAAGCAGATTACCACATCAATGCTTTGGAACTCCTAGCCGGTCTGTTCGCCCTCCAGTGCTTCACGAAGCAACATCGGCCGGACAGCGTTCTTCTGAGGATGGACAACGTGTCCGCAGTACGTTACGTCAACGGACTCGGAGGCCCACGATCATCGAGGCTGACATTCCTTGCCCAGAGGTTTTGGGAGTTCTGCTTCCGCATGAACATGACTGTACAGGCCCAGTTCCTCCCCGGCCTCCTGAATCAGGTGGCAGATTGGAACTCAAGACACCTCTCGGACTCCGGAGATTGGCGGCTTCATCCATCCGTTTTCTCCGTGCTCTCCGATACCTGGGGTCCGTTCGACATGGACCTCTTCGCCTCCCGCCTCAACACCCACCTCCCGGTGTTCTTCAGTTGGCGCCCGGATCCGGAAGCCCTGGCGACAGAGGCCTTCCTGCAAACGTGTTCGGCTGCCCGTCCGTACGGTTTTCCCCCGTTTTCCATGATTGCCCGCTGTCTCCTTCATGTTCGACGCCATCAAGTTCAGATGGTCCTCATCACCCCGTATTGGACGTCGCAGTCGTGGTTCCCCACCCTGCTCAGCATGGCGATGGACGCCCTGTGATTGCTTCCGCTATCCCGGACCCTCCTCCTGGATCTGTCAGACCAGCCACACCCGTTAATCCTGGCGGACAGATTGCAGCTATTGGCATGGTTGATCTCTGGCAACCCGTGGACCCACAGGGGTTTCGGACCGCACTGCAGACCTCCTCCTCCAATCCTGGGCTCCTGGAACGCAATCTTCTTACCGCGCAGCCTGGGACAAATGGGCTGCTTGGTGTATGGGGAGGAGTTGGGATCCCTTTACGGCCCCTCTGAACGTGGTACTAGATTTTCTCACCGTTCAGTTCGATGATGGGAAGGCCTACCGGACGGTCAACGTCATTTGTTCGGCCTTGCCGGCTGGCCATGCGGGCCTTTCAGGGGTGCCTGTTGGCAACCACCCGTTGGTTTGTCGGCTTTTACGCGGCATGCGTCTTATTAGACCACCCGCTCCCCGCTACACGTCCACATGGGACGTTACTCTAGTGTGGTCCCTTTTGTGCTCCTGGCAAGATAATGACCTCTTATCCCTCAGGGCTCTTTCCGCCAAATTGATCATGCTGTTCTGTTTGGTTGCTTGTAAGCGCGTCAACGATGTTCGCGCTCTGGATTTTGGGGCTCGTTCTTTTGTACCCGAGGGTGTACGTTTTCGTATCTCTCGACGTACAAAGACTTCATTGACCTTTGTCCTTTTTCCCGCTTTTCCTGCCGAACCCCTCTTGTGTCCAGTACGTTGCCTACGAGTCCCGTACTGTCCCCTTCCGTTCCCTTCCAGACTCGCCCCTGTTTTTATCCTTTTGCCCTCCCCACCGACCGGTGGTTTCTGCTACTCTTGCACGCTGGCTGCGCTGGCTGATGGAGTTGGCAGGAGTCGACGTCACCTGTTTTGGGGCTCATTCCGTACGTAGTGCGGTGGCCTCCAGGGCAGTGTCTGTGGGCTGTCGAATTGAGGACCTCATGAGGGCTGCCGATTGGTCAAGGGAATCCACTTTCCGCACATTCTGTTTTAAACCTATTGCGGCAATGTCGGATGCTGTCTTAGGACGGCGTTAAACTTGCAAATAGGAGCCTCCAAGTACATGACTCAGAATTCATAAATTTTCCTATTAACATGACGGAAAGTTTAAATTCTAATAATGACTCGGAGGCGAGTATTTCCCACCCTTCCCTCCCTGTTCCTGTCCTACACACACCCGCATATGAGGTTTACATTCACGAATGTTATTAAACTTCACACACTGTTCATGAGTAGTGTCTTTTATTCACACATTTAGCGCTGCTGTCAGTGTGCCTGTCTGAATGGGTGTCTGTTATGGACGTGCCGTGTTGGTGTATACACCATGTTACGGCTCCGCCTCTAATTCCATTCCGTGTCCCTTCCTGTTTTTCAGCTTCCTAAACGGATTTACGTCTTCTGGATATGCCTGATATCTTCGGATCCGGTTTGCCGTTAATTGTTGAAGCTGGTCCGTCCTAGTTGGCTTTTGTTGCCTTGTCGCAGGCTCGGAAGAGGAAGTGTAAGCTCCCGCAGTGGTTACTTGAACGTGGGATTGGGGCGGGACAAGTACTATGGGAGGGCCTCCCCATGCTGGGGAGGGGTGGTTTGTTTCTTCTGTTACAGTTTTTTCAAAGTTAACCCTTTGCTGCTGTTTGTGCAATAAAGGAAGAAATGCAAATACTCGCCTCCGAGTCATTATTAGAATTTAAACTTTCCGTTATGTTAATAGGAAAATTTATGAATTTTACTGGACGGCAGGATCATTAGTGCCAGTGGTTTGGGAATGGTGGGGCCATACAAGCGGCTTCAGTCAAGTGTGAGTAGGTGAGCAGAGGGATGAGTTGCATCAGTGATGCGATACGCTAATCTGAAGAGAGGGTTTTGAGGGATTTCTTGAAAGCCTGAAGATCAGGGGAGAGTTTGATAGGACGAGGAAAGTCATTCCACAAGACGAAGCTGCCCTGGAAGTCTTAGAGGCGAATGTTGGCTGTATGACTATAAACAGATGACAGGTGGAGATCACCTGCTGACCGGAGTTGTCTAGATGGGACGTGCTTGCGGAGTAATGAAGACATATAGGGAGGGGTTGAGTTATTGAGTGATTTGAACGCGAGCGTCAGTATTTTAAACTGTATCCTGAAACGTACAGGAAGCCAATGGAGCGACCGGCAGAGGGGGGAGGTACAGGAAGCCAATGGAGGGACCGGCAGAGGGGGGAGGTACAGGAAGCCAATGGAGCGACCGGCAGAGGGGGAGGTACAGGAAGCCAATGGAGGGACCGGCAGAGGGGGGAGGTACAGGAAGCCAATGGAGGGACCGGCAGAGGGGGGAGGTACACGAGGTGCGTCTGGTGAGAAAAATAAGCCTGGCCCCTGCATTCATTACTGATTGCATCAATTGCTTATTCCGAAAAGAAGAGTGGGGGATGTTGTTTCTTGCTCTCCACTCCTTCTCCTCATCCAGGTTATCCTCGGAAAAAGAGGGCGATAGCGCAGATTACCCCAGACTTCCCGATCATATACAGACTCATAGTAGTGGAATATTACTCACTTTTCTGTGTCTGAATCAGATGCTGGTGTTAGGGCAGCCGATGTCTTAAAAGGAGCGCTGGATCTCCTGAATTGCTGCCTCCGTGGTGGAACGACTGGGACGGGAGGTTTTTATATTACATATAACAACATAATTAGATTGGTCACAGAGACGTGTTTTATCCTCCTCATTCTGTGATGGTTGGAGATTTATTCGACTGTTCTCTTCTATTTACTTTCCTTGCGTGTCCCTGCCATCTGGAAGTGGCTTTTGCGCATGCGCGATCCTCGTCGCCGGGGTGTCCTGCGCTCCATTCATGGAACGCATTGTAGTGCACACGCATCCTTTTCTTCCGCTTTCAGAATGTGTTAAAATCTCTTCCCTGATCAGTCGCTAATTCACAGGAATGAAAGATGTTACGTCCCTATTCTAAATGGATTCTATTAGACTTTCACTAAAGATCCACACCAACATAACCATAAAAGGAATGTTTATTCACCGGCCAGGGGGGCCAAAATCACGACGTTTCGGCTCTAGGCCTTATTCATGAAACCATCCCCATCAAACCGATGATCTCCGAGCACAACCCCAAGTGGAACATCACCTTCTAAAAGACATTGTGGATAATCGTTATCACACTTGAATTCTAATTGCTCGTTATTCTTATACAGATTGTACGTGCGACACACGCGGGTTTTACCCCCATTCAACGGAATCTAAATCCCTGCCTCTTTAACGGAGCCCTTTCTATATCCTCTTCTCCTCGCCAGGTTTTTCACGTTGTACGATTCAGGAAGACGCCAAGCGCTGCTGCCATTATATCACGAGAACGCCGTCTGCTCCTTCAGTTTGCCCAACGTTCGATTTCCAAAGATATGGTGGGTGCCGCAAGCGAGACTAAGTGTCACGACAGGGGGAGAGTCTGTCTCAGAGTCACATGTTGCGCCTTGGCCTTGTTTGCTGCATTTAGACACAGCACAGTAGATGCAAACTGACTGATAAAGTCATTCAATGAAGAGCTATCGATAACACACCGTGTATATCAGTGACGGGAAACACCTGCGGGGCTGTTTGAGCATCATGGGATATGTAGTTTTGAACCACCATAACCTTTGACACCAGCTGAGCTTATAAAATGCTTGGAGTAAACGAGTCAGAAATCAGTAAATGCTGGAGCTGTGATTTTAAAATCAATTTGGGAAAATACTTAGTCCATGGCTCAGCAATCGCTGAACTTCATCTCCCATGATGCTCAGCTACTGTTAAGACTGAGCATTAAGGGAAATGTGGTTCCACGACTTCTGAAGGGTCTAGGTTACTGACACCTTCCTTAGACCAATGAATAGTCTTTTACAGGAACTGAAGCCTCCAGCCAGTATATAGCCCGGTACGGGGAGTGAAGCCTGCAGCCAATATATAGCCCGGTATGGGGAGTGAAGCCTCCAGCCGATATATAGCCCGGTACGGGGAGTGAAGCCTCCAGCCAATATATAGCCCGGTATGGGGAGTGAAGCCTCCAGTCAGTATATAGCCCGGTACGGGGTGTGAAGCCTCCAGCCAATATATAGCCCGGTACGGGGAGTGAAGCCTCAAGCCAGTATATAGCCTGGTACGGGGAGTGAAGCCTCCAGCCAATATATAGCCCGGTACGGGGAGTGAAGCCTCCAGCCAATATATAGCCCGGTACGAGGAGTGAAGCCTCCAGCCAATATATAGCCCGGTACGGGGAGTGAAGCCTCCAGCCAATATATAGCCCGGTACGGGGAGTGAAGCCTCCAGCCAATATATAGCCCGGTACGGGGAGTGAAGCCTCCAGCCAGTATATAGCCCGGTAAGGGGAGTGAAGCCTCCAGCCAGTATATAGCCCGGTACAGGGAGTGAAGCCTCCAGCCAGTATATAACCCGGTACGGGGAGTGAAGCCTCCAGCCAGTATATAGCCCGGTACGGGGAGTGAAGCCTCCAGCCAGTATATAGCCCGGTACGGGAAGTGAAGCCTCCAGCCAGTATATAGCCCGGTACGGGGAGTGAAGCCTCCAGCCAGTATATAGCCCGGTACGGGAAGTGAAGCCTCCAGCCAGTATATAGCCCGGTACGGGGAGTGAAGCCTCCAGCCAATATATAGCCCGGTACGGGAGTGAAGCCTCCAGCCAGTATATAGCCCGGTACGGGAAGTGAAGCCTCCAGCCAGTATATAGCCCGGTACGGGGAGTGAAGCCTCCATACAGTATATAGCTCGGTACGGGAGTGAAGCCTCCATACAGTATATAGCTCGGTACGGGAGTGAAGCCTCCAGCCAGTATATAGCCCGGTACGGGAAGTGAAGCCTCCAGCCAGTATATAGCTCGGTACGGGAGTGAAGCCTCCAGCCAGTATATAGCTCGGTACGGGAGTGAAGCCTCCAGCCAGTATATAGCTCGGTACGGGAGTGAAGCCTCCAGCCAGTATATAGCCCGGTACGGGGAGTGAAGCCTCCAGCCAGTATATAGCCCGGTACGGGAAGTGAAGCCTCCATCCAGTATATAGCCCGGTACGTGGAGTGAAGCCTCCAGCCAGTATATAGCCCGGTACGGGGAGTGAAGCCTCCATCCAGTATATAGCCCGGTACAGGGAGTGAAGCCTCCATCCAGTATATAGCCCGGTACAGGGAGTGAAGCCTCCATCCAGTATATAGCTCGGTACGGGAGTGAAGCCTCCAGCCAGTATATAGCCCGGTACAGGGAGTGAAGCCTCCATCCAGTATATAGCCTCGGTACGGGAGTGAAGCCTCCATCCAGTATATAGCCCGGTACGGGAGTGAAGCCTCCAGCCAGTATATAGCTCGGTACGGGAGTGAAGCCTCCAGCCAGTATACAGTATAGCTCGGTACAGGAAGAAGCATCCTGGACGTGTCAGACTTTTAATTCTTCTTGTGACGCCATCAGGGGCTATAAATATTGTCATGAAATAATTCATAGTTTGATTTTTTCATGAAATGCAGGGGTTGAATCTTTTGTGACATCATCACGCTGTTTAAACTGCTTTATGTAAGTGAATAGTTTGATGGCTTCGTTCTCTGATCTTCATATTGTTTTCTTGTTTTTAGCTTTGATCTGCTTAAGGATTTCCAGAAGGAAAACCGAAATCTCATGAAAGTCAGAAAGCCAGGTTTGCATCGTTTAAATGTCCGTGTGTGTGTGTGTGTCCGATGCTCGATAAATGTTTTGCCGAAAGGGAAAGTGGACCAGGATATAGTTACAAAACGGCTGGGGTGTGCGGATTCTGGTATTTCCGTGGGGGATGGAGGATTCTGCACTCCTTTAAAATCAAAATGCTGCTTTGAATTGTGATATGCTGTAGAGGTGGGCACTGAGATGCAAACACGTTTAGGTTATTACTGATGGATGGAAGCTCGGTTTCAGGTTGTTACTGGTGGAGGGAAGCTCGGGGGTTTCAGGTTGTTACTGATGGAGGGAAGCTCAGGTTTCAGGTTGTTACTGATGGAGGGAAGCTCGGGGGTTTCAGGTTGTTACTGATGGAGGGAAGCTCTGGGGTTTCAGGTTGTTACTGATGGAGGGAAGCTTGGGGGTTTCAGGTTGTTACTGATGGAGGGAAGCTCGGGGTTTCAGGTTGTTACTGATGGAGGGAAGCTCAGGGTTTTAGGTTGTTACTGATGGAGGGAAGCTCGGGTTTCAGGGTATTACTGATGGAGGGACGCTCGGGGGTTTCAGGTTGTTAGTGATGGAGGGAAGCTCGGGTTTCAGGGTATTACTGATGGAGGGAAGCTCGGGTTTCAGGTTGTTACTGGTGGAGGGAAGCTCGGGTTTCAGGTTGTTACTGGTGGAGGGAAGCTCGGGGGTTTCAGGTTGTTACTGATGGAGGGATGCTCGGGGGTTTCAGGTTGTTACTGATGGAGGGAAGCTCTGGGTTTCAGGTTATTACTGATGGAGGGAAGCTCAGGTTTCAGGTTGTTACTGATGGAGGGAAGCTCGGGGGTTCAGGGTATTACTGATTGGAGGGGAAGCTCGGGGGTTTCAGATTGTTACTGATGGAGGGAAGCTCGGGGGTTTCAGGTTGTTACTGATGGAGGGAAGCTCGGGGTTTCAGGTTGTTACTGATGGAGGGAAGCTCGGGGGTTTCAGGTTGTTACTGATGGAGGGAAGCTCGGGGGTTTCAGGTTGTTACTGATGTAGGGAAGCTCAGGGGTTTCAGGTCGTTACTGATGGAGGGAAACTCAGGGTTTCAGGTTATTAGTGATGGAGGAAGCTCGGGGGTTTCAGGTTGTGGTTGTTAGTGATGGAGGGAAGCTCGGGGGTTTCAGATTGTTACTGATGGAGGGGGAAGCTCGGGGGTTTCAGGTTGTTACTGAAGGAGGGAAGGTAGGGTTTCAGGTTGTTACTGATGGAGGGAAGCTCGGGGGTTTCAGGTTGGTTACTGATGAAGGGAAACTCGGGGTTTCAGGTTGTTACTGATGGAGGGACGCTCGGGGTTTCAGGTTGTTACTGATGGAGGGAAGCTCGGGGGTTTCAGGTTGTTACTGATGGAGGGAAGCTCGGGGTTTTAGGTTATTACTGATGGAGGGAAGCTCAGGTTTCAGGTTATTAGTGATGGAGGGAAGCTCGGGGGTTTCAGGGTGTTACTGATGGAGGGAAGCTCGGGGGTTTCGGGTTATTACTGATGGAGGGAAGCTCAGGGTTTCAGGTTGTTACTGATGGAGGGAAGCTCGGGGTTTCAGGTTATTACTGATGGAGGGAAGCTCAGGTTTCAGGTTGTTACTGATGGAGGGAAGCTCGGGGGTTCAGGTTATTACTGATGGAGGAAGCTCAGGTTTCAGGTTGTTACTGAATGGAGGGAAGCTCGGGGGTTTCAGGTTGTTACTGATGGAGGGAAGCTCGGGGTTTCAGGTTGTTACTGATGGAGGGAAGCTCGGGTTTCAGGTTGTTACTGATGGAGGGAAGCTCGGGGGTTTCAGGTTGTTACTGATGGAGGGAAGCTCGGGGGTTTCAGGTTGTTACTGATGGAGGGAAGCTCGGGGGTTTCAGGTTGTTAGTGACGGAGGGAAGCTCAGGGTTTCAGGTTGTTACTGATGGAGGGAAGCTCGGGGGTTTCAGGTTGTTACTGATGGAGGGAAGCTCGGGGGTTTCAGGTTGTTACTGATGGAGGGAAGCTCTGGGTTTCAGGTTGTTACTGAAGGAGGGAAGGTAGGGTTTCAGGTTGTTACTGATGGAGGGAAGCTCGGGGGTTTCAGGTTGTTACTGATGAAGGGAAACTCGGGGGTTTCAGGTTGTTACTGATGGAGGGACGCTCGGGGGTTTCAGGTTGTTACTGATGGAGGGAAGCTCGGGGGTTTCAGGTTGTTACTGATGGAGGGAAGCTCGGGGGTTTTAGGTTATTACTGATGGAGGGAAGCTCAGGTTTCAGGTTATTAGTGATGGAGGGAAGCTCGGGGGTTTCAGGGTGTTACTGATGGAGGGAAGCTCGGGGGTTTCGGGTTATTACTGATGGAGGGAAGCTCAGGTTTCAGGTTGTTACTGATGGAGGGAAGCTCGGGGGTTTCAGGTTATTACTGATGGAGGGAAGCTCAGGTTTCAGGTTGTTACTGATGGAGGGAAGCTCGGGGGTTTCAGGTTATTACTGATGGAGGGAAGCTCAGGTTTCAGGTTGTTACTGATGGAGGGAAGCTCGGGGGTTTCAGGTTGTTACTGATGGAGGGAAGCTCGGGGTTTCAGGTTGTTACTGATGGAGGGAAGCTCGGGTTTCAGGTTGTTACTGATGGAGGGAAGCTCGGGGGTTTCAGGTTGTTACTGATGGAGGGAAGCTCGGGGGTTTCAGGTTGTTACTGATGGAGGGAAGCTCGGGGGTTTCAGGTTGTTAGTGACGGAGGGAAGCTCAGGGTTTCAGGTTGTTACTGATGGAGGGAAGCTCGGGGGTTTCAGGTTGTTACTGATGGAGGGAAGCTCGGGGTTTCAGGTTGTTACTGATGGAGGGAAGCTCTGGGTTTCAGGTTGTTACTGATGGAGAGAAGCTCTGGGCTTCAGGTTGTTACTGATGGAGGGAAGCTCTGGGTTTCAGGTTGTTACTGATGGAGGGAAGCTCGGGGTTTCAGGTTGTTACTGATGGAGGGAAGCTCGGGGGTTTCAGGTTGTTACTGATGGAGGGAAGCTCGGGGTTTCAGGTTGTTACTGATGGAGGGAAGCTCGGGTTTCAGGTTGTTACTGATGGAGGGAAGCTCGGGGGTTTCAGGTTGTTACTGATGGAGGGAAGCTCGGGGGTTTCGGGTTGTTACTGATGGAGGGATGCTCAGGTTTCAGGTTGTTACTGATGGAGGGAAGCTCAGGGTTTCAGGTTGTTACTGATGGAGGGAAGCTCAGGGTTTCAGGTTGTTACTGATGGAGGGAAGCTCGGGTTTCAGGTTGTTACTGATGGAGGGAAGCTCGGTTTCAGGTTGTTACTGATGGAGGGAAGCTCGGGGGTTTCAGGTTGTTACTGATGGAGGGAAGCTCTGGGTTTCAGGTTGTTACTGATGGAGGGAAGCTCGGTTTCAGGTTGTTACTGATGGAGGGAAGCTCAGGGTTTCAGGTTGTCACTGATGGAGGGAAGCTCGGGGGTTTCAGGTTGTTACTGATGGAGGGAAGCTCGGGGGTTTCAGGTTGTCACTGATGGAGGGAAGCTCGGGGGTTTCAGGTTGTTACTGATGGAGGGAAGCTCAGGTTTCAGGTTGTCACTGATGGAGGGAAGCTCTGGGTTTCAGGTTGTTAATGATGGAGGGAAGCTCGGGGGTTTCAGGTTGTTACTGATGGAGGGAAGCTCTGGGTTTCAGGTTGTTACTGATGGAGGGAAGCTCAGGTTTCAGGTTGTTACTGATGGAGGGAAGCTCGGGGGTTTCAGGTTGTTACTGATGGAGGGAAGCTCGGGGGTTTCAGGTTGTTAATGATGGAGGGAAGCTCGGGGGTTTCAGGTTGTTACTGATGGAGGGAAGCTCGGGGGTTTCAGGTTGTTAATGATGGAGGGAAGCTCGGGGTTTCAGGTTGTTACTGATGGAGGGAAGCTCGGGGGTTTCAGGTTGTTAATGATAGAGGGAAGCTCGGGGGTTTCAGGTTGTTACTGATGGAGGGATGCTCGGGGTTTCAGGTTGTTACTGATGGAGGGAAGCTTGGGGGTTTCAGGTTGTTACTGATGGAGGGAAGACTCGGGGGTTCAGGTTTATTCTTGATGGAGGGAAGCTCGGGGTTTCAGGTTGTTACTGATGGAGGGAAGCTCGGGGGTTTCAGGTTATTACTGATGGAGGGACGCTCGGGTTTCAGGTTGTTACTGATAGAGAGGAAGCTCGGGGTTTCAGGGTATTACTGATGGAGGAAGCTCGGGGGTTTCAGGTTGTTACTGATGGAGGGAAGCTCGGGGTTTCAGGTTGTTACTGATGGAGGGAAGCTCAGGTTTCAGGTTGTTACTGATGGAGGGAAGCTCGGGGGTTTCAGGTTGTTACTGATGGAGGGAAGCTCAGGTTTCAGGTTGTTACTGATGGAGGGAAGCTCGGGGTTTCAGGGTATTACTGATGGAGGGAAGCTCGGGGGTTTCAGGTTGTTACTGATGGAGGGAAGCTCGGGGGTTTCAGGTTGTTACTGATGGAGGGAAGCTCGGGTTTCAGGTTGTTACTGATGGAGGGAAGCTCGGGGTTTCAGGTTGTTACTGATGGAGGGAAGCTCGGGGTTTCAGGTTGTTACTGATGGAGGGAAGCTCGGGGGTTTCAGGTTGTTACTGATGGAGGAAGCTCGGGTTTCAGGTTGTTACTGATGGAGGGAAGCTGGGGGTTTCAGGTTGTTACTGATGGAGGGAAGCTCGGGTTTCAGGTTGTTACTGGTGGAGGGAAGCTCTGGGTTTCAGGTTGTTACTGATGGAGGGAAGCTCTGGGCTTCAGGTTGTTACTGATGGAGGGAAGCTCTGGGTTTCAGGTTGTTACTGATGGAGGGAAGCTCGGGGGTTTCAGGTTGTTACTGATGGAGGGAAGCTCGGGGGTTTCAGGTTGTTACTGATGGAGGGAAGCTCGGGGGTTTCAGGTTGTTACTGATGATGGAGGGAAGCTCGGGTTTCAGGTTGTTACTGATGGAGGGAAGCTCGGGGGTTTCAGGTTGTTACTGATGGAGGGAAGCTCGGGGGTTTCGGGTTGTTACTGATGGAGGGAAGCTCGGGGGTTTCGGTTGTTACTGATGGAGGGATGCTCAGGGTTTCAGGTTGTTACTGATGGAGGGAAGCTTGGGGGTTTCAGGTTGTTACTGATGGAGGGAAGCTCGGGGGTTTCAGGTTATTACTGATGGAGGGAAGCTCAGGTTTCAGGTTGTTACTGATGGAGGGAAGCTCGGGGGTTTCAGGTTATTACTGATGGAGGGAAGCTCAGGTTTCAGGTTGTTACTGATGGAGGGAAGCTCGGGGTTTTCAGGTATTACTGATGGAGGGAAGCTCGGGGTTTCAGGTTGTTACTGAGATGGAGGGAAGCTCGGGGGTTTCAGGTTGTTACTGATGGAGGGAAGCTCGGGTTTCAGGTTGTTACTGATGGAGGGAAGCTCGGGGTTTCAGGTTATTACTGATGGAGGGAAGCTCAGGTTTCAGGTTGTTACTGATGGAGGGAAGCTCGGGGTTTTCAGGTATTACTGATGGAGGGAAGCTCGGGGGTTTCAGGTTGTTACTGATGGAGGGAAGCTCGGGGGTTTCAGGTTGTTACTGATGGAGGGAAGCTCGGGTTTCAGGTTGTTACTGATGGAGGGAAGCTCCGGGGTTTCAGGTTGTTACTGATGGAGGGAAGCTCGGGGGTTTCAGGTTGTTACTGATGGAGGGAAGCTCGGGGGTTTCAGGTTGTTACTGATGGAGGGAAGCTCAGGGTTTCAGGTTGTTACTGATGGAGGGAAGCTCGGGGGTTTCAGGTTGTTACTGATGGAGGGAAGCTCGGGGGTTTCAGGTTGTTACTGATGGAGGGAAGCTCGGGGTTTCAGGTTGTTACTGATGGAGGGAAGCTCAGGGTTTCAGGTTGTTACTGATGGAGGGAAGCTCGGGGGTTTCAGGTTGTTACTGATGGAGGGAAGCTCGGGGGTTTCAGGTTGTTACTGATGGAGGGAAGCTCGGGGTTTCAGGTTGTTACTGATGGAGGGAAGCTCTGGGTTTCAGGTTGTTACTGATGGAGGGAAGCTCTGGGCTTCAGGTTGTTACTGATGGAGGGAAGCTCTGGGTTTCAGGTTGTTACTGATGGAGGGAAGCTCGGGGTTTCAGGTTGTTACTGATGGAGGGAAGCTCGGGGTTTCAGGTTGTTACTGATGGAGGGAAGCTCGGGTTTCAGGTTGTTACTGATGGAGGGAAGCTCGGGGGTTCAGGTTTTTACTGATGGAGGGAAGCTCGGGTTTCAGGTTGTTACTGATGGAGGGAAGCTCGGGTTTCAGGTTGTTACTGATGGAGGGAAGCTCGGGTTTCAGGTTGTTACTGATGGAGGGAAGCTCGGGGTTTCAGGTTGTTACTGATGGAGGGAAGCTCGGGTTTCAGGTTGTTACTGATGGAGGGAAGCTCGGGGGTTTCAGGTTGTTACTGATGGAGGGAAGCTCGGGGGTTTCAGGTTGTTACTGATGGAGGGATGCTCTGGGTTTCAGGTTGTTACTGATGGAGGGAAGCTCTGGGTTTCAGGTTGTTACTGATGGAGGGAAGCTCGGGTTTCAGGTTGTTACTGATGGAGGGAAGCTCGGGTTTCAGGTTGTTACTGATGGAGGGAAGCTCGGGGTTTCAGGTTGTTACTGATGGAGGGAAGCTCGGGGGTTTCAGGTTGTTACTGATGGAGGGAAGCTCGGGGGTTTCAGGTTGTTACTGATGGAGGGAAGCTCGGGGGTTTCAGGTTGTTAATGATGGAGGGAAGCTTGGGGGTTTCAGGTTGTTACTGATGGAGGAAGCTCGGGGTTTCAGGTTGTTACTGATGGAGGGAAGCTCGGGGGTTTCAGGTTGTTAATGATGGAGGGAAGCTGGGGGTTTCAGGTTGTTACTGATGGAGGGAAGCTCGGGGTTTCAGGTTGTTACTGATGGAGGGAAGCTCGGGGGTTTCAGGTTGTTAATGATGGAGGGAAGCTTGGGGGTTTCAGGTTGTTACTGATGGAGGGAAGCTCGGGGGTTTCAGGTTGTTACTGATGGAGGGAAGCTTGGGGGTTTCAGGTTGTTAATGATGGAGGGACGTTTTGTTGTGTCTGGAAGCTCATTTTATGAAGCCCTTTGTGTTTGTGTGTCAGCATGGAGTCGGCCGCTGTTGGTTTTACCTCTGTGGTTGCTGTGAATGTCTTTGAAGTTGATGCTTCATTCCTGCCGAAGTTGTCCGTCCACCCTCACTGGTTTCCGCTCCTTTCAGATTTTCGGATGCAGCTGCTGAAATACAACAAGCTGCAGGTGGTTGGGTTTCTCTGCAACCTCCCGAAAACCAAGCACGACTTGCAGAGCCTCACCCTGGACGTCAGCCTTCAGACAGTAGGTCTTCCATGTGTGTCTGTCGCTGGTGATTGTGCTCAGGGAGCTTTTTCTTGGCCGCAGGTTCAGCAGGTCAAGGATCTCACTGGTGTTTTGTCGGCAAACCCTGGAGAGGCCGGGGTTGGGGGGGGGAGTGGACGTACAAACCCAGGTTCTCTTTACCCACAACGTTGTCAAAGGTCTAAGTTCTAGATCCTCGAGTTTCTCGCACGAGCAGATTCGGCCAGAACTGAGGGGGGGGGGGGTCGCTGTACCCCATTATTTATTTATTTACAGTTGTGTTCAAAATTATTCAACCCCCAATGCTGTAAAGGGTTTTAGGGAATTTAGTGTACATTTGTAATTGTATTCAGAATGAAATCCTACAAGGACTTTTTAACCCCTTAGTGACCGGGCGGTTTTACACAAATCCGTCCTTTAGTGACCGTTGCTGTTTTTACGTTTCTGCGCTGTTAGTGTTTAGGTCAAATTTTCCTCTTACTCGTTTATTCAACCCACACATATTATACACCCTTTTTCCCGCCATTAAATGGACTTTCTAAAAATACCATTATTTCCATCATATCGAATAATTTACTATAAAAAAAAAAATGAAATATGAGGGAAAAAAATTGTAAAAACACACTTTTTCGTAATTTAATCCCCAAAATCTACAGCCATCAATAAAGACCCCGGCTAAATAGTTTCAAAATTTTATCCCGAGAATAGAAATACCCAATTTTTACATGTTTTTGCCTTTTAACCCTTTCACTGCTGAGCCAGTTCACCTATGTGCGCTGCGCTCATTCTGACCATTTTGTGCTAATTATTTTGAGATGACAGCCTAGGTCCTATTTAATTACACCCCCCCCCCAGACAAAAAAAAACGTTGAAAAAAAATATATATTTTTTTATTTTATTATTATTATTTTTTTTATTTATTTATTTTAAACCAAACCTGGTCATGTTTGGTATCATTGGAAAGGCCATGATCAGGCCTTTCAAATGATGCCATCTAGCTGCCATGGATCGGGAGATAAGGGGATCCTTAGGATCCCCTTATCTCTACATGGCAGCTAGATGGTTAACTGGCCCACTGACATCCTCACACATATGGTGAGGTTGTCAGTGGGTGGGGGGGGACCTGGAGGCTTGGCTGACATCCAAGATGTCAGCCCCCCTCCAGGTTCGAATCGCGTTTTTGACGCCAATTTGATTCGGCGGCGAAACGGTTTAGCGGTGCAAAAAGCATCTCCCTAGCTTCAATGGTTGGGGAGATAGAGGGCTCCGAAGGAGCCCCCCCCTCCCCTCCATTGATTTGCATGGGGACGCCTGCTGATGACGTCATTTACATGGGCAGGCTTTCCTCCCTGCCAGATCGCCGAGGGATCCAGCGAGGGAGGTGAGTATCGGGCGGGAGGGGGATTAGGCGCCGCTGACGTACCCTGTACGTCCGCGGGTCTAAGGGAGACCCGTGGACATGACGTACAGGGTACGTCAGCGGTCCTTAAGGGGTTAAAGAACCATATGCAACTAAAATGACATCAATTGGTTTTGTAATACAGTAGTAAATGTTTCTTTTGTGAATTCTTCATTGACACAATTATTCAACCCCTTAAAGACTACCACTCTGAAGAACAGAGGTTCATTCAAGTGTTTTCAATCAGGTATTGAAAACACCTGTGGATGTCACGGAGCAGCAATAAAGCATAATAAGCACCAATTAGGCAGCTTTAAAATGACTGTGATACTCAGCTCCTTCTAGACATTTACTGGTGTGGTTACAAACATGGTGAAGTCAAGAGAATGGTCCAGGAAGACAAGAGAAGAGGTGATTACTCTTCACAGGAAGGGCAATGGCTATAAGAAGATTGCAAAGATGTTAAACATACCAAGAGAGACCATAGGAAGCATCATTTGCAAATTCAAGGCAAAGGGCACTGTTGAAACGCTACCTGGTCGTGGCAGAAAGAAGATGCTGACTTCGACTGCTGTGCGCTACCTGAAGCGTAGAGTGGAGAAAAGTCCCTGTGTGACTGCTGAGGAACTGAGAAAAGATTTGTCAGATGTGGGTACTGAAGTTTCAGCTCAGACAATACGGCGCACACTGCGTAATGAAGGCCTCCATGCCAGAACTCCCAGGCGCACCCCCTTGCTGTCTCCAAAGAATAAGAAGAGTCGACTGCAGTATGCCAAAAGTCATGTGGACAAACCACAGAAGTTTTGGGATAGTGTTCTGTGGACTGATGAAACAAAATTAGAACTGTTTGGGCCCATGGATCAACGCTATGTTTGGAGGAGGAAGAACAAGGCCTATGAAGAAAAGAACACCTTGCCTACTGTGAAGAATGGCGGGGGGTCAATCATGCTTTGGGGCTGTTTTGCTTCTGCAGGTACAGGGAAGCTTCAGCGTGTGCAAGGTACCATGAATTCTCTTCAGTACCAGGAGATATTGGATAACAATGTGATGCAGTCCGTCACAAACCTGAGGCTTGGGAGACGTTGGACCTTTCAACAGGACAATGATCCCAAGCATACCTCCAAGTCCACTAGAGCATGGTTGCAGATTAAAGGCTGGAACATTTTGGAGTGGCCATCGCAGTCACCTGACTTAAATCCGATTGAGAACCTCTGGTGGGACTTAAAGAAAGCAGTTGCAGTGCGCAAGCCTAAGAATATGACTGAACTGGAGGCTTTTGCCCATGACGAATGGGCGAAGATACCCGTAGATCGCTGCAAGACACTTGTGTCAAGCTATGCTTCACGTTTAAAAGCTGTTATAACTGTAAAAGGATGTTGTACTAAGTACTAAGATTGAATGTCACTTGGGGTTGAATAAAACTGATAATGATGTGAGCACAGAAAAGACATTTGTGGTTATTTCATTATAAATGTTATGTTATATTTGTCTGACCTACACGTGTCTCTTTGATGTAATTGTAAGCAAGATGACTGAATGATCAAAATCAATGTCAAACTGGCCAAAACACTCAATTTCAGTGGGGGTTGAATAATTTTGAACACAACTGTATATACTTGTTTTGTGTTTTTTTCAGATGACCCTCCTGTGTTTCTCCTTGGAAGGAAAGTTTAAGGAAGGTAAGGTGAAGGTTTATGGTAAACCCTGACCCAATTTATTTCACCCAACCCCCCCCCCCCCCACTTTATCCGCAGATGATGGTAAGCGCTTTAATGCTCGGCGCCTCCTGCGACTGGGATCTGTATGAAATGATTGTTAAATACACTGGATGTGTCGCTCAGGGAGGTGTGGAACGCGGTAAAAGCCAATTCAGGGTTCAGCAACCCTGATCCTCCAGGTGTTTTGGAGCTACATCTCCCATGATGCTCAGTCAACCTAATGAGTGGCTGAGCATCATGGGAAATATAGTTTCAAAACGTCAGGAGGACCTGGGTCGCTGAGCCCTGCTCTAAATCCATCAGTTTCTGACTGGTACCGGTCACTGTCTGGATGTGTTGCCTCCTCACCTCCCCCGAATCTGAGGCTTCCTGTCATTGGTGGTAGCGGCTTGATGTCATCCCATAAATCCCTGCGGTTTTACTCACTTATTATTATTTATCCCCTTTCTATCGGTCAGACGTGGATTCGAGAGATCTGATCAGGGCCTTCAGGAGGACGTTTATCATCGTGCCGGCTGCCGAATCGCGGTACGTGAAGCTGACAGACGCTGTGCGGGCCGGGGGAGATCCTGACGATGGTTCTTTCCCGCTTGGATCCGCACGAATGTCCTCATTAACGTGTGTCCTCCCTGCAGACCTTTAATTACCCCAGATGGTGTCAGTGAAGCGGCGCTGATCGTTCCTGCACTCTATCTTTTCTGCGATCTCATGCACAGACATACATTGCTGGGATCAGCGCTTTGGTGCGGACGCTGCATGTTGTAAAGCATCTCGCAAACAGTCGCCCCTCTGTGTTTGCGTTCCGGTCGCCCCTCTGTGTTTGCGTTCCGGTCGCCCCTCTGTGTTTGCGTTCCGGTCGCCCCTCAGTGTTTGCGTTCCGGTCGCCCCTCGGTGTTTGCGTTCCGGTCGCCCCTTGGCGGTTTTGTTCCGGTTGCTCCTCGGTGTTCGTTCCGGTTGCCCCTCAGCAGTTGTGTTCCGGTTGCCCCTCAGCAGTTGTGTTCCGGTTGCCCCTTGGTGTTCGTTCCGGTCGCCCCTCGGTGTTCGTTCCGGTCAACCCTCGGTGTTCGTTCCGGTCGCCCCTCGGCGGTTGTGTTCCGGTCACCCCTCGGTGGTTGTGTTCCGGTCGCCCCTCGGCGGTTGTTTTCCGGTCGTCCCTCGGCGGTTGTTTTCTGGTCGCCCCTCAGCGGTTGTGCTCCGGTCGCCCCTCGGCAGTCGTGTTCCGGTCGCCCCTCGGCGGTTGTGTTCCGGTCGCCCCTCGGCGGTTGTGTTCCGGTCGCCCCTCGGCGGTTGTGTTCCGGTCGCCCCTCGGCGGTTGTTTTCCAGTCGTCCCTCGGCGGTTGTTTTCTGGTCGCCCCTCGGCGGTTGTGTTCCGGTCGCCCCTCGGCGGTTGTGTTCTGGTCGCCCCTCGGCGGTTGTGTTCCGGTCGCCCCTCGGCGGTTGTGTTCCGGTTGCCCCTCGGCAGTTGTGTTCCGGTCGCCCCTCGGCGGTTGTGTTCCGGTCGCCCCTCGGCGGTTATTTTCCGGTTGCCCCTCGCCGGTTGGGTGCCGGTCGCCCCTTGCCGGTTGTTTTCCGGTCACCCCTCGGCCGTTGTGTGCCGGTCGCCCCTCGGCGGTTGTTTTCCGGTCACCCCACGGCCGTTGTGTGCCGGTCGCCCCTCGGCAGTTGTTTTCCGGTCACCCCTCGGCCGTTGTGTGCCGGTCGCCCCTCGGCCGTTGTTTTCCGGTCACCCCTCGGCGGTTGTTTTCCGGTCACCCCTCGGCGGTTGTTTTCCAGTCACCCCCCGGTTCTTCGGGTTTTATCTCCATATAATAATCTCTGTATTTATGGTTTGTTTCCAGCGCTGAGATCCTGAATGATCAGATGGTGGTTGTGAATTCCTACATGCGCCTGAAGGACCCTGCGCCGAATGCTCTCTACGGCAGCTCAGAGGGAAAACCGTTAACCCCCGAGAGGCTGGACGTGGTCACAGCCTTCTCCCAGCAGACCGGCATGAAGATGGAGTGGGCGCTAAAGTGAGTTAATGGATAACGTTTTATTGCATTTTCCCCCGTATTACGTCATCGATCCACATCCTGCAGGTCCCGCCCACAAGGCAGACTGTAACTTTAACCCCTTCACTGCCAGGTGATTATTCTATAATACAGGACCCAGTGGTTTTATGGAAAATGTTGTTACCCCCCTCCCCCCACTGTAACAATGTACAGAAACCGCTCCACAGTATGTGCAGAGATGAGCCCTGACAGACTGCTCCTAGTGGTGGCCACAAAGCGCAACTACATCTACATTTCAGCGTCGGCTCCTTAAAGGAAAACCAGATCTCTCAAAGCTTTCACACTCTTGCAGCACCTCGGCCGCCGCGTCTGAAGTGCTGAAAGTTTAGGGGTGTTTTGCTCTGGATCCAATAAGCGAGGGGATTCATTTCCGGAATGAACCATGTTCCTTTGAATCGCTCCAGAAAAAGTCCAGATCGAGTTTGCTCAATGTTGGGCTCCTGCAGGAGCTTCTGAAGATCAAGGATACTCGCCCATGGTAGTGAAGGGGTTAAAGGGAACAAGGAGGATATATTTATTTGGTTAATGGTCGGTGCCCGCCTGGTGCAGCCACTCCTGCCTCTGTCAATTACTGCAGGTTGACATGGGGTGCAGCCCCCCCCCCCCATTCCCATCCCCCTCACTCCATAATTACCCAGGTCTCTTTGCGGCTCCACCAGTTTGTTTATTTTAAATTCGCCACAAATGTTGGGACGTCGCGGCTTTGAAATTGGTGTTTGTGCCGCTGGTTAGAGGTCAGATATCGTGGTATGAGAAGGTCCCCTGCCCGGGCGGCGGCGGCGGCGGCAGCAGCGACGTGACTAATAAACACAGGCGGAAAATGATACAAAATCCAGTAAATTCAGGCCTAGATGCTGCGGTTCAGAGACTCGAAACGCGTCGGTGAAAGGAGCCGAGTTCTCTCAATCCCGAGCTGCCGGGGAAGCAGGCGCTTTAGTGGTGGGTTACCTTTCTGTTTCTTTGTTTTAGGTGCCTCAGTGACAACCAGTGGGATTTGGCTCAGGCCGGAAACATGTTCACGCTCCTGCAGGTACGCCACGGCCTCCATGAGGAACGTCAAGTCTCCTTAGGATCATCTCCTGGAGCAGAGACGTGGACTGGCGACTTACACACTGTTATTAAATGTACAGAAGGGATCAGCAACTTCTGCCCACCAGATGTTTTGGAACTACATCTCCCATGATGCTCAGCCTCTCATTAGGCCGGCGGAGACGCATGGGAAAAGTTGTTCCATAACCTCTGGAGAGCCGCGGTTGCTGAGCTCTGCGGTAAAGGCTGGTTTCCCTTCAAGAAGTCTCTTATTGTGCACAGCATCTGACCAGTCCTGTTATAACCAGCCCACCCAGTGAACCCGCGTAATGATTGGCCGGTCACGTTTCTGGGGCATTTACCCCCAACCGTAAAATATAACCTGCATGAATCACTGTATCGTTTCTCTGGGAGCCTCCAGCAATACATGCGGGAATACAGTGCAACATGCGGGAATGCAGTGCAACACGTGGGAGTACAGGGCTCCGCGCGGGACTACGCCAAAGTAGACAGGTTTAGGGGAGCAGGGACAGACAGACTCGAGGGAATCCGATGTCATGGTTTGGGGCGGCATGTGGTATGATCTGAAATCAATGTTTGGGGGTTAATGGGGGGGGGAGCGTTGGGTTTATGTTTCGGTGGTTTTGGTCGTCGCCAAGTGAAGATGAACACAAACTAACGACTCCTTTAAGTCCGTGTGTTGTTTTTTGTTAATCGCAGAATAATGGAGTGATTCCCCAGGAGGCTTTCACCGATGCCGCGCCGAGGAACGCCGCGCCGAGGAACGCCGTGCTGTGACCCACACCAAGAGGAGCCAACGCATTAGAAGTTTTATTTTCCAGATGTATCTCATTTGTATTTTTTCTAAACAGCCGACCTGATGCAGCAATAAACACCTTTTCACGGTCCCTGTGACGGGCGGCTGCTGTACCTACGCACCTGATGGTCCGTCACGACGTTTCCTGTCTGTGACCAAAGAGAGGGGGGAGGCGATTCTCAGACATTACCGGCTCCTCTCTGCAAAGCATTAAGCCTGGCTGTGCCGGGAACACGGCGGCGTCTGCCGCTGATCACAATGTGTTATCACAGCCCTGGACACATTGTAGCACCTGAGGCTATTATTACGCCAGCGCGGGGGGGGGGGGGCAGCGCATCGGGTGGTGAAGGTTTACTCCGAACAAAGATTTTGCTACAAATTGTGTACATTAACCCTCCGCAGCAATTAACCAAGCGTTAACCCTTAGCTCCCCTGTAAAGGTGCTGACCTTGTAACCTCCACCATAACTTGGCGGCACGGCGCGTCTTCAGCCGCTCATTGCAGGCTGAACCCCCCCCCCCCCCTACAAGATGTACAGGGAGAAAAACCAAGGGTTAAACCTTATTTAAAACAGATAATAAGTTAGTTTGAATGTAAATAAGACAAAGACACCTTTTTTTTTTTGGGGGATTCTGGGTAATCCGGGGTGCAGCGCTGTGGACGCTGTCAGCTGGAGAGTTATATTGATGTTGGATCATTTCAATTTCTTAGTCTGCCGCCGCTGCGTGTCGGCCTGTCGCTACTGGGTGTCGGCCTGTCGCTACTGGGTGTCGGCCTGTCGCTACTGGGTGTCGGCCTGTCGCCGCTGGGTGTCGGCCTGTCGCCGCTGCGTGGCCGCTGCGTGTCGGCCTGTCGCCGCTGTGTGTCGGCCTGTCGCCGCTGCGTCTGAGATTGTGAATATTAAAGGCAAGTTCAAGCCAAACTTTATATATTTTTTTTATTAATCTACGCCCGGGGGGGGGGGGGGTGTGTGGATGCGGTCAGGAGGTGCGAGGAGCCGATCGAGGCGGGAAGCTGTCTGGGGAGAGCGCTCGCGGTTCTTTCGGCCCGCTGGACATGGACCGGTTTGCACAGTACAGTAGTACCTCGGTTCACGAACTTAATTGGTTCCACGACTCGTGAACTGAATCACATTTTCCCATAGGGTTCAATGTAAATCAGGTTAATCCGTTCTGAACCATATGGGGAAAAAATGTAACCACAAAAATATGCTTTGAAACCTTCTTGTTACCATTCTTGCTCTGCACATCCTCGTCACCTTCAATAACGCTCTGCACATCCTCGTCACCTTCAATAACGCTCTGCACATCCTCGTCACCTCCAGTAACGCTCTGCGCATCCTCGTCACCTCCAGTAACGCTCTGCACATCCTCGTCACCTTCAGTAACGCTCTGCACATCCTCGTCACCTTCAGTAACGCTCTGCACGTTCTTGTCACCTCTCTGCGCTTTCTTGTTCTGCACTTTCCTGGGAGCCATGCTGGATTTAATACAGTAATCCTGACCAGTACTGCGCTACAGTAGAAACATAGAAAAATGTTGGCAGATAAGAACCTTTCGGCACATCTAGTCTGCCCAATTACATGGATACTTTACCTGGATTTATCTTTTGTTTAGGATAGCCTTATGCCTATCCCATGCTTGCTTAAATTCAATTACTGTTTTGGCCTCTACCACTTCTACTGGAAGACTGTTCCATGTATCCACCACCCTCTCAGTAAAATAATGCTTTCTGATGTTACTTTTAAACCTTTGCCCCTCTAATCTAAAACTATGTCCTCTTGTTTTGCTACTTTGTTTCCTTTTAAATATACTCCCTTCCTCTACCTTGTGGATTCCCTTTACGTATTTAAATGTTTCTATCATATCTCCTCTGTCTCGTCTTTTTTCCAAGCTGTACATGTTAAGATCATTAAGCCTTTCCTGGTAACTTTTCTCCTTCAAGCCGTACACCATTTTAGTAGCCCTTCTCTGAACTCTCTCTAAGATGTCTATATTCTTCTGGAGATACGGTCTCCAGTACTGCACACAGTACTCCAAGTGAGGTCTCACCAGTGCTCTGTACAGTGGCATGAGCCCTTCCCTTTTCCTACTGCTAATACCTCTCCCTACACAACCAAGCATTCTGCCAGCATTTCCAAGCATTCTGCCAGCATTTCCTGCTGCTCTATTACATTGACTACTTACCCTTAGATCCTCTGAAATAATAACTCCTAAATCCCAACCCTCAGATGTTGAGGTTAGGACTGTATCAAATATTCTATATTCAGCCCTTGGGTTTTTACGTCCCAGGTGCATTATCTTGCACTTATCCACATTAAAACTCAATTGCCACAGCTCCCACCATTTTTTTAGTTTACCTAAATCATTTGTCATTTGGCTGATCCCTCCAGGAACGTCAACCCTGCCGCAAATCCCTGCGTCATCAGCAAAAAGACATACTTTTCCATTAATACCTTCTGCAATATCACTAACAAAAATATTAAATAGAATGGGTCCAAGTACTGACCCCTGAGGTACCCCACTGGTAACAAGACCTTGCGCCGAATAAACTCCATTTACCACAACCCTCTGTTGCCTGTCACTCAGCCACTGCCTAATCCATTCAACAATATTGGAATCCAAACTCAAAGATTGCAATTTATTGATAAGCCTTCTATGCGGAACAGTATCAAAAGCCTTACTGAAATCTAAATAAGCAATGTCTACTGCACCACCTGTGTCTATTATTTTTGTTACCCAATCAAAAAAATCAATAAGATTAGTTTGGCATGATCTCCCTGAGGTAAACCCATGTTGTTTCTGATCCTGTAATCTATGTGTTTTTAGATGGTCAACAATCCTTTCCTTTAACATGGTTTCCATTAATTTCCCCACTACTGACGTAAGACTAACTGGCCTATAGTTCCCCGATTCCTCCCTACTACCCTTCTTGTAAATGGGCACAACATTTGCTAATTTCCAGTCTTCTGGGACGACTCCCGTTAACAAGGATTGGTTAAATAAATCTGTTAATGGTTTTGCTATTACATCACTGGGCTCTTTTAATAATTTAGGGTGGATCCCATCAGGCCCCATTGACTTATTTGTCTTTACTTTAGACAGCTGCTGTAGAACCTCCTCCTCTGTAAACTGATATGTAATTGTCTCGTTAGTGTTTCCTCCTAACTGAGGTCCCTTTCCTTCCTTTTCTTCTGCAAAGACTGCACAAAAATATTCATTGAGGCAGTCAGCGAGACTTTTATCCTCTTCTACAAACCTTCCTTCCTTTGTTTTTAATCTAACTAATCCTTGTTTTACTAACCCGAGGCGGAGTTCATGAAGGGAGGTAAAATGTTGACGAACTTCCTGGCCGTGAACCGAATTGTTCGTGAATCGAGGTACCAATGTAGTATCCTGTACGGAGTCGCATCGCTTCCGTTTCAGTGTTACTGTTTTGTCTTTTTTACTTTCATTTTCCTCCGTTGGAGATAAAGTAAAACATTTTGCTGTTTCCCTCCTCTCGCAGGAGACGGTGTAAAGGGTTAATTTCAGGCGTTTGAAGCCCCCGTGTTATAAAAACACACGGCCTGATTTAATCGGAGAAATGATAAAGGTTTTAAAACGTTTATTCCGGTACGTTCCACCAGGCGGATCCATGCGCGGTAACACCACCCAGCGCGCCGGAGGTCTGTGATCAATATCCAATCCAATGCTTCTCCTAAAGAAACGCTGAGGAGATACACACCAAAAAGCACGTGTGTCACTCATGTTTGGCACCAATATGGTTAAAATGCCCCCTTTAACATAAATTTATAAAAGCATGTTTTTTTTTTTTAAATTGCTGCATTTAGATTTTATAGGGCTTATTCACTAAGTGACGCACTTGCCACCGACTTGCGCTGAATGGGATCGCGGAGGTCAGCGAGGGAGCGGTAATGTATCCAGCCTGAGTGTGGCTCGGGGTTACCGCTGTCGGCAGTGAAATTTAACCCCGAGCCACACTCCGGAAAAGCGCCCGGGAGGTTAAATGCACTTTATTAAAATATCATTATTTCCATCATATCCTATAATTTACTGTAAAAGAAATGATGAAAAACAACCAAACACTTTTTCTAACTTTGACCCCCAAAATCTCTTGCGCGTTTACAACTGCCGAAAAACACCCCGGCGAAAGAGATTCTGAATTCTGGCCGGAGTTTAGAAATAACCAATGTTTTTTGCAACTTCTATGACAATACAGTTGTGTTCAAAATTATTCAACCCCCAATGCTGTAAAGGGTTTTAGGGAATTTAGTGTACATTTGTAATTGTATTCAGAATGAAATCCTACAAGGACTTTTTAAAGAACCATATGCAACTAAAATGACATCAATTGGTTTTGTAATACAGTAGTAAATGTTTCTTTTGTGAATTCTTCATTGACACAATTATTCAACCCCTTAAAGACTACCCCTCTGAAGAACAGAGGTTCATTCAAGTGTTTTCAATCAGGTATTGAAAACACCTGTGGATGTCACGGAGCAGCAATAAAGCATAATAAGCACCAATTAGGCAGCTTTAAAATGACTGTGATACTCAGCTCCTTCTAGACATTTACTGGTGTGGTTACAAACATGGTGAAGTCAAGAGAATGGTCCAGGAAGACAAGAGAAGAGGTGATTACTCTTCACAGGAAGGGCAATGGCTATAAGAAGATTGCAAAGATGTTAAACATACCAAGAGAGACCATAGGAAGCATCATTCGCAAATTCAAGGCAAAGGGCACTGTTGAAACGCTACCTGGTCGTGGCAGAAAGAAGATGCTGACTTCGACTGCTGTGCGCTACCTGAAGCGTAGAGTGGAGAAAAGTCCCTGTGTGACTGCTGAGGAACTGAGAAAAGATTTGTCAGATGTGGGTACTGAAGTTTCAGCTCAGACAATACGGCGCACACTGCGTAATGAAGGCCTCCATGCCAGAACTCCCAGGCGCACCCCCTTGCTGTCTCCAAAGAATAAGAAGAGTCGACTGCAGTATGCCAAAAGTCATGTGGACAAACCACAGAAGTTTTGGGATAGTGTTCTGTGGACTGATGAAACAAAATTAGAACTGTTTGGGCCCATGGATCAACGCTATGTTTGGAGGAGGAAGAACAAGGCCTATGAAGAAAAGAACACCTTGCCTACTGTGAAGCATGGCGGGGGGTCAATCATGCTTTGGGGCTGTTTTGCTTCTGCAGGTACAGGGAAGCTTCAGCGTGTGCAAGGTACCATGAATTCTCTTCAGTACCAGGAGATATTGGATGACAATGTGATGCAGTCCGTCACAAACCTGAGGCTTGGGAGACGTTGGACCTTTCAACAGGACAATGATCCCAAGCATACCTCCAAGTCCACTAGAGCATGGCTGCAGATTAAAGGCTGGAACATTTTGGAGTGGCCATCGCAGTCATCTGACTTAAATCCGATTGAGAACCTCTGGTGGGACTCAAAGAAAGCAGTTGCAGTGCGCAAGCCTAAGAATGTGACTGAACTGGAGGCTTTTGCCCATGACGAATGGGCGAAGATACCCGTAGATCGCTGCAAGACACTTGTGTCAAGCTATGCTTCACGTTTAAAAGCTGTTATAACTGTAAAAGGATGTTGTACTAAGTACTAAGACTGAATGTCACTTGGGGGTTGAATAAAACGGATAATGATGTGAGCACAGAAAAGACATTTGTGTTTATTTCATTATAAATGTTATGTTATATTTGTCTGACCTACACGTGCCTCTTTGATTTAATTGTAAGCAAGATGACTGAATGATCAAAATCAATGTCAAACTGGCCAAAACACTCAATTTCAGTGGGGGTTGAATAATTTTGAACACAACTGTAAGTGGTGATGGAGTCACCAAACTGCCCTTTGCCGTTACCAAAGCATTTTTTCCCCTAAAATATATTCGGGATTAGGGGGGGGGGCTCTTTTTTATTTTAATACTTTATTTATACTCTTATTATTTGGCCTCGTCCCGTCGAGGCATTCAGCATACATTCAGATGAGTTCCTCGAGGCATTCAGCAAATTTTCAGATGAGTTCCTCGACATTTCACCTGCTGATCGATTCACTGGGTATACTGGCAGTGATCGCTCCTGGGTAGTGGTCATGGAGAGGACCGGCAGGTAAAATTACTATAGCAGGACGTCGAGGCATCCCTGTAATAGTAAAAGAGCAGCTGGAAGCGACACCGATCACATACAGCGCTCTTTTTCCCTTCCGGGTGCGTTTCCAGTAAAACCAGACGTGATGGCTCCCGGTGAGTGATCCCTTCCAGGCCCGGCAGCTGAATTCTCTATCGCAGGGGCCTCAACGCCGAAGAATCCCTGCAATACAGTGGCTGGAAGTGATACCGATGGCTTCCAGTGCTCTATCAGGTACAACATCCTCTGTCATAAGCGGCTTTTTTCGTAGAACGGACCTGTTACATCCTCAGGGTTTTTTTTCCTTCAATTGTGTAACAGATCTTTTTTTAAGGACATTATTATTATTGCATTTTTATTGGTTTATCACCCGTCAGAATAGGAGGGTTTCATTTTGTTCCTGCAGTTTGGTGACTCCATCACCGCGGGATCGGGGAAACTGGATCGCCATATTGCAAATCACTGAATTGATTGGTGGCGCATGCATCACTTGCCCAGATTGTCTTCAGCCAGTTACACCCTATACACGTACGTTGTGTCTGACGATGGGATGGAGCCAGGACCCGAGGGGTAAATATCACGCTAAAAAACAGACATTGGTAGTGGCAGGGGTTAATAATGCCTTGGTGTTTGAGGTGCAGTGGGGGATGGGTACATAAAGTGTCCCTCTAACCCCGCCCCCCTTACACTATATGGTGAGTTTGTATTCTGGACTTTACCGTATTTTCCATCGCGTTATATGGACGTCACCGTCTTTGATTCCGCTGGATCTTTTTAATCTCGTGCTTTAAATGTTTCTCCTGACGCGTTTCTAGTCGGATTTGATTGATAGCTAGAGGGTCCGCCTGAGCGGCCGCAGGGATTCACCTCTAGGGGGTCAGGTAGGGTATCCTAGGCTAAAGTCGCCACCCTGTGGACACATGTGGAAATGACCCCCAATCAAACGCAGCAGATCCGAATATTCTCAATTTGACCCATTTTATTTTTTAAGGGGAAGAAATGAAATTTTTTTGCCCTGTCGCATCGGAGGGTTTTTGGAAGTTCTGAAACTTTAGGATTAGGGTTTGTAAAACTTCACAAAACAACACGAGGGGGTTGGATTCAGAGTCCACTAACCTGGAGCGTTGCTTTTTGAATCGGTGGCATTTATTCAGGCGTCTTCCCCAGGTCTTATCTCAGGTCTTCCTCAGACTCGTAGAACAAGTGTCGGCTGAGCTTGTGCGTTTATTTAAACTAACAATACAGGTGTCCGTGTGATTTGGGATGAAAATGGCCGCATTCCTCGGGAGGAGAGGGAGACAGTTTTCAAAACCATAGTCTATTCAGAGAAAGGTGAAACTCAGGAGAATGGAAAATTCTAGGTCAAAATATCCAAAGCAGAAAAATTCTCCCATTTATCTCACTTTCCAAATCGGCTATTTGGTCTAGATTGTTCTCTTCTCCTGGTCTTCACCTCTCTCTGAATAACCCTGCATGTTTGGCTTCTTAGCACAGGCCTTGGAGCCAAGATTATAACTCTCCCGAAGCCCTGCCCTGGAGAGAGCCGGGTCATTACATTTCCTGTTTATGCAAAACAATTTATACAGAGGACATGATAGGTTCCCCGGTTCCTGCAGGCACGTCCAGCAGGTATTGCCCCCACCCCCCCCATCATATATATCCTCTATGTAAATGTGTTTTTTAAGATAGGTGAGGCCATCAGACCCGCAGGAGGCTGCGAGACCCTGAGCTGCCAGTTTCCAGTTGGGCAGACGCTGGAATGTACCATCGCTAGGGGCAACCCTGGCCCTCTAGGAGGTTTTGGAACTACATTTCCCATGAGACTCACCCAACCAATGAATACTTGAGCATCATGGGAGATGAAGTTTCAAAACATCTGGACCCTCTCTCTGACCCCTGGCTTATTCAGATGATCCACTGGGCCCCCTCACACCGTGCAGCACACACCCCTTTATTGTAGATGGTTTAGTGGAGGGATGTCAAACTCTCCCCCCCTCCTATAATAACAGCCTGCAATTCCCAGAATTCTTTGAACGCCAGAGATGGTCAGAGCATCGTGTAAACATGCGGGGGGGGGGGGTCTAGAGTTTGAAATCCCTGGTTAAGTGGCTGTAACAAAGCCCCCCCCCCCCCAACCACACATTGGATGCAGCACATCACAGCGTTGCACATAAAGACAGATACAGTTTGTTCCTTTTTAAAGAAAATGTGTTTAATGAGGACGTTTTGTAAGAACTCGAACACGTAACAGTGAAAGGTAAAATCACAAACCCGCGAGATGCCGGAACGCGCGTAAAGGAAGCGGCGACGTTAACCCCATCTCATCCAATTACGATTAAATAGATTATTCCAAGAGATTCCTTTACTGGAAATAAATTGCACTTGTTACTGTGTTTACTGGACGCTCGAAGGCGAGAACTGACACATTGATAGAAAAAACGTCCTCGAAACAGACGCCGGCCGGCCCCTCACATTGACTCCTTCCTTGTAAAGTGCTTTCTTTTCCTTTACCTGCACCAGCCCCTCCTGACCTCGCCCCCCCAGGTAAGGGCTGTCAAAACCCCTCCCCCAGGTGCTCACACCTACAATTCCCAGAACACTAAGAATGAAAACGAGGGCAAGAGAATCCTGGGAGTTGTAGTTCTGCAGTGTGGCAGCCCTGCCCTAGATATTTCAGGATTCCAGGTCTCATGACATGCAGTCTAGGATCATGGGACATGTAATTTTGATGCTGCCAGGATGCTGAGATAAGCCAATGGGGACCAAACTCTCATGATGCTCGGCCGGCTGCAGTCATGCAAAGCACTGTGGGTATTTCAGTTCTGTCTGTCCCTCCAGCTGCTGTTTTACATTTTTGTGATGCTGCAGCCCAAGCCAAGGGGAGGGGAGTCGGCAACTTTGGCCCTCCAGATATTTTAGAACTACACTTCCCACAAGGCTCAACCACCCCGATGAGTAACTGGGCATCATGGGAGATGTAGTTCCAGAAGATCTGTAGGGACAACGTTGCTGACCCTGGTGTAAATAATGTCTAATCTCTTTAAACACAGGTGTCGGCAACCTTGGCCCTCTGTGGAACTGCATCACCGATGAGGCTCTGTCCAACTAATGAGTGGCTGAGCATCATGGGAGATATAGTTCCAAAGGGCCAACATTGCTGACCCCCTGCTTTAACATTCCTGAATATGGGGGGGGATTAAATTAAACGTCTCTGCCTCGAGCACATCACACAAATAATAAGTATATACAAACCCATGCACAGGACGGACGCCGCAAATAAAACCAAGGATTTACACCCCCACCCCCCCCCCAAAAAAAAAGTAATTAAGGGGGGGGTAGAGATGGCTACAGCTGGGCGCTATATACATTTATATATAATCTTATTGCCAACATGGGGTGTTTTCTGCCACCAGAGCCGTAACCACGTCCCGTGCCGCAACCATGTGGATGTTTTAGGTGGGGAGAGCAGGCAAATCTTAATATAGCGCTATATCCCCCAAAGTGATCTGGGATGAGCCTCAGGCGATACATCATTTCCCATAATCCTTTCTGGCACAGTATGTTAAAGACACACACAGGGCTCTCATTGAACACATGCGGAGGATGAGGATTGGTCGAGAGATCAGACGCTTCCAGCTCTTAGCTGTAAATACAGAATCCCTGAGCTCGGAGCTTTTAATCCGGTCCAGCATTTGAGAGAAATATATATACACACACTAAGAAACTATAATGCATCTCACGGCGTCCCTTTTCCGCGCGGCTGCGGGTAGAGTTAGGGTTTCATTAAACCCTGGTCATGAGAGAGAAATTGTTTTATGACGTTGTGGGTATAAGGTTTGGGGGGGGGGCAGCAGACACCCGGGGCTGGAGCTCGTTTACATGAAACAAGGTGTAATGTCAGTCACACATGTATCGGCGCCTGCGGTGGATTAAACGTATCGAGCAGAGGACGCGGCCAGCGATTCCAGGTGTTCAGTTCAGCGGGGGGGGGGGGGGGGCAGAGCTGGCCCTTAAAGGGGAAGAAACCAGTGCAGGGGGGGGGGGGCCTGCTCTTAAAATAAGATCAGCCTCATCCTTCATTACTGCGCATCATAAACCAAGGGTGACATAATAACCGGAGCGTCCCAGTGACCGGGTGGAGGGTAGAACCTGGCATGCGTCACATGACTAGTACAGCAAATAAAGGGTTAATCCGGGCTAGACTGACCCATAAAAAATTTTCTTTTAACAGTGGAAGATCATAACCAGCAGCGAAACCATCTTGGGTCAAACCGAGCCGACTCTATGACGGCAACGAAGCAGATTCTCGAGTTACGATTTATCTCGACCCAAACATCTCCCACAGACCCTGACAGCCGCTTCCTCTCGATTCCCAATCCCACCGCCTGGAAAAACCACTTCCTCACTTGTTACCAGGGTTACCGGATCCTCCATGTTTCCCTGGACACATTTTATTCATGCTGATTGGCAGTGCAGGAAAAATGCCACCCTGCAGCATGTATAATCCCACCCTGCAGCATGTATAATCCATACGCTGCAGGCAAGGGCTCAAAAAAAGCAATCCCAGGCAACCTGCCTTGATTTCCTTCCTGCAGCATATGAATTATACATGTTGCAGGGCAGCACTTTTCCCTGTGTTTCCCCCCTCTGCATGAAGTAATAATTATGTGTCCAGGAAAACATGGCCGAACTGGCTTGAAATATATACACCGGTATATATTTTCCTCTTTCTTTAATGTCCTCTTCCGGCGGATTTCAAACACCTCGACGTGTTCCTGCCGCGACCCGGGATATTCCCAGCGTCTACGCTAATCTCACACGCAGGAAAAGTGCAGGTATTTAAAAAGGAGGTTAAATGTGGAGAGGTTTTACCTGGTGAGATTCACACCGCGTCTTTTCATACAATCATTCCTTGCCGTAAAAACCACCAATAATTACCGCGATCGAGGATGGTTTAATATTTAACAAAGCTACTAATTAAATTAAAGTCACGAAAGAAAAACAAACAGAACAAAAAACCCCACGATTAAATGTATCGCCTTAATTTAGAACGCTGGATAAACCAAACATCTGCGCGTTGTCGATGTTACAGCGAAATAAATACAGTAAGGGGCGAGTGACGCAACATCATTTTCTCTACACTCACGTGTGTTTAACACTCTGTTATCGGCCATTCTTAATCACAGCCCGGGGGGGGGGTTAAATCATCGGTCACTGTATTGTTTAAAGTACAAAACATCAGCCAAAAAGCCCCCCCCAAATATTCACCCCGTATTGTATACGATTTCCGTAACATACAGAGCGATTCAGTGCAGATGCGAGGGACGCAGACGTGCGGAGACCAGTGATTTCGAGGCGTTTAACAGGCAGACAATCCATGGCGCGACAGAACCGGGTGACACTGAACCCCCTATAAATCTGCAAAGTTACTGCATGAGGGTAACGGGACTCGAGTCCGGGCGAAGATATTCCCTCCACGTTCAGGAGAGTTACGGGCGACGCCACAAACATTATGAATTTTCAGAATTACTTAAATCACAAACTGATAAAATATACGCAGGGGGGGGGCACAGGGCAGGAGGGATGGGGTGCGGGCAGGGGAGACGGGGCGTGGGCAGGAGGGTGCGGGCAGGTGAGACAGGGCACAGGCAGGACAACGAAGGATCTCCAACTTACTCTCCCAGGTCCTACAACGTGAGAGCCCGCCCATCACTCCTCCAGCAGGTCTGCTTGTAATTCTCATGTTATAAAACACCCCGCTGTGCCGGCGGCAGGAGATCCAGCACGTAGTGATGCCAATACAAGGATTCGTACATACTGGGAGCAGCGCATTCATTTACAACTTGCATTTAATTTTTTTCTCCTTTTTTTCCCCCCGCGTTGTCATTGGTTAACATGAATATTCGGCGGCCGAATCAAACTAAAACCTAAATCTTCATTCCTGGAATAGTAATAAAACAAGGACAGGGCGCGGAGACCAGTTTCGATGCGTTGGAACCGTTTGAGGAGAACCTGATGACAGTCTGGAACATTGGCCGGAGACGAGCTGCAGCTGAAACCGATGCGCTAAAAGCCGGCAACGAAAGACCCAGCGAAGGAGAGGAGTCACTCCACGTGTTCCTGCGGATGACCCTCTATTCGCCCCTTTATCTTGTATAGTACACTCTGTAATAGACAGATTTCGACCTCCATAAGGAGTAGGAGTTATCAAATTTGAGCAGGTAGACCCCCCGGCCCGGGTACTGGTGACTTCCAGCGTACACCTCCTCGTGACAATCCCGCCGGTACACCGGCACGATCTCGTCCAGCTGAGGCTTGTTGGTATTCTTTTTGGCTTTTCCGTTGCTGTTTGGATTTTCTGTCAAAAAATTAATTCAAGAGGCTTAAAATTCATTACCATATATCCAACCCCCCCGCTAGGCCAAATCTGTCGTGATTGGGGGTAAACCATAACATAACACACTGAATGATAAGACCGACTGCGTTACAGCACCGCGCTCACTTCTCTGGCGAAGCGGAATACCTCATTAAGCGATGGTGGAACGCGGCTAGCGAGGCTTTATGGTCAGTGATATGCAAATAGGGTCTCCTTTAACCCCTTCAATACCATGAGGGTGAGTACATGATCAGCGGTAACAGACACCACCTGGGGCTGTGCTGCGTCACTGAAAATTTAATTCTTTTGTTGCAAATGAATTTCGTTTGTTTTTGGGATCCAGAAGGTGCCACAAGGTTTAGCCCGGTGGACATAATGCCAGAGGTGCCAATGTTTAAAAGTAGCCCTTATCAGATGCTCCCGAGCTGAAAAGACACGGAGCCACCAGCTAAAGTTCTATCTGCAGTAACTCCATTTGGCCAGCAGGTGGTGACATCTCCCTGCCGAACAGGTTATTACATTGACATGAAAAATGAGATTTTGGCAGCCCAGGTGTTTCTGAACTACATGTCCCATGATGCTGCACTAGCTTTAAGACTGACTGAGCATCATGGGACACGTAGTTCAGAAACATCTGGTGTCAAGATTCACCGTCACTGCCCTACAATCTCCGTGTAATAACATTGTGAAACCGTAGGATTTAATGGCGGCAGCAGAATGCCGAACCCACCTTCGTCCTCTTCCTCCTCCTCGCTGGACTCGCTGACGTGAACGCTGACCGACGTGTTCGGGGAATCAGTCCATTCAAAATAAACCCCAAATCCAATGTCATAGCTATCTGTGGCAAATTCCCAGAAAAGGTAGGAGCCTTCCTCGTGGGTGGGAACTCTGACCGTGACCACCTCGCCTCTGCCCACCGTGATCACAGAGTCCGCGTCCTGGCGGATCTTCTCCTTGAAGTCCTTTATCTGGGGCCGCGTCCACATGGAAGGAGCAGCGATCACCGGTGCCGACTCTGAAAGAAAACACGAACCGGTCACATCGTCCTGCGAATTCAGCAGACACAGGCACCACACCGAGGGGGGGGGGGGGTGAAGAGATGTAATATATATATATATTACATGTGTTTAATGTCTTATTGTTGTTCTCCCTCGCCGAGGAGTCAGGGCCACCCCAGATGTCTTAAACTACATTTCCCACAATCCTCTAACACTCTTTGACTGAGCATCATGGGATATATAGATCCAATACATCTGGGGGCCCAGGTTGCTGACCCCTGGTTCTTGTCAATTAAGGGACGACAGAACGAGGTATTTACGTCCAAGCTCATACGTTTCTAATAGATGTGATGTCACCATAAAAACTTTCTGGAAAACCGAGACGCCGTGAATCACGAGATCCCGGCACGTTTTGGCAGAGCTTGATGTTTAAGAAGCAATAAATGAAGCAATGAGGGAGCTCCGCGCGCCCCTGAATGAAGCAATGAGGGCCTGATCAATCTGCAGAAAAGGAGTGTGTGGGGCCGGGAGACTCCGTTTAAGAGGCCGCGGGCCGGGAGACTCCGTTTAAGAGGCCGCGGGCCGGGAGACTCCGTTTAAGAGGCCGCGGGCCGGGAGACTCCGTTTAAGAGGCCGCGGGCCGGGAGACTCCGTTTAAGAGGCCGCGGGCCGGGAGACTCCGTTTAAGAGGCCGCGGGCCGGGAGACTCCGTTTAAGAGGCCGCGGGCCGGGAGACTCCGTTTAAGAGGCCGCGGGCCGGGAGACTCCGTTTAAGAGGCCGCGGGCCGGGCCCCTCTTCCCTCTGTATCAGGAGTATCTTTTAGATGTAAAACGCTGCAGAATATGTTGGCGCTATATAAATACTACGTAACAGGACTGCTGGGAGGTAAGATGTCGTCAGTCATTGCGGCGTTACGCTTTGATGCTCGTGGGACGGGTATAAGGGGGCCAGCTTTCAGACACCTGATCAGAAGCCGTAGGACGGATTCCCACTCTCAGCACTCCTAGGTTTCATCACCTGCTCATGGGAAGCCAACCCGCAAAGCACATGAACCCGGCATCGCAGAATGACAGCAATAGCACGTTTATTGTGCACTCAGCAGCGCCAGCAACGAGCCAGCGGAATGACCAGTCATTTGCCGTGGTTTTGGCGTGCCAGGCTCCCGTGAGATCATGTCTTTGCGGCTGCTGATGGAAAACGTGCACGCACTCACCTTTGGGCCCATTCTCTAGGATATCTTCCAGGGGATCCGTCCCCACGTCTGTCTCCATGCTGTCCGTGTGATTCTGTCCATTGACGGAAGGCGCCTCGCCGGACGCTGCGACATTCACGGCTTTTATCTTGGAGGGTGAGTTTTGCGGGGAGTTGGTTGCAGGCCCCATCGCTTCCTGCTGCTTCTGCAAGGCGGCCTGCGGGGAACAAGGAGAGAGGAGCATCGTCACACTAAGATAAAGCGACTTGCCAAACACAGCGCCGCGTAAGAGCCGCCAGACCGAGCGAAACGCAACGCTGGCATGGACTTCATTTTGGGTGTAAGGCTGGTGACTTTGATAAATATATGTTGTGTATCAGGTGTTCGGTTTCTCACCGATTGGAAAAATGGTAAATTTAAGATTTGGAGAGAAAGACCTTTCAACGGATTAACATCATGTAAAGCAGAATACACAGTAACTAATCCCGACGCGACGTCTGCAACGAGGCCCGTCTTACATAGTGACCAGAATTCATAACTCCCCAAAAGCATCATAAAACTTTATATACACCTCGTTCTGGCACATATTCTGTGTTTAAACATGAAGAAACCCCCTGCCCGACGGAGACCATCTCAAAGCATGTTTGATGTTAACATGGGGTGACGGCTTCCCCTCCTCCTTTGCTGCCGGCTGCTCAGGGGTTGTCTAGGAACCCATCATACGACATTACACCGAATGAGAGATATATCCAGAGGTGACATTACGGAAGGTTGTACAATACAGGTGTAGAGGTACGAGCACGAACTCAAAAGGGGGGGGGGGTAGGTCTCAGTGCTTAAAAACCAGAGCGGCCGACCTCCACCTCCACCTGCGATTCAACATGTGGACAAACCACAACGAGGGCCCCCTAAACGTAGATTTTGGACACATCAGCAACGTTTCAGCCCTCGATCGAGCCTTCCTCAGGTTGTTAGCACAGATGAGGGCTGAAACGTTGCTGCATTTGCTGTTGTGTCCAAAATAAATCTGCTTTGGGGGAAGCTCGCTGCGCTCCATCCACTTGTTGCTGAGTGGTTTATGAGGCCGTCAGAGATTTACAGCAGGTACTGAATATCGTGCCAGTCCCCTCGGATCATATGAAGGCGCCAGTGAATGGGCATGGCGGGGCATCATGGTGTGTAGTCATGTGATTGGAAGGTTGGGTACCTGTTGCTGTGCCAGCTGCACCTGATAGAGCTGCTGCATGTACTGCTGGTAGTGCTGCTCCTGCAGCTGTCGGATCAGGATCTGCTGCTGCTCGAAGTTCCCGGGATACTGCTGGGCTGCGTACTGCTGGAACTGCACCGCCGTCTGCGAGTTCAACGCCGCCATGATCTGCTGCCTGAGGGTGACACAAGGCAAAACTCAAAAAGCAGAAGCGGACAGAGCTCGATCATCGTGCAGCGCCCCTCCGACACCGCGCTCAGTCCTCACGCAGCGCCCCGCCCCGACACCGAGCTCAGTCCTCACGCAGCGCTCCGCCCCGACACCGAGCTCAGTCCTCACGCAGCGCTCCGCCCCGACACCGAGCTCAGTCCTCACGCAGCGCTCCGCCCCGACACCGAGCTCAGTCCTCACGCAGCGCTCCGCCCCGACACCGAGCTCAGTCCTCACGCAGCGCTCCGCCCCGACACCGAGCTCAGTCCTCACGCAGCGCTCCGCCCCGACACCGAGCTCAGTCCTCACGCAGCGCTCCGCCCCGACACCGAGCTCAGTCCTCACGCAGCGCTCCGCCCCGACACCGAGCTCAGTCCTCACGCAGCGCTCCGCCCCGACACCGAGCTCAGTCCTCACGCAGCGCTCCGCCCCGACACCGAGCTCAGTCCTCACGCAGCGCTCCGCCCCGACACCGAGCTCAGTCCTCACGCAGCGCTCCGCCCCGACACCGAGCTCAGTCCTCACGCAGCGCTCCGCCCCGACACCGAGCTCAGTCCTCACGCAGCGCTCCGCCCCGACACCGAGCTCAGTCCTCACGCAGCGCTCCGCCCCGACACCGAGCTCAGTCCTCACGCAGCGCTCCGCCCCGACACCGAGCTCAGTCCTCACGCAGCGCTCCGCCCCGACACCGAGCTCAGTCCTCACGCAGCGCTCCGCCCCGACACCGAGCTCAGTCCTCACGCAGCGCTCCGCCCCGACACCGAGCTCAGTCCTCACGCAGCGCTCCGCCCCGACACCGAGCTCAGTCCTCACGCAGCGCTCCGCCCCGACACAGAGCTCAGTCCTCACGCAGCGCTCCGCCCCGACACCGAGCTCAGTCCTCACGCAGCGCTCCGCCCCGACACCGAGCTCAGTCCTCACGCAGCGCTCCGCCCCGACACCGAGCTCAGTCCTCACGCAGCGCTCCGCCCCGACACCGAGCTCAGTCCTCACGCAGCGCTCCGCCCCGACACCGAGCTCAGTCCTCACGCAGCAGCGCTCCGCCCCGACACCGAGCTCAGTCCTCACGCAGCGCTCCGCCCCGACACCGAGCTCAGTCCTCACGCAGCGCTCCGCCCCGACACCGAGCTCAGTCCTCACGCAGCGCTCCGCCTCGACACAGAGCTCAGTCCTCACGCAGCGCTCCGCCCCGACACCGAGCTCAGTCCTCACGCAGCGCTCCGCCCCGACACCGAGCTCAGTCCTCACGCAGCGCTCCGCCCCGACACCGAGCTCAGTCCTCACGCAGCGCTCCGCCCCGACACCGAGCTCAGTCCTCACGCAGCGCTCCGCCCCGACACCGAGCTCAGTCCTCACGCAGCGCTCCGCCCCGACACCGAGCTCAGTCCTCACGCAGCGCTCCGCCCCGACACCGAGCTCAGTCCTCACGCAGCTCCCCCGACACCGAGCTCAGTCCTCACGCAGCTCCCCCGACACCGAGCTCAGTCCTCACGCAGCTCCCCCGACACCGAGCTCAGTCCTCACGCAGCTCCCCCGACACCGAGCTCAGTCCTCACGCAGCTCCCCCGACACACCGAGCTCAGTCCTCACGCAGCTCCCCCGACACCGAGCTCAGTCCTCACGCAGCTCCCCCGACACCGAGCTCAGTCCTCACGCAGCTCCCCCGACACCGAGCTCAGTCCTCACGCAGCTCCCCCGACACCGAGCTCAGTCCTCACGCAGCTCCCCCGACACCGAGCTCAGTCCTCACGCAGCTCCCCCGACACCGAGCTCAGTCCTCACGCAGCTCCCCCGACACCGAGCTCAGTCCTCACGCAGCTCCCCCGACACCGAGCTCAGTCCTCACGCAGCTCCCCCGACACCGAGCTCAGTCCTCACGCAGCTCCCCCGACACCGAGCTCAGTCCTCACGCAGCTCCCCCGACACCGAGCTCAGTCCTCACGCAGCTCCCCCGACACCGAGCTCAGTCCTCACGCAGCTCCCCCGACACCGAGCTCAGTCCTCACGCAGCTCCCCCGACACCGAGCTCAGTCCTCCTGCAACGCTCCCCCGACACCGAGCTCAGCGCTGCGAGGCGAGGACGAGAGCTTTCCTCTGATTCATCTCGATTTTTCATTGAAGGACAATAAATATTTGGGGGGGGGGGTTTAATTAGATCGATCCTTAAGTTTCTAAAGGAAAAAAAGTGAGGTTTTAATTTCTGCAGAACATAAAGCAGCCAATCAGCTTCAAAGTGGACGACTATATCGCCGCGCTGACCTCACGTCTTACACTCAAGCCTATGCAGTAACCAGGCTGCACTCTCTGCTCCTGATGACGCTGGTTTATACAAGGGAAACGCGTTGAGCCAATAGAGATGTTCATTTCGTTTTAGGGACCCTTTAATGCTTGCTCTGGCTTGATAGGAATATTCTTTACCCGCTGGGCGCGCTCCCAATTTAGGCATCTAGCTCAGTTTCGATGCACTCAGGCCGGGCTGCTTGTGGTTTTTTTCCCAAGCCTGTATTGTTTGTTCCTGATAGGCTTTCCTGTACGCAGACCCTCGAAGGCCCAGGGAGGCTCCAGCATTGTGCTAGTATCTCCAATCTAGCAAACTCCCAAACTTGCTTTATGGCCTCTTTTTTGTAATGGCCTTTATTTTACTTGTATACGTTATGTTTGTCCTAGGTAAGCTCTGTGACCGTGTCTGTCTGTTAAAAGAATCTTTTACTGCATCTCTGATTAAAAAAAGCTACGTTTTATTCTTTGGTTATATCCACTATCTTTTTCAATTAAACCCAGCTGGGAATGCGTCTGAAATCTCCCCAGCGGATCCGGCAGAGACCTGAACTGCAGCAGCAGCTCCTTTTGGCCAGCAGATGGCGACGTCTCCCTGCCCAATAGGTTTTACAGTAAGGAATACACTGGGAATATTCCTATATATTTCTTAGTGAATAATTAAAAATGATTTTTAAAAACAAAAAACCCTACACCACTGGTAGTGAAGGAGTTAAAGTCCATTTGTCGCCACCTTTCAGCATTTGTTCTATAATCTTGGAGACTGGCACATTGATAAAGGGAGTCGCTAAAGCTGATATTTCCATTAGGACGCGGAGCCACGAGAGACGATATTTAAGCCAAAATTTTTATCATCATCAGGTAAAACCGAATCTGAATCTCCCGAACCGAAAAATGTCCGCCAGCCCCCCCCATCTCTTTGTGAATGTCCTTTAAAACGGCCTTATACTCACTTCTGCTGCTCCATGCGATAACGCTCATCCTCCGCGCGCAGCCGCTCCTCCTCCTCTCGCCGCAGTCGCTCCTCTTCCTCTCGCCGACGCTTCTCCTCCTCCCTCTGCAGGCGCTGGCGTTCCTCCTCCTCTTGCCGCCTGCGCTCTTCCTCTTCCCTTCTGTTAACGCAGCAAAGGAAATTCAGATTATTAAACATTGAGGAGAATATGCAGAAGCGCCACCAAAAAAAATAAACATTGAAATACGCTCTATAGATAAAAATTTTTACAAAATGACCGAATGACGCACATTGAGCGAGCGAAAGGGGGGAAGCCACAATGAGAGGGGGGGGGGGAGAAGCCACAATGAGGGGGGGGGGAAGCCACAATGAGGGGGAGGGGGAAGCCACAATGAGGGGGGGGGGAAGCCACAATGAGGGGGAGGGGGAAGCCACAATGAGGGGAGGGGGAAGCCACAATGAGGGGGAAGCCACAATGAGGGGGAGGGGGAAGCCACAATGAGGGGAGGGGGAAGCCACAATGAGGGGGAGGGGGAAGCCACAATGAGGGGAGGGGGAAGCCACAATGAGGGGGAGGGGGAAGCCACAATGAGGGGGAGGGGGAAGCCACAATGAGGGGGAGGGGGAAGCCACAATGAGGGGAACATACATGTATAACACACACATGCTGCTTTGTGAACTATATTTCCCATGATTCTCAGGCCGCAGTATATTCATATACTGTTTATTAAACCCCTTCACTACCAAGTGATTTACCAAAATAAATCAAACGGCAGAAACCAGTGTTTTTTTTTTGTAGTGATGCACCGAAATTAAAAATTTCCAGCTGATACCAAAAATTCAGGATCAGCTCGGCCGAAAACCAATACCGAAAATCAGTCAACCGAACCTTGCTCAGCCGGGCCTCCAAGCCCAGGTTCAGATGACTGATATTAGTCTGATTTTTTTTCGGTCCTTTTTTTTCTTTCAGCCGAAAGCTCCGTTATCGACCGATAATTTCTGTGCATTTAGTTTTTTGTAAATCATTTTTAATTATACAGTAATAAATAGCTATTACTGTAAATAACCTATCTGGCCAGTAGGTGGCGTCATCTACTGCCAAATGGAGTTACAGAGGTTTGAGCAGCAGGTCCATTCCCCCCCCCCCCAATCGGCTGCTGCAAAGCCCGATATTTCACAGCTTTCAGCAGCTGATTTTACAGTTTTTTTAGCTCTTTATTATGCCCAGAGGGCAAAAACTTTACTTTTGAGCTGCAGGAGGAGCACCCAACGAATGAATTTCATTTGCTTTTGGGCTGCATGTTGCCTTTGAAACCCAAGATATCTCCATATCGGTAGTGAAGGGGTTAATAAAGTTAATTTTCAATGGAAATGCTGATTATGTTCAGGTTACTCATACATCGAGGTGACACTTTTCTGTGTCCTTTAATGACCCTTATGAGGGATTGTGGGTAATTCAAGATGCAATGAATATTTTCACATTTAGTTCTATTGTTCTGCAATTCAAACCCTTAACCATTCACCTTCTGGTTTAAACCGTATGGGACCCTATTCCAAAGCTGGTGCTAAGTTAACCAGAGCCATTAGAGTCCGGGGAGTTGTTCAGTTTATAGCAGCTCTGGTTAAGTTAGCACCAGCTTTGGAATAGGGTCATCGTTTGTGCAAGAACAAAATACGAATCACCTTACATGCTGGGAAGAGACAGGGGACGTTAATCTGCAACGTGTCCCCCTCCCCGCTCCCCAAAGCGTCCCTCTGGTGTCCGTGCAATGCTGTATGTATGAGATGCGCTGGCGGCACTTACCGCTTCCGCTCCTGCTCCTCCCGCTCTATCTTGTGCGAAGTGACATATGTTGAAAAGAGGTGACAACATCGATTCAGCAGCGTCACGAACTCCGTCATGGCCTCCTGCTTCTCCATGTTGCCCAGGGCCGCCCATTCTCTCCTGCGGGAAACAAAACGAGGAGTCACCGTGAATCATCAGAATCCAACAACATACTGTGAAACAGAGCGGATTATTTGGGGAATAACCCATCCATTCCTCACTTTGATCATTAGCTTGTCCTTCACTGACTCCCCATCCACCTCACCCGCCGCTCCTCTCTGCGAGTCCCTTCACTGACTCCCCATCCACCTCACCCGCCGCTCCTCTCTGCGAGTCCCTTCACTGACTTCCCATCCACTTCACCCGCCGCTCCTCTCTGCGAGTCCCTTCACCGACTCCCCATCCACCTCACCCGCCGCTCCTCTCTGCAAGTCCCTTCACCGACTCCCCATCCACCTCACCCGCCGCTCCTCTCTGCAAGTCCCTTCACCGACTCCCCATCCACCTCACCCGCCGCTCCTCTCTGCGAGTCCCTACGCCGACTCCCCATCCACCTCACCCGCCGCTCCTCTCTGCGAGTTCCTTCACCGACTCCCCATCCACCTCACCCGCCGCTCCTCTCTGCGAGTCCCTTCGCCGACTCCCCATCCACCTCACCCACCGCTCCTCTCTGCGAGTTCCTTCACCGACTCCCCATCCACCTCACCCGCCGCTCCTCTCTGCGAGTTCCTTCACCGACTCCCCATCCACCTCACCCGCCGCTCCTCTCTGCGAGTCCCTTCACCGACTCCCCATCCACCTCACCCGCCGCTCTGTCTCTGCCGCTCCCCTCTGCGAGTCCCTTCACTGGCTCCCCATCCACTGCAGAATTAAGTTCAAAATCCTTATCCTTACCTACAAAACCCTCACTAACTCAGCTCCCACTACCTGTCCTCACTAATCACCAAATACACCCCAGCCCGCTCCCTAAGGTCAAACAGTGACCTGCGCCTAGCTTCTCCCCGCATCACCTCTTCCCATGATAGACTGCAGGATTTCTCACGCGCAGCCCCCACTCTCTGGAACGCTCTCCCACGTACTGTCAGACTTTCCCCTAACTTCTCTTCCTTCAAACGCTCCCTTAAAACATTCCTATTTAGGGAAGCCAAACAGCCGACTCACTGACACTGAATCGCTCTCACCCTGCAGCCCATGCCTCCTGTTTCCACCCTAAACCCTTCTAGATTGTAAGTGCCCACAGGAATAGGGCCCTCGTTTCCTCCTGTATTAGTTTATCAAATGTTGTTCAGTCTCAATGTATTGTAACCCTGTCTATACTGTGCCTATTGTTCAGCGCTGCGGAATATGCTGGCGCTATATAAAGTATAATAATGTAAACCTGAATAAAAATAAAAATGAAACCCGCCCCCCCCCCCCAATCATCAGCACTGATGCCGTATGCACAGCTCAAGATCATGAAATGGTTAAATGGGGTTGGAAACAAAAATATATAAAATCATTAATTCAGGGGAAAGAAACAAAACACGAAGAAAAAGACACTTTTACGAAATACTCAGGACCAGAAGTGGTTTTTTTTGGGATATTTGCGTATAAGGAGATATTTTGGGGATGAGCTCCGGGTCTGAACATGACATTCATGTTTCATACACACATCCTGAAGGGCGTTTTATACAGGATTTAACACGAGGGATACACACACACACACAGACACACACACACACAGACACACACACACACAGACACACACACACAGACACACACACACACAGACACACACACACACAGACACACACACACAGACAGACACACACACACACAGACACACACACTCTTTGGATCGTGAGATCCAGTTCCAGAGCACGGGCTGCAACCGCTGCGAGCGTCGGCTTTACACACAATCTATGCCCCATTTATTAACACTAGAAGTGCTGGCATCGTACCCACTAATGACGAGGAACACGTTACCTCCTGTCGTTGCCCAGCACATCGAAGAAGCCGACCTCCGGGGAGGTGTCCGGGTTGTACGGTCCCAGCAGGACCTGTTTGTGCAGAGCCACCAGCTTCAGCTTCTCTTCGTACGTGGGGTGGAAAGCTTTCCCGTCCTTTTCTGGAAAAAAAAAAACCACAAGAACAAGGCGGCAAATTAAAACCAGGGCCCTGCGTTTCAACAGGACAGGTCCACGGACCCACTCTGGACTTTAAACCAAAATTTGAAAAATGAGATTTCACCTGCAGCAGAGGGTTTTTGTAAGCAGTAAAATGCAGCAGGCCCTGCGTGAGGCTTCACACGGCTTTGAAAGAGCGATTGTTTGGACACATTTCTGGACAGTAGATTCACGGATATGATAATACGTGGAGCGACCAGGAACGTAAATCCCCGTTTTGCAGCATTTCTGTAAAACTCTTCATATTGTTGTATTTTTTTTCCTCCATCATTCAGTCCGGCAGCCGTTACAGAGATAGTAAAGGTGCCGGGGCGGCACGCGCTGCAGATCTGATAAATCAGCACGAGTTCAGAGACGTTGAATCGCCTCCGCTGACCAGTAATCGTTAGCTTTCCGCAGGCTCCGGAAGGAAACGGACTGGCAGCACGTTCTGATGTGTGCCCACGTACTGTGCCCAGTGCCCGCCCTGCAGGAGTATGGGGGGGGGGGGTATTAGGGTAGGTAAGCTTAAAGAGCACACAATGGTTTGGTGGAAGCCCCCAGTGAAGACAAACCCTGGATGCCCAGATGTTTCTGAACTACATGTTCCATGATGCTCTGCCAGCCTTACATGTAACTAAGCATCATGGGACATGTAGTTCAGAAATATCTGGGCTTTTAATGGAAAAAGCCCCGGAAAGTAAAGGGATTTCTGAACTACATGTCCCATGATGCTTAGTTACATGTAAGGCTGGCAGAGCATCATGGGACATGTAGTTCATATACATCTGGGCTCTTAAATCCCCCACTAGTGAAGGGGTTTCCATCAAGACACTGTCAGGAATAAGTGGGTTTTATGGAAAATCCTTTTAATTAATTATACGGTAAGAAACAGTTGGGGGATTTCCCCGGTGCATCCTTTGCCGTAGTAGCCCTATTTGACAGGCAGACGTCACCATCTGCTGGAGAAAAATCGCTACTGCAGCTGGGGCTCTGTGCTGATCCAGCTGGGGGTCCGTGTTTTAGACACAAAGTCGCAGCTGTTCAGACGGTTTCAGCACTTTGGCTGCTATTTGCCCCGAGGTGCTAAAACTTTAACCACTTAAAGGACCAAGGGCCTTTAAAGTCAATGCATTTATGATGTAACAGTTATGTCATTGGTCCTTAAGGGGTTAAGGACACATTGTGGCCTCCTGTGCAAACAAATGCCTTTGAATTGCTCCAGAACCAGAGCAGATCGACTATACTCGATATCCAGGCACCGGCAGGTGCTCTGAAAACAGAGTACGCATTTACTTGGCAGTGAAGGGGTTAAACACAAGCTTGTACATAATGGGTCTCTTTTTGCGCCGTGACGATATACATTTAACCTGTCTCCGGATATGGTTTGGCCTTCGCTGCAGCGGGGTGAAGACACAGGAGCTGTAACCGGATAACGCCGCGCTCACGCCATGAATTATCCATGATGCTCTATAAAGTGGAACGCGTTTACAGCCGCCAGAAAGATGGCGGAGCTCGCGGCCCGGTGTGTTCAGTCATTCAAACGTCAAAAAGGTGCAAGACTCTGCACTGCATTAAGAGCAACGTGGGAGACACAGCCAGGCGTGAGAGCAGAGGAGGGCGCCAGCGTCCCCATCGCTCTGTAACCTGATCATTGAGATCTGGTTCTTTATACACTTGATTTGCCCTTGATAACTCATTAATTTATCACACGGTTACCCCCACTGCAGCTCTATTCTGCCGCGCATGGACACTGAGGATGAGCTGCGGCGACAGACGGCTGCACCAAACCTCTGACACTATAGGCTTATTCAGAAAGCGCCGGTGTTTGCCTGTTTTTTGCATCGCTGACAAACACCGGCATTTCACAAAACTAAAATCCAAAGACAAAACAGGAGAGGCTGCGCCGTGAAGTTTCTCATGTCACGCTTCGGAGTTAACTTCTGTGAAATGCCGGGGTTTGTTGGCACAGCAACACAGGCAAACACCGGCGCTTACTGAATAACCCTTTATATATGGGATTCAATAAAGGGGCGCTCTGCAACCCACGACCACAATCGTTATAAAGTGATCAGGATGTGAGGAGCGACCAAAGACCTGGTGAGATCACTGGTTGAAGAGGAGCTTCTTCCACCCCACCCAGCGTCACCAGCAGCCGGCATTTATTTAGTTTCTCGGCTGCCGGTCACCAGATCTGTCACTATAAAACACGGGTCACTCAGTGGGCAATCCAGCGCTGCCAATCACGTGGGTCTTTATTGGCGACAAAAACAACAGCGACATTTCAGCCTCACATGGCACCAATCGTGCCGCGCGCACCAGCCCCAATCGTGCCGCGCGCCCCAGCCCCAATCGTGCCACCAGCAGCGTCACCCCATTAATTAAGGGGGGGGGGCTATTCTGTAATAGTGTGTTCCTTTAAGTAACATTATATATCGACACACTGATCCCCTCAGACACTTTGAATCTCCTAGATTCAGACGCGCGCCTTGCTTTGTGCAAATCCCAACAATCTCAGGCCGCGAGTCTTCCGGCTCATCTCTTACTCGATGCCGGGACGCAGACAGCCTTACGATCATTTCATTTTCTGCACAAACGCATTGTCTTTCACTTTATGATCTGATTACGCCCTGCTGGCAATTACATAGGATACAGTAATTTATTAAACACAATGACCGGCCCTGCTGGTCTAATCCCCCCCCCCCCGCGAGCAGGGTGGATTCTTCCCATTGTAGGTGACGTCGCGAACCTATACAGACCCGATCCCGCACTTTTAGCCCTAACTTTTACCTACGAGCCCCTTTTACTGCTCTGTATTAAATCCAAGCAGCCCATGAAGTCTCCTTGAGGACACGGCAAGAGCCACCAACGACACCGAACATAAGCCCACATGGCACGGCCGCAACGGAAAGGTTGCTGAAGAAAAAAAAAAATTATTATATATATATATATATATATAAAAACAATAAAAAAAAAAAAAGGTACTTCTTACCGAAAATTCTATTTTCCATCGTGGTAGCGGCGGCGCGTCCGATTCCCTCCCGACGCATTTTATCCTGTTATTTGATGACGTAATAACTCTGGTATGTTTTTTGCTGCTTTGTTATCGTCTCCGGGGCTTTAGGTTCCACCAGGTTATTATAGGGTCTGGGGGAGGAGCTACTGGTTAGGGAGGGGCTTCACCTGTCCGCAGGTTTTTTTTTTTTTAAGATGACAGTTTCTTCTTCCTCCTCCTCCTCTTGGATAGGTTATCAAACGCCTGGGTCGCAGCCACGACTCCCTGACTGAGCCACATGGAAAAACTAGTTCCCAAAACACCAGGGAGCAAAGGCTGCGACCCCTGACCTTACCAAACCAACCGAACGGCAGCTCAACGTAGGAGAGTCTCTTTTTTTTGTTTGTTTTTCTTTTTGCAACACTTGAGATTCCTTTGGCCAAAAAACGAGGCCTGCTCCGATTAGGTTTCATCTGATATTTGACACATAAAAATTCAGGTCCAGATGAAACTTTCCATTGCGCATGAATGGATTTCTAGGGTTAGGGTTCTGTTTGGGGGTTACGTTTAGGGTTAACTAACATTTTGCTCCATTTTTAGCTCCGCGAGCATCACACGAAAGGGGCAGAATCCGTTGCCTAAAAACAGGGCTGGGAGATAAAACGCGATTAAGCCCGATTTAATTGCAATCAACGCCGACGAATTTCACCGTTGGGCAAATTGAGGACTGTGACAGGTTTGCACCGGGGCCTCCCCTAACCTTAAATCCGGCAAAACTGCCGAGAAATCCCAGCTCTACCTAAAAATTAAGCAGAATGTAAAGGGTTAACCCTGAAAACACCACCCATGACAAATGTAAACAAAGAAAAAAAAAACAAAACATTTAGTTCAGGCCAAAACAGAATTGTTAAACCTAACCCAAACCCTGAAAATAGAGTTTCCAAAAACGTTCCAAATTGGGAGGAATTAAAACATTCCATAGCTGAATTTTTATGGGGGGGGGGGGGGGATTAAATTCCACCAGAAACATCTTCCACTTCTGAAAAAACTGCCGAAAAATTACAGATTTTTTTGCATTGCAGAAGCTTTTTCCATGCAACTTTTTTTCCTGTATCGGGATATACCGTAGTAAGCTGTGGCGGAGTACAAACATCGTGCATTAATTACAATCTACGCCGCCATTAGCTTTGAAATAACCGGCTGCGTTACAAGACACCGGCTTAAAATAAAATCAAAATGTAACGAGTAAACGGAGAAGCAAATACAAAAAGGTCTTTACCATAAACCGGAAAACCTCGGCCCAACGTGTGTCGGCGGCGGCACAGCCCGAAATCATGCAATAAAAACTAGATTATTGTACTGCACAGCGAATCTTTACGCATGTAAGCGGGCGCCGCTTGGAAAAAGGACCACTCTTAAATAGTCCACAATAGCAGACGCAAATATATAAACTCGATGGCGCACCATAAAATAAAACAAAACTTTGAGAAACAAACACAAACGGCAAAAAAAAAAAAAAATAAAGCCAGTAATAAAGTCAGAAAACCAGGATTAGAATCAATCTATAGGGCACACGAATAGATAAAAAAATATATATATCTATACCTCGTGTTTCCCCAAAAATAAGGCAGTCTTATATTTTTTTTGGCCCCCAAAAAAAAAAAAAAAAAAAAAAACACACTAGGTCTTATTTTTGGGGAAACAGCCCACTAAGGCCACACCTAGCTAAATCAACCAAAAAATACAAACAAATAGGAAAATGAATGTGTCAGCAAAAGAGCCCAACACCAGATAGACATTAAACCAGGTTGTATCATGTATGACCAGAAACAACCAATAGAAAAAATAAGGGGAACCTGCAGGAGAGCAGAGAGACGTTAACCCCACGTGTGGGTCCAAGACCTTTATCAAGGGAACACCCTTGCCCAGGCGCTACGCATCGTTTTGGTTTATTATCATCATCATTTATAAGAAATATTTTCTTTAGAGACTCATGGGAAATGTAGTTCCAAAGCATCCGGAGGGCTGAGGATCGGCTGATCTGCGGGACTTTGCGGCCTCCAACTTACGCAGTATCGGCAAATAAAAAGGCAGATACCGATACATGTGATTTGCTGAATATCGGACACAGACAATTGGTCAATACACCCCCCCCCCCCGGGTTTCAATAAAAATGTCAGTGTATTTTTTTATGCTGCAAAATGAATTTTCCAATCATGAAAATATACAGGTTTGGACTTTTAATGCGTCCTTTCTATGGGGGGGGGGGGGGAGGTGTATGATGTGTTGGGGGTCTGAGCACCGCTGTGTATATATACACTGTATGTCCGAGGTGCTGAGCGCCTTACAATGGATACATATATATATCTTACAGACGCCCATCTTCCGTCAATATTTATATGTGTGATAGTATCCCGGCTTTCAAGGTGTTACGGGCTGGAGTTTGGGCGTCCTGGCAGGGTGTACACACACAATAAATATATATAATGGTTGCCGTGGAAACCATTATCAGTCTTATGGAAATCAATTTATTACCAGGGAGGGGTCGGGAACTCCCAGCATGCCTTGCATACCAGGCACAGGACGGCGGAGCAGACGCCTTCACTCGGGTCACAAGGACAAACAGAGGATGGTGGTTGTGAAGGATTCAGCGTGCAGGGCCCCGGACGTGTCCCCACAAGGACAAACAGAGGATGGTAGTTGTGAAGGATTCAGCGTGCAGGGCCCCGGACGTGTCCCCACAAGGACAGAGGATGGTGGTTGTGAAGGATTCAGCGTGCAGGGCCCCGGACGTGTCCCCACAAGGACAGAGGATGGTGGTTGTGAAGGATTCAGCGTGCAGGGCCCCGGACGTCCCCACAAGGACAAACAGAGGATGGTAGTTGTGAAGGATTCAGCGTGCAGGGCCCGGACGTGTCCCCACAAGACAAACACAGAGGATGGTGGTTGTGAAGGATTCAGCGTGCAGGGCCCCGGACGTGTCCCCACAAGGACAAACAGAGGATGGTAGTTGTGAAGGATTCAGCGTGCAGGGCCCCGGACGTGTCCCCACATTAACTGCAAATCCATGAACGCAGAGAGACGATTTAGGAGCACGATACGGGCAGACACGCGGCAGCTGACGTGGACTGGATTTGGGATATTTGTGAATAATCGTGCGAGATCTCGGGGACCCGGGTCTAAAACACAACGTCCGTCTCATACGCACAGGCTGGAGGAGGTTATAATGTCACTCTGCCCCCATCGCGAGGTCAGGGTGGGATTTCCACGTGGCGTCATGTTGGCGCTCAGCACATATTTTGGGATTTCAGATAAGGGATTCACACAATGATCAGGGAACGAAGATCTGTCCCCGACAACAACAATGAACCTAACCCTGACACAGGACGTGAAGCGACGCCGATACAGCACACACACACACACAAACACACACACTCGACACTCACTGGCTCAGGACATTCCCACTTTCCATGATTGCTGCTTGGAGAGCGATGAGCAGAGGGCGAGCGTGCCAGGAGCAGCAGAGGGCGAGCGTGCCAGGAGCAGCAGAGGGCGAGCGTGCCAGGAGCAGCAGAGGGCGAGCGTGCCAGGAGCAGCAGAGGGCGAGCGTGCCAGGAGCAGCAGAGGGCGAGCGTGCCAGGAGCAGCAGAGGGCGAGCGTGCCAGGAGCAGCAGAGGGCGAGCGTGCCAGGAGCAGCAGAGGGCGAGCGTGCCAGGAGCAGCAGAGGGCGAGCGTGCCCGGAGCAGCAGAGGGCGAGCGTGCCCAGAGCAGCAGAGGGCGAGCGTGCCCAGAGCAGCAGAGGGCGAGCGTGCCCAGAGCAGCAGAGGGCGAGCGTGCCAGGAGCAGCAGAGGGCGAGCGTGCCAGGAGCAGCAGAGGGCGAGCGTGCCAGGAGCAGCAGAGGGCGAGCGTGCCAGGAGCAGCAGAGACATTGCCTGTGTACCTTGTTATTGCTTCCTGGCGCATGGAGCAGAACGTCAAGTGTCATTACCCCCTCTCTAGTGACAGGTCACCAAGGAGCAGCACGAGGCGCCACCGAACAAGGGTTAATCATTGAGCGGGAAAGCCCCGCACAGCATAGATTAGTTTACAATACATAGAGGAATGTTTTCGCTTATGAAAGTGCATTATAAAGAGAAACTCTAACAACCTGAGCATACTCTAGCGATTACAGGCCTCAGTCTGATATCCGTACCGGAAGCCCCGTCAATCACAGAGCCAGAGATCTAGGTTTCTTGGCTCACTGATCTCTTTCCTATAAAATGATCTATCTCAGATGAGTAAAAATTTATTTTTGTAGTTCTCATTGTGCGCACCCCTCTGTCTGAAGGAGTATTGAGAATCTGGGAAAACAAGGTGGATCGGGGGGGTGGATCAGATACCCGGCACAAAGTGTCAGCGCGCAGTAGATTTCAACGTGATTAGTGTCCGTGTGTGTGAGTTTGAGTAGGGGGTCTGTGTTCCTCTTTTGAGCAGCATGTGAATAACGCACATGGATATTTGGGCACGGTGCACAGTGAGGTGGTGATTATGACACGGTTTCTGTGGTAGATTGCATCACTCAATTGCTAAAATTAAAACGCATCCGCTGCCCCGCGTGAAACAGCCGGCGAGGCCTCGTTTTGTAAATGACAGGTCACGGCGAGTTGAATTTCGATTTAGGACCAGCTGCGCCAAGTCAAAAGACACAAAATGATGAGTCTTTTGACACATTAGAATTAATTGAGGCAATATAGTACAATTATGTTGCTGTCAATTAAGTCTAATGATGTCACTATATATTCTATATGATATATTCTCACGTCTGAATTCAGACTTGACAAAGACCTAAGGGTCGAAACGTTGTCCTCCTGTTGCACTGCGGAATAAAACCCTTTCTTGAATTAACCACAATAAGGAGTCGACACATTGATTTTGGCGTGTTTTGGATTGGGAAGTAGATTCATGCCGACCGGTGGGTGATGGGATTGGCTGCAGCTATTGTTTCTGTGGCCATGTTACCTTCCGGCAGAGTCCATATTAATTCCTTCTTGATTTGCTTTTTTGAAAAATCGCCCAGACCTCTTTTTTTTTTTTTAACACCTAACACTATAATTTGACAAATATGGAAATAAATAAATATTATATATCCATTGGCTGAAACGAATGATTCTTTTTTGTAATTAATCTGATAAAATAATGCTCTATTTGCGCCCGTACTGATGTGCTGTCCGGCGCAGCGTTGTGACGCTTCCACGGGGCCGGCCACACGCTGAAGCACGCGCTCGAATTGCGGCTGTGCTAAAAGCCTCCCAGTTGAAGCGCTAGGACGCACGTTCGATGGGCCTGCAAAGTGCGATCCTCCATTGGAGGATTGAGCCTTGTAGCGCTGAGCGCACTAACTGCGAGGCGGCCAGACGGGCGTATGAGTGGAAGCAAATGAATTTCACTTGCTTTTGGACTGCAGATCATATTGAGATATCGGGGCACTGGATGGCACCTTTGAAGCCAAAGATATCTCTATCGGTAGTGAAGGTGTTAAAATAATTGTGTGAACAAACTGGGTAGGGGACCGGAGGTGTGAGTTTAGGTAAGGGACCAAATCCCCTCCAACCAAGCGAAGGCAGGGAACGCCGCGACGCCCCCTCCTGCCAATCGAAGGCAGAGAACGCCGCGACGCCCCCTCCTGCCAAGCGAAGGCAGAGAACGCCGCGACGCCCCCTCCTGCCAAGCGAAGGCAGAGAACGCCGCGACGCCCCCTCCTGCCAAGCGAAGGCAGAGAACGCCGCGACCCCCTCCTGCCAAGCGAAGGCAGAGAACGCCCGACGACGCCCTCCTGCCAAGCGAAGGCAGAGAACGCCGCGGACGCCCCCTCCTGCCAAGCGAAGGCAGAGAACGCGCGACGCCCCCTCCTGCCAAGCGAAGGCAGAGAACGCCGCGACGCCCCCTCCTGCCAAGCGAAGGCAGAGAACGCCGCGACGCCCCCTCCTGCCAAGCGAAGGCAGAGAACGCCGCGACGCCCCCTCCTGCCAAGCGAAGGCAGAGAACGCCCGACGCCCCCTCCTGCCAAGCGAGGCAGAGAACGCCGCGACGCCCCCTCCTGCCAAGCGAAGGCAGAGAACGCCGCGACGCCCCCTCCTGCCAAGCGAAGGCAGAGAACGCCGCGACGCCCCTCCTGCCAAGCGAAGGCAGAGAACGCCGCGACGCCCCCTCCTGCCAAGCGAAGGCAGAGAACGCCGCGACGCCCCCTCCTGCCAAGCGAAGGCAGAGAACGCCGCGACGCCCCCTCCTGCAAGCGAAGGCAGAGAACGCCGCGACGCCCCCTCTGCCAAGCGAAGGCAGAGAACGCCGCAACGCCCCCTCCTGCCAAGCGAGGCAGAGAACGCCGCAACGCCCCCTCCTGCCAAGGCGAAGGCAGAGAACGCGCGACGCCCCCTCCTGCCAGCGAAGGCAGAGAACGCCGCGACGCCCCCTCCTGCCAAGCGAAGGCAGAGAACGCCGCGACGCCCCCTCCTGCCAAGCGAAGGCAGAGAACGCCGCGACGCCCCCTCCTGCCAAGCGAAGGCAGAGAACGCCGCGACGCCCCCTCCTGCCAAGCGAAGGCAGAGAACGCGCGACGCCCCCTCCTGCCAAGCGAAGGCAGAGAACGCCGCGACGCCCCCTCCTGCCAAGCGAAGGCAGAGAACGCCGCAACGCCCCCTCCTGCCAATCAAGGGCAGAGAACGCCTCGAAGCCCCCTCCTGCCAAGCGAAGGCAGAGAACGCCGCGACGCCCCCTCCTGCCAGCGCGAAAGGGAGAGAACGCCGCGACGCCCCCTCCTGCCAAGCGAAGGGAGAGAACGCCGCGACGCCCCCTCCTGCCAAGCGAAGGGAGAGAACGCCGGCGACGCCCCCTCCTGCCAAGCGAAGGGAGAGAACGCCGCGACGCCCCCTCCTGCCAAGCGAAGGCAGAGAACGCCACGACGCCCCCTCCTGCCAGCGAAGGCAGAGAACGCGCGCGACGCCCCCTCCTGCCAAGCGAAGCAGAGAACGCCGCGACGCCCCCTCCTGCCAAGCGAAGGGAGAGAACGCCGCGACGCCCCCTCCTGCCAAGCGAAGGGAGAGAACGCCGCGACGCCCCCTCCTGCCAAGCGAAGGGAGAAACGCCGCGACGCCCCCTCCTGCCAAGCGAAGGAGAGAACGCCGCGACGCCCCCTCCTGCCAAGCGAAGGCAGAGAACGCCACGACGCCCCCTCCTGCCAAGCGAAGGCAGAGAACGCCGCGACGCCCCCTCCTGCCAAGCGAAGGCAGAGAACGCCGCGACGCCCCCTCCTGCCAAGCGAAGGCAGAGAACGCCGCGACGCCCCCTCCTGCCAAGCGAAGGCAGAGAACGCCGCGACGCCCCCTCCTGCCAATCAAGGGCAGAGAACGCCGCGACGCCCCCTCCTGCCAATCAAGGGCAGAGAACGCCTCGAAGCCCCCTCCTGCCAAGCGAAGGCAGAGAACGCCGCGACGCCCCCTCCTGCCAAGCGAAGGCAGAGAACGCCGCGACGCCCCCTCCTGCCAAGCGAAGGCAGAGAACGCCGCAACGCCCCCTCCTGCCAATCAAGGGCAGAGAACGCCGCAACGCCCCCTCCTGCCAATCAAGGGCAGAGAACGCCTCGAAGCCCCCTCCTGCAAGCGAAGGCAGAGACGCCGCGACGCCCCCTCCTGCCAAGCGAAGGCAGAGAACGCCGCGACGCCCCCTCCTGCCAAGTGAAGGCAGAGAACGCCGCGACGCCCCCTCTGCCAAGCGAAGGCAGAGAACGCCGCGACGCCCCCTCCTGCCAATCAAGGGCAGAGAACGCCGCGACGCCCCCTCCTGCCAATCAAGGGCAGAGAACGCCGCGACGCCCCCTCCTGCCAAGCGAAGGCAGAGAACGCCGCGACGCCCCCTCCTGCCAAGCGAAGGCAGAGAACGCCGCGACGCCCCCTCGCCAAGCGAAGGCAGAGAACGCCGCGACGCCCCCTCCTGCCAAGCGAAGGCAGTGAACGCCGCGACGCCCCCTCCTGCCAAGCGAAGCAGAGAACGCCGCGACGCCCCCTCCTGCCAAGCGAAGGCAGAGAACGCCGCGACGCCCCCTCCTGCCAAGCGAAGGCAGAGAACGCCGCGACGCCCCTCCTGCCAAGCGAAGGCAGAGAACGCCGCGACGCCCCCTCCTGCCAAGCGAAGGCAGAGAACGCCGCGACGCCCCCTCCTGCCAAGCGAAGGCAGAGAACGCCGCGACGCCCCCTCCTGCCAAGCGAAGGCAGAGAACGCCGCGACGCCCCCTCCTGCCAAGCGAAGGCAGTGAACGCCGCGACGCCCCCTCCTGCCAAGCGAAGGCAGAGAACGCCGCGACGCCCCTCCTGCCAAGCGAGGCAGAGAACGCCGCGCGCCCCCTCCTGCCAAGCGAAGGCAGAGAACGCCGCGACGCCCCCTCCTGCCAAGCGAAGGCAGAGAACGCCGCGACGCCCCCTCCTGCCAAGCGAAGGCAGAGAACGCCGCGACGCCCCCTCCTGCCAAGCAGGTGGAAAAAGTGCTTCAACTTCTACATGTTGCTGGGAGGCATCATGTGTCACCTGACAGGAAGTGCCCAGCGTCTCGCCGCGCTCTGTGCCCGTGTGAGGGGGTTAGGGAGGTGGGCACAGGGGGTGACTGTATTAGGGATGTGGGTCACTGTGACAGGGAGTTCAGCGCCTCCTATAGGGGGGAGAGGCACACACCCCCCACACACACTCACCTTTAAAGAAGCGGAGGGCCAGTCCATACAGCTCCTCCAGGGTGAACCCCCAGCGCTGCTCCAGGCTCTGGGCCTCATTCTCTTCCGCCCTCTCCCCTGCCGCCTCTTCCTCCCGGGGCGGCGGGTGGGAAAGCTCCTCGTGATCGGGAGTCAGGGTCAGGCCGTCTATGGATACCTCGAGCCGCTCGGCGCTGCTCACCACCGCCATCCCTCCCCCTTCCACAGCGCCGGCCACGTCCCGACTTCCGTCCCCACGAAGCGAGTGACGCGGGGAACGCGTACGTCACGTCCGGTGAACACAGAGGGAATAGACCTTCTGCGCAGGCGCGCTGTCACGTGAACTAGCTGTCAGCCGAGGGCGGGAGCTACAGCTACTCTGTCGGTGCGCCACAGCAGGAAGTCCAGTGGTTGTGAGGCTCCAACAACATGGCGCCGCGCGACGTCGAGAAAGGAGCTGGGTGGGAGCTGCGGGAATCTCCCTGTGTGACCGGACTGAGCACTTTAACGGCTTTTCCCGTGTATTGGGAGTTATCTGGGGGCTGGGATCCTGTGCAGCTCTTTGTCCCTCTAAGCACATAATTTCCTGTTTATAATTATTATTATTGTCATCATTTATATAGCACCAACAGTTTCCGCAGCGCTTTACAATAACCAAATGGATCAAGATAAAGGGACATAGGATGGAAACAAGAGGTGTAGAGGGCCCTGCTCATAGGAGCTTACAGTCTAGAGGGATTGGGGGTTGAGGAAGACGAGGGGAGTTTTACTGGACGGCAGGATCGTTAGTGCCAGTGGTTCAGGAATGGTGGGGCCAGGGAAGTGGCATCAGACATGATGTGTGAGTAGGTGAGCAGAGGGATGAGTTGCATCAGTGATATGGTACTAATCTGAAGAGATGGGTTTTGAAGGATTTCTTGAAGGCCTGAAGGTCAGGGGAGAGTTTGATAGAGCGAGGCAAGTCATTCCTCAGGACTGCCCTTGGAGGCGAGAGTTGGCAGTGCGGGTGTAGACAGATGACAGGTGGAGATCGCCCGCTGACTGGAGTTGTCTAGACAGGATGTGCTTGCGGTGTAACAAAGACATGTAAGTGGGGGAGGGGATCGAGTTATTGAGCAATTTGAACATGAGCATCAGTATTTTAAACTGTATCCTAGTAAGTGACTGTAAGTCATTCCACAGGATCGGAGCTGCCCATGAAAAGTCTTGGAGGCGAGAGTTGGACGTCTTGTATTCATCAATCTGCAATATTTATTCCATTATTATTGTTATCATCTTTTATTTATAAAGCGCCAGCATATTCCGTAGCGTTGTACAATGGGGAAGCACAAACATGAGACATAGATGATAAATAAGGAAAAGACAACCCTGCCCAAAGGATAGCTTGTCTAGGAAGTACAGCACTTTAACCAAGTGCTCAGCCAGACATCCCGTGAGTTTACAATCTAAGGGACGGGGTAAGTGAAACAGATGGGAGCAGAGGGCAGGTGAAGCTGGTTGCTAGAAGAAATGTGACGGTTGCATGGGAAGGACCAGAAGGTGGGGCTGAGTAAAGGTAATTAGCGAGAGAAGTGGAAACAGCTGTAAAGGAGACCTTAAATTATGGACCTGGCCTGGGTGGGACTGCAGAGTGGAGAATCTTGGGTCTGTGATGGTCAGTGTGTGCTGCAAAATAGAATGGAGATTTGCTAAGTGTGCCCTTAAAAACTACACGGCAGGAGGGGGAAGGAGGAGGAGCAGGAAGAGGAGGGGAGGGTGAGAAGCAGAGGTAAAGACCAGGTAAAAAAGTTTGTTTTTTAGAAGTAAAATGGAGGGAACATTGAACCAAGGAATCAACCAGAAATTAATACAATTAAAAATAAAATACAGTTGCAAGAATGGGGTTCTTTGGAGGATAGCATAGGACGGCATTCTGAGATCCTGCTACCTTATGCTGGTTCCGGGGTGCTGGTCAGAGTATGCTTATTCAGGTTCCGGGTGCAGAGTGGAGAATCTTGGGTCTGTGATGGTCAGCGTGTGCTTATGCTGTTCTGGGGTGCTGGTCAGAGTACGCTTATTCAGGTTCCGGGGTGCAGCGTGGAGAATCTTGGGTCTGTGATGGTCAGTGTGTGCTTATGCTGGTTCCGGGGTGCTCGTCAGAGTATGCTTCAGTATGGTTCAGTGCTTCCCAGAATCTGGCTGCTCTCAGTGCTCCCCAGAATCTGGCTGCTCCCCAGAATCTGGCTGTTCTCAGTGCTCCTCAGGATCTGGCTGATCTCAGTGCTCCCCAGAATCTGGCTGCTCTCAGTGCTCCCCAGAATCTGGCTGCTCCCCAGAATCTGGCTGTTCTCAGTGCTCCTCAGGATCTGTCTGATCTCAGTGCTCCCCAGAATCTGGCTGCTCTCAGTGCTCCCCAGGATCTGGCTGCTCTCAGCTGCTCTCCATGAGACTCCACCGGAAACACAAGTGGGTCCTCGCAACAATAAAGGACACATCGGCTGGCATCCTTCATTAGAAAGTGGGGAAACCTTAGATTGGAGAGACCAAAATAGCTCAGGCCAGAAAGGTGTCTAGTACAGGGATCTCAAACTCGCCCCCCTCCCCCGATGTTGATAGCTGGTAATTCCCATAATTTGTTCAATGCAATAGCTGGCTGGAGAATTAAAGGAGTTGTAGTTCAGAAACATCTGAATACGTGTATGGCCAAAATGTTTGGTCCAGATTCAGAAACATTTTCAGGTCTATTCACTAAAGGTGAAACTCAGCAGAATTAGCTGGAGAAGTGACAATTCAAGGTCAAAATAGCCAAAGCAGAAAAATTCTCCCGTTTATCTCACTTTCCAAATCGGATATTTGGTCTAGATCAGTGTTTTTCAAGTAGTGGGTTGCGACCAGGGTCAGACTGGGTCGCGGTGCAAGTGCCCCCAGGCCTTTCTAATGCTTTTACCTATGTATGCACCCTTTCTGAATATCTGTCTGACCTTGTATCTATGTCTTCCTCTCCATTTCTCTATTTCTCCTCATCTCTCTCCTTTCTCACTCTCTCCCTTTTACTCTATAAATCTCTCACTCCTCTTCCTTTCCTGCCTTCCTCCTGACGTGATAATCCCTGCATAAAACTAGAATGTACACTGAGAATTCTCCGCAGAATCACACACTGCTTCCTGATTCCGAACACCCTGCATGCCAGGGAAGTGCAGTGAGGTCAGTGGCTGCTGAGGCACTGGCTAGTATCAGAGCCAGATATACACAGGTTACGAAGGTTCAGTGCTTCCCAGAATCTGTCTGCTCTCAGTGCTCCCCAGAATCTGGCTGCTCCCCAGAATCTGGCTGTTCTCAGTGCTCCTCAGGATCTGGCTGATCTCAGTGCTCCTCAGGATCTGGCTGATCTCAGTGCTCCTCAGGATCTGGCTGATCTCAGTGCTCCCCAGGATCTGGCTGATCTCAGTGCTCCCCAGGATCTGGCTGATCTCAGTGCTCCCCAGGATCTGGCTGCTCCCCAGAATCTGGCTGTTCTCAGTGCTCCTCAGGATCTGGCTGATCTCAGTGCTCCCCAGGATCTGGCTGATATCAGTGCTCCCCAGGATCTGGCTGCTCTCAGTGCTCCCCAGGATCTGGCTGCTCTCAGTGCTCCCCAGGATCTGGCTGCTCTCAGTGCTTCCCAGGATCTGGCTGCTCTCAGTGCTCCCCAGTGTTAGATTTTTAATTTCCTGTATGAATATATATGTATTGTGATTTAAATACGTACTGTAGTAAATATATTGGACTGTGGTCCCCCCCTCCCTTTCATGGCACGTGACCCAGGGTTTAGGAATGTTAGAAAAGTGTGCGAAAGTTGGAAGACAGAAAAAGACATATCTGAACCATATATGGTAATAAGTGTTTCTTCGTTAGCTGTGCTGGCCAAACTATGACGTGGAAATATATCTGTATACTGATTGGGGCGGCAATGGAACCCTGTCTATGATGAACAATCTCATTGGGTGTTTGAAATCTAATAAATAGATGTCTGAACAAAGAAAAAGTCAGACATGATGAAAGCTATACATTGTGTGTAGTTGATTTTAATGTCTCCGCTAGTGTAAGCGCGCTTCTTTCTTCATCTTCTTATTTGGGAAGGATCTTGCATATGTTTATTGGAATTCCAATTATGGTAATTATTAGGGATGCACCGATACCACTTTTTTAAGACTGAGTACGAGTACCGATACTTTTTAAAAGTACTCACCGATACCGAGTACCGATACTTTTATTTAATGTCATGTGACGCTTTCCAATAGGAACAGACCTCATAAAAATTTATATGAGATTGACCACAGCTCACATGGATTTGCCCCAGCTCACATGGGTTTGCCCCCAGCTCACATGGGTTTGCCCCAGCTCACATGGGTTTGCCCCCAGGTCACATGGATTTGCACCCAGGTCTCATGGATTTACCCCCAGGTCTCATGGATTTACCCCCAGGTCTCATGGATTGGCCCTCAGGTCTCATGGATTGGCCCCCAGCTCTCATGGATTTACCCCCAGCTCTCATGGATTTGCCCCCAGGTCTCATGGATTTGCCCCCAGGTCTCATGGATTTGCCCCCAGCTCTCATGGATTGGCCCCCAGGTCTCATGGATTTGCCCCCAGGTCTCATGGATTGGCCCCCAGCTCTCATGGATTTACCCCCAGGTCTCATGGATTTGCCCCCAGGTCTCATGGATTTGCCCCCAGCTCTCATGGATTGGCCCCCAGCTCTCATGGATTGGCCCCCAGCTCTCATGGATTTACCCCCAGGTCTCATGGATTTGCCCCCAGGTCTCATGGATTGGCCCCCAGCTCTCATGGATTGGCCCCCAGCTCTCATGGATTTACCCCCAGGTCTCATGGATTTGCCCCCAGGTCTCATGGATTGGCCCCCAGGTCTCATGGATTGGCCCCCAGCTCTCATGGATTTGCCCGCAGCTCTCATGGATTGGCCCCCAGCTCGAACGCTGGGGAAGCTGGCCGTGTGCATGTAAAGCACGCGGCCAGCGTTCCCCTCCGGCGCGCCAAATACTCACCCTTCCAGAAGTTCCGGTCGCTGGGCAGTGATGCGGTCACGTGGCCGCCGGGCGCATCTGTGACGCTGCCTCCAGCCGAGAGGCCGCGCCACAGGAGCGCCCGGCGGCCACGTGACCGCATCACTGCCCAGAGACCGGAACTTCAGGAAGGGTGAGTATTTGGCGCGCCGAAGGGGAACGCTGGCCGCGTGCTTTTCATGCACGCGGCCAGCTTCCCCAGCCCCGCGGATACCGGCAAGCCGGCCCAGCGCCGGCTTCCGGTATCGGCGGGATGTATCGGGCCGTTTGCACGAGTAACAAGTACTCGTGCAAATGGCAATATCGGCCCCGATACTAGTATCGGTATCGGTGCATCCCTAGTAATTATAAATAGGAAAACTGATTTTGTTTGTTTAAAGTTATTTTTTAACACCCAGGATCTGGCTGCTCTCAGTGTTTCCCAGTATCTGGCTGCTCTCAGTGCTCCCCAGGATCTGGCTGCTCTCAGTGCTCCCCAGGATCTGGCTGCTGTCAGTGCTTCCCAGGATCAGGCTGCTGTCAGTGCTTCCCAGGATCAGGCTGCTGTCAGTGCTTCCCAGGATCTGGCTGCTTTCAGTGCTCCCCAGGATCTGGCTGCTTTCAGTGCTCCCCAGGATCTGGCTACTCTCAGTGCTTACCAGGAACTGGCTGCTCTCAGTGCTTACCAGGAACTGGCTGCTCTCAGTGATAACCAGGAACAGGCTGCTCTCAGTGCTCCCCAGGATCTGGCTGCTTTCAGTGCTTACCAGGATCTGGCTGCTTTCAGTGCTTACCAGGAACAGGCTGCTCTTAGTGCTCCCCAGGATCTGGTTGCTCTCAGTGCTCCCCAGGATCTGGCTGCTCTCAGTGCTTACCAGGAACTGGCTGCTCTCAGTGCTTACCAGGAACTGGCTGCTCTCAGTGCTTACCAGGAACTGGCTGCTCTCCGTGCTCCCCAGGATCTGCGTCGTCCACTCCAGGCAGCTGAGTGTCAGCCACGCACTGTCCCCTCCACCTGCAGGGAGAAGGTGCTGCCACAGTGAACAGTCACACTGAGGCCACAGACCCGCACCCACTGACTGCGTGAGACGAGGACAGTCACATGACTGTCTTGCGTCAATTAAAGCATGGGAGGCCAACCTCACATAGAAACATAGAAAAATGTCGGCAGATAAGAACCTTTCGGCCCATCTAGTCTGCCCAATTACATGGATACTTTACCTGGATTTATCTTTTGTTTAGGATAGCCTTATGCCTATCCCATGCCTGCTTAAATTCAATGGAGGCGTTTTTTGAATGGCTTGGACCAATGGTGCTTTTCCATTGGTCCAAGCTAGTCTATTGCTCTCAGTGTCGCTGAAGAGTGTTGGTTCCCAATCCCTCTAGACCTAGGGCACTATTACAATGTTCATGCCAAAACGGTGACGCTAAGGTGGATAATGTGCGCCTGCAGGTTTCTCCTTAGCATCCCCGGTTTAGTGTGATATCCAGCAGCCTGCACCGTAACACGGCGCTAACCTTGGGATGCGTGCGGCAGCGCTAAGCCCCGCTGTGAGCATCCACTCCATGGAGTCCATAGGACTCAATTGAGGATTCTTCTGCCGGTCACATGACCTACTGGATCTTGCCTCGCGAGATCCAGTAGGTCGGCGTAGTGATTCGCAGAGGGAGACTGAGTCTTTTTTTCCCCCAGTCTCTCTCTGCTCCTGGCGACAACAAGAGGCGGATGGAGCTGCCGCTCTCGCCGCGGGACGGGAGGTGAGTATGTGATTTTTGGGGGGGATTCTGCTGGTGCTGACTGATTCCACAGAAACCGTATCACTGAGCACCAGCTACTAACTGTGAGTAACTGTTCAGTAACCACAGCCGGACGTTAATCAGCGTTAGCACTTTGTAATCCTAACGCTAATTAACACTTTACGCTTCCCATGTTAAGCATAGGGAGCGCAAAGTACAGTAACCTCACGCTGAAAAGCGCAAGCTCCGAATCGCTAACGGGCTCTTTAACCCACTAGCGTTCAGATTGTAATATGTTGCGCCGGCGCTAGGGCCACCACGACTAACATTAACACACAGGTGAACACTAACGTTAGCGTTATGTATGCAATAGGGCCCCTGGTGTTTCCATCCTATGTCCGTTTATCTGTATCTCGTTGCCTTTGGTTATTGTAAAATAAATTAATTAAATGGAGGGAGAAATGAATTAAAGGGGGCCCTTGGCAGAAAAAAAAGGTTCCCCAGCCCTGGTGTAAACTAAGTGAACATAAACAGCTGCCAAGCTGTCAGCGTGCCGGAAGTGCAAAATAAATCTATAAAGAAAGATGGGTGATACGGAAGGAGCAAAAAAAAAGAAAAAATGGGGATGTAAGTATCGCAGACGAATATTAATAGATTCATCTGTATAAGCATCCAAGGGGGAAAACTGACTCTGGGGTCTTCTAACTTCCATTATTCATATGCCAGGTTATCAATAGGAGTATAAGGTTCCACTTGATATATTGGATGCATAAACCCCAAATTAATTTGGTCCTAAAAACTGTTGGAGAGGAGTCTGTACTTAATGTATGATACTACTTGTCTGGGTCTGGTGCCTGAGTTTTAATGTTATTTATTTTTGTAACTTTATTCTAATACGTTTAAGTGTAATTTCATAAGATAATTTAAGAAGGTGTGTTTAGGGGCGGAGTTTATTTTATTTATTTATAAAAGGATTTTACCAGGAAGGATACATTGAGATTTCTCTCGTTTTCAAGTATGTCCTGGGTTCGAGAACATTGAGTGGTTACAGAAATACAAAATAGTAAAATGCAAGATATTAACACAAGACCAAATATACAGATTAACAGAAAAATAAATATGGAGCAAATAAAGTCATTATGTTACATGTTTACAGGTGCATTTTGTATTGAGGCATGCTAATAGAGATCTCTTAAGGGACTTTAGACTGGGGGACGATTTGACGGTGTCTGGGAGGTTATTCCATATTTGCGGTGCTCTGTAGGAAAATGAGGATCGAGCCATTTTCTTTTTGTATTGCGGTATTGCAAGTAAGGTGCTGGTCCTGGATCTGAGGTTATAGGATGAGGGAACTGCCGGGGGAAGCAGCATATTCAGGTAGGGTGGTAGCTTCCCAGAAAAGCTCTTAAACACCAGGTTGGAAAGGTGAAGGGTGCGTCTAGAGTCCAGTGATGGTGTCACGGATCCCTCTGATTACCAAAATAGTGGTCCCTTTACGCAGACCGCTCTCTACCCTTCCGATCCTTGAATGGTCGGCAAAACTAGAAAGACAATTAACCAGACAATAGATAAACAAGGGGTAACACCAGACAGAGGTATGGAATAGAGTACTGTCACGAATCCTTCTGACTACCAAGATAGTGATCTCTTTATGTAGCTCACTCTCTACTCTTCCGATCCTTGAATGGTCGGCAAAGCTATATAGACGATTAAGCAGGTAACAGATAAAGAAAGGAAAACACCAGACAAAGGTACAGACCAGAGTACAAGTCCTCCCTAGGACTTTAGTATTAGCAGAGGTAATCTGATGTGTGCTTAGGGTGCCACATAGACTGACCTCGGTACCAACGTTAAGGGCAGAACCAAGAGCAGAGTAAATGCCAATACCAGGGGTTATACACAGAAGGGTTCGTTTGCAAATGCCAGGGGTCATACACAGGAGAGTTCGTTTGCCAATGCCAAGGGTCATACACAGGAGGGTTCGTTTGCCAATGCCAAGGGTTATACACAGGAGGGTTCGTTTGCCAATGCCAAGAGTCATACACAGGAGGATTCGTTTGCCAATGCCAAGGGTCATACACAGGAGGGTTCGTTTGCCAATGCCAAGAGTCATACACAGGTAATAGCCAAATATTCACAAGAGCTCTGCGGGAAGTGAATACCACGTCAGGGCACCGGTATAGTGGTGAGACTGGGTTTTAAACCCGGCGGGTCCGCGTCATAACGCCAGGCCCCGCCCCTCGGCGTCCCACGTGAGCGCACCCGGAAGCGTTTACATTCGGCGCCTGGCCAGCGAGCAGCGAGGAAGCTGCTGCCAGGCGCCCCATCCCCTGACCCACCGTGACAGATGGCCAGTTTAGTTCTTTTAACATGTCACAATGGTGTGTCATGTAGTTACATTGTAGCACAAAGCGACAGAATGAGTTATACAATGTAGTAAGTTTCTGGAGGTGTGTTTGCGGGGCGGCTGCATACACTACATCTCCGTATTCAATGGCTGGCTTAAGCATTTGTTGTACAATCTGCTTTCTTACCGCGGGGCTCAGGCAGGATTTGTTTCTGTACAGGGCACCTAGTTTGGGGTAGAGTTTAGATGAGAGTTTTTCGATGTTGGGGCCAAAGGATAGATTTGGGTCTAACCACATACCTAGGTATTTGAGAGAAGTGACTGTGGTCAGCGTGCCATTTGATTTTGTCCCAACACATAGATGGGGTGTTTGCAATTTGTGTAGTTTAGGTGCGGTTCCAAAAGAGCATTGTAACAGTTTTGTCAGTATTTAGAAAAAGTTTGTTATTTGCGATCCACTTTTCTACCCCTGTGAATTGTTCTTGCAGCACGGCCTCCAGCTGTAGGAGATTTGGTTTGCTGGTATAGATTACCGTGTCGTCTGCGTACATGTGTACAGTAGAAGCTTTGCAGACATTGGGCAGATCGTTTATCAATATTGTGAATAGCAGGGGGCCGAGTATCGAGCCTTGGGGTACACCGCACGTGACTGGGAGGGGGAGGGAAGTGCTGTCAGAAATGGACACAAATTGAGACCTATCAGACACATATGATTGGAACCAGGTTAATGTACTATCACCAATACCAGAGTTTTTAAGTTTTTGTAATAGGATGCCATGGTCTACTGTGTCAAAAGCCTTGGCAAAATCCAGGAAGATGCTCCAGTTAGGTTTCCTTGTTCCATGCCCGCTTGGATATCATTACAAACTTTTAAAAGGGCAGTTGTAGTTGAATGGTTTGGACGAAAGCCTGATTGATCTGGGGTTAAATAGTTCTGATACTGATAATAATCACGTAATTGAGTGTAGACACATTTTTCCAGAATTTTTGACATTACAGGGAGTTGTGATATTGGGCGGTAGGGCAGGGTAGGTGGGGCAACTGGTGTCAAGTAACTCTTAAGGTCTGGCTAGTAGCATGGGAATTGCAATTTTGAGCCCTGTTGTATGATGTGAGAAAACTGAAATGCAAGAAGTGTATTTATCTAAATTCCTGTGTTCGTTGATCACATTAATTTGTTTGTTCTCTGTAGTTAAGAATAAAGACCTAATGCTATTTTTGTTGAAATTATATTAATCGGGACAAGTAGATTTTTTAAAAAAAAATCCACACCCCATGTACCAGGAAGGATACACTGAGATTTCTCTCGTTTTCAAGTACACTATATTGCCAAACGTATTCGCTCACCCATCCAAATAATCAGAATCAGGTGTTCCAATCACTTCCATGGTCACAGGTAGGGATGCACCGATACCACTTTTTTAAGACCGAGTACCGATACTTTTGTTCAAGTACTCACCGATACCGAGTACCGATACTTTTATTTTATGTCACGTGACCACTTTCCAATAAGAACAGACCTCATATAAAGCCCCCAGGTCTCATGGATTTGCCCCACAGCTCATGGATAATGCCCCCAGCTCATGGATACTGCCCCCAGCTCATGGATACTGCCCCCAGCTCATGGATATTGCCCCCCAGCTCATGGATAATGCCCCCCAGCTCATGGATACTGCCCCCAGCTCATGGATATGCCCAGCTCATGGATATTGCCCCAGCTCATGGATATTGCCCCAGCTCATGGATATTGCCCCAGCTCATGGATAATGCCCCCCTAGCTCATGGATAATGCCCCAGCTCATGGATTTGCCCCCCAGCACATGATAATGCCCCCCAGCCTCATGGATAATGCCCCCCGCTCATGGATACTGCCCCCAGCTCATGGATACTGCCCCCCCCTCCGCTCATGGATTTGCCCCCCAGCTCATGGATAATGCCCCTAGCTCATGGATTTGCCCCCAGCTCATGGATAATGCCCCCCAGCTCACCTGGAGCTCTCCGCTCATACTTACCTTCCTGGGCGATGCCGGGAAAGTCTTTGCGTGTGCACGCTCCTTGGAAGGTCCCCAGCCACGATCACGTGGGACCATGTGATCGCGGCTGGGGGCCTTCCAACGAGCGCACGCGCGGAAACTTTCCGGCGTCGCTCAGGAAGGTAAGTATGAGCGGAGAGTGCCAGGTGCCTGTCAGAATGCTGTATCGGCATTTTGACAGGCCCTGCAGCTGCTCTCCTCACTGTGTTCATACTTACCTTCCTGGGCGACGCCGGGAAAGTTTCCGCGCGTGCGCTCGTTGGAAGGCCCCCAGCCGCGATCACATGGTCCCACGTGGTCGCGGCTGGGGGCCTTCCAACGAGCGCACGCGCGGATACTTTCCCGCGTCTCCCAGGAAGGTAAGTATAAACACACAGTGAGGAGAGCAGCTGCAGGGCCTGTCAGAATGCCGATAGAGCATTCGGACAACTGCCCCAGCCCCTCGAATGCCGGCAAGGCGGCCCAATGCCGGCTTCCGGTATCGGAAAAAAATATCGGGGGTACTGCAGGAGTACCAAGTACTCCTGCAGAACCCGGTATTGGCACCGATACCGATACTAGTATCGGTATCGGTGCAACCCTAGTCACAGGTATTTAAAATCAAGCACCTAGGCATGCAGATTGTTTTTACAAACATTTGTGAAAGAATGGGTCGCTCCCAGGAGCTCAGTGAATTCCAGCGTGGAACTGTGATTGGATGCCACCTGTGCAACAAATCCAGTCGTGAAATTTCCTCACTCCTAAATATTCCACTGTCAACTGTCAGCTGTATTATAAGAACGTGGAAGTGTTTGGGAACGACAGCAACTCAGCCACGAGGTGATAGGCCATGTAAACTGACGGAGCGAGGTCAGCGGATGCTGAAGCGCATAGTGCGAAGAGGTCACCAACTTTCTGCAGAGTCAATCGCTACAGACTTCCAAACTTCATGTGGCCTTCAGATTAGCTCAAGAACAGTGTGCAGAGAGCTTCATGGAATGGGTTTCCATGGCCCAGCAGCTGCATCCAAGCCATACATCACCAAGTGCAGTGCAAAGCGTCGGATGCAGTGGTGTAAAGCACGCCGCCACTGGACTCTAGAGCAGTGGAGACGCGTTCTCTGGAGTGACGAATCACACTTCTCCATCTGGCAATCTGATGGATGAGTCTGGGTTTGGCGGTTGCCAGGAGAACGGTACTTGTCTGACTGCATTGTGTCAAGTGTAAAGTTTGGTGGAGGGGGATTATGGTGTGTGGTTGTTTTTCAGGAGCTGCGCTTGGCCCCTTAGTTCCAGTGAAAGGAACTCTGAATGCTTCAGCATACCAAGACATTTTGGACAATTCCATACTCCCAACTTTGTGGCAACAGTTTGGAGCTGGCCCCTTTCACTTCCAACATGACTGTGCACCAGTGCACAAAGCAAAGTCCATAAAAACATGGATGACAGAGTCTGGTGTGAATGAACTTGACTGGCCTGCACAGAGTCCTGACCTCAACCCAATAGAACACCTTTGGGATGAATTAGAGAGGAGACTGAGAGCCAGGCCTTCTCGTCCAACATCAGTGTGTGACCTCACAAATGCGCTTCTGGAAGAATGGTCAAAAATTCCCATAAACACACTCCTAAACCTTGTGGACAGCCTTCCCAGAAGAGTTGAAGCTGTTATAGCTGCAAAGGGTGGACTGACGTCATATTGAACCCTATGAATTAGGAATGGGATGTCACTTAAATTCATATGCGAGTCAAGGCAGGTGAACCAATACTTTTGGCAATATAGTGTATGTCCTGGGTGGCGAGTATGTTTTTATAGTGAACCAACCAAATTAACTTGATATATACATGTTGTAAAAGCAGTGTCCCTGTCCTTCTGGTTTAAATCACTAACATTTCCTGGTCAGGCAGGATTTTTTCTTAACATTTCTTGTGTTTGGATCAATGGGCCGGGGTTTTATAAACACCAGAACTACACTAAGTGGCCAGATTATTATGACCACCCGACTTTTAGGCCAATTAGCTATAATTTGGCGCTTAAGTTGCTAGAGGGCCAAACCATTATAAAATGGGAAGCAGGTTTTCCACGACAGTAGAAGTGATTTTTTTTTTCCCCCGAAGATATGGGTAAACAACGCGATTTAACGGCCTTTGAACGTGGGATGATTGCTGGTGCTCGGAGTCATGGAGCGAGTATCCGCAAAACAGCAGAATTTGTTAAATGTTCAAGAGCAGCTGTTGTTAAAGTGTTTAAAGACTGGACTGTCAGCCAAAAATCTGGGTCTGAACGTATGAATTGCGGTTGCCAGCGACTAGTCAATGTTAGGGCAGAATGGAGAGTGGCAAGACTGGTACAAGACCACAGAAGAGCAACAGTGAATCAAATTACTGCAGACCTTAATCAGGGATCCTCTCAAATGATCTCTGAACGCACTGTTCGCCGTACATTGCATCGTATGGGATATGGAAGACAAAGGCCTGTTCCAACACCTTTGCTGTCTGCAGTTAAGATAAAACGTCTCCAATTCGCACAGGAACACAAGGATTGGACAGTCGACCATTGGAAAAAAGTCATGTGGTCGGTTGAATCACGTTTCCAGTTGCATCATGCAGATGGCAGAGGGAGAATTTGGCGGAAACCACATGAAAGCAGCACACCACATGCATGAGTACAACCCTTCAAGCTGGTGGGGGCAGCGTTATGGTTTGGGGCCCATTAATATGTGTGGAACAATGTCTGAATAGCACAACATACCAAAGCATCGTTGCTGATCAAGTTCATCCTATCATGTTGATGGCGTATCCCAATGAGATGGCTTTTTCCAACAAGACAATGCGCCCTCATGCCACGGTGCTCGTATTGTGCAGGAGTGGTTTCAAGAACACGAGGGAGAATTTACCTTGCTTAGGTGGCCCCCACAATCACCAGATCTCAATCCAATTGAGCATTTGTGGGACCAAGTTGAAAGAGCCATCAGGCAGCTGCTTCCACAACCATCAAATCTCACAGAACAGGACAGTGCTATTCATCAGGCATGGTGTCAGATTCCTGGCATCACCTTTCAACATCTCGTGAGTCAATGCCAAGAAGAATCGCCACAGTATTGAAGGCAAAAGGTGGCCCAACGGAGTACTGATGGGGTGGTCATAATAATCTGGCCACTCGGTGTATATAAACTAAATAAACCAACTGGTGAGATGAGTGAACTAATAATAATAAAATGATAATGTAATACAGCAGCTCATAAATAACATTAAGGCTGAAACAACTAATCGATGATTAAAATAGTTGTCAACATTTTCCATAATCGATTAATCGGTGTCGATTAATCGTCCTGTGTGCAGCACACACTGTTTAGTGTCAGACTGAGTTAAACGTAAATAACCTCAGCTTTGGAGCTGATTGGAGAAGAAGCGCGGCTGCTTTACTAGGTATGATTTTAGTTTTAGGGTTATATCAGACACAACCAGTTTGTTTTTATTCCGTTTACAATAGAACTTTTAACACGAACAATAGGATACTGTGAGAGGAAGTGGGTATGGACAAAAGACTGGATCTGAGTGTGGGAGTGAGTTTGGGGAAAGGGACCAGACCAAAGGGAGGGAATGGCAGATCCCAACCAAAGAGGGTGTGCCAGGGAGGATGGGGTGGTGGCACAGGTCTCCAGCTTCAAGTAAGGATAAAACACAGGCATACAGCTCCTTCACCCACACTCAGGTCAAGTCACTTGAGCAAAGTCACTCCCTTCCACCTCCAGTCCCTCCTCCCACTCAGTTTGTTCACAGTTATTTAAAAGGGACACATTACACACCCTGAGCAATTTATCTTATGGTCATGGAGCTGATGTAACGCTCCATGCTTCAAACCCCAAGAGACTTTATGTTCAATCTATATTGTGTGTTTTTAAATATATATTACATCGTTTGGTTTTAGTTTAAATTAGTTTAGTGTAAAATGGCGTAGCTTTAGTTTTAAATACTTATATTCCTGTAGGTAAATGTGCTTCTGTATAGCCAGTAAACAAGCTTTACTGCTGTGTAATTTATGCAACAGGGCTTTCCCCCTTATCTGGCTGCATGTTTAATTCAAGGGATCTGTGATAGTGTTTGTCTTTAATCTGATGTGTTAGAACAATGGATTATGCAAATGTTGTGTGAGCTAAAGGCTAAAGAATATAAAGAATGTTTATTGTAAATATCTAATTGACATAATGTAATTAGCATATTGGTAGGACGAGGTGCGTCATTTATGCAAATTATGACTGTAGGATTTCAGCATAAATGTTGGCGTTTTTGTTCCTTAAAAGTCAGGACTCTCAGAGCTCAGAGAGAGAGAGAATCCTGTTTTAAAACATACATCCGCGTCTGGTTTTATTTCAAACTACACCTACACCTACTGAGGAAGCAAGGTTTCTCGCGAAACGTGTTTAGGTGTTACATCCATGTTCCTGTTTTATTTATTTTAATAAATCTTGCCTTTAAAACCAACATTTGGCGTCCAGCAATTATTGGAACAACAAGACTACGAATCCTGGGGGAAATCCGGCATTCCCATTCCATTCAATTCTGCCGGTTGCCTGGAGCATCTAGTGTCTGAGACACAATAAAATGTGAGTGGTCCTTCTTTTTACTATTTCCAGTTATATAATAAGTTTACTATGCTATGGCAGCGTTTCTGCTTATTTTAAAGGTATACAGAAAAGAAGAAAACACTGATTGAAGGAAACGCTGGCTCGATTGTCTTTTTCTTTTGTCTTATTTCAAACTACGCTACACTCCACACTCAACATCAGAAGGCAGAGAGCGGCCTTCTGGAAATTCCTAACGGCTCCAGGGCAGAGGAACAGAAGCAGGCGGGTCAAGCTGCTCGAGGCGCTGAGGATAGCGCTCCCAGTAGCTGGGCTGACTGCAACGAAGGGGTGTCTGGAGAGTCAGGACAGGCGAAAGAGAACGGTTCTGTCACATTGGTGGCAAGCGGTGGGATAGAGGCTCTCCAACACTAAGACACCCCAAGATGGTCAACTATGCAGCCTGCAAGCGAGACACCCTGAGAGACCTGCTGGAGAGCCGAGGAGGGACCGCCGGCTCAAAGACCAAAGAAGCTCTGGTTGAGGAACTGATCAAAATGGACCAACAAAACGGGGGCACAGGGACCCTGTCCGCAGAAGACCTCTTTCAGAAAAGAGTCCGGGAGAGGATAGCCATGTATGGTGCCACCCCCTCTGAGACTGCGATCTAACGAACCATCGAGGACATCCAAAGACAAGATGAGCAGAGAGACCGAGAGCTGCAGCGAAAAGCCCAAGAAATAGAATGAGAAAAGGAGCGCCAGCATGAACAGCGGATGGCGGAACTTAAAATGGGCCGTGTAGAAAATCCCAACCCAGGGACACCAGTGCCCCGGAAGGTACCCTTCCAGGCGTTCAAAACATTTAACGAGGCGGAGGAAGAAATTGAGTGCTTCCTCCAAGACTTTAATAGACTATGTCAGGTACATGGAGTTCAACGTTCCGCCTGGGCTGGAATTTTGGCCAGCAAACTTTCAGACCGAGCGGCGGAAGCATACAGAACAGTCCCTGATGAAGAGGCCATGGACTATGCTCAGGTCAAGCAGGTCCTGCTGTCCCGCTTCGCCATCACCCAAGAAGCCAGTCGGCTAAAATTCCGGACCTCCCGCCAGCTCAACGGCACAACACATGTGGAATGGGCCCACCGGCTGCAGCGTGATTTAAAAAACTGGTTCCAGGGTAGTCAAGCCCGAACAATCGAGGACATTACCCAACTAGTGCTGCTGGAGCAGTTCCTGGAACACACGGCCACGGCGGTGCGAGATTGGGGCTTTTTGTCCCTCACCCAAACGGTGCAGCAAGCTGCTACCTGGGCGGTTGAATATATATGGACACCCGGAAGACCAGTGGGGGCGATCGACAGCCTGCTCCTCGACCCGCCCTTTCCCATCCACAATTCTGACCCCCCGGCCCGTTGGCCGGCGTCTCGTCCCACAGTTCGCACCAACTCCATCCGTTGTTACGGCTGCAACCAAGTGGGACATTATTGCCAGAACTGCCCTAACCGACCCCCCCATACCAAGAGGCCCGGCCCGTGCAGCACCACCAGCGGCTCACTGTTTTGACAATGAACCCCGATACCAGGACAGTCAGGAGGAGTGGGGCATGCTACACGAGGCAGACCCTGTACAAGCCGCCGCCGCCGATAACCGCCAGCATCATCGACAGGCCATATGGATAAATGGGCGGGCGGCCCAGGGTCTCCGCGATTCGGGGGCCACCATCACTCTCATCCGACCCCACCTGGTACCCACGAAGGCCCGATCTGGCCCGACCATTGCCGTCCGAGTAGCCGGAGGTAGAGTGCTACGCCTGTCCACTGCCCGAGTCCATCTAGACTGGGGCTCCGGGGCAGGATCCGTGCAGGTGGGCCTATTGGACAACTTGCCCGCCGAAGTTCTCCTGGGGAATGACCTGGGATGTCTGGTCTCCGCCTACGACACAGACGCAATACTACCCGTGACCACCCACCAGCAGAGCCACCGGACAAACCACGCCACTCCAGCCGGGACCCAGGTGAGACTACAAAGAAAACCCCCCAAACCTCAACAAAAACAAACCCCGTCCCCCCGACCCGACTGTCGGGTATATTACAGAACGGAAAAATTAAAATGGATGCCTGTAGTCATTTTGTTTTTAAAGACAGTTTTTCTTTCAATTTTCTCTAGGTTTAGAAATGAACGAGATTTTTTTTTTACAGAGTTCATTCCTGGGTGAAGTCTTTTATATTTTTTTTTAGAAGTGCCAGACATGAAGGAATCTAGAATGTTTTTGTGTGATAATGCTAGAGTTAAGTGCTAAAACGTGTCATAATTAAATTTATTGGTCTGTCTTAAGTTTTTAAAACAAAAGATATTTTGTCTTTTGGGTATAGGAATAATAGTTAATATCTCTGTAATATAGATTTATATTCACAAAATATATGTTTATAATCAAGGTATATTTTATTATATTTACAGTAGGAAATATATACTCCAATAAATATTGTAGAAAGTATATAATTGGTAAATAATAAAAATTACTAAAGAATAGATTTTGTTGAGTTAACCAGAAAAGAATTCAGCTGATAGTAATTTCAAAAGGGAGTGAGGATATAAATAAGGTATGACAGATAGAGACACAGTGTCTATACATTGAGAGAAGAGAAGGTCTTTGTGTAGATTGACCTTTTGACCCGAGATAAGAATATTAAAAAGAAATGGTGGAATTAATTAAGAAGTGCAATACTGCCCTCTAGAGGATAGTAAATATTATATTTGATATACCAATAATATTGCCAGTGACGTCAAATTTACTATAATTGAAGCGGCAGTGTTGGTTGCAAATCAGTCGGAGATTCCAGCATTCAGAGACTCACACCGCAATGCATTCAGATGTCCAGTACACATAGCAGATCCCAGGACATGAGGCAATCAAGATTCTCACCAAATCTCTAACGCACATGCATTGATTATCTGATATCGATAATCTTCACACATTCCAAATTATTATATCAGGAATTCCAAGGCAGACTTATCAAAATCCAAATTGGACAGGTAATGTATGAAATTAAGGAATTAATGTAATTATATATATTTGTAGATATTCTTGCAACGTAGACTGAGATTTCTCAGATACTTGGGTAACTCCAAAAATTCTAAGTATTTCTATTCTACAGATAAAAATATGAAGAAGTGGATATAAGGATTTATTCCTAAAAGAAATGTTGTAAGATTGATACCAATATATATATTGAATTTGGAAATTACTGTGATTTAAAATTAATAAGCAAGGAATTATATAACTACAAAATAAAAAGCAAAAGATTAGAAGTTTAATTCTCGAGATTAGGGGAGGATTCACTAAATAAATTTTTATTACTTATTATTAAATTAGCTCATCTTTTGTTGATCCATGTAGCATAGAGATATATATATATATCTATAAGAGCTGGCTGGTTAAACATTGTTTGCTGGGAAATGCATGTTGTATTAAGCAGAAATGTTTATTAACCATTTGTGTATTAGTTACTAACTGATAAGGTAAATGATATTAATCATATATGCAGTTACTAACCGGAGATACATATATTGTGAAGCTAGTTTTTATATGCTGATGGACTGTGGTTTATAAATTTTTGTTTATGATATGAGATTTGAAACTTTTTTTGTATACGCAATAAATATATTTATATTTTTGTCCGATTATTGATTATTGTATTTTTCAAAGCAAAACACAGACAATTAAAAGAATTCAGGAGAATTTCTAAGAAATATAAACGATTGATATTTGTGTCTCGTATGGATTTCTTATGAAATAATAATCCCTGATATATTGGAGGCAACTGCCGAGATAGGTCCAGTAAGTCCAATATAGACATATTGGAGGCTTGGCTGATAGGTCCAATATATAACGTGTTGTATTCACGTGCAGAGATTATATCCGACACGACCAACACATAACATGGGACTCCCCGGCCAACCTCAGACACCAGACTGATCCCACTTTAGGAGGGTACCGGGACAGGGCAGGTAAAGACCAGGGAGGGGTTGGGGACGACAGCATAGAGTGGGAAGGAGGGCTCCTATACAGATACTCCGAGAGGGTGGGCACCAGGAGGAAACGGGGACCCCACAAACAACTGGTCGTGCCCCAGACCCGCAGACCGGAACTTTTAAAACTGGCCCAAGACATTCCCCTCGCCGGCCACCTCGGGATAGCCAAGACCCGGAGTCGGTTATCCTGAGCCTTCTTTTGGCCCAGACTCCATGCTGATGTGCGTGAATATTGCCGCACCTGCCCGGTCTGCCAAAAGATGGGGAAAACTGGGGACCACCCAAAAGCCCCGCTTCAACCCCTACCCATCATCCAGGAACCCTTTAGCCAGGTAGTAGTGTATATAATCGGCCCCTTGGCCCGCCCCAGCACCACAGGAAAAAAATACATCCTTACGGTGGTGGACTATGCCACCCGGTACCCCGAGGCCATTCCCCTGTCTAACATTCAGGCCGATACAATAGCTTACGCCCTCCTGCGGGTGTTCTACCGGGTGGGGTTCCCCAGGAGATACTGTCTGATCAGGGTTCCCAGTTTACCGCTGAGCTGACACAGCAGCTCTGGTGCCTCTGTGGTGTCAAGGCCCTCCACAGCACACCGTACCACCCCCAGATGAACGGGCTGTGCGAGCGGTTTAACGGGACCCTAAATCAGTTGATCCGGACCTTCATCCAGGATAGGAAGGACTGGGAAAATATCTGCCCCATCTGTTATTTGCATATAGAGAGGTGCCCCAGGAATCCACCGGGTTCTCCCCCTTCGAGTTGTTATACGGGTGCAGGGTTAGGGGCCCTTAGATTTAGTTAGGGCCCAGTGGGAAGGGAGACAGGAGCTTGAAGGACTCCCCGTCCTGAGCTACGTTTTGGAACTACGCGAGCGCCTGAGAGAGCTCACGGACCTAGTCCAGGTGAATATGCAGGCAGCCCAGGCCCAGCAGAAAGCATGGTATGACCGATCCGCCCGAAGCCGCTCCTTCTTCATGGGGCAAAAGGTCCTGGTACTGAAACCACAGCAGCAGAACAAGCTGCAGGCATCCTGGCAGGGCCCCTATCAGGTGGTACACCAACTTGGGGATACCACCTATGTGGTTGTCAGCTGCGCCGACACCAGGATCAAGCGGACATTCCACGTCAACATGCTGAAAGCCTACCACGAATGGGCTGAGGCAGTGGCTGCCATCTGTGCTCCGGCCACCGAGGAGGCAGAACAGATCCCCATACCAGAACTCCCTGGGATAAATAGCAAGTCCTCCGGGGTGGAAGATGTTCAGCTAGGGGAGGGGTTGGGACCCCACGAACAGGCCCAAGTTAGGCAGGTACTCCAGGACCGCCAGGAGGTCTTCTCCACACTCCCGGGCTATACCCGTCAGACCCTTCACAAAGTAGAAACCCCTGGGCAGAGGCCATTGAGGCAGCCGGCGTACCAGCTCCCAGAGGCAGTCCGAGAACACATGCGGGCTGAAATCCGGGACATGCTTGAGCTAGGGGTGATTGAACCCTCCGCCAGCCCGTGGGCCTCCCCGGTGGTGCTGGTCCCCAAGAAGGATGGCACCACCCGGTTCTGTGTCGACTATAGGAGGTTGAATGATTGCACCATCACCGACGCGTGCCCCATGCCCCGAGTCAACGAGCTGTTAGACCAGATCTCCATGGGGCACTTCTTGACCACTATTGATCTGTGTAAGGGGTACTGGCAGATTCTCCTCGAGGAGGAGGCCATCCCCAAGTCGGCCTTCAGCACCCCGTTCGGCCTGTACCAATTTCGGGTCATGCCGTTCGGGATGAAGAACGCTCCGGCTACCTTCCAGCGGTTATTGATCGCCTCCTTGACGGCCTGCAGGAGTTCGCCTGCGCCTACCTGGACGACATAGCCGTCTATAGCCAGACCTGGGAGGAACACCTCCAGCATCTGGGGGTGGTGTTAGATAGGATAAGGGCCGCTAGCCTGACAAGTGACGGATCGGGATGTCCGAGGTACAGTACCTCGGCCACCGGGTGGGGTGTGGGAAGCAGCGACCCGAGCCAGCCAAGATAGAGGCCATCCTAGATTGGCCCACTCCCATAACCAAGACCCAGGTCCTTGCCTTCCTAGGGGCCGCCGGGTACTACCGGAAATTCATCCCCCATTACAGTGACCTCGCCAAACCCCTGACTGACCTGACAAAATCCCTACCCCGCCAAGTCCTGTGGTCCCCGGAGTGTGAGGCGTCATTCCACCAACTCAAAACCGCCCTAACTCAAGCTCCCATCCTGGCGGCACCAAATTATAACAAACGCTTTGTCGTCCACACAGACGCCTCCATGTTTGGACTGGGAGCCGTATTGAGCCAAGTGGGCGATGACAGAGGGGAGCATCTGGTGGCTTTTATCAGCCGCAAACTTCTACCCCGGGAAGTGGGGTACGCCGCCGTAGAAAAGGAGTGTTTGGCCCTGGTTTGGGCCCTAATGAAATTTCAGCCTTACGTCTATGGACGCTCCTTCACCGTGATGACAGACCACAACCCCCTGGTTTGGCTCAACCGAGTGGCAGGAGAGAACGGCAGATTGCTGTGCTGGAGCCTGGCATTGCAGCCATTTAATTTCACGATCCAATACCGGCCCGGGGCCCAAAATAGGAATGCCGATGGACTGTCCCGGCAAACGGCCCTGGAGCCCTGACTCACCTTGCTCCGACCTCCCCGAGTCGACCCGTTTGGGTCCAACTGTGTCTGTCGGACTCTTTTTGGGGGGAAAGTAATGTCATGGAGCTGATGTAACGCTCCATGCTTCAAACCCCAAGAGACTTTATGTTCAATCTATATTGTGTGTTTTTAAATATATATTACATCGTTTGGTTTTAGTTCAAATTAGTTTAGTGTAAAATGGCGTAGCTTTAGTTTTAAATACTTATATTCCTGTAGGTAAATGTGCTTCTGTATAGCCAGTAAACAAGCTTTACTGCTGTGTAATTTATGCAACAGGGCTTTCCCCCTTATCTGGCTGCATGTTTAATTCAAGGGATCTGTGATAGTGTTTGTCTTTAATCTGACGTGTTAGAACAATGGATTATGCAAATGTTGTGTGAGCTAAAGGCTAAAGAATATAAAGAATGTTTATTGTAAATATCTAATTGACATAATGTAATTAGCATATTGGTAGGACGAGGTGCGTCATTTATGCAAATTACGACTGTTGGATTTCAGCATAAATGGTGGCGTTTTTGTTCATTAAAAGTCAGAACTCTCAGAGCTCAGAGAGAGAGAAAATCCTGTTTTAAAACATACATCCGCGTCTGGTGTTTTATTTCAAACTACGCTACACTCCACACTTAACCTCAGAAGCAGAGAGCGGCCTTCTGGAAATTCCTAACGGCTCCAGGGCAGAGGAACAGAAGCAGGCAGGTCAAGCTGCTCAAGGCGCTGAGGACAGCGCTCCCAGTAGCTGGGCTGACCGCAACGAAGGGGTGTCTGGAGAGTCAGGACAGGCGGAAGAGAACGGTTCTGTCACATTTATTAACCCTGATTTCATGCTGACATCATCATCTATGACCAAGTGCTTGTAGCCACATTCATTTGAAAAAGCAAACATGGACTTAAGCTGCGCATGCAGCATCAACCCATCCCTCTGACCAAGCACTTGCATACCTTGTATGAAAAGTACACAAGATACGCAATTTCATATGTACATACGAAAGTTACGTACACTATGCAATTGCTATAAAAAAGGGGAGGGGATGTGGTTATATTTTTAGATAACATCCTTTTAACGTAACACATTTTTTCTATAATTCTTTTTTTAGCCGATGAATCGATTTAAATCGAAATAATAATCGGCCAACTAATCGATTAGGAGAACAATAGTTAGTTGCAGCCCTAAATAACAATATACAGTTGTGTTCAAAATTAATTCAACCCCCAATGCTGTAAAGGGTTTTAGGGAATTTAGTGTACATTTGTAATTGTATTCAGAATGAAATCCTACAAGGACTTTTTAAAGAACCATATGCAACTAAAATGACATCAATTGGTTTTGTAATACAGTAGTAAATGTTTCTTTTTGTGAATTCTTCATTGACACAATTATTCAACCCCTTAAAGACTACCACTCTGAAGAACAGAGGTTCATTCAAGTGTTTTCAATCAGGTATTGAAAACACCTGTGGATGTCACGGAGCAGCAATAAAGCATAATAAGCACCAATTAGGCAGCTTTAAAATGACTGTGATACTCAGCTCCTTCTAGACATTTACTGGTGTGGTTACAAACATGGTGAAGTCAAGAGAATGGTCCAGGAAGACAAGAGAAGAGGTGATTACTCTTCACAGGAAGGGCAATGGCTATAAGAAGATTGCAAAGATGTTAAACATACCAAGAGAGACCATAGGAAGCATCATTCGCAAATTCAAGGCAAAGGGCACTGTTGAAACGCTACCTGGTCGTGGCAGAAAGAAGATGCTGACTTCGACTGCTGTGCGCTACCTGAAGCGTAGAGTGGAGAAAAGTCCCGTGTGACTGCTGAGGAACTGAGAAAAGATTTGTCAGATGTGGGTACTGAAGTTTCAGCTCAGACAATACGGCGCACACTGCGTAATGAAGGCCTCCATGCCAGAACTCCCAGGCGCACCCCCTTGCTGTCTCCAAAGAATAAGAAGAGTCGACTGCAGTATGCCAAAAGTCATGTGGACAAACCACAGAAGTTTTGGGATAGTGTTCTGTGGACTGATGAAACAAAATTAGAACTGTTTGGGCCCATGGATCAACGCTATGTTTGGAGGAGGAAGAACAAGGCCTATGAAGAAAAGAACACCTTGCCTACTGTGAAGCATGGCGGGGGGTCAATCATGCTTTGGGGCTGTTTTGCTTCTGCAGGTACAGGGAAGCTTCAGCGTGTGCAAGGTACCATGAATTCTCTTCAGTACCAGGAGATATTGGATGACAATGTGATGCAGTCCGTCACAAACCTGAGGCTTGGGAGACGTTGGACCTTTCAACAGGACAATGATCCCAAGCATACCTCCAAGTCCACTAGAGCATGGTTGCAGATTAAAGGCTGGAACATTTTGGAGTGGCCATCGCAGTCACCTGACTTAAATCCGATTGAGAACCTCTGGTGGGACTTAAAGAAAGCAGTTGCAGTGCGCAAGCCTAAGAATGTGACTGAACTGGAGGCTTTTGCCCATGACGAATGGGCGAAGATACCCGTAGATCGCTGCAAGACACTTGTGTCAAGCTATGCTTCACGTTTAAAAGCTGTTATAACTGTAAAAGGATGTTGTACTAAGTACTAAGATTGAATGTCACTTGGGGTTGAATAAAACTGATAATGATGTGAGCACAGAAAAGACATTTGTGGTTATTTCATTATAAATGTTATGTTATATTTGTCTGACCTACACGTGCCTCTTTGATTTAATTGTAAGCAAGATGACTGAATGATCAAAATCAATGTCAAACTGGCCAAAACACTCAATTTCAGTGGGGTTGAATAATTTTGAACACAACTGTACAACAGTGATTCTAAATGGATGGAATAGATTTACTGGTAAAACCTGTATTTACTTCCTTTATTTTTTACCAAATCCTACTGATCAATCCATTGATAGAATACTAATGCATTACCTTTAACCTTGTAGTGCCCAGAGGGAAGGGTGGTCCTTCTCCATGTAACGGCATTTAGTAGATAATCTAGTCTTATTCATTAACTAAAGGGGGTTAACTGCCTTATTAGGTTCAGTTCTTAAATTTTATATATAAATATTTTAATATCCCTAATACCCAAATCAGATATTTGTGGGTGACGTTTGGAGCTATTAAAAGATTTTTAAAAACCGCTAGCTGTGGATACATTAATAAAGATTGAGATTTAAGGGGTTATTTAAACAGAGCCGAATTGCCCCGAATAGTGAATTTCCCTGTACGGTGCAACTTCGTGGCAATTCAGCTATTCAAAAAGCTGCCGATTCGCCAAATATTGGCGAATTGCCAGCGAAATACAGTGCGATTCGCCTCAGATCGCCAACCTTTAGTGAAAATGTCCAATAGAGAAGTAATGGTTAATCTATTCAGAGAACGCCGAACTGCACCAAAGTGTCAGTGTAATGCCCAGATTTTCGGTGATTCAGTTCCACCGGTTTAAACAGGCAAATACCATAGGATACAATGTAAAAAAAATATTAGCTTTTTTTTATTATTCAACGGTTTATTTTTTCCATTTGCAGCAAAAAGCCTTTTTATTTATTTTAATTGTTTTAGGTATTTTTTTATTCAAAATTTTTGATTCCCATTTTTTAAATGGCTTTTTTTATTCTGTAACAACCATTATATTATATTATTTTTATAAGGCTTTTTTTAATTTATTTTCATGCATTTTTATTGTTTTAAACACCTTTTTGTAAAATAACAGAGTTCTGTTTGTTGTTTTTTTTTTAACCAGTTCGGCGACGTTTGGCTTTTTTCGATGGTGTGCGGCGGTCAATTCGGTGAATCGTCGGTATTTGGTGGATCGTCAGCAGTCTTCAGCAGATTCCGTTCGGCGCACTTCGGGGACCCTGCGGTGAATACTGAATTAACTGCAGGGTTGGCGAACTGGCATCCACGAAGTGCACCGAACGAGGGAGCACCGAAATTTTGGTGATATGTCGGTGCTCTCTGAATAACTCATCAAGCGATAGAAAGTGTGCAGGAACGTGACGTGAAACGCTGGCCGGTGCGGGCGCACGACATTAAGGACTAAAAACACTATTTCTAAAACAACATTGTGCGAAACAGTTTATTATAATTAAGCTCTTTACCACCTATATTAAACAACCCAATACACATATATTACAAGATGAACATCTAAACGAACGGCGTGGAGATCCGGGGATGGGGTAACAGATAATAGTTCTTATGAAACATGTGGCAACAGACCGGTAAAAATCCCTTTTGGCAGGATCGAGGTCAAGAAGTTAATCCAAAAAAAAAAAAGGAATATGACGGGTTAAAATAAAAAGATTTAAAAAAAATGCAAAGGTTGGCTTGTTCGTATCTCTGTATGCGTCCGCATCAAGCTCGTCCGCCGGTCGCCAAATGACACGCTGGCCACAATTAATTTAGCTTGACATGCGTAAAGTGACCACAGCCCACAATGCATTTGGGAAAGCGCTGAATCTGCGTCCATCACGTGCACAGCAATAAATCAGGGTGCTCTGCTTTCTGCAAACCCCGGAGACACCGATCTCATCCAATGCGGGAAGCTCCTGTACCTGTGACTTCAGTATTGTTTGTATATTTGTTACTGAAAAATTGCTTTTTGGGGCTGCAGTTACATGGTTTATTTATCGCATTTTGCAGTTGGGTTATATGGCTGCTTTACCAGGTTTCGTGGCTGCAGAAACTCATATCTGCAGCCTCAAAATGGGATTTACCTGGAGCCACACAACATGAAAAAACATTTATCTGGAGCCTCACAATGTGATAAAACCCTGTGTATATGCAGCCGCAAATTTAATAAAAACCTGTGTATATATACAGGACCAAATAACACTTTGGAACACAGCCGCACAATGTGATAAAAATTCCTATTTTTATCATGTTTTGTGGCTCCAGATATAGGTGTTGCATGACGTTTCGTGGCTGCAGGTATATGGGATATCATGTTTCGTGGCTGCAGGTATATGGGATATCATGTTTCGTGGCTGCAGGTATATGGGATATCATGTTTCGTGGCTGCAGGTATATGGGATATCATGTTTCGTGGCTGCAGGTATATGGGATATCATGTTTCGTGGCTGCAGGTATATGGGATATCATGTTTCGTGGCTGCAGGTATATGGGATATCATGTTTCCTGGCTGCAGGTATATGGGATATCATGTTTCGTGGCTGCAGGTATATGGGTTATCACGTTTCGTGGCTGCAGATATAAGGGTTTTTATCATGTTTTCTGGATGCAGATACACAGGTTTGAATCACATTTTGTAGCTGCAGATACACAGGTTTGTATCACGTTTTGTAGCTGCAGATACACAGGTTTGTATCACGTTTTGTAGCTGCAGATATACAGGTTTGTATCACGTTTTGTAGCTGCAGATACACAGGTTTGTATCACGTTTTGTAGCTGCAGATACACAGGTTTGTATCACGTTTTGTAGCTGCAGATACACAGGTTTGTATCACGTTTTGTAGCTGCAGATACACAGGTTTGTATCACGTTTTGTAGCTGCAGATATACAGGTTTGTATCACGTTTTGTAGCTGCAGATACACAGGTTTGTATCACGTTTTGTAGCTGCAGATACACAGGTTTGTATCACGTTTTGTAGCTGCAGATATACAGGTTTGTATCACGTTTTGTAGCTGCAGATACACAGGTTTGTATCACGTTTTGTAGCTGCAGATACACAGGTTTGTATCACGTTTTGTAGCTGCAGATATACAGGTTTGTATCACGTTTTGTAGCTGCAGATACACAGGTTTGTATCACGTTTTGTAGCTGCAGATACACAGGTTTGTATCACGTTTTGTAGCTGCAGATATACAGGTTTGTATCACGTTTTGTAGCTGCAGATATACAGGTTTGTATCATGTTTTGTAGCTGCAGATACACAGGTTTGTATCACGTTTTGTAGCTGCAGATATACAGGGTTTTATCATGTTTCGTGGCTGCAGGTATACGGGTTCTTTTCAGGTTTCGTGGCTGCAGGTATACAGGTCCTTATGTTTTGTGGCTTCAGATACACAGGTTTGTATCATGTGCTGTAGCTGTAGTTCCAAAGGTTTTAGCGAGAGGGGGAGGGGGGGGGGAGCAAACAAACAAAAAAATATATATACAGAAATGGTTTGCTCGGATTTCATACAATTTAAATAAAAGTCTTTTTAATGCTGGTTTCATCTGCATAAAAGATGAGTTATTTGTCCGTAGAACATACGGCCTCCGTACGCATTTATCTCCAGAAAAAGCTGTGTCTCGCGTCCTTCACGTCTCAGTCTCTGTTGGTATTATTGGCGGAGAAAGCGTGGAGGTTTCCCATCTGGCTCAGTCCGCTCTGAATGTGCGCCACGTGAATCTCGACGTTATTTTGAAAACAGCTGAAAGAGCAGAAAGGAGGACGACCAGATTAAGGAGGGATTCAGTGGAGGCTAAATGGGCAGAACGTACAGATGAGACAGCCGGAGGAAAACCGAGCTGTGCCGGATTTATGCAATAAAAGGCCAATTTGTTACGTGGTGGATCATTAGAAGAGAATTACACGATTCAGATCAAAATGATCAATTTCTGTGAAAGATTTGCAATTTTCCACCAGTTAGTTTAATGTGCTTAATGCGTTTTTGCTTTATTTTACGGAATCAGTGCGTATTGTGGAAAAAGGTTTGGGTACAGAGAGGGGGAACACATCCTAGCGGGTTCATCATGAATCAGATGTAGAAAAGTAGTGAATCCTTTCCTGAGGTTAAGAAAAGCTTTATTTGTAAAAATTATATTGATAATTTCTTTCTTTATTTATTTATAAAGTGTTTTATCAGGAAGGATACATTGAGATTTCTCTCGTTTCAGTATGTCCTGGGTTCAAGAACATTGAAGTGTTACAGAAATACAAAGTAATAAAATGCAAGATATTAAAAACACAAATATACAGATTAACCCAGAAAATAAATATGTAGGAAATATAGTCACTGTGTTACATGTGCATTCTGTATATAGTCACTGTGTTACATGTTTACAGGCGCATTCTGTATATAGTCACCATGTTACATGTTTAAAGGTGCATTCTGTATATAGTCACTGTGTTACATGTTTACAGGTGCATTCTGTATATAGTCACTGTGTTACATGTTTACAGGCGCATTCTGTATATAGTCACCATGTTACATGTTTACAGGCGCATTCTGTATATAGTCACTGTGTTACATGTTTACAGGTGCATTCTGTATATAGTCATTATGTTACATGTTTACAGGTGCATTCTGTATATAGTCACTGTGTTACATGTTTACAGGTGCATTCTGTATATAGTCACTGTGTTACATGTTTACAGGCGCATTCTGTATATAGTCACCATGTTACATGTTTACAGGCGCATTCTGTATATAGTCACTGTGTTACATGTTTACAGGCGCATTCTGTATATAGTCACTGTGTTACATGTTTACAGGAGCATTCTGTATATAGTCACTGTGTTACATGTTTACAGGTGCATTCTGTATATAGTCACTATGTTACATGTTTACAGGTGCATTCTGTATATAGTCACTGTGTTACATGTTTACAGGTGCATTCTGTGTATAGTCACCATGTTACATGTTTACAGGTGCATTCTGTATATAGTCACCATGTTACATGTTTACAGGTGCATTCCGTATATAGTCACTATGTTACATGTTTACAGGAGCATTCTGTATATAGTCACTGTGTTACATGATTACAGGTGCATTCTGTATATAGTCACTATGTTACATGTTTACAGGTGCATTCTGTATATATTCACTATGTTACATGTTTACAGGTGCATTCTGTATATAGTCACTGTACTACATGTTTACAGGTGCATTCTGTATATAGTCACAGTGTTACATGTTTACAGGTGCATTCTGTATATAGTCACTGTGCTACATGTTTACAGGTGCATTATGTATATAGTCACTGTTACATGTTTACAGGCGCATTCTGTATATAGTCACTGTTACATGTTTACAGACACATTCTGTAAACATGTAAAACAGTGACTATATACAGAATGCACCTGTAAACATGTAACACAGTGACTATATACAGAATGCACCTGTAAACATGTGTCACTGTGTTACATGTTTACAGGCGCATTCTGTATGTAGTCACTGTTACATGTTTACAGGTGTATTCTGTATATAGTCACTGTTGCAGGTTTACAGGTGCATTCTGTATATAGTCACTATGTTACATGTTTACAGGTGCATTCTGTATATAGTCACTGTTGCAGGTTTACAGGTGCATTCTGTATATAGTCACTGTGTTACATGTTTACAGGCGCATTCTGTATATAGTCACTGTTACATGTTTACAGGTGCATTCTGTATATAGTCACTGTGTTACATGTTTACAGGCACAGTCTGTATATAGTCTCTACATGTTACATGTTTACAGGTGCATTCTGTATATAGTCACTGTTTTACATGTTTACAGAATGCACATGTTACATGTTTACAGGTGCATTCTGTATATAGTCACTGTTGCAGGTTTACAGGTGCATTCTGTATATAGTCACTGTGTTACATGTTTACAGGTGCATTCTGTATATAGTCACTGTGTTACATGTTTACAGGTGCATTCTGTATATAGTCACTATGTTACATGTTTACAGGTGCATTCTGTATATAGTCACTGTGTTACATGGTTACAGGTGCATTCTGTATATAGTCACTGTTACATGTTTACAGGTGCATTCTGTATATAGTCACTGTTGCAGGTTTACAGGTGCATTCTGTATATAGTCACTGTGTTACATGTTTACAGGCGCATTCTGTATATAGTCTCTACATGTTACATGTTTACAGGTGCAATCTGTATAGTCACTGTTTTACAGGTTTACAGAATGCGCCTGTAAACATGTAACAGTGACTATATACAGAATGCGCCTGTAAACATGTAACAGTGACTAGTGTTACGTTCTCCCAGTGCAGCCAGGCCCCCTGGTGCTGAGAGCTCTTCTCAGCCCTCATGGTTTTCGGGGTTAATCTGTTTTGGCTCTCTGCCCCTGGAGTCTCAGTGTCTGATTATACCTGTGGTCACATGACCTGCACTGCCCTATTTAAATGGCCAACAGTGCACTACTTCCTTGATCCAGTATAGATCTTCTTTGTCCTGCATATTGTATTCTGATTTTGATTATTCGGGTATCTGACTCCTGGCTTTGTATCCTGACGATTCTTGCTATTAACCCCTGGTACTGTATATTGGCATCCTGGTTTATGACTCATAGCTTTGTATCTTGACATTTCTTGTGATATATCCCTGGTACTGCATATTGGTTTTCTGGTTCATGTTTTCTGTATTTGTGTATCTAATGCAGCAGCTTATTGTTTTGAATTATAGAGACCACCTCAAGAATCTCTTTCTAGTTAGGACCATTGTTGCTAGATATTCCTTTCTGTCAAGTCTGGTTAACTCCTGTTATTTCATTGTGTATATTTCCCACTCTGTATAGACAGAAGACCATCCAAGGACCTTACCCCAGTGCAGGGCTTTCCTCTTGTGTGTGTATACTGTCCTGTTTTGTCTTGTTCTAGTGTATCTTGTGTCCAGGTTTCTGCATGATGCAGAAAGACACATACCTGCCTAAAGGGCTTACAAAAACACAAAGGACCCCCCCCCTTTGGCTCCTGAGGGGGCAACCGTAACAACTATATAAGGCATAAGGCTATCCTAAACAAAAGATAAATCCAGGTAACGTATCCATGTAATTGGGCAGACTAGATGGGCCAAAAGGTTCTTATCTGCCGACATTTTTCTATGTTTCTATATACAGAATGCTCCTGTAAACATGTAACAGTGACTATATACAGAATGCACCTGTAAATATGTAACATAGTGAGTATATACAGAATGCACCTGTAAACATGTAACATAGTGACTATATACAGAATGCACCTGTAAACATGTAACAGTGACTATATACAGAATGCACCTGTAAAACATGTAACATAGTGACTATATACAGAATGCACCTGTAAAACATGTAACATAGTGACTATATACAGAATGCACCTGTAAACATGTAACAGTGACTATATACAGAATGCACCTGTAAACATGTAACATAGTGACTATATACAGAATGCACCTGTAAAACATGTAACATAGTGAGTATATACAGAATGCACCTGTAAAACATGTGACATAGTGACTATATACAGATTGTACCTGTAAACATGTAACATAGTGACTATATACAGATTGTACCTGTAAACATGTAACACAGTGACTTTATACAGAATGCACTTGTAAACATGTAACATAGTGACTATATTGCCTACATATTTATTTTCTGGGTTAATCTGTAGATTTGTGTTTTGTTTTTAATATCTTGCATTTTATTACTTTGTATTTCTGTAACAATTCAATGTTCCTGAACCCAGAACATACTGAAACCAGAGAAATCTCAATGTATCCTTCCTGATAAAATACTTGATCAATAAATAAACCAGACCATTTATTGGCTGTGTCCTAAGTACGGTGTCCATCAGGAATGCTTGTGATGGGTTACGCACCAATGCTACATAACCAAGGATGCGGTGCGGGATGCAGGACAGCCTTGTCACCTGTAAGCAAGACATTGCGTTCGTACCACCCAGTGTTTGTTGCGTTCATCCCACCCAGTGTACGGCTCTATATCACGGTATTTTCAGGGAGAATACATTTAATCCTCTTGGAAATTGGTACCTGGCGCGCTTGAATTTAAAATAAAGAAATAATGGAAACGAGGTAGCGGTTCCCTCACCTGATATTAGACGGGCTTATGGAACTCTTGATATCATTTATCGAGTCTGTTAATGACTTGAACTCGAAGGAATTAAGGTCCCCTCCGTCGGCCAGACACTGTAGGAAACAGAAATATTACTACAATCGCACATTGGACGTTCATTGCATACAAGCTCCAGAAAACCAGAGGGACGCTAAGAATGATTGGAGGAGCATTTCCTGTACAGTACTGTATATTACGCTGGCCATCCACTGGGTCCGTAGTTGGACAACCGATTTGATCGTCTGACTACGGACAATTTTTTTTGAACAATCTGGGTCATCCACTGGAAGCGACCTATGGACGATACACCAGATCAACAGTCCGGAAAACCACGAACTGAAAGAAAAAAAAAAGGAGAAACCTGTAGCCGAACACTGCCGAATACATGAATGGAACTCTGGTGCTGTCCCTGGTACTGAAAGGGCTTATTAACGCCCTTTCAGCACCAGAGACAGCACTGGAGTTTGCTACATGTCTTTGACAGCGATCAGCTGGGTTTTTTTCTTTTGTTTTCTCCAGTTCGCCGGCGAAGGGAAGAAAATGCTTTTTTAAAAATAAAAAATAAAATTGGGGAATCAAAAATTTTGCATAAAAATACAAAAAAAAAACAAAAAAACCCCCCCAATAATTAAAAAGAATTTTCGTTGCAAATTAAAAGAATAAACGGTTGAATAAAAAAAATATTTTTTTTACATTGAATCCTATGGGATTCGCCTGTCCAACTGAATCACTTCTCTATGGGACAAATTTCCCTGCTGCCTCACGGCGATTTAACTATACAATTCATTTCTTTTTCATGTAAATTGTAGCAGATGGTCCGGACTTCGTCCGACAAATCCCATTCAAGTGAGAAAGAGCGATAGTCTGTTGTAGTAACAAAAAGTCATCTGTAGTCGTCCAATGTAAGTCTGAAGCATGCAGACACACATAGTGACACGGCAGTAATCGGCATCTCACCGTGATCTGCAGCAAGATGGAGGTGAGTCGGGAGATAAGGTCTGTCAGGCTCTCGCTCTGGACGCACGGCTGTCCGGCGGATGAGGTGTTGACTTGGCGGACCATCTCCTGAGCTTGCTCCTCGCACCGCTGCTTCATGCTTGTTGGCTGATTTGCTGGTTGAAGCCCCTGGTCTGGAGCGAGCTGTGAAAAAAGGAGATCCACCTATTAAACTACATTAACATTATACTTATATTACCAGGAGACTATCCGGAGGAAAAAGTCCATGTAGGACTGAAATGTCGACCATCTTTACAACTGGGTTAAGTGTATTCAAGTAATGATTACCTGTGCTTGCAACAGTGTTCCTGTATGAAGCTGGCTGAGGGTTTGCAGCAAAGTCATTAAGGAACATAACTGAACGTGTGGGGACCCTGCTGATTTGTACATTTGTATAGAAGGTTTCTCTTACATGCAACAATGTTACCTCAATAGCAGGGGGTTCAGTTTCAGGTGGATCAGATACCAGTAATAAAGAATCTACAATACCCTGTGAAGAGGGGGTAATCCGCTTTCCTCCAGTGAGGGGCAGATGGTGTGGGAACTCACACAGACTGTGCAGCCAGAGTAGGATCTGGAAATGCTTTATTTTGACATGTTTACTTTGCTCTACACAATACAGTTTACCTGCCCAGTAAGATAACCAGGGATTCATCCTGAGGAAGCCTCCTGAGAGGAGTAGGATTTTGTTTGCATTGATTTTTTGATACATGTGACCTGTCATAAAACCTGCTTAAAGGCCTGAATGCTGATTAAAGCATAATTTATTGCAGATACAACACATCTTTTATTGTTTTTCACTTTTATCTGTTCTCTGGAGTGTGTAAAGGTAAATATTTCAGTGCACCATCCCACTTCTGACACCAATAGTTCATAAGCTTCATTCAGCATCCAGGCCTTTCTGCCTTTCAGCTGGTAAACACCACATATGAGGAGTTCCCTGTCCAGAATTATAGCTTTAAATATATCAATTGATACCGGTTTACCTCGTAGCAGAACTGTTGGACCTTGTGTAACACTTTATTCAGATCCTTGTTCAGCTGCTCCAGGTCGAGGACGATGGTTGCGTATCTCCTTTGAAACTCGATGTTGATGGGAGCAGAGTAAGATTTCTGGGAGTAAAGTAAAACAGAAGATATTTTGAGCAACTAGGATCGGATATTTCTGCTTGAACTTTAACCTTTTATAAACCATTAAGAAACATCAAGAAAAACAAACAAACTCAAATTTTTCTTTTTCAAAATAAAGAACAACATTATTTTAAAATGTCTACTGTCTGAAAATAACAATCATCAATAAAGCTTAAAAAATGCATCTTTTACCCGGGATCAGTTTATGGCTGGGAGCACACGAGCGCAGTAAGTACGTCCATTCTAATGGACATTCTTTGGAATGGATGTACATGTGGACACCACGATGCGCATGAATTTTGACGTTAAGAGAAAAAAAACTAGAGAAATCTGGAAGCTGAAGAAGCCGTTGTGTTTTGCAGTCTCAGTTTCCTACACACACGGCGGACGTCAAATTAGCACCCGTCTGATGTTCTGTACCCCCCACCTATAGAAAACATCAGGTCCACGGACATGTCTCAATGAAAGTCCCAGCACTTTGATGCCGACCAAAAATCTGCATGCGTCCTTATGAGCGTGAAAAAGTGCACACATATGTGGTGTCTTGCTCCCTATATGATCTGTAAAAATTCTATGACGAATGTCACGATGTGCGTTAAAACGGACGCATTTATTGCGCTCGTGTAGCTCCAGCCTTCATGGGTTTGCAGAGTGGCTCAAGCGGAGATGCTGTCTGTAAAATAATTATCTTTTTAAGTCCCCGTGCATGAAAGCCTCCCTTAGTTCACATGCCCCATTTAGCTCAGTTTAAAATGCTTGCTCACAATATCCTCTTGAAACTTAAGAACGGGAAATCCAAACATGTCATTGTCCTGAAACAGGAACCTAACTGTCCAATACAGCCCCCCCACCTTTCCCCATTCTAGTTGCTGGGTAGAAGAAGAAAAAAATATATCCTTTTATCCTGTCAATGTATAACCATAAACGATGTATAGGTATTGTGGGTTCAACTATGGTAATTATCTGTGACGTTGGGAATGTTCTATTGGCTTGTAAATTTGAGATTTTTTGTATGTCCTATCTTCTATAAAAGAGCTGACCTACCAAAGAAATACCAGATATTTGAAGAACGAACTCTGTCTGATGTCTTCATTTATCTCAGTTAGCTAGCGAAGTGCTGCGCAATGCCTTACATGATGGAAAAAACCCCAGAAACCTTCTAACTTGCATGTCTTGGTAAATATGAATAGGAATTTAATTTATAGCACTGTCATGGACGGAGTCTATTGTTGCTTATAGACATTCCCATCTGCTATATTTGATGTTATCGTACCTTCCAGCAGTACCCGCTGCTCTTCGTGTGGGGTCTCTTCAATGAAGACAGAAACCCGTATATATATGTTCATTTAAAAGACACAGATTACATTCCAATCCTTTTGCAACCCATTATTTTTAAGTCTGTCTCAGAGAAGTCACATCTGGGGGATAGCCGGCATTGCCACTCTTTGGCTGGGAGTCCCTTTTCATGTAAAACCTCCCCAGAAATGATAAATAAAACGGATTCTAATATGTAAGGTCAGACATCATTGTTAACATGAGGTTGGTTATTCCTGACCAGCCCTGTAAATAGGGTTTTATGAGAAATGCCTGAAAATATGGGAATTTTACCAGCTTCTCTGCTTCCGTATTCATGTCTCGGAGCTGCTTGATGTGTTCCTTCTTGATCATGAGAATCTTTGATAATCTGGTCTAAGAAAAAAAGATATTTAAAAATATATAAAATAAAGAGATTTATTAAATGGGAACATTTAAAGGGTAATTGTTGCACCACTCCTGATCAGCAACTGACTAAGCCTTGTTTTGTACACTGCTCATCCAAGCACTTATTATCTCCCACCTTGACTACTGTAACCTCCTTCTCTCTGGCATTACGAGATTCTCCCTCTGCAGTCTGTAATGAACGCCTGTGCCAGATTTATACACATCACCTCCTGCACCTCACCCCTTTGTCAATCTTTACACTGGCTCCTGTTTCCTATAGAATCTGATTCAAAACATTGTTCCTCACATACAAAGCTCTCCATAACCGCGCCCCTGCCTACGTCTCCTGCCTTATCAACAGGTACATCCCGTCCTGACCACTTCGCTCTGCCAATGATCTGATGCTATCAGCTTCACGTACCAGCACCAACTCTCGCCTTCAGGACTTCTCCTGAGCTGCACCCTTTCTATGGAACTCCCTCCCCCGCAACATCAGACTCTCCCCGTCTCTCCAGTTCTTCAAGAAGTCTCTGAAAACACATTACTTTAGAGAAGCCTATTGGCTCACACCATGATCCCCCTCTGTTCATTTCTTACGCCATCGTTCCATACAGTCCACAGGCACCCGCTACTTCATATTCTCCATTAACCCTCACCTAGTGTGCCACCCCTTTCCTTTTAGATTGTTAGCTCTTGAGCAGGGCCCTCTCTCCTACTGTACTGTTTGTTGAACCTGTATGTATATTTGTTGTTCTGCCTCCCATTGTACAGCGCTACAGAACTTGTTAGCGCTTTATAAAAACTTGTAACTGTAACTACACTAGATCATTGCACTACGTTAAGCCGCTCGTCTGGCTACATTTTCACATTTACAATAAGATTTCCCGAAATGTAAACTAATTGACCCATTCTACCACATAAAACCATTACGGGGAAAAAAAAGACATTTTCAGAAACCCTATTAGTCTATACCAGTGACTTCCAGCCTCTCCATTCATAAGGAGCGATCATCAGATGTCACGGCATATTTTATAATGAGATATTTTATCATTTGAAAACAAGACATGCAGCTTCTTTTTAAAGTTTTTCGTCCTGTTACGCTGGACGTCCACTCGGTCTGTAGCTGAACGATCGACTTGGCCGTCTGACTACAGACATCTTTTTTTGTACCATCTGGGTCGTCCACTGGAAGCGACGATGGACGACCCAGGACGACTGCCGGACTGCGGGAAGAAAGAAAAAAATCGGAACTCTGCGATTCTTATAGTAGGTGTTTAAACCAATAAAAAATGCATTTAAAATGTATCTGAATAATAAAAAAGTCCTTTATAAAAAAAAAAAAGAATAAAAAGCTACCCCAAGGCGTTTGGGTACATCACAGTGTACTCAGGGATGTTAGATTTCATTCAGAGGCTCTACCCAAAGCAGCTGCGGCAATGTCAGGTTTACCTGGATAATCCTAGGCTTTTCACCATTTCAAACTTAACCAGAAGATTACATAGATATATATATATATACACATGTATGGTAAAATACTTTATAAATAAATAAACATATACATATATATTGCCCTCCACCAACAACAAACTGCAACTGGTCATGCCTAGCTCCTGCTGATGAGGGTCAATAAACCTGAAGCAGCTGTCCAGGAGTGGCCTTGACCATTTGCATAAACCTGACCTCTGCTAATATAACCCATCTAGTATGGCCGGCATTTATTGGAGGATTGTGTGTGAAACAGACCCAGGATGCAAAAAAAATTAGAAATTGCAGATGTCATTTGCATGTCTTACCCAGAGTTCCTTGCTGCATAAACATAACATAGAAACAGAAACATAGAAAATGTCGGCAGATAAGAACCTTTCGGCCCATCTAGTCGCCCAATTACATGGATACTTTACCTGGATTTATCTTTTGTTTAGGATAGCCTTATGCCTATCCCATGCCTGCTTAAATTCAATTACTGTTTTGGCCTCTACCACTTCTACTGGAAGACTGTTCCATGTATCCACCACCCTCTCAGTAAAATAATGCTTCCTGATGTTACTTTAAACCTTTGCCCCTCTAATCTAAGACTATGTCCTCTTGTTTTGCTACTTTGTTTCCGTTTAAATATACTCCCTTCCTCTACCTTGTGGCTTCCCTTTACGTATTTAAATGTTTCTATCATATCTCCTCTGTCTCGTATTTTTTCCAAGCTGTACATGTTAATATCATTAAGCCTTTCCTGGTAACTTTTCTCCTTCAAGCCGTACACCATTTTAGTAGCCCTTCTCTGAACTCTCTCTAAGATGTCTATATCCTTCTGGAGATACGGTCTCCAGTACTGCACACAGTACTCCAAGTGAGGTCTCACTAGTGCTCTGTACAGTGGCATGAGCACTTCCCTTTTCCTACCTCTCCCTACACAACCAAGCATTCTGCCAGCATTTCCTGCTGCTCTATTACATTGACTACTTACCCTTAGATCCTCTGAAATAATAACCCCTAAATCCCAACCCTCAGATGTATCAAATATTCTATATTCAGCCCTTGGGTTTTTACGCCCCAGGTGCATTATCTTGCACTTATCCACATTAAAACTCAATTGCCACAACTCCGACCATTTTTTTAGTTTACCTAAATCATTTGTCATTTGGCTGATCCCTCCAGGAACGTCAACCCTGTTGCAAATCTTTGTGTCATCAGCAAAAAGACATACTTTTCCATTAATACCTTCTGCAATATCACTAATAAAAATATTAAATAGAATGGGTCCAAGTACTGACCCCTGAGGTACCCCACCGGTAACAAGACCTTGCGCCGAATAAACTCCATTTACCACAACCCTCTGTTGCCTGTCACTCAGCCACTGCCTAATCCAGTCAACAATATTGGAATCTAAACTCAAAGATTGCAATTTATTGATAAGCCTTCTATGCGGAACAGTATCAAAAGCCTTACTGAAATCTAAATAAGCAATGTCTACTGCACCACCTGTGTCTATTATTTTTGTTACCCAATCAAAAAAATCAATAAGATTAGTTTGGCATGATCTCCCTGAGGTAAACCCATGTTGTTTCTGATCCTGTAATCTATGTGTTTTTAGATGTTCAACAATCCTTTCCTTTAACATGGTTTCCATTAAGTTCCCCACTACTGACGTAAGACTAACTGGCCTATAGTTCCCAGATTCCTCCCTACTACCCTTCTTGTAAATGGGCACAACATTTGCTAATTTCCAGTCTTCTGGGACGACTCCCGTTAACAGATTTATTTAACCAATCCTTGTTAACGGTTTTGCTATTACATCACTGAGCTCTTTTAATAATTTAGGGTGGATCCCATCAAGCCCCATTGACTTATTTGTCTTTACTTTAGACAGCTGCTGTAGAACCTCCTCCTCTGTAAACTCATATGTAAATGTCTCTTTAGTGTTTCCTCCTAACTGAGGTCCCTTTCCTTCTGCAAAGACTGAACAAAAATATTCATTGAGGCAGTCAGCGAGACTTTTATCCTCTTCTACATACCTTCCTTCCTTTGTTTTTAATCTAACTAGTTCTTGTTTTACTTTTCTTTTCTCGTTTATGTATCTAAAAAATGTTTTGTCCCCCTTTTTTACTGACTGAGCTATTTTCTGCATATGGGGAATGTAGCACAGGAGCTCTGTGACGCAGTTGTCTGAATTGCTGGGATGTGCAAATGACTACTGCAATAATAAACTTTATTATTTGCAGTGTGGAGGCTTTTAATCTCACTTTTTGCCCTCCACAACTTAAATGAGTGTGTGTGTATATCTATATATACAGTAATACTATGAAATAACTGTCACTCCTCTGCGTTATAAAATCGCTTGCATTTCCTGCAAGCACAAAAAAAAAAAAAGTACGTTTTGGTTACTCTATATCCAGGTCGTTCAGAAAGTTACAATGTATTGTAAAGGAAACGTAAAATGCCGACTCTGCTTTTTGCAAGAAACACAAGTGATTTACAAGACCCAAGAGTGCCGGTCTGGTCCGTGCATAGAATTGCGGACCACAGCACAGGGCGTTTGCACACAGTTAACCCTTTGAGTGCTGGAATGTGTGTGGGGATGCATAAACATTTCTGTGCGTCTGTATTTGTGACTTCCATACAATTTCGGAGAGGAGGTCTTGCAGTAGGATGCGGGTTGTTGTTGTTGTGTGCTCGTTGTGTCTGTTCATGCATAATTTGGTTATCTCATTTATATATATTTTTGCACCCCCTTTGGTTAGAGGGTGAGGTCTTGCAGTAGGATGTCGGTTGTTGTTGTGTGTTCATGTATAATGTGGTTATTTGATTTATATATATTCCCCCCCCCCTTTGGGTTGAGGGTGAGGTCTTGCAGTAGGATGCTGGTCATCGTTGATACGGCAATAATCTGGATTGCATATAAAGGCTGCTATGTCAGTAAAGGCCATTGTAAGTATGTATACTATCTCATGACCAGGGACTTGACGTGGGGATTTTCCAGCACAGGCATTTCTTTTGTGGTGGACTGTTGCCTCCAGGGTACAGCACACATGAAGGAGACATTGGATTGTAATGTTGATTGACGCTATACAGCCCTGTATGTGGCTCAGAGGATGATGGGGAGTCCCGCGGGGCGGCTGCGGCAGTTCGGTTATGCAGAGTCAGGACGGTAAAATCTGCTTCTCCTGCATCAATACCAATACCCCGAAGGAGGTCAGCGGAGAGTCAGAGACATGCAGCGTTGATGAAAGCAGCGCATGAAATCTCAGTTAATGGTAACACAGTAATGTAGGTTGAAGAAGGAGGAAAGAAAAAAAAAATAGGCTACTGTCCACCGGCTTCATCCATTCACACATCGGCTATGGCTGTTGGTCGAAAAAGTCAAAGAAAACCAAACGATGAGCACTTCCCAAACGTGACCAAGCCGGAGAAGAATTTCCTTTCTTTGCGTTTGGCGAAATCTCTTTTACTCCATTCTAAGCGGATGAACGTCCGCTACGTGAAAAGTCCGGTTTATAAACGGGTGAGCAGAAAGTGGTTTATAATGACTCTAAGTATTTGTACAATGTGATCATACCCCCTCGTAGACGGCTTTTTAAGGCTAAACAAACGCAGCTATTGTTTCCTTTCGCTGTCTCTCTCTGCGATCTTTCATTCCCTTTATTAGTTTTATAGCAGCCTCAGTGCTTTCTGCAGCTCCTTGTCCTTCCCCAGGGCGGGCGAACCAACAGTCATCCTGCATTGAGTTTGCAAATGAGGTTAAGAAGCTACTTCTCTTTGCATTTCATTGCCAAATCATGTACATGTTTTTTTGTTTTTTTTTAAAGGCCACGTTCCCGGAGTAGTGTGTGTGGGGGGGGGGGGGGGTGTATTTCATGCACTTCTGGGGATTTGTCTTCTCAATAATTCGATATAGTTGCTTTAGAACATTTAAGCCTGTGACTTTGTGCGCTTCAGCTGCTGCTATTTACGCCTCTTTGCAGCAAACAAAGAAATATATTTAAGGGGTTAATTATTTTCCCGGGCTTCGTTGAATGACGGTGCAAACCCTATCGACGACTTCTGATACGCGCGTCTGTCCAGGACTTACGTTTACACAAACAGCCCATAGTTTCAAACTTTTTATGCCAATCGTAGATAGATTTTGGAAAATGCCGCGGCGCAACAGTCACAGAATCCATTTTGCTCAATTCAAGAACACAAAGCACTTTCTCCACTGCAGACTGGCTAGTCATGTGACACGCGCGTCATCGCCTACGTCACCTCGCTCAGTAGCGGGACACAAACTCTAAGAGGACATCTACCTAACGGGTCGTAGTTGTGGTCCATGTCTATAACTGTTACGGTTTTACAGCATCTGGAAACTGTATACTTTATGAATCCCCCTGTATTTTCTATTCAACGTTTATTATTTTCACTCGCAGCAAAAAGCCTTTTTAGTTATTTCATTTATTTTAGAAATTTCCTTTTAGGTATTTCTCTGGATTTTTTTTGCCAACATTTGGATTTCCATTAAAAAAAAAAAAGAAAAGAAAAAAAGACCAGGCTTTTTTTCTCTCGCCAGACGCAGCTTTTTTTTTTCCCTCCCTCTCCAGGCCGGCTGAGTTCACGGTTGCTGTCCTTGGTGCTGAAACCTATTTCAGCACCAGGGACAGCGGGTTAACCCCTCCCCCCCGGCAGCCTTTGACGAGGTTGTTTTTTTATTTTTGCAGCTCCGGCTGCGCTGGACGGAGGCCGAAACTCCATTTCACAACCAAAGAGAGTTTGTTCCTCCCCGCAGCAGCGCCCCCCACGCAGCAGGTCCCCCCCTTCATTCGGCGGCCAGTCCATCGGCTGACCTGGGACATCCACAGACGCCTCCAGTGGATGACCCTGATCGGCCTATGGCGTTGTCCGTAGGCAGATGACCAAGTCGGTTGTTCGACTACAGACCCAGCGGACGACCAGCCTTAACCTGGAAAGGTATTCTCTGTCCAGTCTCATATTTACTAATGCCGTGTCAATATTGAGCAGTGAATACTTTGACTTTTATAATCCTGAACGTGTTTGGGTCAGCGTAATGTTTTTTTCCTGCCTTTGACAAGGTTTTTTTTATTTGCCGTTTACAAAATGGGGATTTTTTTTGTATATGATAACACGGTTTCGACTCGATGTGTCCCAGGGGATTTAAACGAAGAGTCACCAACACATCATTTTATATCTTAGCTCCTGTAGCAGCAAATATTAACCCTCTACGTCAGGGTTTCCGATGCGGAAGTCCATGCAGCTGATGCAATTTGTGTACACTTTGTGGCCAAAATTGTGGATACACCTTACATTATTACAAACGTTTGCAGGTTAAAGTACTTTTTAAATAAAAATCTCATAGCACAAGTATGATTGAATATAGCAAATGAATGCCTTAACAACAAAAAAAATCTTTAAATAAGTTCAATTTTGGCTGGAAATGTCCCATAATGCATCTTGGCTATTATATAGCATAAAAATGATCATTTCAAGTTTGTCACAATGTGTTTTTTCTATAATGTGTTGGATAGCCTTTGGCCTTAACTGCTGCCTGACGACACCTAGGCATCGACTCTACAGGTCTTTTGACATCCTCTTCTGCGATCAAATGGTGCCAGGAATTGATTATAGCCTCGATGAGTCCTCGCTCGTTGCTTGGATTCTTTCTCGAGACAGTGCGTTTTAGATCTTGAGCACAGATTTTTGATGGGATTCGAGTCGGGGCTATTTCCAGGCCGGGGAAGCAGAGGAATTTTGTTGTCAACCAAGACTGACAAAATCAGAAGGTGAAGCCACAATTTTGGCCACTAGTGTAGGTACTCTATTTGCGTTGTGAACACTGAGCAAATTGTGCATCACTTGGAGCCTGAGTACTTTTGTACGAAGGTTCTGCAGCGCCTCCGCAGATGGCCGTGTGCTGCACACGTAGAACCGAATCGAGCAGCTTCTGTCTCCCAGTGCAAACATTCGGAGACCGGATGATGTCAGCGCAGACTGTGTGCTGACATCAGTGTCAGACAGGATGTTCAAATCCCTCAAATCAAATACAGAATGGGTGGCAATTAACAGCAATACACATCAGAAGCCAACTCCCAGCATGCTTATCCAAATAGACAATGATACGGGCACAACTTGTATACAAGATAGAAATATAGGGCTTGAAGGTTTGTGTTTGATCTTCAATAAATACAATTTGGCGTGTCTGTATTGTCTTCTGTTAAGATATTTGAATCCCATTTGTCTGGTGATGCTTGTGTGAGCAGAGGAAACTCCTTCACTTCACGCAAGAATATCTCCAAACTGGCAATGGATGGAGGGGGCAGAAAAAGGGTGACACCACGCAGCCTGACCACTTTAAAAAGCTAAAGTGGTCAGGGTGGGTTGAGTGGACCTTTAAACATTATCAGCCCCTACAAATACATTGGAATAATATTAGAAATGCACATTTTTTACTTAAAATTAAAGCTCCACCACGTAACCATAACCAGATGCCACCCTGAGCATTAACATCCTGTTAAAATACTTTATAAATAACGGAATGCTTTTCTTTTTTTCAGATCTCCAGGGCATCCTGTCGTACATACACGGAGAAGATGCAGATGATCATTTTCTGTTTTGATTTGTGATGTGCAATGCTTTTGGTTAAAGTATTTCCTATATTGTAGTACCGTAGATACTCGAGTATAGCGCGACCTGACATTTCCTATATATATTATGGAAATGGAAATGAGAGAATACTCAAGACTCGAATATAACGCGAGGAACAAAATTTTACTCTACCGGTAAACAACTAAAATCCGTCCAGGTTCTCTTAACACAGTCAGGCTCCCCCTCAGGCCAGGGTGCTCTGCTCTAGAATGATTGCAGTATTAAGCCGCCGGCCACCCGTCTTCTTTAACCCTTTCGCTGCTGAGGCGTTTCACGCCTCTGTGCTGAGGTCATATTTACCGGTTTTGTTCATCATGTTTTGAAGGCTTATTTTAGTATATGACCCAGACATATTATATATCGTTCTTTCCGTCAGACTCGGTAGATTAATAATATGTCATTATTATATGTATACGTCATGTCTTGTCTGTATATTATAACAAAAAATGCAATAAAATATGAATTTTCAATAATTTACAACGTGTAAAGTGTATTTTTTTCACATTTTAACATGCGAGCAATTGCGGTTATATTTTGTATGGGGTGCGCTTGTTAAAAAAATTAGAGATGGGGTCTCGTTACATTTTTTTTTGGGGGAAATTACGCGATTTTTAACAAACGCACCGCATACAAAAATCGTTAATGCAGCATCATTGTTCACATTATAATTGAAATGGGAACAATATTGCTGCATTAACCAAAAAAAAAAAACTTGTTCATTTTTTTTTATAATTTTTTTTTAAATATTTTTTTATTTTAATTTTTTAAAAATTTTTTTAAAACTTTTTTCACAGTGGTGTTTGGTATCGTTGGAACGGCCATGCTTTGGCCGATCCAACAGTACCAAACATTAACCCCTAGCTGCCACGGATCGGGAGATAGGGGGTTCCAATGAATCCCCTATCTCCACCGTTGGTGGCAGCTAGGGATGCACCGATACCACTTTTTTAAGACCGAGTACGAGTACCGATACTTTTTAAAAGTACTCACCGATACCGAGTACCGATACTTTTATTTAATGTCATGTGACCGCTTTCCAATAAGAACAGACCATATAAAAATGCCCCCCGCTCACATGTATATCCCCCCGATATATATATATATTCATACTGCCCCAGCTCATGGATTTGCCCCAGCTCACTCATGGATTTGCCCCAGCACATGGATAATGCCCCAGCACACACATGGGTTATTATGCCCCCACAGCTCACACATGAGTATGCCCCCCAGCTCATGGATATGCCCCCACATGGATATTGCCTCCAGCTCATGCATATGCCCCCACATGGATATGCCCCCTCATGGATATTGCCTCCAGCTCATGGATATGCCCCATCATGGATATTGCCTCCAGCTCATGGATATGCCCCATCATGGATATTGCCTCCAGCTCATGGATATGCCCCCACATGGATATGCCCCCACATGGATATGCCCTCCAGCTCATGGATATGCCCCATCATGGATATGCCCCCACATGGATATGCCCCCACATGGATATTGCCTCCAGCTCATGGATATGTCCCCACATGGATATTGCCCCATCATGGATATTGCCTCCAGCTCATGGATATGCCCCATCATGGATATTGCCTCCAGCTCATGGATATGCCCCCACATGGATATGCCCCCACATGGATATGCCCTCCAGCTCATGGATATGCCCCATCATGGATATGCCCCCACATGGATATGCCCCCACATGGATATGCCCTCCAGCTCATGGATATGCCCCATCATGGATATGCCCCCACATGGATATGCCCCCACATGGATATTGCCTCCAGCTCATGGATATGTCCCCACATGGATATGCCCCATCATGGATATTGCCTCCAGCTCATGGATATGCCCCCACATGGATATTGCCTCCAGCTCATGGATATGCCCCACATGGATATGCCCCATCATGGATATTGCCTCCAGCTCATGGATATGCCCCCACATGGATATTGCCTCCAGCTCATGGATATGCCCCCACATGGATATTGCCTCCAGCTCATGCATATGCCCCCACATGGATATGCCCCCTCATGGATATTGCCTCCAGCTCATGGATATGCCCCATCATGGATATTGCCTCCAGCTCATGGATATGCCCCATCATGGATATTGCCTCCAGCTCATGGATATGCCCCCACATGGATATGCCCTCCAGCTCATGGATATGCCCCATCATGGATATGCCCCCACATGGATATGCCCCCACATGGATATTGCCTCCAGCTCATGGATATGTCCCCACATGGATATGCCCCATCATGGATATTGCCTCCAGCTCATGGATATGCCCCATCATGGATATTGCCTCCAGCTCATGGATATGCCCCCACATGGATATGCCCCCACATGGATATGCCCTCCAGCTCATGGATATGCCCCATCATGGATATGCCCCACATGGATATGCCCCACATGGATATGCCCTCCAGCTCATGGATATGCCCCATCATGGATATGCCCCCACATGGATATGCCCCCACATGGATATTGCCTCCAGCTCATGGATATGTCCCCACATGGATATGCCCCATCATGGATATTGCCTCCAGCTCATGGATATGCCCCCACATGGATATTGCCTCCAGCTCATGGATATGCCCCACATGGATATTGCCTCCAGCTCATGGATATGCCCCCACATGGATATTGCCTCCAGCTCATGGATATGCCCCCACATGGATATTGCCTCCAGCTCATGGATATGCCCCCACATGGATATTGCCTCCAGCTCATGGATATGCCCCATCATGGATATGCCCCATCATGGATATGCCCCCACATGGATATTGCCTCCAGCTCATGGATATGCCCCATCATGGATATGCCCCCACATGGATATTGCCTCCAGCTCATGGACCGCCCCCCCCCCCCCGACTATGCTTACCTTCCTGGGCGCCGCCGAGAATGTCTCCGCGCGCCCGCTCGTTGGAAGGACCCCAGCCGCGACCACGTGATCCCGGCTGGGGTCCTTCCAACGAGCGCGCGCGCGGAGACATTCCCCGGCGGCGCCCAGGAAGGTAAGTATCGTCGCGGAGAGCAGCTGCAGGGCCTGTCTGAATGCTCTATCAGCATTCAGACAGGCCCTGCAGCTGCTCAGTGTGTTTAATACTTACCTTCCTGGGCGCCGCCGGGGAATGTCTCGGGCGCGCGCGCACGTTGGAAGGACCCCAGCCGGGATCACGTGGTCGCGGCTGGGGTCCTTCCAACGAGCGGGCGCGCGGAGACATTCCCCGGCGGCGCCCAGGAAGGTAAGTATTGCGGAGAGTGCGGGGCCGGCTGTCCGAATGCCGATAGAGCATTCGGACAGCCGCCGCAGCCCCTCGGATACCGGAAGCCGGCTCAATGTCGGCTTCCGGTATCGGAAAAAATATCGGGGGTACTGCACGAGTACCAAGTACTCCTGCAGTACCCAGTATCGGCCCCGATACCGATACTAGTATCGGTATCGGTGCAACCCTAGTGGCAGCTAGGGGTTAACTCCAGGACTGGCGTCATCGTGCTATGCACGATGACGCCAGTCCTCAGGGGGAGTTCCCGGAGGCTTGGCCTACATCCAAGATGTCGGCCAGCTCCGGGAAAGGATCACGAACCGGCGCTTTTCAGCGCCGATTCGTCATCCGGCTCCCCAGGGGTTAATGAGAGCCACCGTTTGGAAGGGCAGGCTGTGCCCTTCCAAGCGGTGCCTGTCTTAACCCCCTGCTCCCCGGCGATCGGGAGGGAGAGAGGTCCGAAGGACCTCCCCCCCTCCCTTTCAGGCGCCTCCTCCGCACATGCGGGGAGGGGGGGGCGCCTGAATTAGATGTCATCGCGTAGCCGCAATGACATCTAATGTCCCCGCCGGGCTCCCGAGTGCTGGGCTGACATCCAAGATGTCAGCCCGCACCGGGGGGGCGCAGCAATCCGGCGGAATCTGGCGGATTGCTGCCTCCTGTGCTCGGACGCGCTGAGCGCGTCCGTAGCACAGGAGAACCACTTGGCTGGACGCGCTGAGCGCGTCCATAGCAGCCAAGTGGTTAATAGCGATTAGATGGCCGGCAGAGGCAAGCGAGGTGAATGATTGGCTTAAACCGAGCTTGCCCTCTGGCTGTAATGGATCCCACCTCCCCCGAATCCGGGAGTTCCTGAAGTGTTTGCAAGCATCAGGGAGCCGGCATTCAGTTCAGCGAGACTACCGAAACCTCCAGGAGACTCTGGATCCAGAGCAAGGCAAGTTTTTTTTTTCCACGCAATGTAGATGCCTCGAATATAACGCGACCCCTCCAATTTTAAAGGTAAATTTTTGTCACCAAAATCTAGCGGAATACTCGAGTATCTACAGTAATATTCGAAAAACACTGCCACAAAATCCAATTAGAAATATTCTACAGGTTGATTATCCCTTATGCGGATTCCAAAATGCTCTAAAATATTTTTAAAAAAATAGTTTTCTGGGCACTAACATGACGCTAAAAGTGCAAACTTCCACCCTTGACCTCATGTGACGGGGCAAAATGATTAAAAATCTTGTATAAAATACCTTCGGGTTGTTTGTGAGACAAATACATTTCCGTCGTCCAATTTAAACATGGGTCCCATCCCCAAGATATCTCATTATTATATGCAAATGTCCCAAAAATCTGAAATCCAGAACACTTCTGGTCCCGAGCTTTCAGATAGCGGACACTCAACCTGTACGGTCAACCAATATTTTGTTATTTTAAAAAGAATAAGTTACCCTATTTATATAAATTTTTTGTATTTTGCAGCTTGGAAAACAAGTCGTATCACCTGTCCCTATAACCCATTAACAAATCGTTCCTGAACCTGTCCCATTCACCCGGTCTGCACCATATCCTGGTGGCTCTAGTGTCCCTTTTATTATGAATATAAATAATAATAAAAATAAAGTGCCAGCATATTCTGCAGCGTTGTACAATGGGCACAGTATAGACAGGGTTACAATACACTGAGACTGAACAAAATTTTGATAACCAGTACACAAGGAAACGAGGGCCCTATTCCCGTGGGAATTTACAATCTAGAAGGGTTGGGAGGTAGAAACAAGAGGAGAGGACTGCAAGGTGAGAGGGATGGGCTGGGAGGTGAGAGGGATGGGCTGAGAGGTGAGAGGGATGGGCTGCAGAGTGAGAGGGATGGGCTGCAGAGTGAGAGGGATGGACTGCAAGGTGAGAATGATGGACTGCAAGGTGAGAGTGATGGACTGCAAGGTGAGAGTGATGGGCTGCTTGGGGCAGTGAGGTGTGTCAGTGAGTCGGGTGGTCAGCTTCCCTAAATAGGAAAGTCTTAAGTGCACGTTTGAAAGAAGGGAATCTAGGGGAAAGTCTGACAGTATGAGGGAGAGCGTTCCAGAGGATGGGGGCTGCCTGTGAGAAATCCTGCAGTGTATCATGGGAAGAGGTGATGCGGGGAGAAGCTAGGCGCAGGTCACTGTTTGACCTTAGGGAGCAGGGCTGGGGTGTATTTGGTGATTAGTGAGGACAGGTAGTGGGGCGCTGAGTTAGTGAGGGTTTTGTAGGTCAGGGTAAGGAGTTTGAATTGAATTCGGCAGTGGATGGGGAGCCAGTGAAGGGACTCGCAGAGGGGAGCGGCAGAGACAGAGCTGTGGGTGAGGTGGATGGGGAGCCAGTGAAGGGACTCGCAGAGGAAAGCGGCAGAGACAGAGCTGCGGGTGAGGTTGATGGGGAGCCAGTGAAGGGACTCGCAGAGAGGAGCGGCAGAGACACAGCGGCGGGTGAGGTGGATGGGGAGCCAGTGAAGGGACTCGCAGAGAGTAGCGGCAGAGACAGAGCGGCGTGTGAGGTGGATGGGGAGCCAGTGAAGGAACTCGCAGAGAGGAGTGGCAGAGACAGAGCGGCGGGTGAGGTGGATGGGGAGCCAGTGAAGGGACTCGCAGAGAGTAGCGGCAGAGACAGAGCGGCGGGTGAGGTGGATGGGGAGCCAGTGAAGGAACTCGCAGAGAGGAGTGGCAGAGACATAGCGGCGGGTGAGGTGGATGGGGAGCCAGTGAAGGGACTCGCAGAGGGGAGCGGCAGAGACAGAGCTGCGGGTGAGGTGGATGGGGAGCCAGTGAAGGGACTCGCAGAGGGGAGCGGCAGAGACAGAGCTGCGGGTGAGGTGGATGGGGAGCCAGTGAAGGGACTCGCAGAGAGGAGTGGCAGAGACAGAGCGGCGGGTGAGGTGGATGGGGAGCCAGTGAAGGGACTCGCAGAGAGGAGTGGCAGAGACATAGCGGCGGGTGAGGTGGATGGGGAGCCAGTGAAGGAACTCGCAGAGGGGAGCGGCAGAGCCAGAGCGACGGGTGAGGTGGATGAGCCTGGCAGAGGCATTCAGAATGGATTGTAGGGGGGAGAGGCGGGTGAGAGGGAGGCCAGCTAAAAGATTATTAAAATAGTTACAGTTACAAGTATTTATAAAGCGCCAACAAATTCCTTAGCACTGTACAATGGGAGAGACAGAATAACAAATATACATACACATTACACACACGGAACAGAAGGAGGGCAGATCCTGCTCGAGAGCTTACAATCTAATAGGGTAGGCGAAGTGGTAGTCAAGTCGGGAGATTACAAGGGGAGGAGTTGCTTTGTGTTGTCAGTAGTAAGAAATGGTTGAATTCTGGAAATATTACATAGCTGTTAGCGGCAGGAGGAGAAAAGGGGGATGAAGGACAGAGCCGAGTTAAGGGCATCTCCGAGACAGCGAACCTGTTTTTTTTATTTTTATTTTTTTAACAGAACCTGGAAAAAGGCTCAAATCAAAAGACTCAGTGGGGGAAGAGGCTGCAGGTACATCGTTACACTGAATTGCCAAACGGCAACGATATTCATTCATAAAATTATTCACAGTTTGACTGTTTTGTTCTCAAAATCATGCAAGAAAAGAGTATTTTATTTGCTAGAAAAATCCATATTCTAATGAGATAAGAGTTTGCGTTTTTCTGATATAAAAAGGGTTGTTTTTGTTATTAATTGTCAGTTATTATTATTATTACACTTAATGCAGTACAAATCCTCATGGAGGAAAGGGCTACAGAATATAACGAGTGCGTAAAACACATTGTGAGGATTAAAAGGTAGACGGAATAAATTCTAGACGTGCGTCGGAATAAAATCAGTATCTTTAATAGCGGAGACATATTTACACAGACTAAGCCAGTTAACAAACATGACATATGTAACTATATTTTGTATGAAAAGTAGAAAAATAATTTTACATCACTATCAATGTACATTCTCCTTAACAGTATAGGAACACTTTTTATTTTCTATTTTATATAAATCAGTAAGTGTTGCAGCTTCGTATCCAGAGTTAATAAAACGATCTGTAACAATGTAGAGATCACCCCCCTCCCTGCCCTCGACACACAGGCCTCTGTCATGTCCATTCTCCTTCCAACCCTTAGTTAGGTTTGCCTTGTCTCGAGACTCGGTGCCGTTGCCTGTGGCGGCGTCAGATGCAGTAACAGTCACTTACTTTTTTTGGGGGGACGGCCGACTTGTTGCTATTAGACGGGGTCTCTTTCGAGAGCGGAGTTTGCTTTTTTCCCTTTGACCTACGGTTGCGTTTGCCTGGGCGGACGGCTTTGGCCTGGGTTTCCTGGCCCGTTTTGTCCCTCTAGCTGCCGTCCTTGGTGCCGGCGCTTCTTTTTGGTTAACGTGCGGCACACTCTTTATCGGCTCTCCAGCGGGCTCTGACTGGGACACCGTGGGGGTGTTGCACGCCCCGGAGGTTGACGGCTGTGTAGGGCGGGCCTGACGGCGGGCGGTTTTCCGTTCGCGTAAGGTCGAGTGGATGTTCCGCAGGGATTGAGCTATTTGACCAAGGAAATTATTGGTTGTTTGGACCTGATCTTTCAAGTCGGTGACGGCCCGCATGAGGCTGAACAATTGTGTGTTGCACACGCGCACGTTTTCCAACAACTTCACATTAAAGTCACAGTTTTGTCCCGAAGGACGAGCCTCGTCCCTATTCCCGTCGCAAGCGGACGGACCCTGTAGTGTAGCTTTGTGATTCCCACCGGTGCCCTGGCTCATATCGTCTGTAGTAGATGACGCAGATGGCGTGTGCGTCGGTGAGGTCTTCAGTGCTTGTCGAGTCTCTGATTTCACAGGAACATTGGGGGAGACTGGGGAGTCTACCGACGCGTTGTTAAAATTTTGTGGTTCACCAGTGGCTTCGGTTTGTTTTCCTGATTCTGAGAACGAGAAAAGAAACAAACCCCGATTACTCCATATGCTCTTGCCCTTCCATTACTTTCATGCCCTTGCTTAGCGTTAGGAAATACGTATATACCTGAGATGGCATCGGCTTCGTTTGGGTCCTCCTTGACAGTAGACAGAGTGATGATCTTTCGCATTAAGCTTTCAGACGTGGTATAGGTGGTGTTCAGCGGCTGCTGGCCTCCTTTTCGCCGTCTATGTCGGATTTTATTGGCCATTTTGTTCTTCACCTTTATCTTCAAGTCGCTGTACCTCTTCTTGCACTTCTCCGGCGTCCTCCTGGTGGTACCAGCAGCGGTGACGTGCCGTGCAATGGACTTCCAGATCTCTTTCCGGTTGTGGGCGGAAATCATGGCAGAGCGATTGCCGTAGAGTTTGCTATAATTCTCTAACACCTTGCGCGCCAGGGCTTCGTTCTCTGCCTCCGTGAATGGCGGATTGCGGGATTCCGACGTCCCGGTTTTTGGGGACATCTGTGGAAATCAACAGTATACATTACCTATATTGCTTCCTTCACAAACGTCATGAACCTCAACGCTCCTACATGATAACCTCCTCATTCATCTAGCCAAGTGGCCCTTCTGGTCTAGCGTGAGCCAGTGAACCCGATAGGATTAAGACTGTGTCTGGACCAGCAGCAACACGGTTCATAAATGGGTCCATCCCTGCACTTTGTGAGAGAGCTACTCAACGCAAAATGCAGGTCAGGGATTTCTCCCTTAACTACTACCTGTATCACGATCGAGGTGCAGATTAAGCGATTTATTCTACTACACGGATGCAGAGGGGGGGGGGGGCTTTAGGACAAATCGTAACATTATTAGCGGTGGGCAGGTCAGTGAAGTGACACCCGGCCCTATATTTTGTCAGAGAATTTGTGTTTTTGAATAAGAGCATGTCACTTTACGGTTTAAACACCTGCCGCTTAGGACGTTCTAGTCTAAAACAACAAATCTTGCGCTGCAGAAACAAATTTTGCTCCTGACGGATTCCGGATGACAATGGGACAATATTTACCTCCGCCGGGGTGTGTAACCCACGCGACGTTATTATTTCCATCAGAATAAGTCACTCATACCCTTAAGAACGGGAGTCGGCAACCTTGTCAACCCAGAGGTTTTGAAACTACATTTCCCATAGTGCTCTGGCACTCTGAGGGGACTAGGCATCATGGGATGTGTAGTTCCTAAACATCTGGAGACGGGTCAAAGTTGCTGACCCTCGCCTTAGAACATAAGATCCTTAGGGAGCAAAGGCCACCCTACCTCCTCTATAACTATGCATTATCCTAACATATCGCAACTCCTGTACTGCGCTGCCGAATATGTTGGCGCGATGCAAGTGAATTAATAGTAAATCACTCTGATAATAGCTATGCTCCTCTGTCGGACTGGTCTACCCAGCTCAGCTAAAAAATTCGCGTGTTATATGTCGGTTTCTTCTTCTGTTCGTAACGGCTCTGCCAATTGTTGCCAAAACACGACTTCGCTGGCATCACTAAGGATATGATGTTATCACTCCGTGTGCATGTTTACATGATGACGACGTCATGTCCCTTTGGAATGTAAATTTCAGAATGTCTTCACCAATAGATTGCACGTGACACATGATTTTGGAGAAACCTGTAATTCCCTCTTTGTTTTTGTTTCAGACGAGGATGAAATTATGTTCCTGGTGTAGCAGCAGCTCGGTGGGAATGGCACGAGGCCAGTGCGGCAAGGAAAGAGTGGAGGGACTGGAACATTGGGGAGTTTTGTTCCGCAGCCACATGTTTTATGACCTCGAGCTGTCGGTGATGATGCAAGAAGCCACGGTTGCGCAGAATTATCCCCTATTGACATGATATGAGCTGACAGCACCAGACTTTGTGAGCACTACTCGAGCAAGGCAATTCCAGGCATCATGAAGCCGCCATTCGATTTCCAAACTTTCAGCTCTGGCAGCTTTTAACGTACAGGCGGTGATGGTGGCAGAGTATCTTTGAGCCCCTTCTCCTGCTTCAAAGGCTGAACGTTCAGATGTATAGAATACAAGGAATATGAGGCCTTTAGCAGCAATTCTTTGTTGTTGCAATGCACCCCAAAATCCTCACAGCGACAGGCTGCGTGCATGTGGCATCTGGTCTCCAAGTCGCTCACGTGTGGTTTAAGAAAACAAAAGAGTGTAATTTTTTGATTGCAGAAATGGTTCATGATGGCAACGGTTATGCCCCATTCCTCTTGGCGGCACACCACGGATGTGGCGGTGGTGTATTGGTATATTTATCCTCTGCCGATCCAGATTGTTTGCAGAGCTCAGGGATTGAAACGCGGGAAGTAGATACAAGATTGTTTAATGTAACATCATCCATCATGAAAAATGTTACATTGATCTCCGCTTCCACCTCGCAGGTGGGATTCTATGGTGGATTTTGAGGTCGGACCGCGGGGCAGGCAATGCTGGCAATCCCTGCTTAAAAAGGCGGATTACATGTCGAGCAGTCTGCCACCTGGATCACAAGTGGACCCAATCAACGGCATTCTAGAAAAAAATCTTTGGAAGCCTGGACAAACCTGTGCAGCGCTATGGTACCGCCACAGCAGGGCATCATACTATACCCTCCACAATACTGTGCTACATCGTAGCGTTACAACTCCCACCACCAGGTGAAGGAGAGATGGAACAATCAGATGTGATAAAGTCCTATCTCAGCTCCTCTAACGCAATCACCACAAAGCATTTCCAAAAGGAACATTTTTTCACTAGAGGTGCCTTGACGTACGGCGGGTGAGCTTACTCTCTTAATGGCCATTAATAGAAACCAAAGCCTCTAATGGTGTTTTGTTTCACACGGTATAATGGGAATAAGCGCAGATGACATATTTTTTCTTATGTTTTATACATGTTGCTGGGCTGGATACATCTGGTGGTTGCAGCCGCCCCATCGGGGAATAGGCGTGACCCCACCCCTCTTGTACTATGTATGTTTTATTGTACCTCCAGCCAGGTCATCATTGCTGCACGTTCCACTCCGTGTCTTTGTTTTTTTGATCACAAGGCAGATTTGTTTCTGGGGGGGCATAAATATGAGCCCACCAGTCCACCTCATGACTGAAAAGCAGTGTGAGCAGTGATGGTTCGCTATACAGTAGCCTGTGGCTTCATTTTTGGATAGGACTCACCCTCACTAGAGGTGCCGTGACGTTCGGCGGGTGAGTTTACTCTTAATGACCATTAATAGAAACCAAAGCATCTAATTGCATTTTGTTTCACACGGTGTAATGGGAATAAGCGCAGATGTCATATTTTTTCTTATGTGATAGAGTCCTACCTCAGCTCCTCCTCTAATGCAATCACCACAAAGCATTTTCAAAAGGAACATTTTTTTTAGAGTTGTTTCCCTATTTTTTCACCATATTTTGCTTTTCTTATTGACAATACTGCGACGGCATTTATATCAGTTATTGTCTCATGTCTAACCTCTACGTGACACGTTCCTTCGACTGTCCAAACCATTCGATTTCATACCGCATTAATGTAAAAGTACTATGACCTGTTAATTATTCCCCCCCCCATGAGATCAAGGAAGACCCCCTTTCCCCCAGACTACTTACCACCTGATCGAGGAATTCAACAGGAAATCCACCTATGGTGTCATTGTTGTCTGCGCTGGACATCTTATTTTTCCATGGAGACTGTCCTAAAAAGGGATCAGTTCCCTATAAAAAAAAAAAGAGAAAAAAATAAAGAGAAATTAATGTTGATTATTTATTTAGAGTTTCAGAGAAATATATAAGCAGCTGCAGGTTACGCAGCACACAGGCAAAAAAAAGATTTAAAGGGACATTCATGTAGTGTTCAGTTGGCCCCTAGATATATTATATCTTTGTACTGCTGCTGCATCAAGAGTCTCTTGACTCGCCTTGCTATGGCTTTATGGTTTGCTGAATGTTATATATATATATTACCTTTTTTATTGGACTAACATTACATTTAAAAGACAAGCTTTCGAGAGGATTCCTCTTGAATATACCAGCACAGACACTCCATGAAGAACCACCAGGAAAATACATATTGTACACCGGTGGGACATCACTTCAATCTAATAGGCCACTCCATCCAAAAACCTCAAAATTAAAATCCTCAAATGACATTTTAAAGACAACCGTGAATGCAAAACATATGAAATGAAAATGATCACTTTTTAACACTATAAATGCTGGACTCAATGTGGATTCTGGGTTTTTAACCCATTATAATAACGTCACATAACATTCAAAATTCTGGTGATGCTTTGTTCCTTGTTTCTTTTTTTCTTCATTCAAGTTGTATGATCTTATCTCTGTTGTTTTATTATGGGCCCAAGATCCCTCATGTGTTTATTTTCCCATTTTGAATATACCATTTGACTCTCACTTTTACGACATCTAAATCCCCTCACCCAGGTGACCCTTAATGTCCTACTGTTCAATTCTAGGAACTGATCAGTATAGCATCCAGCTGAGGAAGAGAGGAATCCTCTCGAAAGCTTGTCTTTTAAATGTAACGCTAGTCCAATAAAAAAAGGTATCAGTATGTACTGATATATATATATATATATAAATTCGATAGGCCGTGTTAGTCCAGATGCCAAAATCACGAGTATAGCAGTACGTAGGGATCCTTTTTTTATTGGACTAACATTACATTTAAAAGACAAGCTGTCGAGAGGATTCCTCTCTTCCTCAGGTCTGGAAGTTATACTGATCAGTTCCTAGAATTGAACATTAGGACATTAAGGGTCACATGGGTGGGGGGATTTAGATGTTGTCAACACTATAAATGCTGGACTCAATGTGGATTCTGGGTTTTTAACCCATTATCATAACGTCACATAACATTCAAAATTCTGGCTGATGCTTTGTTTCTTCTTGGTTTCTTTTTTTTTTTCATGTCTCTTTCAGCCTTCACGGTTTTGTGTTTTTGTTTTTTTTTCAGTACTGGCTGGGTGTAGTAGAGGTAACATCACTGCTCTGCATGGAGAGAACCTGTGGAGTCATGGGTTCGATTCCAGCGAGCAACCTCTCCAGTAAGTGTCCTTGGGCAAGACACCTAACGGTACATACTCGCCACCCAGGACATATTTGAAAACGAGAGAAATCTCAATGTATCCTTCCTGGTAAAATCCTTTCTCAAAAGAAAAAAAAAAAGTTGTATGATCTTATCTCTGTTGTTTCATTATAGGCCCATGATCCCTCATGCGTTTATTTTCCCATTTTGAACATACCGTTTGACTCTCACTTTTTATGACATCTAAATCCCCCACCCATGTGACCCTTAATGTCCTAATGTTCAATTCTAGGAACTGATCAGTATAACTTCCAGACATGAGGAAGAGAGGAATCCCCTCAAAAGCTTGTCTTTTAAATGTAACGTTAGTGCAATAAAAAAGGTATCACTACGTACTGATATACTCGTGAGTTAGATATATTAAATATATATATAAATATAACCATCAAATTTGAACCAGCACTCTCTTTGCCATCAATGCTGGTTAAATTAACTGCCTGGGTGCGGGTGCTTGGGTGCCTTACGGGATCGAATAAGAGGCCATAGATAAGCCATCATGACGGCTTACAGAGATGGCCACACAGACAAACAAGTGGAAAAACACTTTTTAGAACAACAACACCGCTTGCCCACATTACGGTTTATGGCGATTGACCATGTCCCTCCATTGACACGAGGAGGAAACAGATCCCAAAAACTGTTACAGAGGGAAACGTATTGGATTAGGACTCTCAATACTGTATCCCCGGCAGGTCTGAATGAATATATTTCCTTTTCCTCTTTTTTATACAATTGGTAAAAATGTCAGCACATATTTATTTTTATTTATCCCCCTCTTCATCAGCACTTATTTTTGCTTATTCATTAGTAGCACCAACACAATGTAGTTCATTCACTTGTTTCTCATTAGATCAACACTTTGGCTTATTTTCACTCTACATTTACAGAGGCAATATACCACACACTTTTAGCACCATTTTTTCACACCTTTCACATTTTCTTGTCATTCATACTATTTTTTTCTCTTTCTGCATTTCAGTTATTAACTCAGACTACTTACACTTCACATGTCATTATGCACCTCATCACATTAGACATTTTCTTCACACACGCCATTCTATGCATATTCACACATCACACTCACATCTCATTCTCCTCATTCATTTATCACTTTTTTTTCCCCTTATATTTGACAGCATCGGGTTTGGGTCGAAATCCCTACAACCAGGTTCCCTAATGCCAAAATCCCGACGGCCAACTTCCCTACACAGACACCTCCCTGATGGCCAACGTCCTTACACGGCCAACTCCCTGACGGGCAACTTCCAGACATTCAAAATCCCAGTGGCTAACACTAACCCTACTCCCTAACCCCCTAAACCTAGCCCTAACCCCCCAAACCTAGCCCTAACCCCCCAAACCTAGCCCTAACCCTAACCCCCCTAAATCTAGCCTTAACCCTAACCCCCTAAATCTAGCCCTAGCCCTAACCCCCCCAAACCTAGCCCTAACCCCCTTAAACCTAGGGTTAGGGTGTTAGTATTAGGGTTAGCCGCTGGGATTATGTATGTCTGGAAGTTGGCCGTGTAGGGAAGTTGGTATGTCCGGCACTTGTTCTGTCTGGAAGTTGGCCGTCGGGATGTTGGCATTAGGGAACCTGGCTGTAGGGATTTTGTCCGGCACCCAACAGCATCACTTCTTCATATGAGTAACCATGACATTATACTCACGTTTATTTCTTTTAATTTATACTGCTTTTGATATTAATAGAGAGGCAATATTCTCTCTTTGTTCTGCTAAAATATTTCTATGTTTAGCCAAAACCTGTCAGCTACACGAGCATGTTTAATGCACAGCAAACTCTGTTTCATTTGATTAGCCTTGAAATCCTCATGCTGTTTGTAACCTGTTGCTGACACACACACACACACACACACACACACCAGTTCCATTGATGTGGTTCTGGGCTATTCTTGGTTTTTCTCGTTTATTTTTTTGTGCTTTGAACTCGCTTTCCCAGCAAGCTTAGCAACACCTACAGCCACTGATACGTCACTTCCAGTTTTGGGGAGGCGGGGCCATGGTGTGCAGCGATGGTGCACAGCACATTTTATATGTTGTATAGTTGCTTTGTTAGTTACTTTGAAAAAGACCCGGTGCAGGGTCAAAACGGTCATTTTTTTTAATGCAATTTTGAATAACAGATGCTTTTAATTAAGCCCTGGAATGTATCCATTTGGATTGTTTACACACACATATATATATATCACGAGTATAGCAGTACGAAGTGATGATACCTTTTTATGGGACTAATGTTACTTTTAAAAGACAATCTTTCGAGAAGATTCCTCTTTTCCGCTAGATGTCGTAAATAGTGAGAGTCATATGGTATGGTCAAAACGTGAAAATAAAACGCACGAGAGATCCTAGGTCCATAAAACAGTGATAAGATCATGACAACTTGAAAAAAAGGAAAAACACAAGAGTGAAGGCAGAAAAAGACACAAAAAAGACAAAAAAAAAAATCCAAGAAAAAACAAAAACGCCAGCCAGAATTCTGAAAGTTACGTCAACATTTTAGTCCAACCAGACTTTTCCCAAGACAAGTCTTGAGAAAAGTCCGGTTGGACTGAAACGTTGACTCCAATAACAACATTTGTATAAACTTACTGAGAAGTCTCTGAGTGGCGAAACATGGAAAATATAGGATTGAATCTACCTGGTTCCAGCACCGGAGCAAGTATTTTGGATACAGGGTGTGCGGGGATCGAGGCCACACACACACACACACTATAGTTCACCAGGAAGGCTCGCACTCCATAGAGTATTTGTAAGACTCCCTGGAGAGCGCACCTCCCTGGTGAACTATACTTTTTGGCAGGTGTTTGCACCAGAGCACGAAGATTGTTATAGAGCCTGGCTGCGGGTACCCCGGATGCTATATATAAAAGTTGAGATGATGCCACTTTTGAGTTCTACACAAACCCTCTGTCTTCCTCTGTCAGCGGACTGCAACCCTCCTCCTCTACCACAAAGCTTCAGCCTAACCTCTCCCCATCATCCTCCCCAGCTCAGCACACTGTATCTATATACACAACCTCAACAAAACCTCATCTCAATGCCCCCGCCCTAAGAAAGTGCGCATTACACAAAGGAGAATTTGCGGTTATGCTAAAGAAATCAGATTAAAAGTAAATTGTGTTAATTTTTTTTTTTCTTCGAGAAAGTATTTCCCCCAGGAAGGATACATTGAGATTTCTCTCGTTCTCAAGTATGTCCTGGGTGGCGAGTATGTACCGTTAGGGGTTTTGCCCAAGGACACTTACTGGAGAGGTGCTCTTGCTGGGATTCAAACCCATGTCTCCACAGCTATAGAGCAGCGATGTTACTTCTACTCCACCCAGCCGGTAATTTCTTGATACTTCTTTTACCAGACTGGATAGAATATCCCATTAACCCTTTCACTAACCAAGTGTCTTTTGTTGTAAAATATATATGTATATGAAGCAGTTAAAAAATTAAAATACGGTAAATTTCATCCTTTTTTAAATTTTACATGTATTCATTTATCCTTTATAGAAATATCACTGGGATGAGTGGCTCTAAACTTTAGATGGTGTCCCTTATCTCGCACAGTATCAGCATACAGGCAGATGCAGTAAATATGCTGTAGACAGATAATAAAATGGTGAGATCTCCTTCTTATGGGAATTTGTAGTGATCAGAATGAGATTATTAGCAATGCAATATCTGTATGTGCTGCATAATGCCTGTGTATGGTAATTACAGCAACACCTTGTATCTGTATGTGCTGCATAATGCCTGTGTATGGCAATTACAGAAACACCTTGTTTCTGTATGTGCCGCATAATGCCTGTGTATGGCAATTACAGCAACACCTTGTATCTGTATGTGCTGCATAATGCCTGTGTATGGCAATTACAGCAACACCTTGTATCTGTATGTGCTGCATAATGCCTGTGTATAGCAATTACAGCAACACCTTGTATCTGTATGTGCTGCATAATGCCCGTGTATGGCAATTACAGCAACACCTTGTATCTGTATGTGCTGCATAATGCCTGTGTATGACAATTACAGCAACACCTTGTATCTGTATGTGCTGCATAATGCCTGTGTATGGACATTACAGCAACACCTTGTATCTGTATGTGCTGCATAATGCCTGTGTATGGCAATTACAGCAACACCTTGTATCTGTATGTGCCGCATAATGCCTGTGTATGAAGATTACAGCAACACCTTGTATCTGCATGTGCTGCATAATGCCTGTGTATGGCAATTACAGCAACACCTTGTATCTGTATGTGCTGCATAGAGCCTGTGTATGGCAATTACAGCAACACCTTGTATCTGTATGTGCCGCATAATGCCTGTGTATGGCAATTACAGCAACACCTTGTATCTGTATGTTCTGCATGATGCCTGTGTATGGCAATTACAGCAACACCTTGTATCTGTATGTGCTGCATAATGCCTGTGTATAGCAATTACAGCGACACCTTGTATCTGTACTGTACAGGGATTTACACGCATTATAACGGCCTGAATAATATCCCTGTACACGCCCACAGTGACCCCACAGCTCTCCCTGTATTCTGCCATATCCCTGGCTGCTGTAATGCAGCAGTAAAGTTGTTGAGCTTTTTGTTAAAGTGCGGGCTGCTCCTTGTAGCGTCTTTACAGTTATACAGAGGGACAGGAGCGAGAGAACACTGGGAATTGTTGTTTCTTCACATGGGGCACCTTAATCTTGCATTAAAAAAGTATGGAAAGGGGGCTTTATATCAGTGATGCACCGAAATGAAATTTCGGACCATCAACGAAACCGAAAACAGAAAATGCTGGCGGAAAACCGAGACCGAAAATCAGTCATCCGAGCCTGAGCCTGGAGGTCAGCCGAGATGGGGGGCTCGCCCGGCCTCCAGGTCCAGTTTCGAATGACTGGATTTTCGGCTTTTTAGCACCATTTTCAACCGATATTTTCAGTGGCCGAAATATCGGTGCATCTCTACTTTATAGGTTTTCGTTTTGGTATGTATATCAATGCAAAACTGAAATATATGTAGTGAAAGGGTTAAGCCATGCTTTCAAACCACTAGAATGACCCTTCAATGCTTTTCCTGTGAGACACAAAGACTTCCTTTACCGTGATTGGTGACAGGACAGAAGGTGGATAATTTGACCGAGGAGGCGTCATGAACGATCTGGAAGGACGCTGTTTTTGTCCGAATGCGGCTATGGGCATGGTTTCATGGGGCTCGTAGCTCTGCGGAGAAGAGGAAACGGGAAATAAACTGTGAAAAATCATTTAATTAATCGTTTATTTAGATTAAACTTTAAATAAATTAATATATACTGCATTTTGATATATGCTTTCATTTAATAAAATAATTCAAATAAACAGCAGAATTGTTTTTGAGTTTAATTGCAATGTAGCTCTGTGATACAGTAGTGTGCGGTGTGTATGAACGTATCAGAGCTTCACAGCAGTAAAACGCTCAGCAATGTGCGGTGTGTATGAGCGTATCCCAGATCTCCACAGCAATAAAACTCACAGTAATGTGCGATGTGTATGAGCATATCACAGAGCTCCACAGCAATAAACCTCACAGTAATGTGCAGTGTGTATGAGCGTATCACAGAGCTCCACAGCAATAAACCTCACAGTAATGTGCAGCGTGTATGAGTGTATTACAGAGCTACACGGCAATAATACTCACAGTAATGTGTGGTGCGTCTGAGCGTGAGTTTTATTGCTGTGGAGCTCTGTGATACACTCATACACCCTGCACGTTACTGCGAGTGTTATTGCCGTGTAGCTGTGATGTGTTCATACACAACGCGCATTACTGTAATCTGTAATGTGTGGGTTGCATAAGTGTGAATAAACTGCAATGCAATAAGTGATCACATTAATGTGTTTGTTCTCTTTGTGGTTAAGACCTAATGCTATTTTGTTGAAATGATATTTCTTATCAGGACAAGTAGATCGGGCTTTCACTTTAGTCAATTGGACAAGTAGATATTTTTAAAAAATTTCCACACCCCTGTAAATTATCAAGGATTAAAACAACACTTACTAGAACTTCATAGTCCGGGATGGTGTGAGTCCCGAGTCCATTTCTATCAAAGGTTACTCTGTACGTGGAGTTTTGCGTATCCACAGCATCTATCTGGCCGGTGAACAAGCCGTCGTGCTGACCACGTAACCGAGCTGAAAGAAACAGTTTCTGGTTAATAGTGATAAATCGACTGCTTTTATAAACAGAGGTTTGCAGGAATGCATTCATAAAAACAGCCACTGACAAACCCAAGGCGTTTCAGTTTATATACATTAATTCCACAAGCATTGTAAAAACGATTCTTGCTGTATCTTTTCTGAATATGATGCTCTAAATCAGAGCTCGGCAGCCTTGGCCCTCTAGGTGATTTGGAACTACATCTCCCATCAGGCTTTGCCTACATAATATGAGACTGTGCATCATGAGAGATGTAGTTCCAAGCCATTTGGAGGTGTCGAGGTTGTTGACACCTGCTCTAAAGCGCTAATGATAAGAGACTTGTCTGTACAGAATGATATGCTTTCAGTTAATTATTATTATTGTCATCATTTATATAGCGCCAACAGTTTCTGCAGCGCTTTACAATAACCAAAGGGAACGAGATAAACGGACATAGGATGAAAACAAGAGGTGTAGAGGTTGTACTCATAGGAGCTTACAGTCTAGAGGGATTGGGGTTGAGAAAGACCAGAGGAATTTTACTAGATAGCAGGATGAGTGCCAGTGGTTTGGGAATGGTGGGGCCATAGAAGCAGCTTCAATCATGTGTTAATGAATATAATTATCACAGTAAAAAGGATTGTACAGCGCTGCGGAATATGCTGGCACTTTACAAATAAAGAATAATAATAATAATAATGACACTTTACATTTCCCATACAAACGGCTTGACTTAATCCTACCAGCAGTTTTATGACGAGCCATTCGTGGCGAAACGCGCGTCGGGTGCGTTTCTAAACAGGGACCGTTGGTTAGAAATCGAATGCTGGGCTATTTACTGGTAGTTTAGATGCTGATGGGAATCGAGACCTAACACTTTATAACGCTGCACAATATTGTGGTTATTTTGTGGTATTTTTATTGACAGTGTTTTTTGGATCATTTGTTTATTAAAAGTTATGTTTTATATTACATCTCAGGTAGACATTTGTATCCTGCTGGTGTCTTCCGGCACGATAGTTGTATTCAATTTATGTGGAGGGGTAAACCCGGAGGTCTCCGGTAACCCTTTATACAATCATCTTCTGGTTTTCTGTCAAAAACAAGTTACTCTTTACTACTGAGGCAGTGATCATGTATATTTGTTATTTTGTCTCACCTAATGTACAGCGCTACAGAACTTGTTAGCGCTTTATAAGTACCTGTAACATTTTAGTATATTGTGTTTCTCTGTTTTTTTAATTTATGTTACGGATACATTAATAATTTCTTTGATATCGGCAATATATGATGTCATAATTAACAAACATAACACCGGCCATAGTCGGCATCATATGGATTATATGTATATTATAAATCCAATGTTTAAATGGGGGTTTCAGCCCCGTTTGACCCCCGAGTGCCCAGGCCTGGTGCCATCTAACTCCTATGGCCTCCCACAGTCCCTTGGATCCACGGGCATGCGCCAAGGACGGCACGGTTCTGGCCTTTTCCATTTCCCCCATCTATTCGTTTTCTGATATTTTTTTCTTTTTTCCACGCCCCCTCCTGTATGCCGAGTTTTTTTTGTTCCGCTGAGACCCCCCACTTGGGGATGTTTTTGGCAACGCCTGGCTGTAATTAGACGACTTTTGTTTTTTTTTACTCTCCTTTGCTATTTTACTGATGACATATTTTGGCCCTGCGCGGCCTTTTTGGCTTTCCGTTGTCTTGTAATGTTACTGCGAAATTTGAAAATACAAAAATAAATGAGGGTTTCAGGGCGAGTTTCTCAGTTTCCCAAAGAGCCATTTATCAGCTTGACATTTATTTCCAAATATCCAACAAATCATAGTCGTATGGCACACTGTCCAATATAATCTATATACGGGGTGCTGTTGCCGAATCAGGCTTCCCTTTAAGGCTGTGGTCACACGAGCGCACTGAGTGTGTTCGTGTGACAGCATTTCCCTGTGTCCGTCGCAGCTTTGTGACGGATCGATGGGGAGGGCCACATGGCGTAGCGCATGCACGAATTGTGTGCGCTACCACCGGACGTCATAAAGCCCTCTCCGTCAAAAAGCTGCAACGGACGCTGACGGGGCTACAAAGTGCGATCTTCCATAAGAGGATTGAGTATTGCAGCGCTGAGCGCACTAACAGCGCTCAGCGAGGTGGCTACACGGGCGTCAGAGTAGAAGGAACGTCCACTCTCACGGATGTGCCTTCCGCTCTGAAAACCGCCCGTGTGACCGCAGCCTTAATGCTCGAATAAATTCAGCCAAAAAAATATAAATAAAGGAGATGCACACCTATTGAGTTAAGAAACGATTTGTATTTATTCTATTAAAACGCAGACTGTAACCTCCAAGATCGTGTATCAAGCTCCGCAATCACTTCATTATAAGACATAAGCATAAATGACAATATGAATTGCACAAACTCCAAATCTCCGATTACACGAGCTGCGTAACCCTTGAAGGCCATGCGCCGAAACGCTGGGTTACCTGGTCTCTGCAGACTGTGGCATAATTTTGAGGTTCTTTATGTTCATTTTTGGGTTTGTTTGTTCTTCTGTATTGGCTGTTAGCAGTTCGTGTATTTGGGGTTTGTGCAATTCATATTGAGATTAATCAGCATACAGAAAAAACGGAATTGAATCGATACAGCCGGTATTTCCTTTATCGCATATAGGAGTGAGTGGCGATAACTGAGAAGATAATTTAACGTGAAATTATATCCCTATAAACAACCGAATATGCTGAACCGAAAAATGGCTGAATTGCAGTCAGAAATGCGGCAAATAAGGGAATTGACCTCAATTAAAATCAAGCCCAGAGTTTGCAGAGGGGAAGGAGGATACAGACTGTTTTTTTTTACTCCAACCACAGATACACAAACGTAACTGGTCTGCTGTTCACTCCAATGGGGGAAACAGACACTGCTTCAGGGGACATTGCCGGTTCAGCCATGTACAAAGTGGGGGAGTTCGGCACTAAATGAAAAGCTGAGAAATCCATAGGTTACCAAGAGAGGAACCTACATCTGTAAGGGAACACCATGCTAAAGGAAAAAATAATAATTTAAGAAATTAGGGGACCGATTCCAACCGAGCCGCAAACAGGGAGACGGTGAGAAAATCTGGGCGAGATTTCCTTTACTGTTGTCCTGATACCGGTGCTATTCCTATCGAGATGCGCTATGTGTGGTTGGCCTCAGAATAATTGTGAGACGCAGGCAGATAGCAGCACCATTGCGAGTGTCAGCACCTGGAGTCCATAGGACTCCACGGACCCCTGCGAGTCCCTCTGCAGGCTTAAATCTGCAGGGGCCGCGGAAAGGGATGCGTAAAATATTGGTTCCTATTCTCACGCTGCTTCTGCACTGAGGATCTCGGGTGAGTATGGGATTGTTTAGACGGATTAAGTGAAGGTATAAAGTGATTTTGCAAAAGCAAAAATTAGTTAACAGGGTTTCAAAGTATTTCAGTCACTGAAATACCATCTGGTTTGGAGGACGATGAGTTAAGTTGGAATAGTTTGATCTCCTCTACAGAAGCGTCTGCAGGGATTGGCTGATGGAGATAGGGAGTGTCTTGAATAATGACTTTTTTTTTTCATTATGATTTTACCATTTTTTTATCGTTTCCGTGTAAAAACCTTGCTGCCATTTAAGAAACGCAAGAAAAGAGATCCAATACTTGCCTCCGAGTCTTTTATTAAAATTCTAACTTTCCTACATACTTAAGAACATTCCATAATTCACGTCTCCAATACAAAGTATAAGAGACGAGAATTTACAGGAAGCTCACGCAACAACCGAGGCGCCAGCAGGGTTTGTGTCTCGGTTGTCATAGCTGGGGATGATTTTAAGCTAACTTTTGGGGCTGTTTTCACTAACGCTTCCAGACTTTAGCTTCAAATACCGGTCAGAATCGAGCCCTAGGTGTTTGCAGTTAACCCCTGCAGTCCAAATCTCTAACCTGTAACTTTCGTTCCTATAACCAAGGACAATGGAATTTCATCAGGAAGATCCTTGAACTGGGACACGTCCGCCACCTTTCTCTGCTGCAGAAGGCGGATTTTCTGACGTTTCTGTTCTAAAGCTGCTCGCTCCTCTTCGAAGAATGCGGCGGAACATCTGGAAGATACATTTGATCTAGTGAGTCGCCATATTAAATGCACACCACTGGATTAATAAGCGTACGGCAGGGGTCAGCATCCTCGGCCCTCCACATGTTTTAGAACTACATCTCCCATGATGCTTGGCCACTCATTTCGTTTGCTGTTCCACATGCAAAATGTAGTTCCCAAACATCCGGAGGGCTAAGGCTGCTGACCCCTGACGTAGGGAAAAATGTTCCGAAAACCATAAATGAACACATCAATAAAACAACTGAGAATAAAGAAACTTTGATAGAACGTAGGAGCAAACTATGCATTTTTAGAAATAAGGCAAAAATTTCTATATAGGTTTGGGTAGACCAACGCAACATTTAGGTAATATTCCAGCAGCCTGTGTATGTCTGGATCTTGGATTTATATAAACAAAAGTTACCAAAACCATAGAGGACTGAAAAGCTAGCCCTGAATAGACCATACTATTTAATCTTTAACCCACTGTATACAGTACAACAATAAAGGCATCAGTACCCTAAGGCTGGCCGTCCACTGGATCCGTATTCGGACGACCGACTTTTTCGTCAGATCATGGACGACGTCGCTCGTCAGACCATGTCAGACTAGGGTCGTCCACTGCGTGCGATCTGTCGTGCGACCACAGACGATCCAAATCAAAAGTGAAGTGCAGAGGCTGCTAAAACCAGAATGAACAGGTTTTACATACAAAAACAAGTTCATTCTGCTTTTGGAACCAGTGCAGTCCTTTTTTTGTTTTGTTACTATTAGGTTTACAGACAAAGCGCATAGTAAAAATGTCAAACTATCCCCTAAATCAGGGCATGATGCCAACACCTCAGTGCAGTACTGCGCTCTGATATTCGTTCTCTCAGCCTCCAAAAAAGGTGTTTTGGTAAACTTGCATCATGTCTGCATCATATATTTTCAATGGGGAGTTCAAAAAACAGCAAAACCAATTTAAAAGCGTTTTTTTAACTCCCCTAATGAGTTTGTCAACGTCCATCTTGCCCAGAAATCGTTCAGAACTCCCAGCCTGCAAGGTGTGATCCCTCATCTGCTGTGGTCTTTACCCGTCGCCAGAAGTCAGACGACTGCTGCAATGGACGATGGTTCCATTCACATTCATGTTAAAGGATCGGACGTGCGACGATATCGGTTGATCGCACGAAAACGGTTCCAGTGGACGGCCAGCCTAAAGCTGGCCGTCCACTGAGGCCGTACTCGTGCGCCTAAAAAGTCGTCCCACTAATCCCACAACACAGAGGCGATTCAACACGCTTCCACTGCCTCCGACTTCAGACGACTTTGTGGGACTACATCAGACTAGCGATCTTTCCCATTTGAATGGGATTTGTCGGACGAAGTCTAACAACCTGGTTCAGCAAACGTAAAAAAATGCCCTGATTTTCAGTGGTTCATTTCGACAGGTGAAACAGGTGAATCCCTTTAAGATTCAGTGGAAAATAATATTTTCGATTTCATTTGCTTTATTCTTTTCATTTTCAGCAAAAAGTCTTTTTATTTACATTTCTGAACATGTTTTTGTATTTTTGGTATTTGACGAAATTTTCGGTTCCCAATTTTTTAAAAAAGGGGTTTTTCTTTTATTCTGTAACAGACCTGTTTATTCTTTTTTTAATTTGCCTTTTTTATTATTTAGACGCATTTTAAATGCATTTGTTATTGGTTTAGACACCTTATTAGAAGATTAGCAGAATTCCATTTTATTTTCCTGCAATCCGGTGGTCTTCAGCAACGTTTTTTTCATTTCCTGCAGTTCGGCGCTTCCAATGGACGACCCAGATCATACGAAAAAACTTGTCCGTAGTCAAATGACCATGTCGTTCGTCTGACTATGGACCCAGTGGATGACCAGCCTAAAGGGTTTTCCCCATGCTACTTCTAGGGCTTTATTGAAAAGGACAATGTAATCTTTACGTTTTCATACGTTCGTGGACATATATAGTATTTATTTTATGGTAATACATATATAGAAGGTCCTCCTTGTGTACATTTTTCTTTATTTGTATTAACTGATCATGGAATTTTCTGGATCAACAGATTTGTTTTCAGGGTTAATTTTGGGGTATTGTTTAATGGAAGTGTGCATTATTTTATAATTTTTGGATGTGGTGGCAGGTGGTTATTAATTTGCTGTTAAAATGTGGTTAACACATTAAAAACATTTCTGTTTCGGTGTTTCAATAAGCAGAGAGACGAAATGGAAATAAAGCTTCTAGGAAGCAAACGGCTCAAACCGCGTTCAGTGACCTTCTCCTAGCTCAGTGATGGCAACCCTTGGCACCCCAGATGTTTCCAAACTACATGACCCATGATGCTCTGCCAGCCTAAATTGTGTCAAAGCATCATGGGACATGTATTTCAGAAACATCTGGGTTGCCAAGGCTCGCCATCACTGTCCTAGATGGTTTACGCATTGCGGGGGGAAACAACTTTACATACATTGTCCAAAGTGTTCCATAGCAGCAGTAGAAAAGCTCTGTCTAGGGTTGCCAGATCATCCATACTTTCCTGGACACATGTTACCATTTCAAACATAAGAACAACACAGGAAAGATGCTGCCCTGCAACATGTATAATTTATATGACTCAGGAGGAAAATGTGTTTCCTAACCAGGACTGGTCACATGGGATTCCTTTACTACATACAGCAGGGAGACATTATTCATGCACTGCCCATCAGCATAAAAAAATTTCATGGGTACAGGAAAACATGGCCGACCTGGCAACCCTAGCTATGCCACTATTTACCAACTAGTTCACGCTTCTAAAAAATCATCTACATAACTACAAACAGATAAAAAATACTCCTGACATGGACTAGAAACGTTGTTTTAATCATACCTTCGCGGTTTTCCCATAAGTCGCCTTATTTTCCCCCATTCCACCCTCGTTAGTTTCCTTGTCTTGAGATTGGGGAAGGATTCTTTCAAGCACACGCAGAAGTCATTGTCGCCTTCAAATAATGGCCTGTTAATAAGAAAAGGAAGAGGGTTAATCTTTACGGGTATTTTTTAACTCGAAATCCCATTTGGTTACCTCCTGCTGCCCGTTCCATGGATGTTTCATTATAAAAAAAGCAGAAGGGTGGCTTGGCTATTTGTCCCCTATTTAATTAATTTTTCAGGCCTCTGGCATTGGCATCCAGCAACAGAACACAGCAGGACGCCTGTAGTCCAATGAAATGCGTTTACGGATGCCTCTGGTGCCACCAGACACGTCGTGTAGCCTTGTTTTAATGATTCAACTTGTTGGTTGCCCCTAATACTTTAGCAAAGCGATAAGACCTCTATAGATGTAGGCTGGAGTCAGACGAGCGCACAATTTGCACCCGTACTGACGTGCCTTCTGGTGTCCATCGCAGCATTGAGACGATGCGACGGGGCCAGCCACACGCTGTTGCACGCACACCTTGTTGCATGCGCACGAATTGCGTGGGTAACAGCAGCCGTGCTGCACCAATTCAGCTGCCCTCTCCATCAAAGCGCTCAGCGAGGTAGCCAGATGGGCGTCGAGTGGAAGGAACGTCCACTCTCATGGACGTTCCTTCCGCTCTTCAAATACGCTCTTCTGATGCCAGCCGTAGAGGAGAGCTCGGCATGGTATTCTTGCAAGGAAATTAAAAAAATAAAATAAAAAACACCCACAAAACAAACCCCCCGAAGCTACTGACAGGCTTAAAATACCATCCCTCTACTCTGAAGAGATGTGAGAGATTAGGAAGATGGGCTGCTGGTGGTGGCAATGGGTGAGACCTTGTCTAGTCACCATGGCCACATACGATTATGTGGTCATGGTAGTTAGAGAAGACCTTAAAGAGTCCAGTAACATGGCCAGGAGGGCAAGGACTCAAAATAAGGTTCCATCTGTAACAGACCCTTCCGCAACAAAATGATGTCCCCCCAAGGCTTCCACAGTTGGCTTTTCCACAGTTTAATTACCATTGGGAGTCAAGTCCACAGCCACTGGACCACCATAATTTACCCGTCACGGCCGTGGTCACAAGACGATGCCTGGCTCTTTAAATGTACATTTTAATCAAACCGGATTAAACATAAAATAGAACTTGGCACGTCTGCGGCAAACCCTGTAACATGTAAGACAGGGGTAGGCAACCTTAGCCTTCTAGATGTTTTGGAACTACATCTGTCATGATGCCCAGCCACTCAAATTAACTGGGCCTCATAGGAAATTTAGTTCCAAAACATCTGGAGGACCAAGGCTGCAGATCACTGATGTAAGAGGACTAAAGCTGGTGTCAGACGAGCGCACTGTTCGCTGTCCTCATAGCTTTTCAAAGGAATCATTAGAAAGCAGCACACGAAGTACGTGTGCACATTTTCACGCATGGGCAACGCAGGCCAAAATGGCAACGACGTGAAAAAGCTACAACGGATGTAGAGAAACGCCTGCAACCAGCTTCTATTTTTTTATTTTTCTCACCTTCAGTCATAAATAACTGATACAATGTAACCACAATCTCATCCATTATAAAGTGCATCCGTTGCAACGGACGCACTGTGCACAATCAGTGCGCTTGTGTGACCGCAGCCTTAGGAGTCGCCTGGAAATTTATTTTTTTTAGGAGTCAGGGAAAGCCTTTTGTATTTATTAGTGTAGGGGAAATATAGAAAGCTAGAAGCCCGTGGCTCTGTGACATCTAGATTTCTCAAGCCTCAAATCTAGATGTGTGTGACCAACACCATGAGCTAAGTGTGCCTTTATGTGGTGCATGGAAATCTGCTGGTATTGGGGTCAGCAACCATAGCCCTCCAGATGTTTTGGAACTACATCTCACAATGAGTCTCTGCAAAACTAATGAATAGCTGAGCTTCAAGGGAGATGTAGTTCCAAAACATCTGGAGGGTCAAGGTTGTTGATCGCTGGTTTATACCATGATCAAAATGTTGCTGGTTGTTTCGAGAGGTTTGCATTTTAATCACTTTTCCTCGCATGCTGCAAACATTAGGCTTGTTCTACTTTTCAGTAAGCTAGAAAAAACAAAACATGGAACTAAAATAATAATGATGCAATACTTACTTGTCGATGTTTGAGTAAAACCACTCGTATATACACCACTTGTGGGCTTTGGGAAGCTTCAATAAATTGCGTAACCGGTAGCCAATCTTCTGAGATGATTTCTTCACTGGAGTATTGAGAGCGACCACAGCTTTCTAAATTATTAAAACACAAAACGGTGAAGGTTACTTAAACTTCTAAAAACAAGAGACATGAACGTCAGAAAGACACAATAAACGTGACACTAGCTCAGGGGTCTCCAACTCATCTGTACTAGGGGACCGATTTGTCCGATGAAGTAGACACAGAGGGCCGGATGTATAAAATATAAATATATACACACAAGGAAAAAAATAGATAATGCCATATATGTCAAAGTACATGGGCCCCTGTCAGAAGCATACACACAAGGGATTATTCACTAAACCTCGAATAATAAGGATAATTTTTATACATATACATTATATAATACACTTTTAAATTACTTTGTCAGTTATAGTGAGTAAACACCTGTGTGTGCCAATATATCTCAAACACATTGCACATTATTGTGCCTTATTGCTGTGGACCTCTGTGATACAATAATGTCCGGGTGTAATGTATGAGCGTATCACAGAGCTCCACTGCAGTAAAACTTGCAGTAATGTGCATATTATAAAATTCCATCAACTTTATAAAAATAATCACATATTATGAAAAGCAAAAAAAGTGCAATTTACAAAATTGGGGCAGTGACCCGTCTCCCTTCCACCAGCAAATTATAGCACGCACACCCACACACAAATCAAATCAAATCAAAATAAGCTTTACTGGCAGGACCAAATACATTTTAGCATTGCCAAAGCATATGGGGAGGAGGGGGGGTAGTGGGACATATATATGGGGGGGAATGGGCAAGTCCATGGACATTATCAGGGGTAAGGGATAATGTGAAGGGGGATGGGGGCGAGTCCGTGTTGGGGATTTATAAGTCCAGGATCTCTCACACACTGCACATTGGCAGGGACACTGCCACGGTTTGATAAAATGAGCCTTCCCCCAATATTAGCAACTGGGGAACAAAAGATGCTCCGTTGCAAAAAATTTAACTCCAGCTGCGCTGGGACAATAGTGGGGCTCAGATCTGTAGCAGCTAGTTCTCAGCCCCAGAATGAATGCGGGCCGGATCTGTAGCAGCTAGTTCTCAGCCCCAGAATGAATGCGGGCCGGATCTGTAACAGCTAGTTCTCAGCCCCAGAATGAATGCGGGCCAGATCTGTAGCAGCTAGTTCTCAGCCCCAGAATGAATGCGGGCCAGATCTGTAGGCTGTTTGCAGTTTTCGGGCCTTATGTTTGACAGCCATGCTCTAGCCACTAGAGAGCAATCACAGATTTTTAAAGAGTAAAAGAAAATATTTATAAAAAAAATAATAATAAAAAGAAATAATATAATTTTTTTAAAATATTCTGAAGCCAAAATTCTTTCTATTGGAAGTTAAAATAAATGGAAAGTAAATTTTGCCATAAGTGGGATTTGGAAATGCCCACAGCCCTTCAAAACATTGCTATCATTGATTAGATTAACAGGTCTATTCAAAGAAAGGTGAGATTCAGGAGAATGATTGGAGAAGTGAAAATTCTAGGTCAAAATAGCCAAACCAGAAAAATTCTCCCATTTATCTCACTTTCCAAATCGGCTATTTGATCTAGATTGTTCTCTTCTCCTGCCAATTCTCCTGGTTTTCACCTTTCTCTAAAGAACCCTGTTAGTTTTAAAAAGTAAAAGCCATCTAGTATGGCGCGGCATTGATTTAAGGGTTCTGTGTAAAAATAGACCCAGGATGCAATAAAAGTGAGACAGATGTCATTTGCATGTCCTACCCAGAATTCCTTGCTGCATATGGGGAATGTGGCACAGGAGCTCTGGGATGCAGTTCTTTGAATTGCTGTGATGTGCAAATAGCTTCTGCAATATAAAAATATATATATTTTCCACAAGATTCGGACGCACACACTTGTAGAAAAGTAATAAATTTATTAAATGAACATGTAAATCGACGTTTCAGTTCCCGTAGGAACTTTACTCAGGATGATCCTGAGGAAAGTTCCTACGGGACCTAAAATGTCGATTTACATGTTTATTTAATAAATTAAGTTTCTACAAGTCTTCGTGTGCGTCCGAATCTTGTGGATTAGTGTGCCGGCAGTCGGATTATTTGCACCGGAGCAAGGACAATCTCTTTGGTATTTGGAGTGCGGGGTCTCTTGGATTATATATATGTATCACATACACACAAATCAGAGCTGGCCTGGTCACATGGCTTTTTTTTTTTTTTTAAATCCATGGGAGAAAAAATATTGTGTGACATCGGGGTGGATCCAGAAATTTTGGGAGCGACGCTCTACCAGTTTTGGTTAAGAGCTGGTGTTAGGTTCGCAGTAGTAGTGAACGGCAGAGCGGGCGCCGGATCCCAGGCTGAGGTGATCACACTCACTTTTCTCCGAACGTTACCACACAGGGTCTGTCCTCCTCCTGCTCAGCTGACAGACCCCGCACAGCAATGCTCTGCAGTCTGGAACATGCTGTGCCAGTCACTGAGAATCGAGCACCACCAGTAATAACACGCCCTGGGACACTCTCATATCCATACACAGCCAGATAACACACAGACACAAACACATACATAGCTATACACAAACACACATAACATCTAGGGAAGCCGCTGGAGGCAGGCTCAGAAATTAGGCTATTTCCAGACTTTTTAAGAGGAATCACAAATTATCGGACATTTCGGTCAATAAAAACGCACTTTAGAACATGGGCATGAATGGTATCATTAAAAAAGTCAGACTCTGACGTTTCAAATGACACCTTACTTGACTGTGCATGTAAAAGGAGATACAGGGGTCCAAATGACCCCTGTGTCTCCTACAATGGGATTTCAGCTCAGGGGGAGCACATACCCACTGTGCCTCCTATCTGGATCCACTAGTGTGTGACATACCTGGGGAGTTGCCGGGGATTTGGGGTTTCTTTTGGGGGATCTGGTATTCATCGGACGTTCTTCTTCTTCACAAAAAAGGCGACTTCTCTTTGAACTTCTGAAAGGCTGGAGAGAAGGAAACGATTGAAGGCGGTGAGGGTGTATAGCGACAAACCAGAAGCAAATGGGGACTTTAATTGCTGGAACAGATACATATAGCAGGAAAAAATATATATATTTACGCTACATTTGTATACCTTTAGGAAAAAGATATCAGGTCACACTCGCTGCAACCGAAAACCCATCAGGATGTGATGTCACAAAATCCACACACGTAAACCGTAAAAGATTGCTAGTGATCCAATATAATTATCTAGAATGTAGGTTCCCATGAGAACAGGGTCCTTCATCCCTTCGGTCCTGTCGTTAGATATAGTGTACCTGTCTGTTTAACTGTATCAAGTATACTTATGTACAGCGCTGTGGAATGTGTTGGAGCTTTATTTATACAGTACGATAACAATAATACTGTCAGAGGTATACAGCAGTGTGCTAAATGACGACAAAATATAAGATTCTATGAAGGCAGAAAATAACTGAATTACTTAAAGTAAAATAAAAATATGTGAAACTTATTTCTAAAATGCTTCTTATACCAGACTTGATTTATTGAAGCGTCAAAAAAAGAAGCTAGGATGGCCCTTTAAGACCACATTTTTGCACTTTTGAACAGTGTATACGAGAGTAAATTGCAGCCGGTTTAATACTCCTCATACTCACTCTGCAACGTCACTGTGCAATGCTCGCTTACCATCTCTGAGCCGGGGTTGCCGCTGGATTTCCAGTTCGGCGTCTTCTGGGGAGAGTTGAATTTTTCATTCCACGTACCCGACAAACCTTCTTAAAAACAAATAAAACATCAGTAAGAGGCGAACGTATACATTTTACCTTTAAACGTGAATTATTATTTTTTAATATCAGTAGTAATAGTAAAAAGGAGATACAGGAGGAAAGGGGCAAAAACTAGGGGTCACGTCTGGGGGGAAAGTGTGGAAACGCAGTCCCGAAGCGATTTTTGCAGAAGGAACGGAGTTTGCATTTTTCCCCACACACTGTTAGACTGGGTTCACAACTAGACGTTTTTCAAACGTGCGCAATACGCACGTTTTTTTTGCGTGCGTTCGCACATATGAAAAACGTGCGAACATGCATTGCAGCGCGTTCGCGGCTATGTCTATGGCCGCGAACGCGCTGCTATACGCACCAAAGAAGCTCCTGTACTTCTTTGTGCGTCAGACATGTTAAAGCGCGTTCCTGCGCACTTTAAAACGTTTAGGTGTGAACGGGTCGCATAGGAAAGCATGGGATTTCCCCGTTCATGCGTTTTAAAGTGCGCAGGAATGTACTTTAAAACGTCTAGGTGTGAACGGGGCCTAAAGCTTGTATTCAGGCGTTCAATCATATGTTTGTCAAGTAAAATAAATAGATTATTTATTATATAGTTTAACGCTAAAATAAATATACGTATATAATCGAACAGGTTCGAGTGTATATTTGCATTACGTATGAAATTACTAATTGAGGGACAGGATTCTTGGGGAGTTCCCACACTTATTTTATAGGACTTGACCCCTGGGCAAAAACATGCATCAAAGACACACAGGGTTAGTCAGAGTAAGGTGAAACTCTGGAGAACTTTTGGAGAAGTGAAAACTCTAGGTCAAAATGGCTGATTTGGAAAGTGAGGTAAATGGAAGAATTTTTCTGGTTTGGCTATTTTGACCTAGAATTTTCACTTCTCCAAAAGGTTCTCCAGAGTTTCACCTTTCTCTGAGTAACCCTGACAGCAGGCTAAGTACACCCGATGACAGTATAATATGACAGCTTCCACACCTGCATTCATATAGGATTTAAAACGAGCGAGAGCCAGGTTTGCGCTTTACATCTGAGAAACAATCTCAGTCCCCAGAGAATAATAATAATTATTCTAGTAAATGATAGGAGGTCACGATGAGGACGTCAACAAATAAGTGTTTATTTCACACAAATACATTTTTCATTAGGTCAAAACTCGTAAGAGCAGTTATCTGTATTCATTCAGTGACACATTCAGAAATACAGTATGCCACTTGTGTTACACCCAATAAAGGCCCCTTCCATTTGCTCCTCTCTAGGTGAGCAGGTGTGTACGTGTGTGTAGTCAAGGCTGTGGTTTTTCCAGTTGCAATGTATGGCTGTGAAAGTTGGACCATAAGAAAGGCTGAGAGCCACAGAATTGAGGCCTTTGAATTATGGTGCTGGAGAAGACTCCTGCGAGTCCCTTGGACTGCAAGACGATCACACCGGTCAGTCCTAGAGGAGATTAACCCTGACTGCTCTGCTCTTTAGAAGGCCAGATCCTGAAGATGAAACTCCTAGATTTTGGTCACCTAATGAGAAGGAAGGACTCACTGGAGAAGAGCCTAATGCTGGGAAAGATTGAGGGCAAAAGAAGAAGGGGACGACAGAGAATGAGGTGGCTGGATGGAGTCACTGAAGCTGTAAGCGTGAGCTTAAATGGACTCCAAAAGATGGTAGAGGACAGGAAGGCCTGGAGGAACGTTGTTCATGGGGTCGCGACGGGTCGGACACGACTTTTCGCAAATAATAACAAGGTGTGTCCACCAAAGACGGAGCTGAAGCAGGGCCTGGGCAGCTTGTCTTGATAGAACAGAGTTGCAATAATTTGGTTAAGGCTCAGTTTCTTAACCCTGTCACTGCCATGATCGAGTATATTTGATCTGCAAAAGCTCCACAAGGTGACGGAGACAGAGCTAACTCCATCTGGTAATATTCTAGAGCAATGCAAAGGAATTCTGTTTAATGCAAATTAAATTTGTTTGCATATGGGCTCCAGAATGTGTCCCTTAAGCGTCGGCACCTCAGACAGAACAGCCGAAGTGCTGAAACCGTTTGAACAGCTTGGAGTGCCTATTTTCTTTAAAAAGGACACCCGACTCATCCTGACCACTTTATTGGTTTAAAGAGGTGGTCAGGATGTGAGGAGTGCCCCCACCCCCCCAAATCTGGTGAAACTGCGGGCCGAAGTGGAAGAGTTTCCTCTACCCCACACAGCGCCACCAGCAGACAGGATTTTGAATTTCCATACTGTCGGTCACCAGGTCAGTCACTAGTGACGTCAGTACACAGAATGCATGCTGACGTCACCCTGAGACCAATCACTGTAGCAGGCGTTCTCAGAGAGGCAGTCGATGGATGGATCTGTGCATGCGCGTGCAGCTCTCATCCATCGTTCTGCTCTGGCGCTACGGAATAGGATTCCATAAGGTGCTCAAGTCCCATAGCAGTACACAATTTACAGCTCCTGCGCTACGCAAGTTTTTTATCCCTTGAATTTCATTCAAACACAGCTGCATTATTATGGTTGTATATTTCTCCTTGACCAGCAGGTGGAGACCACTGACTGTAAAAAAGGTTTTTCATGGACCCTACATGACATCGTTCCAGTGTGGGTAATTGAAAGTGGTTTTATGGAAACCACTTGGCAGTGAAGGGATTATAACAATTTCTGGATAACTAAATGGTAACGGATCAAGTGCAATCTTGCTGTAACTGCTGAGCTGCACCAATTCTGCTCTCCAGCTCCATATTAAGTGAGTGCTCCTAGTCGAGAGCAAACTGAAAATGCAGCAAATATCCAGGATCGAATGTCAAAGCAGGGTTTTGTCAAAGTAAAAAAAAAAACAACCACACAAATTCTTGGGACTAGAATCATAAGTGACCTTGGAATCGCTCATTATCCTGCGGTCAATAAATTAGAGCTCTATTTAAAGGAGCCCTAGGTCACACCTGAGCAGCCTGTTTCACCCGGAAGCCGCACAAGGTGCTCGTTTCAAATAGACATGGAAAGTAAGCGAGTGCTTATTCATAGGATAAAATAGCAATGCAAAGTATACATTTTGACTTACATATTGAATGCACGTTGCAAAAGAACCCTCCTATAGCTCAATTACATGAATATAAAGCTGCACAGGAGGCTGGAGAAGGGGTGCACTGCTTACCTTTTAAACTGACCAGGGCTTTTGCGGGAGAATCTGAGAGGGAAGAAAAAAGTAATTTATTAGAATCATCAGTTTAATTTTAACAGGATATTCTTATTGTGTTCAGCTGTACCGAAAATATTTCCTATCACTAATCTGCTTTACAATGCTCTTTAAATCTTTGGAAAGGCAAAGGTCTCTCCTTCCCTTTTTTTTTTTCTTTATACTTCGTAATAAAGCAGCTTTTATGTAGTTTCTGCAAACATATCTCTTCTTCTACCCCAGGGCTGTCAAACTACGGCCCCCCTATGTTCTGAACAACTTCCATGATTCCCTGGCCATCTATGCATTGACTGAATTCAGGAAATTGTAGGCCTCGACATCGGGGGGGGGGGGGTGCTGTGAGTTTGACAGTCCTTGGTAAGATGATCTCAACCCCCTCCAGCAGCAGGCAGAAACCCCCTGCTATGATCCAAGATATCACCCGTAGAGCTGAGGTCGGAGGATTCCTGACAGATTTAACAAGGTTTGGTACATTAGTGTTGATTTTCCTACAATGTTAAAGATACTGAGGAGTACATGGCAGGTGCTGGGTTCCGTAGAGCAGCTCAAGCCACATAGAAGCTCATTTAATACATTTATTCCCTGTACAGGTCATCAATCATGAATATGCAGTCATTTCACATGTCATGAATTTTGGAGAAAGCATCATCACAACGATAAAAAAAAAAAAAAAATCCATTGTATCAGTTTCCGCAGAGACATACTCCTCATGCTTCTCTTGGTCCGTTTTAAAAAAAAAGTTTTTCCACCCTCACCGTAACAATAAACAACAAACTTTACTGCAGCATTACAGCAGCCAGTGAGAGGGCAGAATACAGGTAGAGCTGTGGGGTCAGTTGCTGCTGTACACAGGCATTATGCAGCACATACAGATACAAGGTGTTGCTGTAATTGTCATACACATGCATTATGCAGCACATACAGATACAAGGTGTTGCTGTAATTGTCATACACATGCATTATGCAGCACATACAGATACAAGGTGTTGCTGTAATTGTCATACACAGGCATTATGCAGCACATACAGATTCAAGGTGTTACTGTAATTGCCACACACAGGCATTATGCAGCACATACAGATACAAGGTGTTGCTGTAATTGCCATACACATGCACTATGCAGCACATACAGATACAAGGTGTTGCTGTAATCTTCATACACAGGAATTATGCAGCACATACAGATACAAGGTGTTTCTGTAATTGTCATACACAGGCATTATGCAGCACATACAAGGTGTTGCTGTAATTGCCATACACAGGCATTATGCAGCACATGCAGATACAAGGTGTTGCTGTAATTGCCATACACAGGCATTATGCAGCACATACAGATACAAGGTGTTGCTGTAATTGCTATACACAGGAAATATGCAGCACATACAGATACAAGGTGTTGCTGTAATTGCCATACACAGGCATTATGTAGCACATACAGATACAAGGTGTTGCTGTAATTGCCATACACAGGCATTATGCAGCACATACAGATACAAGGTGTTGCTGTAATTGCCATACACAGGCATTATGTAGCACATGCAGATACAAGGTGTTGCTGTAATTGCCATACACAGGCATTATGTAGCACATACAGATACAAGGTGTTGCTGTAATTGCCATACACAGGCATTATGCAGCACATACAGATACAAGGTGTTGCTGTAATTGCCATACACAGGCATTATGCGGCACATGCAGATACAAGGTGTTGCTGTAATTTCCATACACAGGCATTATGCAGCACATACAGATATTGTATTGCTAATAATCTCATTCTTATCACTACAAATCCTGATAAGCAGGAAATCTCACCATTTTATTATCTGTCTGCATCAAATTTACTGACACAAAGGTAATTTCTGCCTGTATGCTGATAATGAGATTTTTAGCAATGCAGTTCCAAAAACTACTGACGAAATATAAAAATAATATCTCCATGTGCGGCATAATGCCTGTAAATGGAGATTACAGTAACATGAGCAGGGGAGACAGGTAATGTATGGGGGGATATGTGCAGGAGAGAATCCCTGCTCTATGGATTAAAACGACAACGATAGATTGCTGTGAAGCATTACAGCATTCGATTAAAAACTCTCACTAACAGGGTTATTCAGAGAAAGGTGAAAACCAGGAAAACTGGCAGAACAATCTAGACCAAATAGTCGATTTGGAAAGTGAGATAAATGGGAGAATTTTTCTGGTTTAGCTATTTTGACCTAGAATTTTCACTTCCCCAGTCATTCTCCTGAGTGTCACCTTTAGTGAATAGACCTGTGTCCTTCACAAACGTAATGCGTGGAAAGAAGTAAATAAACTTGAACACTAAACTAGAAATCAACCTCACCAGTCATGAGCCTCTTAAGCCGAGCTGTACAGAAGTGTGTTATGGGAGATGTTGGGCTGACACAATATAGGGAGGTTTTCCTACAAACAAAGGAAATAGTATTGATCCGGCCTAAGTTCTTATAGCGGAGACGGACCGCAAATATCTGGAACTCCCTGCTACAAACCACAAGATGCAGGATATCGTGGGAGACGTAACACATGCTATGATGCGCGAGTGATTGAATCTCTTCTTGACAAGGGTTGCTCTGACACCCTTCATGTCACAATACCATACGGACACTGTGACAGCCAATCACTTCCACCACGCGACTGCGGTGAGGTGAACCGATTGCACGGACCGCCCTCACAGGAGGCAACGATCCTGGATTTAAAAGAAAAGTATAACCCTCAAAAGCCGTAACTGCACCATGACAGTCACACGTCCTCTTGGTCATCATTTTTGTGACATGTGGCACAACATGAAAGGGTTAAGGGCTGGGGAAGTCACGGGAGAGTATTAAAGCATTTTATTTTCCCCATAGAATTGCTAAGCAACAAACAAGCAGCAACTGCCCCTTGGTATCAAAACCTCAAAGATTATCAATAGGAAAACCTAAAGCAAAAAGAGGCTTACAGGGAGCATGTGATGCTGGCATCCAATCAGAATGTGCGATTTTCCACAAGCTCCCAGCATTACAATATGCAGGAAGCGGATTCTGAGGACGCCTCGTGTCCAACAAGCCCGAAACGAAGGGGGGAATCACGGCTTTGCATAAAAAATTAAAACGAGCAATCCAACAAAATAAAAACCTGAACAGATTAAAAAAAAAATAATAATGATCCTTACACAGCACAGTGTATAAAACGCTGCAACATGGACAGCAAACCCTACAGAATGGACAGCACCACAGACAGCACAAACCCCTCATTCTGCACTCATAATATATACATCCTATATACAGTGTGTGCGTGTGTAAGAGACACCAGCATTGTTACATATATTTATATAAACACTCCTACCTAGATACACATTTCCAGCATTCTTTCATATAAGTGGCCCAGGCAGCACAAGCCAGACAATTACCCAGGATTCCCTGTGCTGAAACTGGTCGAGTCAGATGCATGGGACACTCCAGGCCCGGGCCGGATTAACATAGGGGCTGATGGAGCAGGCCTCGTAACAGCAGCAGCTTATATTGTATGGGGGCTCTGCGTCTCCCAGTCTTCAAAAACAAATTTTTCCCCCATGAAAATGGGCTTTAAACTTGTGTAAATCAACACAGAAATTGATCACTCAGGAATTAATTTCATCAGACATCATGACAAATCCATCCACATGCAAGCATAATAAAAGTTATAAAATAGATGATATTTTTTATGATGCTCACTGTGTGCGGAAAACACCCAATTTCAAACACGTGAGGAATTATATGTGCTTTCCAGGACATTTATTTATTTATTTTATTTAGAAAGGATTTTACCAGGAAGGATACATTGAGATTTCTCTCGTTTTCAGTATGTCCTGGGTTCGAGAACATTGAGTGGTTACAGAAATACAAAATAGTAAAATGCAAGATATTAACACAAGACCAAATACACAGATTAACAGAAAAATAAATATGGAGGAAATAAAGTCATTATGTTACATGTTTACAGGTGCATTTCGTATTGAGGTATATTAATAGGGAAGTCTTAAGGGACTTTAGACTGGGGGAAGATTTGATGGTGTCTGGGAGGTTATTCCATATTTGTGGTGCTCTGTAGGAAAATGAGGATTGAGCCATTTTCTTTTTGTATTGTGGTATTGCAAGTAAGGTGCTGGTCCTGGATTTGAGGTTATAGGGTGAAGGAACTGCCGGGGGAAGCAGTCTATTCAGGTAGGGTGGTAGCTTCCCAGAAAAGCTCTTAAACACCAGGTTGGAAAGGTGAAGGGTGCGTCTAGATTCCAGCAACGGCCAGTTTATCTCTTTTAACATGTCACAATGGTGGGTCATGTAGTTACATTTTAGCACAAAGCGACAGAATGAGTTATACAATGTAGTAAGTTTCTGGAGGTGTGTTTGTGGGGCGGCTGCATACACTACATCTCCGTATTCAATAGCCGGCATAAGCATTTGTTGTACAATCTGCTTTCTTACCGCGGGGCTCAGGCAGGATTTGTTTCTGTACAGGGCACCTAGTTTGGGGTAGAGTTTAGATGAGAGTTTTTCGATGTGGGGGCCAAAGGATAGATTTGGGTCTAACCACATACCTAGGTATTTGAGAGAAGTGACTGTGGTTAGCGTGCCATTTGATTTTGTCCCAACACATAGATGGGGTGTTTGCAATTTGTGTAGTTTAGGTGCGGTTCCAAAGAGCATTGTAACAGTTTTGTCAGTATTTAGAAAAAGTTTGTTATTTGCGATCCACTTTCCTCACTCTGTGAATTGTTCTTGCAGCACGGCCTCCAGCTGTGGGAGATTTGGTTTGCTGGTATAGATTACCGTGTCGTCTGCGTACATGTGTACAGTTGAAGCTTTGCAGACATTGGGCAGATCGTTTATGAATATTGTGAATAGCAGGGGGCCAAGTATCGAGCCTTGGGGTACACCGCACGTGACTGGGAGGGGAAGGGAAGTGCTGTCAGAAATGGACACAAATTGAGACCTATCAGACACATATGATTGGAACCAGGTTAACGTACTATCACCAATACCAGAGTTTTTAAGTTTTTGTAATAAGATGCCATGGTCTACTGTGTCAAAAGCCTTTGCAAAGTCAAGGAAGATGGCTCCAGTTAGGTTTCCTTGTTCCATGCCCGCTTGGATATCATTACAAACTTTTAGACATGTAAGTAGTTATTCACCAACCTCTAAACTGGCCCCGAATTGCAACGAACGGAGAATTTCGCCGTTTTGTGCTATTTCGGGTCAATTCGCCAAGTCGCTAAGCTATCACTTCTCCCAATACAGGCGAAGCGACAGCAAAATACGATGCAATTCACCAGCACCAAAATTGTCCGATAGAAGACGGTTTATTCTTTCTATTTTTTGCAAAACCCTTTTTATTTTTTTAAAAGACCTTTTGGGGTTTTTTTTTAGAAGACTTTTATTTATTTTGTAGCAGACGTCATAATTTTTTAAAAGGACATTTTTTTATTATTTTAGAAACATTTGTACTATATTTTTTAATGATTTAAGCTCCCATTTGGAGGATAGGAGACTATCAGGGTTATTCAGAGAGAGGTGAAAAGCAGGAGAATGGAAAATACAAGGTCAAAATAGCAGATTTGGAAATTGCGATGAATGGGAGAATTTTTCTGGTTTGGCTATTTTGACCTCGAATTTTCTATTCTCCAGTCATTCTCCTGCTTTTCACCTCTCTCTGAATAACCCTGTATATTTTTCCAGTTCAGTGGAATTTGCTGATTCCAAATCGACAGTTTTCGCCGACTCCAATTTTGGCAGAATATGGTGACCATTTGCTAAATAGTGAATTCATCGTATTTCGGCAAAATTGAATAGCCGGTAGGGATGCACCGAAATTATTGTCTGAAATGGAAAACTCAGCCGAAAAAAGTTGGCCGAAAATTTTCCTTTCAAAAAAATGGGGCCTGGAGGTCCAGCCGAGCAGGGGGCTTACCCGAGTCTGAAAGCCAGCCGAGCCTCCAGGCACAGGTTACTAATTTTGTTGGGGGGGGGGGGTGAGTGTGAAGGCACATACTCACCTACATCGGCCCTGAGTCCTCCAGCGGTGGCAGTCCTCCTGCATCCAGTGTCCTTGCTCCGTTGGTCGCCGGGATGACGTCACGGAAGCCTTCGACCCTGGGTCACAGGCTTCTGTGACATCATCCCGGCGACCAAAACACAGAGAGCGGACACTGGATGCAGGAGGACTGCTACCGCTGGAGGACTCAGGGCCGATGCAGGCGAGTATGTGTAGGCAACATACTCGCCTACATCCTCCTACTTCGGCCCTGAGCTCCAGCGTTGGCAGTCCTGTGGTGACAGTCCTCCGGCAGCCGGTTCCCGCACTCCTTAAGACGCAGGGATGACGTTGCAGAAGTGGAAGCCTTTGACCCGGCTGTCTGCAGGGTCAAAGGCTTCCACCTCTGCGACGTCATCCCTGCATCTGACGGAGAGTGGGAAACGGCTGCCGGAGGACTGTCACCATGGGACTGCCGACACTGGAGATCAGGGCCGAGTTAGGAGGATGTAGGTGACTATGTAGGTCCAACCAATCAGCCAGCCGAACCTGGGCCTGGAGGCCCGGCCGAGCAGCCTGCTCAGCAGCCCTTTGGGATCAGGCGAGTCCCTGACTCAGCCCGGCCTCCAGGCCCTCATGTCTGATTTTCGGTTTCGAGCCGAACCGATCCTGAATTTTCGGTTTCGGCTGTAAATTTCCATTTCGGTGCGTTTCTAATCGCCGGTGAGCAGAAACGCACAGCACCGAAATTGGACACAATTTAGGTGCTTTGTGAATAGACCCTATTGTAATTCACGCACAACGGCTGCTGGGCTGTGTATGAAAAGTGCAGACAAGTCCATAAATTAGATGTAGGAAATCCACTCATTAATCAGGGTTGAATCCAAAACCAATCTGCTCAGATTAGTCGATTTTTCCTCCTGCAATGTCCATGTGTTATAGGGCAGCTCTTGTCCTGTGCTCCTCCTTGGCACAAAGGAGTAATACGTGTCCAGGTAAAGAAGGCAGATCTGGGGACCAGATAAACAGTGCAATGTGATTGGTCTGTGTGCGAAACATGTCAGCATGATAGATATATGTGCGTGTTATTGTGTGTTTTTGTGCCTGTGTATGTTCTCAGTGTTTCTCTATGACTGGATCTGTTCAGGAATGATGGGAGATATCTGGACAGGTAGATCGGCCAGGTGGTATGCAGTGAGATAAACGAAAGTTTTTAAACCCTATTTTAGACATTAAAAAATAAATAAGGATGTCACTTGTTATGATATTATTTTAATCCAGGCTGGAACTAACCAGCATATTTAGGTTTTTGCTCTGTGTGTCCATTTAAGCCAGCACCTCAGCAACCTTTCACACGACACGAGTCCTGCTTTAGAGGTTCACCAGCATGTTTAGCTTTTGGGCGGTGGGAACCGCCATCCGATCAACTCATCTTTTGTCACTTTCTCCACCTGCGCGGTATGCTGTTGCAAGAGTACAGGTTTGCAAACCCTGAACACACACACGTCAGCCTAAACATCAACTTCTACAGGCCAACAATGACAGCTCGATTTGCACAAGAGGAAGCCATGAGATGGACTGAAAGGAGAGATAGGAATGCATTACACACAATATACACAGAGGACACAATACAGGGAGACTGGGATTCACCGATATGTCTGCATTACACACAATGAGGGCACAATACAGGGGCGTCTGGGATTCACTGATATGTCTGCGTTACACACAATATACACATTGAGGGCACAATACAGGGAGTCTGGGATTCACTGATATCTCTGCGTTACACATTATACACATTGAGGACACAATACAGGGAGTCTGGGATTCACAGATATGTCTGTGTTACACATAATATGGTATACAACGGATGACAGGAACGGAAAACAAAAGTGACCGAAAAGTATTATTTATGGCAGTCTCACAGTGGTGAGGGGGTAACCCTAAAAAGAAATAATAGGTTCAAATGAGTGACTGAGTGGAAACAATAGTGGATAAGAAATAAACGTGGTGTTTATTAATGTTTACAGATAAAATGTATCTCATATAATGTAGCAGAAAATAAAAAGCAAAGATTGCCAAATGAGATGGTTTTTAAGTCCTGGATCATAAACTATAGAGAGCCAATACTCACAAAGCAATTTCGCTGCTTTCTATTTCTCTGCATTTCAGTGACTCCATTTTGCTGAAAATACGATGAATTCACCATTTAGCGAATGTTCACCGTATTTTGCCAAAATTAGAGTCGTCGAACCAGTTACTGGATGGTGAAAAACGCCGAATTGCACCGAATCGGCTTCGGCAAAATCCACCAAACTGGGGAAAAAAAAAACCCACAAAAGAACTGAAGAGAAGACTCCTATTCTCCTAAAAGGAGTTAAAAAAGAAAATCAATAAAAACATGTCCAAATGATAAAACAGGTCCTTTAAAAATAACAAAAAGGTCTGTTACATAATACAAAAAAGTCTTCTCAAAAAATAAATAAACATACTCTAAAAAAAATACAAGGTCTTTCAAGAAATAAAAAAAGGATTTTTCAAAAAATAAAAAGGGCTATTTTAAAGGTTAGTGAATAAGAACTTAATAACCATTCAAAATCCTAAGAGAGACTGAAAAATGACGCATAGAAATAAAAATAATCCCCAACGTGGAAATTGGGACACGGAGTACAGAGACGTCTGCTTGTTGCCTGAAGGGGAACGTACAAATTGTATGGATTACACACGCTTAGCATGAAGCACTACCTGATCCTATGGTAGAAAATGAACCTTCAAGGGTCCGTGTGGATAGAAAAAAGTAATATATATATAGATTTATACACACATACAATAGGATTTTAAAGTAAAGGCTTGGATTTATTTATAAAGTATTTTACCAGGAAGGATACATTGCGTTTTCTATCGTTTTCATGTATGTCCTGGGTTCAAAAACATTTCTAAATACTGACAAAACGGTAACGATGCTCTTTGGAACAAAACCTAAACTACATAAATTACAAACTCCTCATCTATGAGTCAGGACAAAATCAAATGGCACGCTGACCACAGTCACTTCTCTCAAATATCTAGGTATGTGGTTAGACCCAAATCTATCCTTTGGCCCCACATCGAAAAACTCTCATCTAAACTTTAACCCAAACTAGGTGTCCTGTACAGAAACAAACCCTGCCTGAGTCCCGCGGTAAGAAAGCAGATTGTACAACAAATGCTTATGCCAGCCATTGAATACAGAGATGTAGTGTATGCAGCCGCCCCACAAACACACCTTCATAAACTTACTACATTGTAGAACTCATTCTGCCGCTTTGTGCTAAAATGTAACTACATGACCCATCATTGTGAGATGTTAAAAGAGCTAAACTGGCCGTTGCTGGAATCCAGACGCACCCTTCACCTTTCCAAGCTGGTGTTTAAGAGCTTTTCTGGGAAGCTGCCACCCTACCTGAATAGGCTGCTTCCCCCAGCAGTTCCCTCATCCTATAACCTCCGATCCAGGACCTGCACCTTACTTACAATACCACAATACAAAAAGAAAGTGTCTCGATCCTCATTTTCCTACAGAGCACCACAATTATGGAATAACCTCCCAGACGCCATCAAATCTTCCCCCAGTCTAAAGTCCCTTAAGAGATCTCTATTAACATACCTCAATACAGAATGTGCCTGTAAAACTGTAACACAGTGACTATATACAGAATGCGCCTGTAAACATGTAACACAGTGACTATATACAGAATGCACCTGTAAACATGTAACATAGTGACTATATACAGAATGCACCAGCATTGTTACATATATTTATATAAACACTCCTACCTAGATACACATTTCCAGCATTCTTTCATATAAGTGGCCAAGGCAGCACAAGCCAGACAATTACCCAGGATTCCCTGTGCTGAAAATGGTCGAGTCAGATGCATGGGACACTCCAGGCCCGGGCCGGATTAACATAGGGGCTGTTGGAGCAGCAGCTAAACGCCCATGCCCCAGAATAGGCCCAGAGATAGGATAACTATAAGGGTTGTTGAAAGAGATCCAAATGGCTGTCGAAAATCAGTGTTCGGTTACCTTTCTTGGCCATTCGGCTATCCAGAGAGCAGGCAATTCGCCAAATCTTGGCGAATTGCCTGCACATACGGTGCCTGTTCGAGGGCAGTGAATTCCCCATAGAGAAGCAATGCTTTGTCTATTCAGAGAACAAAAACCAGCAGTGAAAAGTTGCCGAAATGCCCTGCCATTCGGTGGTTTAATTCGGCAGGTTTATTCAGGCGAATCCCATAGGCTTCAATGTTAAAAATATTCCCGATTTAATCAATATCTAATAAACCGTTAATTATTTTAAACTGCAGCAAAAAGTCTCTTTATATTTTAGGATTAGGCATTTTTCACAAATAACTTTTTCCGTCTATTTTTTAACCCTTTCGCTGCTGAGGCTTTTCCCGCCCCTGTGCTGAGGTCATTTTTACCGGTTTTGCTCATCATGTTTAAACGTGTTTTGAAGGCTTATTTTAGTATATGACCCAGACATATTATATATCGTTCTTTCCGTCAGACTCGGCAGATTCATAATATGTCATTATAATATGTATACGTCATGACCTGTCTGTATATTATAACAAAAAATGCAATAAAATATGAATTTTCAATAATTTACAACGTGTAAAGTGTTTTTTTTTCACATTTTAACATGCGAGCAATTGCGGTTAAATTTTGTATGGGGTGCGCTTGTTAAAAAAATTAGAGATGGGGTCTCGTTACATTTTTTTTTGGGGAAAATTAGACGATTTTTAACAAACGCACCGCATACAAAAATCGTTAGTGCAGCATCATTGTTCACATTATAATTGAAATGGGAACAATATTGCTGCATTAACAAACCAAAAAAAAGAAAATAAACTTGTTTATTTTTTTTTTTATTATTATTTGTTTTAAATATTTTTTTATTTTTATTTTTAATTTTTATTTTTTTTAAAAAAACTTTTTCACAGTCGTGTTTGGTATCGTTGGAACGGCCATGCTCTGGCCGATCCAACAATACCAAACTTTAAACCCCTAGCTGCCACGGATCGGGAGATAGGGGGTTCCACTGAACCCCCTATCTCCACCATTGGTGGCAGCTAGGGGTTAACTAAAGGACTGGCGTCATCGTGCTATGCACGATGACGCCAGTCCTCAGGGGGAGTTCCCGGAGGCTTGGCCGACATCCAAGATGTCGGCCAGCTCCGGGAAAGGATCACGAACCGGCGCTTTTCAGCGCCGATTCGTGATCCGGCTCCCCAGGGGTTAATGCCAGGTACCATTTGGAAGGGCAGGCTGTGCCCTTCCAAACGGTGCCTGGGTTAACCCCCGCAACGCCGCCGTTCGGGAGGGAGAGAGGTCCGAAGGACCTTCCCCCCTCCCTTTCAGGCGCCTCCTCCGCACATGCGGGGGGGGGGGGCCTGAATTAGGTGTCATCGCGCCGCCGCGATGACACCTAATTACTCCGGCGGCGGTTCCGGGTGCTGGGCTGACATGGAGGATGTCAGCCCACACCGGGGGGGGCCAGCGATCAGCCGGAACCCGGCCGAACGCTGGCCCCAAAGGGAGGACGCTCTCAGCGCGTCCACCGCATGGAACGTGACATGCGGTTGGACGCGCTGAGCGCGTCCACCGCAGCGAAAGGGTTAAATAGTGTTTTTTCCGTAACAGACCTTTTTATTATCATTTATCGAATCTTATATGTTAATCTCAGACATTTTTGTCCAGTTGTTTTTTTGCAAACAGGATTTCAATTTTGACACTTTCAATAGTTTTTTTTTTTACCCCGTTCTTTGGCTTGTCCGCGGCAGCCAATCCGTACTGTGTGCGGCGGATCGTTGGCCTTTACCAGACGTGTTCGGCGTGTTTTTTGCGGCGGTTCGAGTGATCCGATACTGCAGATGGTATCAGATGCATTTTCTGGCTTTTGTTCAGCGGTTTTGCAGTGGGTTTTCAGGTCCGTTCCCTGCATTCCGGGGACCCTGCCGTGAATGCTGAATTCACCACAGGGTCGGGACAATTGATTCCCCGAAGTGCAGGGAACGTGAGAGTACCGAAATGTTGCCGACATTTCGGTGCTCTATGAATAACCCCTAAAGTCTTCCAATCTCGTAATAGAAAATTAAAAATCAATAAAAATGCATTTAAATGAGTCTAAATAAGGTATTTTAAAAGATAAATCAGGGTTATTCAGAGAAAGGGGAAACTCAGGAGAATGATCGGAGAAGTGAAAACTATAGGTCAAAATAGACAAACCAGAAAAAGTCTCCCATTTATCTCACTTTCCAAATCGGCTATTTGGTCTCGATGGTTCTGTTCTCCGGCGAATTCTTCTGATTTTCACCTTTCTCTGAATTACCCTGAAATGTCTTTAGAAATGCAAAAAAAAAACCAAAAAAAGGTAGTTTAGAAAAGAAAAAAAGTTTTTTGCAAAAATTAAAAATAAATGGTCTACAGTAAAAAAAGGGGGCGTGGCAAGCTGTGGACAGATGTGTCTCTCAAGTAATATATATATATATATATACACACACACGTACATACTGTGTATATATATAATATATATATATATATATATAAATAAAATAAATAATGTAGATTAGGTATAGCTTCCAGACCTGAAGAAGAGAGGATACTCTCGAAAGCTTGTATTTTAAATGTAACAGTCCAATAAAAAAGGTATCACTACAGACTGCTATACTCGTGATTTATATACGAATAATATATATATATATATAATCTTAAAAGGAAAAAATATGACGGCACTCCAGGACTGCCAAAACTTGCAATTTATTCGACCATAGGAGTCAACGTTTCAGCTCCCAATTTGGAGCTTTCCTCAGGACAAAAGTTAATCAGTTGTACCTGATTAACTTTTGTCCTGAGGAAAGCTCCAAATTGGGAGCTGAAACGTTGACTCCTATGGTCGAATAAATTGCAAGTTTTGACAGTCCTGGAGTGCCGTCATATTTTTTCCTTTTAAGCTATCTATTCATCACCGCATGACAGGCACCGGGCATATTGGACCTCCAAAGGAAGCGTGAGTGCATAGCATTGCCATATATATATATATATATATATATATATATATATATATATATATATATATATATACATATACACATACACATACACACACACAGTATATATTATATACAAAAACACACTGTATATATTATATATTACAGTTGCAAGAAAAAGTATGTGAACCCTTTGGGATTACGTGGAGTTTTGCATGAATTGGTCATAGATGAAGATCAGAGCACATTTTATGACCAATTCATGCAAAACTCCACGTAATCCCAAAGGGTTCACATACTTTTTCTGGCAACTGTAAATATATATATATATATATAAATATAATCACACACACTGTATACAATATACACACACGTACATATTGTATATCTTTGATATACACACACACAGTATATTATATATATACACATACACACAAGTAAACACTGTATATATTGTACATATATATACACACACTGTATACACATTGTGTATATATAATTGCACACTGTATAAATTATATACACACACTGTACAAACACATATATATATATATATACACACACACTGTATACACACATTGTATATATAATTACACTCTGAACATTATATACACACATTGTATGTATAATTACACTGTATATATAAACACACTGCATATACACATCGTATATATAATTACACACTGTATACAATATATATACACACTGTATGTATGATTACACACTGTATACATTATACACACACTGTATACACACATTTTATGTATAATTACACACTGTATACATTATACACACAGATTGTATGATTACTTCACTGTACACGCATTGTATATATAATTACACACTGTATACATTATATGCACACAATGTATAAACACATTGTACATATAATTATAGAATTTAGCTAAGTATGACGATAAGTTAGAATTTTAATAATAAAGACTCTGAGGCTCCTATTGCTTCTCTTTCTTGCTTTATTAAACATAGCAGCAAGTGGCAACTAGCAAGAACTTTGAAAATATGAAGCATTTATATTGAATAAAAGAGAAAAACATATAATAACAGTAGTAACAGGTATATATGGTATCTTCCAACACCCCTTCCACTCCTTTGGATCTGTCCTCTTTCCTGCTCAGTGCCCATCAAAACCAATCCACGTCCCTCCTACTTCCTCTTTCTTTGCTGTACGAGGTGATCAAGTGTAGGTGTGTAGTGAACCCAAAGGGCAATCCACCGGAGACCAGGAAATCCTTTATGAGGCTGAGGAAAAGAAAAACGTGAGAATGGAAGACATTGGATCCGCAGACCCAGGAAATCACAAAAACCACAATAGCGGCGGGAGAGGTGGGCAATACTCGCCTCAGAGTCTTATTATTAAAATTCTAACTTATCGTCATACTTAGCTAAATTCTATAATTTTAATACATCGACTCTGAGGCTCCTATTGCTTGTTCAAAGCTAACCCACAACTGCGGATGAATAATGAACAACAGGTTTGAAATGGAATGAGCGGAAGGTGGACTCTCTGGACCAGTCAGCTGATCGCAATAAGTCCTCCAACCGACAACCTGCCGAAACAGCGGAAGAAGCAACAGCGCTACGAACTGAATGGGCACCAAAAATTGAGGTATCTACACCGGCTAATACTAAGAGCCAACGCGCAAGCGTAGTTGTACCTACCGAAGCGAAGGGAGATTTAAATGAAATAAAGAGAGGTGAAACCTCAGGGCCATGGAGGGAAGCGGTACGGGATTTGTATTCTTGAAGGCAAAGGACCGGGCATAAAGCCGGACGCGATGGGAAGGCCGGGTAAAAGGCGGACGAGATGGACGTTTTAGTACGGCGGGAGATGTCAAAACGCAGCCTACTGGTATGAAAGAGCGGGCTCTGAAGTCTAACGCCTTGATATCAGCCACCCGTTTGCAAGAAATCATGCAAAGAAGGGCCAATAACTTAGCAGAAAGTTGACGCAGGGTTAAATCCTTGTTAGAGGGCCATTGCTCTAAAAATTCAAGGAGGATATGCACGTCCCAAGTTGTCTTATATCTAGGCAACGGGGGGCGGTCAGACCTGATACCCTTAAGCAGACGACACACCAACGGGTGTTTGCCCAAAGGTGTCCCCTGAAAACCAACATGGTAAGCTGATAAAGCTGATCTATACACATTGAGTGTGCGATAAGCTTTGCCTTGTTCGAAAATCTCCGTAAGGAAATCCAAAACAAAGCTCAAAAGGGGTCTGGAAGGGATCCTGACCCCTTGACAGACACCAATGATACCAGGAGAGCCAAGCTGATTTATAGCAGGATCTAGTACCTGGGGCCCACTCTTGGCGCAGGAGTGCCGTAGTTCGGTCCGAAATCTCTCCGGCTCCCCCCAGCGTCCCGAAACCAGTGAGGCCAATAACAGACTGGATCCTGGGGACAGGAGAGGGTGAGGGTGCCCGGAGGCGTCCATCAGGAGATCCGGGAGAGAACGGGGAACATCCATGAGGAGATCCAATAGCACCAGGAACCACTGCTGGTTCCGCCAAAAGGGGGTGATGATCACAATCTGGGTCTGTTGAGATCTGACCTGACGCAGTGTGCGAGCTATCAACTGAAATGGCGGTAAGGCGTACTGGCGAGCTCCGGACCAATCCTGTAGGAGAGCGTCCGTTGCATCGGCCAGTGGGTCTGGCCACCAACTGAAGAAGACCGGGAGATGGGCGTTGAGCCGGCAGGCAAAAAGATCCACGTGAAATGGTCCCCAAAGGGATGTCACATCGGAGAAAACTGACGAGCTCAAACGCCAATCCCCTGAGTCCTCTGTATGTCGCGAGTTCCAATCTGCGGATTGGTTCGAGATTCCTGGAATGAACTGTGCCTGGAACTCTATCCTGGTCTGGAAACACCACTCCCAGAGACGGGAAGCCATTGTTCTAAGAAGGAGGGAACGAGGGCCGCCCAGCGCGTTGATATATCGGACCGCTGGGAAATTGTCCATCCGGAGGAGGACTGAACGATGAACGCAATCTTTGAGGAAACTCTGAAGCGCACAAAGTCCTGCCAAGAGCTCCAGACCGTTCATGTGCAGTTGACGCTCCTGCACGGACCAGCGACCTCCCGTGGAGGAACCGTCGCAGTAAGCACCCCAACCTGATTTTTCCTGATTCACTAGAAACCCCAGAGACTGGAAAAGATTGACCGTCCAACACACATGGAGACGCAGCTGATTCTCCGAGGAAGCTATCAGCAACACGTCGTCCAAATATATAATGAGACGGACTCCTTTGGCGCGCAGCCATGCCACGACCGGTTTCAGCATCTTGGTAAAGCACCAAGGGGCCGAAGACAGGCCGAATGGCAGGCAACGGAATCGCCATAAATCGGGACCCCAACGGAATTGAAGGAAATCCCGTGATTCCTTGGCAATAGGGATGGTCAGGTATGCATCCTTGAGATCCACCTTTGCCAACCAATCGCGAGGTCTCAATATATCCTTGAGCATGTGCATGCCTTCCATCTGGAAGTGACGGTAGATCACCGACCCAGTCAACTCCTTGAGGTTGATAACTGGATGAACACCTCCGCCCTTCTTGGGGACCAAGAACAGGTTGCTCAGGAAGCCGGAGGATCCCCGCAGGTCACGTTCTATGGCCCCTTTCTGTTATAATTCTGCAATCTCCCGCTCCACCAACGTCTGACCGTCCCCTGAAAATGGGAGAGGGAGGGGAATCTGCAGTTGGAGCGGGGGAGAAGAGAACTCCAGAACAAACCCTAGTACAGTATTGAGGACCCAAGGGTCCGATGTAATGCAACACCATGCTGTGTGAAAAAATCTTAAACGACCTCCTTCTTTGGTCGTAGACGGGTGAATAAGGTGTAAATGTACCTGCATGCCTGAAGGTCGAGGAAGAATGACCGCCTCTGGAACCCCGGAATCCTCTGCCCCGCCATGGTCGGGATCGGGAAGGGAAGAACGGGGAAGGTGCGGGAGCCGTTGCAGTGGAGGGGTTGTCTCCCGCTGGACCTGAACTGATGGGTTTTGCACAGCCGGTAGCTCGGCCCCGATATCCACCGGCCCGAGGAAAAACCCCAGAGAACACATTCTTAAGCGAATTGGACACTCGTTCTATTGTGTTGAAGGCCCCAGAATACTTATTCATGTCTTTCAGAAAGGATTTTCCAAACAAGGCTCTATTGGCCACAGCACCCAACTCGTTATCCGCCACACTAGCTAACTGGCGATCCATCTTTAGTAAGATACATTTTCGCCTTTCAGAGGCTAGAGCCGTGTTGGCATTACCTAAAAAACGTAGAGACCGTTGGGTCCAGTTGGTTATCTGAACCGGGTCCAGGGGATCACCGGACAATTTTGCTTGTTCTGCTGTATCCAGCAATATTATAAGGGGACCCATAGTGTCCAGCAGTTTCTCCTGACACACCCTAAATGCATGTTCTATCCCTTGCTGGGAGTCCAGCCTTTAGGGGTGACAAAATCAACGAACGCCTTATCCACTTCGGGAGTTAAGCACGTTTTACCACTCGTGGTGGGGCGAGGACATTCCGCTTTCATGCGGTTTCGAGTATTTTTATCAAGGGCTTTCCGCACCTGCGCATCGACCCACTTCTCAACGTGGGGTAATGGGGACCATTCTGCGGACCGTGGATGGGACAGGTCCTCTGGGCAGAAAAGGGGGTTCCCCAAAGGGTCATAAATAATACCTGGACGGGCTTTTGTATTAACGTCTACGGGGTCTTCAGGAAACTCCTCATCAGAGCCATAAACGTCTATGACATCGCTAGTGTCATCCTCCTCCGAATCAGGGACAATAGCGGTGTCAGGATTGGTGACAGAAGGAAATTTTATTCTCTTAGTGAGAGCTGATGCCGTGTGTGCAGGAGCACGTTTACGGTTGGAACAGCGGGGGATGGGTGCACGTGTCCCGGCAATGTTGCGGGGTTGCCAACCCCTCCAGTCATGTGTCGTGCTTTTCTCACTGACTGTTTCCCCGTGGCGGTGGCCAGGGGGGTCTCGGGGGGCCTCACCGCGGTGAGTGTGTTGCCCATGTCATAATCCACCAGTGGCGGGGGGTTATCAAGGTGGCGATTCTCAGCCATCACTTCTTTTAACCCTTTCACTGCTGAGGACGTGTGGGGAACGTCCTCATTGACTCGTAAGGAAAGATAGGTTCTTTGGAACCCAAATATCTCCCAACTGTTGACCACTAGCAGGGTCGTGTTTTGTATCATTAGAAAGGCCAGAGCATGGCCTTTCCAAAGATATCAAACATGACCATGCGTAAAGTAAAGAAAAAAAAGAAAAAAGAAAAAATCAAAACGTGTTTTTTTAAGATGTGAAATGGCTCAGCAGTGAAGGGGTTAAGGATCGAGTAAAATCAGCAGACAAAACTGAGACAGCTTTAAATACAGCAGAGTCAATGGACACCTGCATGTAAGGATCTAGGGTGGGAGGCTGGGAAGGAGCCATTTGTGCCTGCACCAGAACGGGAGGTTGAGATTGCTCACCCATGCTCTCATCAGAGGATTGAGCAGATACCTCCGCAGGGGAGGCTGGACGTTGCGGGGTTTTTCCGTGAGACATGGCGCCGGATGGAAGCAGAGAGAATGGCGCCGGAAAAAACCCTGCGTGCGCAGACCTAGCGAGTACACCCCGCCCCCCTAGCCAGCGAGCGCGTGCAGCGTCTCGGAGAGGCAGGCAGATGGGGTTATGCCGCGGTCACCAGGGAGATCAAAGGAACACTTGAGAAAAAACACGGTTAAAACAGCGGTTAAAACAGCGGTTAAAGCCGGGCGCCCGCCAGAACATAAACCATGCACCTTAAATACAGTGAAATATAACCAAATAGATATATATATCCCTAAGTCAAAACCAAAACGGGATATTACAGCAGAGAGATGTATGTATACTTAACTAGTCACCGAGCAGCTAAGAAACAGGAAGTAGGAGGGACGTGGATTGGTTTTGATGGGCACTGAGCAGGAAAGAGGACAGATCCAAAGGAGTGGAAGGGGTGTTGGAAGATACCATATATACCTGTTACTACTGTTATTATATGTTTTTCTCTTTTATTCAATATAAATGCTTCATATTTTCAAAGTTCTTGCTAGTTGCCACTTGCTGCTATGTTTAATAAAGCAAGAAAGAGAAGCAATAGGAGCCTCAGAGTCTATGTATTAAAATTACAAACTGTATACATTGTATCAATATCAAATTATCAATGTTCTTGAACCCAGGACATACTTGAAAACGAGAGAAATCTCAATGTATCCTTCCTGGTAAAATCCTTTATAAATAAATAATGTATACACACACACTGTATGTATAATTACACACTGTATACACTTAAATAGGTGAGGACAGCGATTAAAATGTAGCATTTATTGTATACTTAAAAAAAAAATCAAACTAACAAAGACTAACATACATAAACAACTGTGTCCCACACAAGCCATGTAGAAAAAAAAAAAATCAATGCCACATCGGGTGTAGATTCTTTGTATGGGTAGGTGAGACACTGGAAAAATAACAGACTAGGTTGTTTTTCTTAGGACCCTGTTCAACATATTAAATCCACATCGCTTACCATATAAATAAGTCATAGCATATTGGCAAACAACAAAACATAGGGTCAACCAAAAAAGGAGGTTAGTCTCAAAATACACTTGTTTAAAGAGCGGCCCAAATAGAGATCCTTAGAATGGTCTCATAGAACAGTGAAAGACAGAGACTAACTATAGAGTAAACATTGCTGTCATTGATCCAATGAGATAAAAATGTACAAAAAACAATGTATCCCATATCAGGTGCTCAACATGTTTCGCCGCTAGGGCGTCCTCAGGAGCAAAATTTCTGGTACTGGTTGGGAGTATGTTAGGTCTAAAATCTAACATAGGTTCTAACATACTCCCAACCAGTACCAGAAATTTTGCTCCTGAGGACGCCCTAGCGGCGAAACATGTTGAGCACCTGATATGGGATAAATTGTTTTTTGTACATTTTTATCTCATTGGATCAATGACAGCAATGTTTACTATTTAGTTAGTCTCTTTCTTTCACTGTTCTGTGAGACCATTCTAAGGATCTCTATTCTGGCCGCATTGGGCCGCTCTTTAAACAAGTGTATTTTGAGACTAACCTCCTTTTTTGGTTGACCCTATGTTTTGTTGTTTGCCAATATGCTATGACTTATTTATATGGTAAGCGATGTGGATTTAATATGTTGAACAGGGTCCTAAGAAAAACAACCTAGTCTGTTATTTTTCCAGTGTCTCACCTACCCATACAAAGAATCTACACCCGATGTGGCATTGATTGTTTTTCTTTTCTACATGGCTTGTGTGGGACACAGTTGTTTATGTATGTTAGTCTTTGTTAGTTTGATTTTTTAAGTATACAATAAATGCTACGTTTTAAATCGCTGTCCTCACCTATTTAAATTAACCAAATTAGTGTTACCCCCTGTTCTTTTTTTGAGGAATACGAATGTCTGTCAATGCTGGTTAAAGCCAAACGGTTATAGACCTACTCTAACACCATTTAGTTAATTTGTCACACTGTATACACACATTGTATGTATAAATACTAGGGCTGCAACTAACGATTATTCTCATAAACGATTAGTTGGCCGATTATTATTTCGATTAATAGGATAAAAAAAATTTGTTTACTTAATCACATCCCCTCCCCCTTTTTTCATAAGCAATTTGCGTAGTGTACGTAACTTTTGTATGTACATATGTAAATTGCGTATCTTGTGTACTTTTCACACAAGGTATGCGAGTGCTTGGTCAGAGGGATGGGTTGATGCTGCATGTGCAGTTTAAGCCGTGTTTTCTTTCTCAATTGAATGTGGCTACAAGCACTTGGTCATAGATGATGTCAGCATGAAATCGGGGTTAATAAGCTAAAGTGCTCAGGGTATGTAAGGTGTCCCTTTTAAATAACTTTGTGAACAAACTGAGTGGGAGAAGGGACTGGAGGTGGAAGGGAGTGACTTGACCTGAGTGTGGGTGAAGGAGCTGTATGCCTGTGTTTTATCCTTACTTGAAGCTGGAGTCCTGTGCCACCACCCCACCCTCCCTGCCATACCCTCTTTGGTCTGGAGTTGCCATTCCCTCCCTTTGGTCTGGTCCCTTTCCCCAAACTCCCTCCCACACTCAGATCCAGTCTTTTGTCCATACCCATTATCCTATTTGTGATATAGTTCTACTGTTGTAAACGGAATAAAAACAAACTGGTTGTGTCTGACATAACCCAGAACTAAATCATACGGAGTAAAGCAGCGGCGCATCTTCTCCAATCAGCTGAGGTTATTTACGTTTAACTCAGTCTTACTCTAAACAGTGTGTGCTGTACACAGGACGATTAATCAACACTGATTAATCGATAATGGAAATCGTTGACAACTATTTTAATCATCGATTAGTTGTCAATGCAAGAACAATTCACAGAGGTAGAAAAGTGGATCAAACGACAAACTTTTTTTAAATACTGACAAAACTGTAACGATGCTCTTTGGAACAAAACCTAAACTACACAAATTGCAAAATCCCCATCTATGTGTTGGGACAAAATCAAATGACACGCTGACCACAGTCACTTCTCTCAAATATCTAGGTATGTGGTTAGACCCAAATCTATCCTTTGGCCCCACATCGAAAAACTCTCATCTAAACTCTACCCCAAACTAGGTGCCCTGTACAGAAACAAATCCTGCCTGAGCCCCGCGGTAAGAAAGCAGATTGTACAACAAATGCTTATGCCAGCCATTGAATACGGAGATGTAGTGTATGCAGCCGCCCCGCAAACACACCTCCAGAAACTTACTACATTATATAACTCATTCTGCCGCTTTGCATTACAATGTAACTACATGACCCACCATTGTGACATGTTAAAAGAGCTAAACTGGCCATCACTGGAATCTAGACGCACCCTTCACCTTTCCAGCCTGGTGTTTAAGAGCTTTTCTGGGAAGCTGCCACCCTACCTGAATATGCTGCTTCCCCCGGCAGTTCCCTCATCCTATAACCTCAGATCCAGGACCAGCACCTTACTTGCAATACCACAATACAAAAAGAAAGTGGCTCAATCCTCATTTTCCTACAGAGCACCACAATTATGGAATAACCTCCCAGACGCCATCAAATCTTCCCCCAGTCTTAAGTCACTCGAGAGCTCCTTACTAACATACCTTAATGCAGAATGCACCTGTAAACATGTAACATAATGACTATATTTCCTACATATTTATTTTCTGTTAATCTGTATATTTGTGTTGTTATTTTTAAATATCTTGCATTTTATTACTTTGTATTTCTGTAACACTTCAATGTTCTTGAACCCAGGACATACTTGAAAACGAGAGAAATCTCAATGTATCCTTCCTGGTAAAATCCTTTATAAATAAATAAATAAATAAATCGATTAGTTGTTTCAGCCCTAATAAATACACACACACTGTATACATACATTCTATGTATACTTACTGTATAAATTCTATACACACGGTATACACTGTATGTATATATAATTACTGTATACACATTGTATAATTACACACGGTATACACTGTATGTATATATAATTACTGTATACACATTGTATAATTACACACTGTATACACTGTATGTATATATAATTACTGTATACACATTGTATAATTACACACTGTATACACTGTATGTATATATAATTACTGTATACACATTGTATAATTACACACGGTATACACTGTATGTATATATAATTACTGTATACACATTGTATAATTACACACGGTATAACACTGTATGTATATATAATTAATTACATTGTAATACACACATTGTATATATAATTACACACGTATACACTATGTATATATAATTAATGTATACACATTGTATAATTACACACGTATACACTGTATGTATATATAATTACTGTATACACATTGTATAATTACACACGGTATACACTGTAAGTATATATAATTACTGTATACACATTGTATAATTACACACTGTATACATTGTATGTATATATAATTACTGTATACACATTGTATAATTACACACTGTATACATTGTATGTATATATGATTACTGTATACACATTGTATAATTACACACTGTATACACTGTATGTATATATAATTACTGTATACACATTGTATGTATAATAACACACTATACACATTGTATGTATAAATTACACACTGTATACACATTGTATGTATAATTACACACTGTATACACATTGTATGTATAATCACACACTGTATACACATTGTATGTATAATTACACACTGTATACACATTGTATGTATAATTACACACTGTATACACATTGTATGTATAATCACACACTGTATACACATTGTATGTATAATAACACACTGTATACACATTGCATGTATAATCACACACTGTATACACATTGCATGTATAATCACACACTGTATACACATTGTATGTATAATTACACACTGTATACACATTGTATGTATAATTACACACTGTATACATTACATATATACACGCACTGTATACACAAATTGTATATAAACACTGTATGTAGAATTACACACTCTAAACATTATATATAGGACTGTATACGTTATACACACTGTATATATAATCACACACACAGATAGGAGACCGGGGGGCGGGGCTGGTGGGAGATGGGGGCGGGGCCCATGATCTAGCCTGTCCCCCGGTGAATAAGGCCCCGGGCAGGAGGTGAGCCTCGGGTCGCTGGTTCCGCTGTTCATCCCGGGTCACTTCCCTCAGACTCTGGTGCTGGCTGAGCGTTGTGGGCGGTATGTAGTCACTTCGGTCACGGGGGGGCCCCGCTCCCTCCCTCCCGGGCGGTGGCTTCGGTCGCACTCACCCTCCGCGTCAGCCAGGTCCTGCTGCGCCGCGTCTCCGGCATCTTCCTCCGCCCCCGCAGGGCCCTTTCCGCTCTTCACACGCTTCATGGCTCAGGCGGACGGGCTGCGGCAGCCGGCCGAGGGTTTGAACTCCGCTCTCGGCGCCGCCATTCGGGATCCGCTCGCGTTGCTGCGCGAGAACGTGACGTCAGCGCGGGGTGCGTGCGTGCGCGCCCCCGCCTCATGAGGGAGTAGGCGTGTCACCCAATGGAGAGCGGGAGAAAGGAGGCGCGAGCGCGGCGAGTTCACTCACTGTGTACACCCACATTAACCCTTTCACGGCCACGTATCCCCAACCCCAGGTCTAAAAATCGAGGATTTAAAGGGCCACTAACAATAACATAAGCTGTAACTAGATTACAAACAAAACCACCTTATAAAACACAGAATAAACCATATTATAAAACACAAACACATGCGCCTGTTTTTTTAACATGCAATGGCTTCAAATGAAGGGTTTTTTTTTACCTCCTATTTCTATTGTGTGGATTTTTCCCCATGATGTAACTTTACCAAAAGCTTTGAATTGTGGTTCTTTATTTGTTCATTAATGGTTATCAGTTAAGGCTGCAGGGGGTTATTGTTCTCCAGGCTACCTGAGATAAGAGCTGGCAGCTGAATGAGATAAAACAGGGAGCTTAAAAGGCTTCTAATCTACTCTAGGTGATGCCCTGGGAATACGTCACACACAATACGATGATGTGAATCGCTGACTGACTCATTCACTCCGTTCTATGACTAAAGCCACACAGTGAGGAGCAAGTGATGGAAAGATACAACACAAAATACCACACAATGGATGCGCCCAGTGACACATATTTTCCTGTGTCACTGGGTGCATCCAGTGTGTGATATTTACCTCTGTATGTGTCACTGGGTGCATCCATTGTGTGATATTTACCTCTGTATGTGTCACTGGGCGCATCCAGTGTGTGATATTTACCTCTGTGTCACTGGGCGCATCCATTGTGTGATATTTACCTCTGTATGTGTCACTGGGCGCATCCAGTGTGTGATATTTACCTCTGTATGTGTCACTGGGCGCATCCATTGTGTGATATTTACCCCTGTATGTGTCACTGGGCGCATCCAGTGTGTGATATTTACCTCTGTATGTGTCACTGGGCGCATCCAGTGTGTGATATTTACCTCTGTATGTGTCACTGGGCGCATCCAGTGTGTGATATTTACCTCTGTATGTGTCACTGGGCGCATCCAGTGTGTGATATTTACCTCTGTATGTGTCACTGGGCGCATCCAGTGTGTGATATTTACCTCTGTATGTGTCACTGGGTGCATCCAGAGGAAAATATCCCACAATGGATGCACCCAGTGACACATATAGAGGAAAATATCACACAATGGATGCACCCAGTGACACATATAGAGGAAAATATCACACAACGGATGCGCCCAGTGACACCTATAGAGGGAAATATTTTCTACAAGAGAAAAGAAAACAAAGCACATGTAAGATATCACTAACATCTAATAAACACAATAAGGACATTGCATTTTATGGTGGTACTGGCCCTTCAACCCAGTCAGTGCTAGTCCAAGGCATATAAAACACAAATCACAGATATATAGCCCAGCCCCTCACCGATACAGATACATATATATACAGTCAGGTCCAGAAATATTGGGACATGGACACAATTCTAACATCTTTGGCTCTATACACCAACACAACGGAGTTGGAATGAAACAAACACAATGTGCTTTAACTGCAGACTGTCAGCTTTAATTTGAGGGTATGTACATCCAACTCAGGTGAACGGTGTAGGATTTACAGCAGTTTGCAGATGTGCCCCCACTTGTTAAGGGACCAAAAATAATGGGACAGAATAATAATCATAAATCAAACTTTCCCTTCATAATACTTGCAGGGTTATCCAAAGAGATCCGAATTGTTTGAGAAAGGTAACCGAACGCTGAAAATCAGCGTTCGGTTACCTTTCTTGACCATTCGGCTATCCAGAGAGCAGGCAATTCGCCAAATCCTGGCGAATTGCCTGAACATACGGTGCCTGTTCGAGGGCAGTGAAATCCCCATAAAAAAAGCACTGCTTCGGCTATTCAGAGAACACAAACCAGCAGTGAAAGGTTCCCCTAATGCCCTGCCATTCGGTGGTTTAATTCGGCAAATTTATTCAGGAGAATCCCATAGACTTCAATGTTAAAAATATTCCCGTTTTAATCCAATATCTAATAAACCGTTCATTATAAAATTCTGCAGCAAAAAGCCTCTTTATTTATAGATTTTTTAGGATACTTTAAGGATTTTTCTTTTTTTTCAGTTTACTTATTTTTTTTGTAACAGCCCTCTTTATTATCATTCCCTGGACCTCCTGTGAAAATTTCAGACATTTTCGCTCAGTAGTTTCTTTGCAAACAGCGTTTCATTTTCCCAGATTCACACAAATGGTTTTGCTAATTTATTCACCTCCCTCTGTCTGTGCCACAGCTGCTTTGGCTCTGTGTGATTCGGCTCCTGCTCGGGTTTTTCGAAGGTTAATCCAGATGTTTTTGCTTGTTTTGCGGTTAGTTTTCGTCAGGTTTGCGGCAGCTTTTCCCTGCAATTCAGGGGCCCTGTGCTGTTTGCAATCGGCAAAAGGAACCGAATTGAAGAGAACGAAAAGTCACCGAACGTGCGGTGACTTTTCGAATCTCTTTGGATAACCCTGTTGGTTGCAAATCCTTTGCAGTCAATCACAGCCTGAAGTCTGGAACGCATAGACATCACCAGACGCTGGGTTTCATCCCTGGTGATGCTCTGCCAGGCCTCTACTGCAATTGTCTTCAGTTCCTGCTTGTTCTTGGGGCATTTTCCCTTCAGTTTGGTCTTCAGCAAGTGAAATGCAGCTCAATGGGATTCAGGTCAGGTGATTGACTTGGTCATTGCATAACATTCCACTTCTGTCCCTTCAAGAACTCTTTGGTTGCTTTTGCAGTATGCTTTGGGTCATTGTCCATCTGCACTGTGAAGCGCCGTCCAATGAGTTCTGCAGCATTTGGCTGAATGTGAGCAGATAATATTGCCCCAAACACTTCAGAATTCATCCTGCTGCTTTTGTCACCAGTCACATCATCAATAAATACAAGAGAACCAGTTCCATTGGCAGCCATACATGCCCACGCCATGACACTACCACCACCATGCTTCACTGATGAGATGGTATGCTTAGGATCATGAGCAGTTCCTTTCCTTCTCCATACTCTTCTCTTCCCATCACTCTGGTACAAGTTGATCTTGGTCTCCTCTGTCCATAGGATCTTGTTCCAGAACTGTGAAGGCTTTGTTAGGTGTTGTTTGGCAAACTCTAATCTGGCCTTCCTGTTTTTGAGGCTCACCAATGGTTTACATCTTGTGGTGAACCCTCTGTATTCACTCTGGTGAAGTCTTCTCTTGATTGTTGACACACATACACCTACCTCCTGGAGAGTGATCTTGATCTGGCCAACTGTTGTGAAGGGTGTTTTCTTCACCAGGGAAAGAATTCTTCGGTCATCCACCACAGTTGTTTTCCGTGGTCTCCCGGGTCTTTTGGTGTTGCTGAGCTCACCGGTGCGTTCCTTCTTTTTGAGAATGTCCCAAACAGTTGTTTTGGCCACGCCTAATGTTCTTGCTATCTCTCTGATGGGTTTGTTTTGTTTCTTCAGCCTAATGATGGCTTGCTTCACTGATAGTGACAGCTCTTTGGATCTCATCTTGAGAGTTGACAGCAACAGATTCCAAATGCAAATAGCACACTTGAAATTAACTCCGGGCCTTTTATCTGCACATTGTAATTGGGGTAATGAGGGAATATCACACACCTGGCCATGGAACAGCTGAGAAGCCAATTGTCCCATTACCTTTGGTCCCTTAACAAGTGGGAGGCACATCTGCAAACTGCTGTAAGTCCTACACCGTTCACCTGAGTTGGATGTACATACCCTCAAATTAAAGCTGACAGTCTGCAGTTAAAGCACATTGTGTTTGTTTCATTCCAACTCCATTGTGGTGGTGTATAGAGCCAAAGATGTTACAATTGTGTCCATGTCCCAATATTTCAGGACCTGACTGTATAAGCCAGCCCCTCACGGATATATATATATATATATATATATATATATATATATAATCTGTAATATATAACCCAGCCACTCACTGATACAGATATATATATAACCCAGCCCCTCACCGATACAGACCTAACCCAGACCCTCACCTATACAGACCTAACCCAGACCCTCACCTATACAGACCTAACCCAGACCCTCACCGATACAGACCTAACCCAGCCCCTCACCGATACAGACATATAACCCAGCCCCTCACCGATACAGACATATAACCCAGCCCCTCACTGATACAGACATAACCCAGCCCCTCACTGATAGACATATAACCCAGCCCCTCACTGATATGGACCTAACCCAGCCCCTCACTGATACAGACCTAACCCAGCCCCTCACCGATACAGACATATAACCCAGCCCCTCACCGATACAGACCTAACCCAGCCCCTCACTGATAGACATATAACCCAGCCCCTGATACAGACATAACCCAGCCCCTCACTGATACAGATATAACCCAGCCCCTCACCGATACAGATATAACCCAGCCCCTCACCGATACAGATATAACCCAGCCCCTCACCGATACAGACCTAACCCAGCCCCTCACCGATACAGATATAACCCAGCCCCTCACCGATACAGACCTAACCCAGCCCCTCACCAATACAGACCTAACCTAGCCCCTCACCGATACAGACATATAACCCAGCCCCTCACCGATACAGACATATAACCCAGCCCCTCACTGATAGACATATAACTCAGCCCCTCACTGATACAGACATATAACCCAGCCCCTCACTGATTCAGACATATAACCCAGCCCCTCACTGATACAGACATATAACCCAGCCCCTCACCGATACAGACATATAACCCAGCCCCTCACTGATTCAGACATATAACCCAGCCCCTGATACAGATATAACCCAACCCCTCAATGACAGTACACACACACACACACACACACAGTTGCAGATCTAAAAAGCACATCAGACGCTGTTTTACGGCAGTGCATTTTCTTTATTTCGCTCTATGAGGTTTAAAAACATACAATGCCTTCAGATCGTTCCATACACCGTATTCTGCACACATTCTGTTCCAGCTGCAGAGGAAACTGCATTAAATCAGGAATTACAGCGAAAACAGACGCTACCGGCCGTCACCTTCACCGGCGTGCTGAATGGGCAAACGGAGCAGACATACGGAGGCCGCTTTGGCCTAAACGGTAAAGAAATGTTTTGTTTTCTATTCAACACAAATTACCCTTACGTGAATAGACCCCCGTGGTGTAAAGAAAAAAGATACCCAACTAAACAGCTAAAACTAAAATCAAGTAGGAAAAGTCTGTACAAAACAGTTATACGGTGAAAGTAAGAGCCGATTTCCATTTTTTTTCTTTTCTTTTAACCAAACATAAATGGTTAACACCTGGAAGATCAGATTTTTCTTTTTATTTAGTTTTTGCCCCAAAAAGCTGTTAACAATCGATCACGCCATGTTCCTTTTAAAAAGGGCAAGACTGTCCCCCTCAAGATACGGGATCAGGAGCGTCAATCAGGAGCATGTATATAAACAGATGTTTGCGGCGTCCTTCTATAATGTAATATGTTGCTGAAGACACCCCCCAGCCCCCCCCCCGAGAGATTTGCAGAAGTGAAACATGGTATCTTCACAGATCAGTCCATCAGATCCTGCACAGGAAGCATCAATACGATTGGTTAGGTCAGTTCTGATATATATCTACGTTGTCCATCACACTCGATACAAAGTGCGATCACCACAGCATCCCCTCCCGATAGTTGAATTTCAGTTTCAGCATGTATTTTAGGTGGACCTGCGCAATGTCATACACAATGTATCTGAAGAAGAATTGGTTAAGGAATGCAAGAGGGTCGAGAGATGGAAAATGAAAAAACTTTAGGCTTTGCGCTTTCAGAAATTACTAAAAACAGAGCAGATTATGGTATATTTATTTTTAAAAACGACAATATATTTAGAAGATGTTTGTATAATCCTCCAAAACAGATTGATCACTTGCTGTGGAGTCAGTGTGCAGTGTGAAATCTGCATGTAGCTTTCAGCTATCTCTGTAACGCCGCCCATTCTCCACATACAGGTAGAAGTCCCTGGGAAGGGGCCGAGACGAATGCCAAGGCTGTGATCTCGCAGACCTGGATGCCACGGACTCGAGGATCTGATTGGCTTGAAATAGCCATTTCCCAAAACCTGGTGTGATCGGATCCCGATCCTTAGGAACGCATTGGGACATCCCTAGTTTTAACTCCCGCTTTCTCCCTCTGCAGGCATACTGCAGACTTTTAAAACCATCCAATGCAGTTGGAAGTGGAGAATATTCTTAATTAAACACTGCACTTTGGGCTCATTTTAATTCTTTAGGCTGGATTTTCAGATATAAATTATTGGCAAGTTTTGACCAATTTATCTTTTTCTTTCTTTCTACAAAATGTCGGCCGACTCAATTGAAAAAAATAAAGTCAAATTCTGAAAAACAACCTGTTTTAGATAAGAAACGGGTGCGTAATAATCCCAAAGAAACACAAGTGCTGACGAAATTAGTAACCCCTGTTGTCCAAGACTTCTAAAATATGGGTTAATTTTAATGGTTAGGGTTATTTCTAGTGCTACATTTTGGGTTAGGGTTATTTCTAGTACTACATTTTGGGTTAGGGTTATTTCTAGTACTACATTTTGGGTTAGGGTTATTTCTAGTACTACATTTTGGGTTAGGGTTATTTCTAGTGCTACATTTTGGGTTAGGGTTATTTCTAGTGCTACATTTTGGGTTAGGGTTATTTCTAGTGCTACATTTTGGGTTAGGGTTATTTCTAGTGCTACATTTTGGGTTAGGGTTATTTCTAGTACTACATTTTGGGTTAGGGTTATTTCTAGTGCTACATTTTGGGTTAGGGTTATTTCTAGTACTACATTTTGGGTTAGGGTTATTTCTAGTACTACATTTTGGGTTAGGGTTATTTCTAGTACTACATTTTGGGTTAGGGTTATTTCTAGTACTACATTTTGGGTTAGGGTTATTTCTAGTACTACATTTTGGGTTAGGGTTAGCTTTTTATTGGTAATTGCCCATATCGCGTTATTGAAATCACCTGAACCGAAAACTACCTGAATTGCTGTTGGAAAGTTGCTGACATCAACGGAGCCAAACTGTGATCCTGCAATGATTCTCACCTCAGGCCCGTCCAAGGCTCCACCGATAACCAAAGCCACATGACAGAACCAGTGAGATCTGCTTTTTCATTTTCTTTAAACTCTTGTAGGTTTTAATGATTCAGCTGCAAATCTGTGAGCACGGAAGCTTGATGTTCCGGCTCCCAGGATATTTTGTAAAAAGTCTAAATCTACGCCGCACTGTCAGCACAGCCTCATCTTGTTCTGTGCTCAGGGGATTTTGTTACTGAACCTACTGCTTTTTCAGTGAGGAATTCGAATTTCCCTCTCTGGATCAACGATCACCACAGCTGCAACATAGGTTGACAATGACATTTGGTGAGTCGCGGACACCGTACCCACCAAGAACAAGTCATAAAAGGATACTCATTATAGAGAAGGCTAGTGTAAGTTTTATCAACGACTCCTTTCCCCAGCGGCACGTCCACGCCATCGAGCTGCACAGTGGCCGCAGGATCTGGAGAGGTTCTGCCGACACCTGCATGGGGCAAAAAGCATAGGTTACTCACTGTGGTCTCACTCACCGGGAGATAAAAGATGGTCTCAAGGCACTAAATGCGCCTGTAGTAAAGATAGCAGCTACAAGTGACAAAGTATAAGTGGAATGGTCTCCCAGGCGCTGCCGACATCTCATCCTGCATTCCATATGATGTCTGGACTCCCGACATGTATACCACAACGCAAGGACTGGTCACCCCACGGCAGGTATGATCACAGAGAAAATGTAACGCAGCGGCAACAAGTTTTGTCAAGACTTTGTCGGCGCCAACGCAGCCGGTCGTGTCAGGAAAACGTCAGCATCGACGCAGCCGGTCGTGTCAGGAAAACGTCAGCACCGACGCAGCCGGTCGTGTCAGGAAAACGTCAGCACCGACGCAGCCGGTCGTGTCAGGAAAACGTCAGCACCGACGCAGCCGGTCGTGTCAGGAAAACGTCAGCACCGACGCAGCCGGTCGTGTCAGGAAAACGTCAGCACCGACGCAGCCGGTCGTGTCAGGAAAACGTCAGCACCGACGCAGCCGGTCGTGTCAGGAAAACGTCAGCACCGACGCAGCCGGTCGTGTCAGGAAAACGTCAGCACCGACGCAGCCGTCGTGTCAGGAAAACGTCAGCACCGACGCAGCCGGTCGTGTCAGGAAAACGTCAGCACCGACGCAGCCGTCGTGTCAGGAAAACGTCAGCACCGACGCAGCCGGTCGTGTCAGGAAAACGTCAGCACCGACGCAGCCGGTCGTGTCAGGAAAACGTCAGCACCGACGCAGCCGGTCGTGTCAGGAAAACGTCAGCGCCGACGCAGCCGGTCGTGTCAGGAAATGGTCAGCACTGACGCAGCTGGTTGTGTCAGGAAAACATCAGCGCCAACGCAGCTGGTCGTGTCAGGAAACGTCAGCGCCAACGCAGCTGGTCGTGTCAGGAAACGTCAGCGCCAACGCAGCTGGTCAGGTCAGGAAACGTCAGCGCCAACGCAGCTGGTCAGGTCAGGAAACGTCAGCGCCGACGCAGTTGGTCAGGTCAGGAAACGTCAGCGCCGACGCAGTTGGTCAGGTCAGGAAACGTCAGCGCCGACGCAGCTGGTCAGGTCAGGAAACGTCAGCGCCGACGCAGCTGGTCAGGTCAGGAAACGTCAGCGCCGACGCAGCTGGTCAGGTCAGGAAACGTCAGCGCCGACGCAGCTGGTCAGGTCAGGAAACGTCAGCGCCGACGCAGCTGGTCAGGTCAGGAAACGTCAGCGCCGACGCAGCTGGTCAGGTCAGGAAACGTCAGCGCCGACGCAGCTGGTCAGGTCAGGAAACGTCAGCGCGACGCAGCTGGTCAGGTCAGAAACGTCAGCGCCGACGCAGCTGGTCAGGTCAGGAAACGTCAGCGCCGACGCAGCTGGTCAGGTCAGGAAACGTCAGCGCCGACGCAGCTGGTCAGGTCAGGAAACGTCAGCGCCGACGCAGCTGGTCAGGTCAGGAAACGTCAGCGCCGACGCAGCTGGTCAGGTCAGGAAACGTCAGCGCCGACGCAGCTGACCAGGTAAAGAAATGTGTGTGTCAATGCAGCTGACCGTGTAAAGAAGCATCAGCTGTCATTTCAGCCAACGTTTCCTCATGTGAATAACCTATGCTGACAAGTGCAACTTCGTATCTAAAGTGTGTTTTACTTCTTTTCACAGTTTGATACAATGCCTATGAGCATCTTCTAACCTTTAACGCTGTGCTTTCCCTTGGGTAACTTGGTAATATGAGCAGCGTTTTTCAGCTCGTACCTGCAATGGGAAAATAAAAACTAAATTAATTAAAACTGCATCATTTACATCTTGTGACACCACGAGGAAGTAAAACAGCACAAAGTTTGCAAACTGAAGGAAAAGCTTTGATTTCAAGTCTTTCCAATTAATTTTGCTTGTGAATTATTAACACAAACGCGTTTTAAGGCTGGTGTCAGACGAGCGTTACTGGAGAGCGGAAGGAACATCCGCGAGAGTGGACGTTCCTCCCACTCAACGCCCACCTAGCCACCTCGATGAGCGCACCCCCCGTCTGAAAGATCGCAGCTGCCAAGTGGAAATAATGCTCTTCAAAGGACTGGTCTATCAAACTGTAACTGGACCAAAGACAACAAAGGACCACTAGTGGTCTTTTGATGTTGGACCGTTTTGACCACAGCAGGTTTCTAGTGCATAAAAGGAAGTCCGTGGGGATCGGTAAAGGTTATGGCAGCGGATAGTAACAGCGATTAAAAAGGGGCTAATGTTTAGGTCATAAGGGCAAGGAGTTTTTCCAACCGGCTGCACCACAAAACAGGAAAGTAACAAACCAGACTTTTGGATATGCTGTGATGGGCTTCTGATTTCCAAGTCTGAACGGATTACCTGTGTCTTTTATAATTTGGGACACTTTGTCACCGCATTATCTTTCATTTAACGGTGTCATATTATCACCTGGAAAATAGCAGGACAAGCGCTGCCCGCTAAACGCGTTGCCCAAAGAAACAGTCGAAAGAGCAGTCTATAGAATCCACATGATGTTCTATACTGCGTGATTTATTTGTGTCATATTATAGTTTATCAATTTTAACAACTGGTATTCTGCCCAGGCACATGATACATTTTATCCAGACTTTTCATTACTTACATATTCCCCAGAGCTACTTCTCCCAGCAAAAGGAAGCCAACGGGGTTGCCCGGCGCAGCGTGACAGTAGTTTGCACTTTTGGAGACCATATCGGCAAAGTAGATACCTTTACCAAACATGTAACCAGTCTGTAAGAGAGAAGAGACATCCGGTCTGTGACTTAAACAGCATAACCGGCGTTTTATGTACAGAGATCATCACCATCAAAACACCCAAAGTCACCGGGCAGAGAGTTGTGGTAATATGACTTACAGCAGGAGCTTCAGGAGGGGCGATACGCAAACCCTGAGACAAGATCCCGGCGAAGTTGGTGGAGCGGGAGCCGTGCCAGAGGAGCTGCCTGTTGTGCAGTTGTTTGAAAGGCTTAAACCTCTGCTTTTCTCCTTCACGATCGATCTCAAAGATCTGTTTTGTTGAGAGGAGGAAAAAAGGGAGGGATGAGAGAAAAAAAAAAAAAATACCAAAACATTAGTAAGAAGACATACTGACCAATACACCTGTAAAGCTCTATTAAAGCATCAGGTGAGGAAAGTGTGTGTGTGTTTAATATACACTTGTATTCTGACCTTGATGCTTTTAAACTCCTCCACTACCAAGTGATCAAAATCACTGACAGTAATCAATGATGTTATAGAAAACCACTTCACATTACCCATTATCCCCATAACCACATGCACACAGTCTAAATGCAGTGAAATATCACTACATTTATGGACTATGTGCATTATATGACAAGAATATGACTCTGCTGGTCAGCCCCGGTAATGCAGTTGGAACCACTTAAGAGTTTCTGAAGGAGAGTCTGAGGCTGGCCGTCCTCTGGGTCCGTATGGGTGCGATAGTCTATCGTCGTCCATCCGATCGATCTTACAACATGGAGATAAAGCACCCCTCTTCCACTGAATCTGACTTCCAACGGACAACTTCAGATTTTTTGCGACTACAACACTACTTTCCCATTTCAATGGGATTTGTCGGATGAACCCGGGATGATCTGGAATAATTTACATGAAAAAGACTAACTGTATAGCTAAACCGGCGTGCGGCGGCAGGGAAAATGTCCCATAGAGAAGGAATTCAATTTGACAACCCACAGGGTTCAATGTAAAAAAATATTTTCTGTTTTTTTTATTCAACCGCTTATTCTTTTTACCCGCAGCAAAAAGCCTATTTGAGTATTTAAAAAAAAAAAGTTTCCCAATATTAAAAAAAAAGGACGAGGCTTTATTTTTTTCTTCAGTCAGACAGCTTCCGGCGGTGCTGTCCTTGGTGCTGAAAGGACAGGGTTGCCCCCTCCCCCGCAGCCTTCGACAAGTTTTTTTTTTCCTCTCCTCCGGCTGTATTCGCCGGATCTCTCCTTGGTGTGGAAACCCCGTTTCAGCACCAGGGAGTTTTTTTTTTCTTTTCACCTGCTGGTTTTCGTTTTCTTTGTTCAGCGGCATGTCCGTCAGTCGACCTGGTTAGTCCACAGATGCTTCCAGTGGACGACTCGGTCTTCAGACTACGGACAACGACATTGCAGGACCTAAGTCTGTCGTCAGACTACGGATCCAGTGGACGGCCAGCATACGGTTGGCCATCCACTGGGTCTGTAATTGTGCGAATAACTAGTCGTCAGACTAATCCCACAACACAGAGGAAAATCAACTGTCTTCCATTGCCTCCGAGTTCCATCTGACAAATTCAGACGACTTTGTGCAACTACATCAGACTAGCGACCTTTCCCATTTGATTGGGATTTGTCAGACGAAGACGAACAACCTGGTTCGACAAACATGAAAAAAATGCCCTGATTTTTGGTGTTTCAGTTCGACAGGTAAAGCAGGCGGATCCTTAGGATTCAAAGTAAAATGATATTTTAGTTTTTTCATATTTTTTAATTAAACCGTTTATTCTTTTCATTATCAGCAAAAAGTCTATTTTTCTGAACTTTTCTGTAAAGAAATTTTCGATTCCTGATTTTCTTAAAAAGGCCTTTTTTTTAAAAAAAATCGGCAACACACCTTTTTATTATGTTTTAAAGGACCATTTTTATTATTTAGACACACTTTAAATGCTTTTTTTTGTTGTTTAAACACATTTTAAAAGAATAGCCTGTTTTGTTTTTTTTGTCTTTCTGCAGTCCGGCGGTGGTTTTTTTTTTCCTCTTCAGTCCGGTGGTTTTTGGCAGTCTGTCCGTTGGTCGATCTGGGTCGTCCATAGTCACTTGCAGTGGACGACCCAGATTGTTGAAAAAAGTTGTGCATAGTCGGGTGGCAAAAAATAAAAAAAAAATCAATAAAAAAAAATAAAAAAATCGGTGGTTCAACTACGGACCCAGTGGTCGGCCAGCCTTAAGTGTCAGCACTTCAAAGATTTCCAGTACATCGGCAGTGATGTGAAATGTACTGTAACTTTAGGGACATATTCTGGAGCCCATATGAAAATTAAGGTTTTCGCGTTATACAAAAATTGTTTGCATTCCTACAGAAAAAGAGCAATTGGAGTTAAGTTGATTTTCGAAAGCCATTTCAGATGCCCAAAATTGAGTTAACTCGATTGTGGTATTGAAAGGGTTAACCTACTGCAATGTGTAGTGAACAATCTCCCATTGTTAAATAGAGGTGTGCATTCGTTTTGTAACGAATCTCAATTAGTTTGAAAATTAGTTATTTCGAAAGTACTTCTGAAATACGAATTAACAAATTGATTTCACCCGAAATGAAACAAACCGGTATATAATGAATTTGATTCATTATATTGTTTCACAAGAGAACCATTGGTCGAATGATTCCTGGTGCAAGATTTGATCTATTGGGGGTTTATTTTACTTGGTGATCCAAAATTCGACTCGATATCAAATCGATCCCAACTTACAATACAAGTACTAGAAAGCAAAAAACATAACAAAACAAATCTGTTTCGTTTGACTGTTTCACAAAGCACCCTGTACCTTTAAATTGGCCTGTGGTGCTGAATCTGTTATATTCAGCACCACAGGCCAATAGCTCAATATTTAACCCTAGCTTGCTGTTTAACAGCAGGATTTGATTCATTGTTTCTTTATTTAGTGATCCGAAATTTGACTCCATGTCAAATATCGAATCGATCCCAAATTACAATTTGGTTTATTTAGTGATCCGAGATACCAAACGAAACAAAATTCCAAAACTGAAATTATTTTGAAACTAAACTAATTTTTCAGCTTTGTATAACTTTATTGTTAAATAACAAGAAAGAATTAGAAATATGTATTTATATAGTAAGTGTTGCATCGTAAGACATTAGCGGCTATATTACAATCACACTAAAATGGGCGTGCTAAGGAGAAAAATCTGTGCCTGCAGGTTTCTCCTTAGCGTCGCCGGTTTAGCGTGAGATTACGGTGCAGGCGCTAAACCAGCAGCCTGTACTGTAACACGGCGCCAAGTACAACCGTGAGCATCCCCTCCATGGAGTCCATAGGACTCCATTGAGGCCAACGTTGCCGGTCCCATGCCCGGCAGGAGGGAACCTTGCCTCTGCTTCTGGGAGTTGGTTTGTGCTGAGCCAAATTATGATTTAGCTGCTTGTATTTATTTATCACTTTGTTACCTGGTGCTCTTTGCTGTTATGTGGTCTTTTGGCTACCTTTTTGAGCCTAGAAGTGTAGACCGTTGCTTCAAAGATCAGTTTGACCGCTCTGATATATACTTATTATATTACTTGTGTTGTTAACATCTGTACCTTGTGACGTTGTTTTATTTTTTGCTTTGTTGTCATTGGACAGCTATTTGTTGTGTTCAAAAAATAATTATTTTTACCATATACAATTCAGGTGTGCAATCATTGTTATATTAGCATGGTTTATTGAGGAGTCCTTATTGAAGGGGAGCACCCGCTTTTGTTTGTTTTAATACAGTGTGCAGGATACCACCCCTTTTTTCAAAAATAATAAATCTCACTCACATCCAGGATTTCCAGCTCGTACGTGTTGTGCGTCTCCGCGTGAGTGTTCTTGACGTACTGATGAATGATTTTGGCTTCTTCGGATTCTTTGTCAACAACCTGCAAGGTATGGAAGCGCAAACACAGCAATTAAATCGATAGATATTGATAGTTATTCACAAAGCACCGAAATCGTATTCCATTTCGCCACAATTCGTCGATTACGTTTCAGCGAAAATACACAAGTTTTCACTATTCACCGAATGGTCACCATATTGCACCGAAAAAGGTGTTGCCGAAGCAGTTATCGAACGTTGCTGAAAAGCACCAAACTGGCTTCAGGGAATTTCACCGAATTGAAGGGGAAAAAAAGAAATAGGCCAATAGGAAGTCTTAAAATAATAAAAATGTATCTAAATAATAAAAAAGGTCTTTATAAAATATATATATATATTCCATTTATTACATTAAAACCTATAGGATTCGCCTGCTTAAACATGTTGATTTGCAATCACTAAAATCAGGTAATTTCGCTGCAGTGTTTGTGCAATCCAACATTCTGCAAATAGACGATTAGCTCTCTATGGGACCATTTCGGTGCTGCCAAAGCGTACCTGATGATTACAGTGTAATGCATTGTATTTTGCTGCCAATTCACCTGTATTTGGTGAAAATACATGTTACTGACTAAAAGAATTGGCCGAAATCCACCATTCGGTGCAATTCGATGGTAAATTCGGCCTTTAGTGAATAATCCTCACTAGGTCTAGCAGTAGAATGTCACAGCATGCGGAATGGCTGTATGGATACAAGGGGAAGCATTGGCTCTTTTTAGGCCAGGGTCAGATGAGCGTTTTGAAGAGCAGAAGTAACATCTGTGAAAGGGGACGTTCCTTCCACTCGACGCCCGTCTGGCCGCCTCGCTGAGCGCAGTTAGTCCTATGGAGGATCACGCTTTGCAGCCCTGTCAACGCGCATCTAGTGCTATGACAGGGAGGCTTGCTGCACAGCCACTGTTATGCGTGCAATTCGCAATTGTGTGTGTGTGTGTAAAGCTGAAAAAGTAATAAAAAAAAGCCCTAAAATGGTGATACCACATTGGGGTAAAACAAGGATTTACTTCACGCAAATAAAAAACAAACAATAACAGAACTAGCACCATTTACCTTAATTTCGGTCTTTAGTTTTTCATACTTCACATCAATCGGATCCTTCTCGCTGTCGTCTGAGCCGCCCATCAGCAGACTGTATGCCACTTCGATGTCAAGCAGATTATCCAACATCTGCACCTTGGCCTGTAAACCACAGATTCATTAAAACATAAGAAAAAAAAAATTACAAAAAAAATACAGAAACACCCCCCCCCCAAAAAAATCCACAAAAATGTGAAAGTGCAACTCAACCCACCTGGATGTAGTCACTGTTATTCAGCAATGGAGGTTTCTTCATTCCAAAGTCATGAGGTATGAGGGTGTAGAAACGATTGGAGAGATCCAACAAACGGGCTTCGCTGGAGTTGTCAGTCACAGCCTAGGGGAAAATGAAATGCAACGTCTCAGGATGTGTCAAGCAGCCGAATCGCGTGTCTTTCGTTGGCGATGGGATCTGCCCTTCACTCACCTGCTGTACTTCATTCAGTATGGAGTAGGCGCTCTGGATCTGACGTTTACTGAGCTTTCCCAAAGGCATCTTCTGGAGATCAATCTGATGAATCCAAATACAGTGTATCAGATGAACCGGCAACAGTAACCAGGGACACACGATGCTCTAATACGAGACAAGATTCCCTGCACGGCAAACCAAGAGGAGAAGGCAACCGCTTTTGGGCTAACGGTTCAACTTTCCAGCTCCTCCTGTTCGCGTCTCCAACCCAATTAATAAAGGAGTCATTCCTTCAGTGAACTTGGGGGACGTAAGGTGGGACGGGTACGACAAATCTGCGGCGAATTTACCACTTAGGCAAATTCCACACTATTTCTCTGTACCGCGCAGTGTTCTTTCTGCCGAAGTTGTTCAGTGACGTTTTCCTGGGTGTTTTAGTCGACGTTGTGTAGTGCTGTTTCTATTAGAGTTCAATGGAGATCAGCACTTTAACCCCTTCACTACCGATATCAAGATATCTCAGGCTTCAAAAGGCACCATCTGGTGCCCCGATATCGAGATATCTCGATCTGCAGCCCAAAAGGAAATGAAAGTTGTTTGCTGCAAACGAGTTTTGTTTGCTTTTGTGCTGCAGAAGGTGCCTTTAAAGTTTTAACCCTGTGGGCATAATGCTCAAAAGCTAAAGCTGTAAAATCAAGCTAATGAATGCTGTGAAATATCAGGCTTTCAGCAGCCGACGCAGGGAGAAATAGAAGAAAATAGACCAGCTGCTCAAACCTCCAACTCAATTTGGCAGTAGATGGCGCCATTTACTGGCCGCAAATGTTATTTACAGTAAGAAATACAATAGATATAAACTCAAATGTTTCTTATTTTATAATTAATTAAAAATGATTTTACAAAAAATACACTGGTTTCTGACAATGTTTTTTTGGGAAAAAAATCACTTGGTAGTGAAGGGGTTAAAATCCTCAATCTATCTATTCCCCGGTGACCCAGAAAAAAAAGGCAGAAAAACACTGCCTGGAGAATAGCCGCAGAACACTCATTTATTCGTCTCCTCGTGTATATAGCGGAAAGAGCTTCCGCAGCGCTTTACAATAAGAGATGGGGAAATCAACTAATTTACAAACAATCTTTGTAATGACAGACGAAAAGTTTGGGGGCCCTGCTCAAAGGAGCTTACAGTCTAGAGGAGATGGAGAAGATGAACACAAGAGGAGATATTGTCTATGAGCAGGGAGGCTTTTTAATGCCAGGGTTTGTGTTGGAAATGGTGACAGGTATGAAGTGGAGACGAGTTAAGGAGGCTCAGTGACGTAGGAAATAAGAGAGGAGGGACAATAGTCACGATGGGATGCGCCAATCAGAAAAGAAGAATTTTTAGGAAGATTATTTGACAGACTAGAGGGGCTATTCAGAGAGCACTGAAATGTCACCAAAAGGTCAGTGCTCTCTCGTTCGGCGCACTTCGGCGATTTCAGTTCGACGACCCTGCGGTGTGTTGCATTCAAAGCAGGGTTCCCGAAGTGCGTCGAAAGGATCTGCCAAACGCCACCAATCAGCCCGCCAAATACCACCAATCAGCCCACCGACAATCCGCTGAACTGCCGCGGAAAAAAGCCGATCAGCCACCGAACTGGTACGGGGGGGGGGGGGGCGGGGCTCTGCAATTTTAAAAAGGGCATAGAAAAAAAACATCTAAATGCAAGGAAATAATAAAAAAGGACATATAAAAGATAAAATAAATAAATCAAATTCAGGGGGAAAAAAAAACAAAAAACACAAGACCATCCATCCAAATGCCTAAAAAATTTGAAATAAATAAAAGGACTTTTTGCTGCAAATTAGGGCTGCAACTAACGATTCTTCTCATAAATCGATTAGCTGGCCGATTAATCGATTCATCAGATAAAAAATATATAAAAATGGAAAAAGATTGTTTACTTAGAAACATAGAAAAATGTCGGCAGATAAGAACCTTTCGGCCCATCTAGTCGCCCAATTACATGGATACTTTACCTGGATTTATCTTTTGTTTAGGATAGCCTTATGCCTATCCCATGCCTGCTTAAATTCAATTACTGTTTTGGCCTCTACCACTTCTACTGGAAGACTGTTCCATGTATCCACCACCCTCTCAGTAAAATAATGCTTCCTGATGTTACTTTTAAACCTTTGCCCCTCTAATCTAAGACTATGTCCTCTTGTTTTGCTACTTTGTTTCCTTATAAATATACTCCCTTCCTCTACCTTGTGGATTCCCTTTACGTATTTAAATGTTTCTATCATATCTCCTCTGTCTCGTCTTTTTTCCAAGCTGTACATGTTAAGATCATTAACCCTTTCCTGGTAACTTTTCTCCTTCAAGCCGTACACCATTTTAGTAGCCCTTCTCTGAAATTAAAAAGGAATTTTATGTAAAAAAATAACCACAACCCCTCCCCTTTTCTTCATAAGCAATGTGCGTAGTGTACGTAAATTTCGTACGTACATACGCAAATTGCGTATCTTGCGTACTTTTCACACAAGGTATGCGAGTGCTTGGTCAGAGGGATGGGTTGATGCTGCGAGTGCTTGGTCAGAGGGATGGGTTGATGCTACGAGTGCTTGGTCAGAGGGATGGGTTGATGCTGCGAGCGCTCGGTCAGAGGGATGGGTTGATGCTGCGACTGCTTGGTCAGAGGGATGGATTGATGCTGCATGCGCAGCTTAAGCCCAGGTTTGCTTCTTCCAAAGAACGTGGCTACAAGCACTTGGTCATAGATGATGATGTCAGCATGAAATCGGGGTTAATGAGTTAAAGTGGTCAGGGTGCGTAGAGTGTCCCTATTTAATAATTTCGTGAACAAACTGACTGTGAGGAGGGACTGGAGGTGGAAGGGAGTGACTTGACCTGAGTGTGAGAGGGAGTGGGTATGGACAAAAGACCGGATCTGAGTGTGTGAGTTTGGGGAAAAGGGACCAGACCAAAGGAAAGGAATGGCAGTTCCCGACCAAAGAGGGTGTGTCAGGGAGGGTGGGGTGGTGGCACAGAACTCCAGCTTCAAGGATAAAACACAGGCGTACAGCTCCTTCACCCAGTGGTAGTATCCTATTGTTTGTGTTATAGTTCTGTTGTAAACTGAATAAAAACAAACTGGTTGTGTCTGATATAAACCTAGAACTAAATCATACCTAGTAAAGCAGCGGCGCGTCTTCTCCAATCAGCTCCGAAGCGAAGGTTATTTACGTTTAACTCAGTCTGACTCTAAACAGTGTGTGATGTACACAGGACGATTAATCAACACCGATTAATCGATAATGCAAATACTTGACAACTAATTTAATAATCGATTAGTTGTTTCAGCCCTGCTGCAAATGTCTAGTGAATAACCCCTTAAAGATCAACCTGTGATGGGTTTGATGGGGAGTGTTATCACCTCACTGGTTTTAAAAGCTAGTTAAGTCACCCGGCACTGGCAGATTGCAAATTAACGGAATTGCTCAGGGCATTTGTTTTTTTTAACTTTATTGATTTATTTTTTAACTTAAATAGGACACTTTCTAAAAGTGAGGCAATCACCATGGAAACCTTCCCTCCGATGCCACTGGTTTCCATTGTGATTACACATTCTGAATTTTCTCCCAGAGTGCAAAGCAAGATATAGATCCTGGAAAATAAACACAAAGATGAAACGGAGCAGAAGGTACGACAGCAATTACTACGTACCTCGAACTCCACCATGGCCTTCTTCATGCTTTCCACGTCAAAAATCAACTTGATGAGTTCTTGGACCGGATGGGGAAGCTTGGACTTTGTACCAGCACTGACAGACAACTTCTTCACCACCTCTTCCTCCTGACCAACGGCCAGAATATTATTTATTTATAAAGTATTTTACCAGGAAGGATACATTGAGATTTCTCATATTTTCAAGAACATTGAATTGTTACAGAAATACAAAGTAATAAAATGCAAGATAGTAAAATCAAAACACAAATCTACAGATTAACAGAAAATAAATATGTAGGAAATATAGTCAATAATATATATCTATATATAAAATACATTGACGGTGCTGGCAGGCTTAAGCAATTTATGGCCATATATTAAATGAACTAAAATTCCATAATTTTCAACAGAGCTTAGGGTTATAAACCTTGTAAAAACTCTTGAATGGGTTAACAGCTGTTGTAATCCTGAAAGCGTTAAGAGTTGTTGGAAGCTTTGAAGGGTTAAAATCTGGTAAAATGTTTAAATGTATAAACTGCTGTTGAAGTCTTTGAATGTGTTGGTGGAGTGCTCTCTTCCTGGTTTGTTCTAATATATATATATATATATATATACACACACTAGGTGTTAAGCCTGCCCAGCGCAGTCTATTGTTGTAGAGGATCTGGCTGCTCCCCAGGATCTGGCTGCTCAGTCTGTACTACTCTCCTGTGTGTGTCCGCTCCAGTCACATGGGTGTGTGAGCAGCCTCATGGAGCCTATAGTTAGGGGCACAGCCGGACATTCCCTGCACATCCTCAGCTTCTCACGCACACCATCTCTTGCAGCAACACTGGGGGGATGGGCGCGTTCTGATGACATCACAGCTCATGTGACTGGCTGGAGGGCTCAGGTGGTGCTGGGGGAAGGGAATGGTGGACACTGAGCTGTGAGCATCAATGGAGGTGGCTGACGGCCGAGCGGGAGAGGCACTTTGCGCGCGCCTCTCCAACGGATCAGCATTTTTGTCAGACGACGGCGGATACAAACCATTTTATTATTATATATATATATATATATATGCAACTCTAGCAGATAGAACGGCTACACAGCATTACTCTGATCGGGGCATTTATCTGCAACATTTAAGAGACATTCTTTACCTGGCCGTAGTCTATCTCCAAGGGATAGAACTTATTTGGATACTTTGTGAAGTTGGTAGAGTGCCAGGCATTGCCGGTTTTCTCCTGGTACAGGTTGAGGAAATGGTCGATGGCTTCTTCTTTTGAAGACATCTCTTCCAGCTTGTTGCTGCCTATGACTGTTCCCACTCGGCCCCATGATCGGAACACCCAGTACCTGGAAAAAAGTGAATTTTACTCCACATCTGCAACATCAAGCGAAAACATCTATAGGGTCTATTCACAAAGAACCGAAACAGCGTGTGGTTTGATGCTTTGCGCATTTCAGCGAAAATACGGTGAATTCAGTATTTGGTGAACGGACACTGTATTTTGCCACAATTGGAAGCAGTTATCAGACATCAACGAAAAAAAGCTTGATTGTCATCAGCGAGTTGCACTGAACTGGAGAAAAAAAGAAAAAGAAGACTCCTATCCTCCTAACAGGGAGTATAAATCAAAAAAGTGTCCAAATAATATAAAAAGTCCTTTAAAAAAGAATAAGGCTCATCAAGGAGTGCAGCACTCCTGCTGAGCCTTTAACGGGCGAAACGCTGCAGAATCAGCGACAAATGTATTAATAAATGATTTACGAAGATTAAAAGGCTGCCACATTGCCGATTTTATGGTCGCCTATGAGCAACGCGATATTTGCACTAGACTAAAAACACACTTTGGCTAAGTATGCAATCTGCTTGATAATCTATAATGAGACATATACAGTTGCAAGACAAAGTATGTGAACCCTTTGGGATTACGTGGAGTTTTGCATGAATTGGTTATAAAATGTGCTCTGATCTTCATCTAAGTCACAACAATTTGAAAAACACAGTCTGCTTAAAATAATACAACACAAACATTATATGTTTTCATGTATTTATTGAACAGAACATGTAAACATTCACAGTGCAGGGTGGAAAAAGTATGTGAACCTTTGGACTCAATAAATGGTTGACCCTCCTTTGGCAGCAATAACCTCAACCAAACGTTTCCTGTAGTTGCAGATCAGACCTGCACAACGATCTGGAGTAATTTTGGACCACTCCTCTTCACAAAACTGTTTCAGTGTAGCAATATTCTTGGGATGTCTGGTGTGAATCGCTCTCTTAAGGTCATGCCACAGCATTTCAATCGGGTTGAGGTCAGGACTGTGACTGGGCCACTCCAGAAGGCGTATTTTGTTTTGTTGAAGCCATTCTTTTGTTGAATTACTTATATGCTTTTGGTCATTGTCCTGTTGCATCACCCATCCTCTGCGGAGCTTCAGTTGGCGGACAGATGGTCTTACGTTTTGCTGCAAAATGTCTTGATAAACTCTGGAATTCATTTTTCCATCAATGACAACAATCCGTCCAGGCCGTGAGGCAGCAAAGCAGCCCCAATCCATGATGCTCCCTCCGCCATGTTTTACAGTGGGGATGAGGTTTTGATGTTGGTGTGCTGTGCCTTTTTTTCTCCACACATAGTGTTGTGTGTTTTTTTTCCAAACAACTCCATTTTGGTTTCCTCCTCTGTCCACAGAATATTTTGCCAGTAGTGCTGTGGAACATCCAGGTGCTCTTTTGCAAACTTCAAACGTGCTGCAATATTCTTTTTGGACAGGAATGGCTTCCTCCGTGGTGTCCTCCCATGTACTCCATTCTTGTTTAATGGTTTCCTTATTGTAGATGTGTCAACAAAAATGTTAGCATGTGCCAGAGATTTCTGTTAGTCTTTAGCTGACACTCTAGGATTCTTCTTTACCTCATTAAGCATTCTGTGCTGTGCTCTTGCAGTCATCTTTACAGGACGACCATGCCTAGGGAGAGTAGCAACAGTGCTGAACTTTCTTCATTTGTAGACAGTCTGTCTTACCGTAGACACATGAACATCAAGGCTTTTGGAGATACTTTTGTAACCCTTTCCAGCTCCATGCAAGTAAACAATTCTTGATCGTAGGTCTTCTGAGAGCTCTTTTCTGCGAGGCATGGTTCACATCAGGCAGTGCTTCTTGAAACCAGTAAACCCAAAACTGGTGTGTGTTTTTAAAGGGCAGGACAGCTTTCAGCAACACATCCAATAATATCACACTGATTGGACTCAAGGTTGGCTCACTCCTGGCTCCAATTAGCTCTTGGAGAAGTCATTAGGCTAGGGGTTCACATACTTTTTCCACCCTGCACTGTGAATGTTTAAATGTTCTGTTCAATAAACACATGAAAACATATGTTTGTGTTGTATTATTTTAAGCAGACTGTGTTTTTCAAATTGTTGTGACTTAGATGAAGATCAGAGCACATTTTATGACCAATTCATGCAAAACTCCACGTAATCCCAAAGGGTTCACATACTTTTTCTTGCAACTGTATCTGGTGAGATGTGTATCTTTTGATCGCTAGATTCCAATTTTTTTTTTTTCATTTCCCAGTTGCTACAGAAGTGTAATGTATTGACCCGGAGGTTAGTCAATTTGCCACAATATTTCCAACTACTAATCTGAATCCCTGTAGTGTATCTAGGAAAATCTGGTTTCTCTTCACACCAGTGGATGTGTCTGAATTTTTAATTTTTCATGTTGGTGTTACACATTTTAGGATGTGGTTGTGTTATATGTTAAGTATTCCTAGGGCTACTTGTTGCCGAATTGGTTTTTAATAGGTTGTGAAATAAAGATTACATTTTATATTTTCACAGGTAGATACTATTATCCTTCTGGTTCCCAGGTGGATATTGAATGGTTTCCTTAATGAGGTTGAATCCCTCCAATCTCCTGTGACTTTTTTCATTTGTAACAAGCCACTTGGTTACACTTTGTTCCTTATATATATATATATATATATAAATCCGTTACGCTTTGCCACTTGTAGTAACAAGATTCTAAGCACAAGTGATCTAGTTACAGCTTATGTTAGTGGTAGTGTCCCTTTAACAAATTTTAAAAAATTCCAAAATGTCTTCCTTTATTTCATGGATGTCAAACTCCAGCCCGTATTTATGAGCTAGAGTTCCCAGAAAAAATACTTTCCTTACAATGTACAGAGCTGCTGGGAAGCGTTTCACAGGCACAGCGCAGCTCAGATCACACGTACCTGGCGTCTCGGTCGTGCTCGATGAGCTGCAGCTTGTAGTAGGAGTTTGTCCCTCTGGTTATGTCGACCAGGCCCAAGGTGGCACTGAAGATCTGGCCGCTTTTTTCCAAGACATGGCATGTGTTTTCAAGCCCTGCACAAAGAGCAATATTCATACGTTAAGCGACGACAATACGCTCTTTCCTCTTATGTATATAATCCCCAGTGACCCGTCTGATACCCTACACTATATCGAATGCAAGGATATTTGGTGAGGTTCAGCACCGTCAAAGGCTTGCTGTGGATTGTTATGAAGCCCCAAATGGAGGGGAAGGGTTTTCGGAGCGAGAATCATCCTGGGTATATCACACAGTTTGGATGGGGATTGCAAAAATAAATTAAAAAAAAAAAACGTGAAACCATTCACAAGAACATTAAATGATTACTTCTGCAATCAGGTCTGACGTGAGAACTGTGATGTGCGTCACTTTGAACTTGAGATACATGGGCTAGAGCTGTATTTGGGAGGTGCAGGCCTGATGGTCTATATTGTTTCCCTGCCTTCTCCTATGTTGAAGTGACCCTGTACCTGTAGGATGCAGGTGTTTGTGTAATCTGTTTTATGTATGCTGTTACAGTTATATTCATTTAGATGGGGATTTTTACTGTATAGATAGTCCTTATGCTGCCACCTAGTAGTCTTTCTGTATTGCACATGCTTTTCTCTGTTCCCTTGCTTTACTGAGGATGCGCTTCCTGTGTGTGTGTGAAGTCCCACCCTTCTTGTAAGAGCTGTAGCATGGTATAGTTATCTAGCAGCATATGTCTCTTCATTATCGCAAGCTAAGGACAGTATCATCTTTTGACCGCATAAAACATATCATTCCATTATCTGCTGTATCCTGTGATCTGCTGTAACCTGATGTACGGAATAAAGCAAGTCGTGGAAAGAAACAGTGTTTTGGTGAGTTCAGCTATCTGATAAGGCTTGTCCTCGGTGATTGCATCTACTTATACAGGCCAGGCATAGAGGTCTCTGCAAGGGATAAATCGCTATACAACGATCGGAGTCAGAATATTATGTATGAATACTGTTATTGTTGATATCGTTATTGTCTATGTGTATCTGTTACTATCTGCTGATAGGATTACTGGGTGGTAGTGATGCACCGAAACCAAAATTTCCAGCAGATACCGAAAAATCAGGATGAGCTCGACCAAAAACCGATGCCGAAAATCAGTCATCCGAACCTGGGCCTGGAGGCCTGGCCGAGCAAGCAGCTCGACCGGCCTCCAGGCTCAGAGGAGTCCCTGGCTTGGCCAGGCCTCCAGGCCCTGGTTCGGATGATTTATTTTCAGCCGATTTTTCCTTTCGGCCGAAAGTCAAAAGCACCATTTTTGGCCGATAATTTCAGTGGCTGAAATTTTGATGCATCCCTACTGAGTGGGTCACCTTAGTCTTTTCCAACTCCCCCTATCTGGAATGTGTTTGTATCTGTAAAAGGTTTGAATAGATATTGTTCTGTCTTGCTTGCCAAATGTTGAGCAATACTAATCCCATTATCTGTCCCTGATCTAGTAAAGTCTCAGATGCCGAGATGTGTGGCAGAAACTTCAGAGCCTTCACAGTAATATTCTAGGGGAGGGATTAATGATGAAGTGCAGTAGCAGCCAGAGTGTCATTTTCCCCCTGGCACCACATATATTATTTCATTAAAGGCTCAGTCCCAGTTGCTGTCTGTTCTAAACCTCAGACCTGCATGTTGGCTCATTCCTGGGGGACGCTATCATCGCTCTTTGCGTATACCCGTCCTCAAGCGTCAGCTAAGGGCTGGAGAAAGGCACGAAAGACTGCGGTTAGAGAACGGGGGACCGGCAAGGAAGCGTCATTAACAGATGTGGCCCAGTCGCGGAACTAAGATCTGTTACAAGAAACTAGAAATAAAATTACATCCGTTCACTTGCCATTTGATCTTCACCAGTGATAAACAAGAATTGCTTTTGATTGTAAGCTCACAGGCCAGCTGGCAGAGACCTAGGTGACTCCTATACAGGGATGTCCTTTTTGTGTGTTTCCCCAACTGTAAAGTTGCTGGTGATACAGGCCGAGTATCCCGTATCTGAAATGCTCGGGAACAGAAGTGTGTTTGGTTCCTAAAAATCTGTACTCTACCATATGTCTTTATACGGAGCTTTCTCTGGCTGCTCTGCGCGGTATAAACACGTTATGCCTATTGCAAATACATTTACACGTTGAATATATCAAATGGTATTGGGGTTTTTGGAATATTTGCATATAATAAGGTGATACCTTTGTGATGGGACACAGAATTCAATTAGGACACACACACACACATTTTATACAGGATTTATAATCCCTTTGATCCCTTAACATGAGGCCAGAAGTGGGATTTTCATCTTTTAGTGCCATGCCGGCGCTCACAGCATTTTGGACCATTTCAGAAATCCAGATAAGGGATACCTGGCCTTTATTTAAAAACATTTTTAGATAATAATCACATTGCGTCATAAAATTAGTGGCGTTAAACTGTGAAAAAAGTGAAATAGTATAAAAGATACACGTGACAAATATGGATTTATAAAAGGGACTAATTACCCAAACATGCAGCTATAGGAAATGTGCTCGACACCCAAAAAAATCTTACAGAATATAAAACATACAGATATTCCCCATGCGCTCTCATACAATGATGTGTGCATTACATTTACGTATAAAGAGTAGGTCTAAAAGGTGGATATAATATATACGCCACTTAAGATAAAAGCTCAGAATATGGGTGTAACAGATCAGCTACCCTGCAGGGGTAGCTCCGTCTGCGGCGCCGAGTCTTGCTGGAGAGCTTAGCCGGGTAGGGAGCTAGCAAGGTGGGAGAGAGATTGGCAGCGGTCCCTGCATGGTCTGGAAGCGAAGGATTCAGTGATTATGCCCTCCCAAATACTCGTCGAGACGCAGTATAGGTTGTAGGTAAATCAGAGTGTATTTAGAATGGGAACAGACAGTGCTTATATACAAAATACAGCCATGCACATTCAGACTTCCCGCCCACCCCAACAGTTCTGATTGGTTGGTTCCAAGACCACTGCAGGCTTCTTTCAGGTCCTCTTCAGTCTTCACTTTGGTCCACTGGTTGTATGCAGATGAAGTCTTGACCCCACAGTGACCACATACAGTGATTTACATAACCCATTGTAAAGGGAATCAGATAGTGGGTGGCTGAGACAATGTGACTCCCAACCTTTTAGAATAGGTAAATAGATAACAGACATCCAAAGAGAAAGCACTTTTGCATAATCCACAAATTACTCAAACCTATTGTACATTCTATACAAAGGAAAGCATTTGCCACTAGCGGCAGGTAGTATCTTTAAAAAAAACATATTTAACTAAAGAAATATAAGTCTATTTAAAACTAAAAATTAGCAATTGACAATATATTTAAAACCACACAATATAACTGAACATAAAGTATTTTGGAAGGAGAGTGTCATCTGCGCTCATTCCTATGTGTTCCATGTACAACAAAAATGAGGTTTTGTTTGTTTCAATGGCCATTGCAACGTAAGCCCACTCGCCACTTCAAGGCACCTCTTTAGAGTGGGTACCTAACAATTGTAACCAAAAGGCCGCTCTACTGAGCAGCTCCAAGCCCCTCCAGCTGCTTTTCAGCAAGGAGAGACAAAGATGGTGGGTTTTATTTATACACGCACCAAGCACTTCCCATTTGGGATCAAAAACAAAACAAAAACATGGAAAGAGGAACAGCTGCAAAACGACGGACTGGTGTTACAAGCATGATATACATAAATACAGAAAAAATGGCTTACGTTGCAATGGCCATTGAAACAAACAAAACCTCATTTTTGTTGTACATGGAACACATAGGAATGAGCGCAGATGACACTCTCCTTCCTTGTTATGTTTTATACATTTACTGGCTGTTACTCCTGGCAGTTGCCGCCGCTCAAAAATAAGTGAGTATGGGCGACGCCATTTTTTCTGTATTTATGTATATCATGCTTGTAACACCAGTCCGTCGTTTTGCAGCTGTTCCTCTTTCCATGTTTTTGTTTTTGATCCCAAATGGGAAGTGCTTGGTGCGTGTATAAATAAAACCCACCATCTTTGTCTCTCCTTGCTGAAAAGCAGCTGGAGGGGCTTGGAGCTGCTCAGTAGAGCGGCCTTTTGGTTACAATTGTTAGGTACCCACTCTAAAGAGGTGCCTTGAAGTGGCGAGTGGGCTTACGTTGCAATGGCCATTGAAACAAACAAAACCTCATTTTTGTTGTACATGGAACACATAGGAATGAGCGCAGATGACACTCTCCTTCCTTGTTATGTTTTATACATTTACTGGGCTGTTACTCCTGGCAGTTGCCGCCGCTCCAAAAATAAGTGAGTATGGGCGCGACGCCATTTTTTCTGTATTTATGTATATCATGCTTGTAACACCAGTCCGTCGTTTTGCAGCTGTTCCTCTTTCCATGTTTTTGTTTTTGATCCCAAATGGGAAGTGCTTGGTGCGTGTATAAATAAAACCCACCATCTTTGTCTCTCCTTGCTGAAAAGCAGCTGGAGGGGCTTGGAGCTGCTCAGTAGAGCGGCCTTTTGGTTACAATTGTTAGGTACCACTCTAAAGAGGTGCCTTGAAGTGGCGAGTGGGCTTACGTTGCAATGGCCATTGAAACAAACAAAACCTCATTTTTGTTGTACATGGAACACATAGGAATGAGCGCAGATGACACTCTCCTTCCTTGTTATGTTTTATACATTTACTGGGCTGTTACTCCTGGCAGTTGCCGCCGCTCCAAAAATAAGTGAGTATGGGCGCGACGCCATTTTTTCTGTATTTATGTATATCATGCTTGTAACACCAGTCCGTCGTTTTGCAGCTGTTCCTCTTTCCATGTTTTTGTTTTTGATCCCAAATGGGAAGTGCTTGGTGCGTGTATAAATAAAACCCACCATCTTTGTCTCTCCTTGCTGAAAAGCAGCTGGAGGGGCTTGGAGCTGCTCAGTAGAGCGGCCTTTTGGTTACAATTGTTAGGTACCCACTCTAAAGAGGTGCCTTGAAGTGGCGAGTGGGCTTACGTTGCAATGGCCATTGAAACAAACAAAACCTCATTTTTGTTGTACATGGAACACATAGGAATGAGCGCAGATGACACTCTCCTTCCTTGTTATGTTTTATACATTTACTGGGCTGTTACTCCTGGCAGTTGCCGCCGCTCCAAAAATAAGTGAGTATGGGCGCGACGCCATTTTTTCTGTATTTATGTATATCATGCTTGTAACACCAGTCCGTCGTTTTGCAGCTGTTCCTCTTTCCATGTTTTTGTTTTTTGATCCAAATGGGAAGTGCTTGGTGCGTGTATAAATAAAACCCACCATCTTTGTCTCTCCTTGCTGAAAAGCAGCTGGAGGGGCTTGGAGCTGCTCAGTAGAGCGGCCTTTTGTTACAATTGTTAGGTACCCACTCTAAAGAGGTGCCTTGAAGTGGCGAGTGGGCTTACGTTGCAATGGCCATTGAAACAAACAAAACCTCATTTTTGTTGTACATGGAACACATAGGAATGAGCGCAGATGACACTCTCCTTCCTTGTTATGTTTTATACATTTACTGGGCTGTTACTCCTGGCAGTTGCCGCCGCTCCAAAAATAAGTGAGTATGGGCGCGACGCCATTTTTTCTGTATAAAGTATTTTGGAGTTTGAAGCGTGAAGCGCTACATCTGTGACTGATACATTGTAGCAAGCATGTACTCCATGGTTACTAGCAGGATCGGTGCAGGGGAAAAACATGATTAATTAGAAGTCTAGCAACAGTTTTACATTAAATCTACCAAAGGAAATTAGTTCCTATAAAGGGTAAACAAAAATATACAAAATAAGAATGAAATAGTAAGGCTTTTGATACTGTTCCGCATAGAAGGCTTATCAATAAATTGCAATCTTTGAGCTTGGATTCCAATATTGTTGAATGGATTAGGCAGTGGCTGAGTGACAGACAACAGAGGGTTGTGTAAATGGAGTTTATTCGGCGCAAGGTCTTGTTACCAGTGGGGTACCTCAGGGGTCAGTACTTGGACCCATTCTCTTTAATATTTTATTAGTGATATTGCAGAAGGTATTAATGGAAAAGTATGTCTTTTTGCTGATGACACAAAGATTTGCAACAGGGTTGACGTTCCTGGAGGGATCAGCCAAATGACAAATGATTTAGGTAAGCTAAAAAAATGGTCGGAGCTGTGGCAATTGAGTTTTAATGTGGATAAGTGCAAGATAATGCACCTGGGACGTAAAAACCCAAGGGCTGAATATAGAATATTTGATACAGTCCTAACCTCAACATCTGAGGAAGGGATTTAGGGGTTATTATTTCAGAGGATCTAAGGGTAAGTAGTCAATGTAATAGAGCAGCAGGAAATGCTAGCAGAATGCTTGGTTGTGTAGGGAGAGGTATTAGCAGTAGGAAAAGGGAAGTGCTCATGCCACTGTACAGAGCACTGGTGAGACCTCACTTGGAGTACTGTGTGCAGTACTGGAGACCGTATCTCCAGAAGGATATAGACATCTTGGAGAGAGTTCAGAGAAGGGCTACTAAAATGGTGTACGGCTTGAAGGAGAAAAGTTACCAAGAAAGGCTTAATGATCTTAACCCCTTAGTGACCGGGCGGTTTTACACGAATCCGTCCGTTCGTGACCGCTGCTGTTTTTACGTTTCTGCGCTCTTAGTGTTTACGTCAAATTTTCCTCTTACTCGTTTATGTAACCCACACATATTTTACACTGTTTTTCTCGTCACTAAATGGACTTTATAAAGATACCATTTTTTTTCATCATTTCATATAATTTACTATAAAAAATATTGTGAAATATGACACAAAAATTGAAAAAACACCACTTTTTCGAAGTTTGACCCCCAAAATTTCTTATGTATCAACAACCGTCAAAAAAATTTTATTCTTTAGTAGTTTCTAAATTTAGTACTGAGTTTAGCAATACCCAATGTTTACATATTCCTCGCTTTTTTCCTTATTTTATGCAACAATAAGTGCAAGTAGCACTTTGCCATTTCCAAAGAGTTTATTTTCAAAACTAGTGATAGTGACATTGTAACACTGATATCTGTCACTAATTCCTGAATAACCCTCCACATATACATATTTTTTTAAAGTACACAAATCAAGGTATTAAACTTGGGGTATTTTGACTCTTTCCATGCAAACCATTTTACCACAAATCTATGCCAAAGTTTGAGAAAAAAAAAAATTTGGTGATTTTTTTTTTTTGAACGCAATTTAAGAATACATGTACTGTGAACTTTAAGGTTTACTGCCAAAAAGCACCCCAAAATATGTTCAGCAACATCTTCTGAGTAAATTGATACCACCCAAGTATAGGTATGTCGGGTCATTTGGGGGCTAAAAGGCCTTATTTGGGGGGTGCGCATTTCAGTTTTCAAACTTGGAATTTTCACATTTCGTCATCATGCACCCATGTCCTATTTGGGATATTTTTGAAGCCGGCCAAAGTAATTTACCCCATCAAACCATATATTTTTAGAAAGGGCACACCCTAGGGTGCTTCAAAGAGTTGTATTTTAACACTTTCCATGCACTAGCTCTATGTCAAACTTTCAGGTAGTCACTTTTTGTGTTATTTTTTCACACACATTGTACTTTAGGCATGAATTGTCAAATCCAGTTATGGTTTACTGCCAAAAAACACCCCAAAATATGTTCAGCAACATCTTCTGAGTAAATTGATACCACCCATGTATAGGTATGTCGGGTCATTTGGGGGCATAGGCCTTATTTGGGGGGTGCGCATTTCAGTTTTCCAACTTGGAATTTTCACATTTCGTCATCATGCCCATGTCCTATTTGGGATTTTTGAAGCCGGCCAAAGTAATTAACCCCATCAAACCATATATTTTTAGAAAGGGCACACCCTAGGGTGCTTCAAAGAGTGTATTTTAACACTTTCCATGCACTAGCTCTATGTCAAACTTTCAGGTAGTCACTTTTTGTGTTATTTTTTCACACACATTGTACTTTAGGCATGAATTGTCAAATCCAGTTATGGTTTACTGCCAAAAAACACCCCAAAATATGTTCAGCAACATCTTCTGAGTAAATTGATACCACCCATGTATAGGTATGTCGGGTCATTTGGGGGTAATAGGCCTTATTTGGGGGGTGCGCATTTCAGTTTTCCAACTTGGAATTTTCACATTTCGTCATCATGCACCCATGTCCTATTTGGGACATTTTTGAAGCCGGCCAAAGTAATTTACCCCCATCAAACATATATTTTTAGAAAGGGCACACCCTAGGGTGCTTCAAAGAGTTGTATTTTAACACTTTCCATGCACTAGCTCTATGTCAAACTTTCAGGTAGTCACTTTTTGTGTTATTTTTTCACACACATTGTACTTTAGGCATGAATTGTCAAATCCAGTTATGGGTTACTGCCAAAAAACACCCCAAAATATGTTCAGCAACATCTTCTGAGTAAATTGATACCACCCATGTATAGGTATGTCGGGTCATTTGGGCTAAGGCCTTATTTGGGGGGTGCGCATTTCAGTTTTCCAACTTGGAATTTTCACATTTCGTCATCATGCACCCATGTCCTATTTGGGACATTTTTGAAGCCGGCCAAAGTAATTTACCCCCATCAAACCATATATTTTTAGAAAGGGCACACCCTAGGGTGCTTCAAAGAGTTGTATTTTAACACTTTCCATGCACTAGCTCTATGTCAAACTTTCAGGTAGTCACTTTTTGTGTTATTTTTTCACACACATTGTACTTTAGGCATGAATTGTCAATCCAGTTATGGGTTACTGCCAAAAAACACCCCAAAATATGTTCAGCAACATCTTCTGAGTAAATTGATACCACCATATATAGATTTGTTCTGTTGTTTTTGGGGTGCTACGCCAATCTTTGACATGTGCTTGTCAATTTTCTAATTTGACATACAGTATCTTCTTTGCTTATCTTCTTTTTAGGGGCCTTTTTACATACCCCAGTTTTATGAACGTGCATATATTTGGTAAGCTAACACCCCAAAGTATTGTAAATGGAGTGTTTTTATGCTATGGATGCATCCGTTTGCTCCAAACAAATTGGATACAGTTTGGTGGTCATTTTTCATTTTCACACCCACATCAGTTTTGGACTGTGATTTAGGAGACACTGTTGTTTGTTACTGCATGAAAACTCTCCAGGTTGTTTTCTGCAAGGTCTCCTGAGTACACCCATGCCCCCATGCATAGGTTTGCCAGGATTTTGGGAAGGTTCAAATACAATTTTTAGGACTTTGTCATTGGAGTTGAAATTGAGATTATTTCTTCAGCTAGGCCTATCTTTGGTTTTGGGTCTACCGCATACCCCAGTTTGAATTATTGCCAGAAAATTGTTTATATTTGTTATGTTGACACCCCAAGGTATTGCATATGGAGTGCTTTGATGCCATGGATGCAACGGTTTTAGCCCAAAACATTTGAGAAGGTGTGTGGTGTATTTTTCAATTTTCAGATTTTTACGCCCACAGTAGTTTTGGACTGTGATTTAGGAGACACTGTTGTTTGTTACTGCATGAAAACTCTCCAGGTTGTTTTCTGCAAGATCTCCTGAGTACACCCATGCCCCCATGCATAGGTGTGCAAAGATTTTGGCAAAATACAGCACCAATTGTAGAACATAAAAATGTACGAATAAAATGTAAAAGTCTGGTGCCTGTCAAACTGGGGATGCTCTCTAGGGGGGCACAGGCTGTTGTCACTGAAGTGCATGAAACGCAAAATGTTTTCATACCTTCTACGTGACATTGATTGGGGTAAATGGGGGTAGAGCAGATGGGGCTACTGCTCCAGTAGGAGCGAATTGAGGGCTTCTTTATGATGCCTCAGCATAGTAAGTGCCCAGAATTTCAGAAATTCTGGCACATCTAGCGGGGTCCATTGCTGCCTTGCCAAGTAGGAGTCTGGCTTCGCAGCACAATGCTGATGGGCATACAGATTTGATTGGGCCACGATGTGGCCAACAAATCATCCCCCATAAACACCTGCAAAAACTGTGTGGCGGTAAATCCTGCAACATCAATATTGATGCCAGGATTTGCCGTGAAAGGAGGGATATCTGGCCTCTGGCGATGAGGCACTACCCACTCCTCAGCTGGAGCTGTGCGTCTCCTGCTGGCAGGTGGTGACCCAGGATCTGCATCAGAAACATCACTAGATACATCAGCCAGCGTAGATAATGTATCTAGCGACGTCTCTGAGCAGTTAGCGGGGTCGAAATGAGGGTCTGAGTCTGACGCAGATGCCTCAGATTCTGACGCCAGGATGGCATATGCCTCCTCGGCGCTGTACACCCTCTCAGACATTATATATAATAGATTATAATTTTATAATTATTATATATATATAAGCGGATTGTTGTTTCTTAGAAGAACCGTTGGGTTTCACAAGAAAATACAAATAAACACCTAAATCTCTCTAAATCCCTCTAAACCTGCCTCAATTCTTCTAAATCTCCCTAAAATCTCTCTAAATCTGCCTCAATTTTTCTAATCTCACTAAATCTCACTAAAATCTCTAACCTGTCAAATCTGATCTCTCTCTCTCGCTCACCAAAACACAAGTGAGGAGAGGGAGGGAGAATCACAGAGGTCAGAGCCAATATTTACAAAATATTGACCTGACCTGACAAATTAGAAATTTTATTTTGATTTTTTCTAACTTCTGATTGGATGTTGCTAGCCTGCCTCTCTGAGGCAGGCTAGGAACATCCCACTCAGCCCCAAGATGACCCTGCCCTTAGAACCCTAACCCTAACCCTACCCCTACCCCTACCCCTAACCGTCAGTTTATTTTATTTATTTTTATTTTTATTTTACTTTTTATTTTACTTTTTTTTTCACTTTTTTTTACACTTTTTTTTACTCTGCTGGGTGCCTTGATCCCTCGAGGCACCCAGCAGAGCACCTGATCACTGATGTGATCGTTTTTGTACTGAGTGCCACGATACCTCGTGGCACTCAGTACTTCCTGCCGCTACCGGAAGTGATCGCTCGGGGGGAGCGATCACGGACGGACCGGCGGCAGGTAAGCATATTGCAAGGCATCCTTGTAATATACTCAGAGCAGCTGGAAGCGATCTGATCGCTTCCAGCGCTCTCTAGAAGTGCCGGGCACCTCTCCGGTGAAACCGGATGTTGATCGCTCCCGGGGAGCGATCACATGGTGCCCCGGCACTTCTAAACGCCATTGCACGGCTGCCTGGACTCCCAGGCAGCCTGCAATGGCGTTTGAGCTGCTGGAAGCGATCCGATCGCTTCCAGCGCTCAAAAAACGGCAGGACGTACCATGTACGTCAGCGGGTCTAAGAGAGACCCGCTGCAATGACGTACATGGTACGTCCTCGGTCCTTAAGGGGTTAACAAGTACAGCTTGGAAAAAAGACGAGACAGAGGAGATATGATAGAAACATTTAAATACGTAAAGGGAATCCACAAGGTAGAGGAAGGGAGTATATTTAAAAGGAAACAAAATAGCAAAACAAGAGGACATAGTCTTAGATTAGAGGGGCAAAGGTTTAAAAGTAACATCAGGAAGCATTATTTTACTGAGCGGGTGGTGGATACATGGAACAGTCTTCCAGTAGAAGTGGTAGAGGCCAAAACAGTAATTGAATTTAAGCAAGCATGGGATAGGCATAAGGCTATCCTAAACAAAAGATAAATCCAGGTAAAGTATCCATGTAATTGGGCAGACTAGATGGGCCGAAAGGTTCTTATCTGCCGACATTTTTCTATGTTTCTATGTTTCTAAATTAAACTAAATAAATCCTGTGGCGGCCGATCCGTCACATAGCTCCCCCAGTCCCATGATGGCAGACCTGGTGAGACCCTCTACGGGTCCGCCTGGGGATGTCCAGGTGGAAGTGTCTTTAAAAAGTCTCACGTTTGGGTTGCTGGGGCAATGCTTTGCCAACCCCCGATAGTCTTTCGGTCCATAGTCCGTAGGGAGGAGGCTGGCCCCCGGGCTTCTCCAACTGCCCCCTTGGTCTGGACCGGTGTCCGACGGACCATACAAACACCCGGGGCTGGTCCCCTGCCATGGGGAAACAATTGGCTCACCCTGGTGCTCCGAACCAGCAGAAGATCCTGAAAGTAGGTTGGCACCACCAGGTTCTGTTGGCAGCTCTTCTGCCATGTCCATCGGGGTGAGAGCGAGCGGGGGAGCGTCCTCAAACAATCTCCTGTATCCCTGCTCCAGCTCCCACTCGAGTGGCTAGCTAGTCCAGATCACTGCTCAGTCCGAGGTCGTCAAGGTGCTCACATTCCCGAAAGTCCCGGATCTCTTCCCATCTCAGTTTAGCTGTACTGCCAAAGGAGGGGTCGTCCTGGAGAGCGTCAAATATTAATCCCGGGCCACCGTAGTCATAGCCCTCCGTAGGATCTTTCCTCTCCAACTTTGGACACAGGTTGGCAGCATACCATTTCAGTGCCCGGTACCCGTCCTCCAGCCATAGCTCCGTCTGGATCAGGTTCTCCAGTTGGGACAGTCTTTCTACCTGGGGTTGCACTCCTAGGAATGGCACCCGCAGGTCCCACAGTCTCCAGTATTTCTCACCCAAGGTAGGAAGAATCTTTCCCAGGTAGTCCTGTTCAAGCTGTAGGACGTCCCTCCAGAGCTTCTGCCGTGCCGAGTCATTATGCCACAACACCTCCTGGCCGAAACCTGGATCACTGTGCTGGTCAGGCGCTTCCATTCCTTGGTCCCAGAACTACTCTTCCACGACTGTAGGGAGTATCTCCTGGGGCGCTGTAGATTCCCCGAGCTGGTACCGCAACTCGGCCACTCTGAGCTGACTGACCCCTGCCAAAACGATAGTGATCACATCCGCCGGGGGGTTGACTCCGAACAGGGCCAGCTTCCATTGTACCTCCTGGCGCCATTCTGTGGCTTCTGAGTCCTCGTGGAGGGCCAGACTTGCCTGTTCGTCCTCCATCAGGTCCTTGGTGAGGGCAGCCTTTGGCTTACCGCTGACCGCTTTATCCCTGGCTTTGAGAAGTTCCTTGAGGACCGTGCGCTTCCAGCCGTCGTAGCGCTGAGCAATTACGGGGTGAACGGCTGTAGGACTGTGTAGCAATCTCTCGAATCTCCGGGTGTTGGAGACCGGGGTCAAGCCAGCGGCTGTATTTCCCCCTGCTGGACTGGTCTCAGAATCTCCCCGGGTGATGTGCTGTTCCAGGCGCTCGGCGGTTGTGGTGCCCGAGACCGGGGTCAAGCCAGCAGCTATATTTCCCCCTGCTTGTCTGGTCTCGGAGATCCCACCGCTTGCCACCAATGTAACAGATCAGCTACCCTGCAGGGGTAGCTCCGTCTGTGGCGCCGAGTCTTGCTGGAGAGCTTAGCCGGATAGCGAGCTAGCAAGGTGGGAGAGAGATTGGCAGCGGTCCCTGGATGGTCTGGAAGCGAAGGATTCAGTGATTATGCCCTCCCAAATACTCGTCGAGACGCAGTATAGGTTGTAGGTAAATCAGAGTGTATTTAGAATGGGAACAGACAGTGCTTATATACAAAATACAGCCATGCACATTCAGACTTCCCGCCCACCCCAACAGTTCTGATTGGTTGGTTCCAAGACCACTGCAGGCTTCTTTCAGGTCCTCTTCAGTCTTCACTTTGGTCCACTGGTTGTATGAAGTCTTGACCCCACAGTGACCACATACAGTGATTTACATAACCCATTGTAAAGGGAATCAGATAGTGGGTGGCTGAGACAATGTGACTCCCAACCTTTCAGACAGGTAAATAGATAACAGACATCCAAAGAGAAAGCACTTTTGCATAATCCACAAATTACTCAAACCTATTGTACATTCTATACAAAAGGAAAGCATTTGCCACTAGCGGCAGGTAGTATCTTTAAAAAAAAACACATTTAACTAAAGAAATATAAGTCTATTTAAAACTAAAAATGAGCAATTGACAATATATTTAAAACCACACAATATAACTGAACATAAAGTATTTTGGAGTTTGAAGCGTGGAGCGCTACATCTGTGACTGATACATTGTAGCAAGCATGTACTCCATGGTTACTAGCAGGATCGGTGCAGGGGAAAAACATGATTAATTAGAAGTCTAGCAATAGTTTTACATTAAATCTACCAAAGGAAATTAGTTCCTATAAAGGGTAAACAAAATATAACAAAATAAGAATGAAATTAAACTAAATAAATCCTGTGGCGGCCGATCCGTCACAATGGGATCTTGGGATATCCGTGCAAAAAAAAAAAAAAATATCTTCGCAGTGATGTTCGTATGAAAGGCCGAACTTTTATCACCAACCGGACTCCTACAACGTTCAAGCGGCGAATGTATTATTATCCTTTATTTATATGGCGCCACATATTCCACAGCGCTTTACAAGATCAGTGTACAAGGGGTTAATACATTGGATACCACACATGGATGATACGGCCTAATTCAGGGAGACTCGGTTCCTGGGGGAACTTACAATCTATGAGATGTACAAGTATTTTGTGAGGTTGGCGCGTCCATATCGTTAGGTGTCTTGCTCAAGGACACTCGCTGGTGGTGTCTTCTGAGTGGGATCGAGTTGTCTTTCCATGGTTGTAGAGCAGTGACCTGGTGGTTATTAGGTTGAACCCGCTTCTCGTAAAGTCGAGACTTGCTGCTCCACAGTTGTATTGGAGGGATGTGCTGAACGGGATTTGACTTGCTTCTCCATGGTCGAAGGGTAGAGATGTTACCACTATACTCCACAGACGATATTATGTGGTGGTGAGTATGTACCATTAGGTGTCTCGCCCAAGGAAACTTACTGGAGAGGTGCTCTGGCCAGGATTCCAAACTGGGTCTCCACGGTTATAGAGCAGTGATGTTACCTCTACTCCATCCAGCCGGTATAGCGCCCTTAACCCAGCTGTAAGGAATCTGGCCTGTGAGGTTTGTTTAGGTGTCCTCTAACCTTCTTTCAGGATTCTGAATTCTCCAGACTTCTTCTACGCTTTGGATCAGAGAGGGAGGCTACTAATCCCGGACAATGTGTAATTTAAAAACTATGTATATTTATGTAAAAACCATAAATACAATGCTTTATATATATAATAAATAAGCCTGAGACGCGTTTCGACACTCTCCTGTGGCTCCATCAGTCTCTACTCATCATTTGTATGAGAGCGCCTGGGGAATATAGATCTGTATACATTATTTCATAAAGCCTTGGTGATCGCCTATTGCCTGCTTAGTGCCCGAATTTGGCAAGTAAACCCAAGTAGTTTCCACCTTTTATCGGATTCGGGGAAAAGGTGGAAAATAAACCCAAACATTTTTTTTTTTTTTTACGTTTTAAACCTTAAGTGAGCAGTGAGGATACCAGGGGAAAGAGCGGAGAGGAGCTGACAGCAAAGGCGTCAGCTCATTAAATAAAGTGTTAGTACACACGCGGGCTAATTAACCAGACATCACGCAGAGGTGAGAAAAATCACGTCATCGGTGGCACCGCGGCTCATCAAACTGGGAAAAGGCCTGTTAAACCACAAGGGATTTACAGGTGGCAATCTGGGGGCCTGTTTGTTTATGATGTGCAAAAAATCTTTACAACTTTAAAAATGGAGAAAAAAGGAATCTTGTAGTGTCCACGTCATGTTATGAAACGCGTTACATCTGAGCTACAAGAATGAGTAAACAGTGCAGAATTTTCATCTGACGGAGCAGCAAGAAAGAGGGTGTATTTCCAGATTGGGGCTGTGTTATGGGAAAGGAAGTATCAATGGGAGAGGGGTGGAAGACACTGTTTTTTCAAATCCAGTTTTACAGTTTTTTTCCCCATGCTGCGGTGTTAATAAAATGCAAGAAAGAATGCAAATACTCGCCTCCAAGTCATTGCCTTAAAATTCGGATTTAATCTCGTGCTTACCAGATTCCGGGTCGATGGCAGCGCCCCCTTTAACCGTCAGCTTCATCTTTTTCTCCAATTTGCTGCTTCCTGTGTGAAAAGATATAGAAAACATCAACATAGCTAAATCTAAGCGATCAAGCGCTTCTGTCACGGGGGCACCTGGTGTGAGTCAAGGTGGGCCCTTTATGCGGTATAGTTAGCCCTATAGGCAGGATAGCCGCTTGCTGCATATTACACAGAACTAGACCAGAGGTTGCAGACAACAGGAAGGGCAAGTGTTAACCCCTTCACTGCTGAGCCATTTGACGTCTGTGTGCTGAGCTAATTTTTACCGCTTTCGCTAATCATATTTAAACGCGATTTGAAGCCAATTTTTTTTATATAACCCAGACATATTATATATCGTTCTTTCCGGCAGACTCGGCAGATTCATAATAGATCATTATTATATGTATACGTCATGTCCAGCCTGTATATTATAACAATAAAATTTAAATTTTTAATCATCTACAGAGTGTAAAGTGTTTTTTTTTTCACATTTTATCACATGAGCGTTTGCGGTTATGTTTTCTATGGGGTGCGCTTGTACAAAAATTAGAAATGGGGACTTGTTACATTTATTGGGGGGAATTACGTGATTTTTAGCAAATGCACCCCATAGAAAAAAATCATTAGTGCAGCATCAATGTTCATATTATAATTGAAATGTGAACAATATTGCTGCATTAATAAAAATAACACAAAAAATAAAAAAAAACACCTTTTTTTTTATTACTTTGTACCTGGTCATGTTTGGTATCATTCGAAAGGCCATGCTTAGGCCTTTCAAATGATACCCTAAATGACCCCCTAGCTGTTCGGGAGATATGGGGGTTCAAAGGAACCCCCTATCTCCAACAGGGGATTTCCTTGGGAAATCCCTGGGTAGCCAGGGGGGACCCGGAGGTGGAGCCACCATCCAAGATGGCGGCCCTCACCGGAGCTAGGCTGCGACACAGCGCCGGATGGTGCTGTATCGTAGCCTGGTATGTGAGGGGTTAAAACCAGGCACCGCTTAAAAGGAGAGACCCTTCCCCTTTTAAGCGGTGCCTGGTTTGTGCGGCTGCGACCTCCCGATCGGGAGGGAGAGGGATCTGAAAGGATCCCCCCTCCCTTCCGTGCGATGTCCCGGGGTCGCCCGAAAATGACATCGCACATGGCGCGATGACGCCATATACGTGGGGCGGCCCTTAAATGACGCGTCTCACTTCAGGGAAGTCAGATCGCAGCAGGACCATGGAGGAAAGAGGAGAGTAGCTCTCCGGGCTCCCGCTGAGCGGATAATGTGTGGAGCACGTTCTCCGCATATCGTGGGAGTCAATGAGGACGTTCCCCAGCAAAGGGGTTAAAGGAGAAAATAATAAGAGACTGGCACCCAGCAGTAAACTAAGGGAACCTGGATCTGACCACAGTCCTTAGGATGGCAGTCTAATCTAAGGAAGGGAACCTCAGTGCCGGGAGACACACAGAATCAGAGACAGGACACAAGGGACAAAACCAGAGAGTCTAAGCTGTAACTAAAGTCAGTAACCAGACCGGGCAATCATACAGACGCCAGAGATCAGAAGCCAGGAATCAGTACACAGAAGACCACAGAGCAGAGGAATACTATAGTATTAATGTCAGATAAGCAGGCCAAAGTTACGCACAGGAGTTCAATATCACAGAAACAAAACGATACAGGATAAACTAAGATACCAGACAGGACACTAAGACCAAGGAAACAAGAAATAAACTGAACACAGGAAAACAATGCAAAATAACAGGAATCAATACAAACTCAGAAACAGATAAACAGGCAAAACCTCGAGGAGCAATGATCCATGCAAGAGCCCCGATATATATATATATATATACGGACAGGGCAGAGCATGTGATCGCAGGCCAAATCGGCTACAAGGGAATCCAAGAGCAGAGGAAGGTATAGCCCAGACAAGGGTAAGAGCTGGCCTGGATTGCTCTCACCACCAGGAGGCACGGCTGGAATGTGTGGAAACGTGACCGCATCGCCATTTCTTTGTCTTCATGTATATACCCCTGCTAATTACCCAAGTCCATTCAACTCCAACGTGAGAACTGTTGTAATGCTGAAAGGGTTAAGAGTAAGGGGCTAAATTCTGGTAAAATCTCTACGTTTGGATATATAGGCTCCTGTTGCAATCTTTGTATGTTTTGGCTGGAGTTCTTGCCTCCTGGTGAGCGGTGTTCTTTTTGTCTTGAGAAGCAGCCGCCCTCTGTGCTTAGTTAAGGTGCTGCGCTCCTGGTGTGTATTGTATAATTATACATAGTTGTCAGCGTGGCAGATTGCATATCTTGATACATTAACTGGAGGTTATAGCCTTTTTTAAAAAAAAATATGAAATTAATAAAAATTTTATCTTTTACTAGGTTTGCATTTCCTTCATTTATATCATAAGGGAGGAAAAAAACCTACCTTGCTCCTCCTTCACTTTTCCGGCACTTCTCCCGCCGGCGGCCCCGCTGGATTTCTGCTTCGGTGGAGGTGCTTGCACGGTCTCCTTTTTGATCTCCGCTCCCCATGCCGAAATCCCATGCTGGGACGTCAGGTCCTGCACACTCTTTCCGGATCCGAGTTCGTTTAGAAACTCCTCACTGACCACCCGGACGTTGGCTGCCTGCACGTCTTCCATCTTCTTGTTCATCTTCTCCACCTCCTCTGTTTGGAACAAAACCGATCAGCAATTAAACGGGAGTCATTTTCCTTTACACTTTAAGAGCACTATGAGGAATGAAGAGTTAAAAGGTAGATGGCCTATGTCAAAATTAACTGGGGAGCAAGACAGAAGGATTCCATCGGATTGTTGATTTAATGCAGGGATGGCCAATATGTACAAACGCAACTCCTGTAGTATTAAATAATAATCTTTTTAATTCCCTGTAATTATATATATATATATATATATATATATATAAACTCCCTCCATAGAATAATCTGAGACCAGATGGCCAGGAACATACCAGCCCATGGATAGAAATGCAAGGGGGACTTCAAGCCAGAAGAAAATACAAAGTATCTAATATAAACAAATGTCCTGCAGCATTATTTGTTGTCTGGGGCTGATGGAACATCAACGGTGTTGTCCCACACCAGGGCGAAATGCATAAACCCACAAAGCTTCATCTTCTATTGCAGAACTCACTTGCAGTGCTGACACAGAGCGTGGCCCTGTTTACGGACCCGGTGATTTTCCCTCCCGTCTCTTCAACCAGTGTCTTGATTTCATCTTTGTTCTTGGACAGTTTGCCAATAACCAGAATCTTTATGTTGGTCAGAGGTTTGCCTTCAAAGGAGAAAGACACAGAAATGATGAAAAGGAGAGGAAGGAGAAGCAAAAAGTAAAAACAAGAAAAGAAGCCCAAAATACGTATTTACAATGTCAACAGCTTGTAGTAACACAACATTGCGTTAAATATATAGCTACATAAAAGGAATAAGACGGTGAGGGAAAAAAAATGACAGCATTTCCATAACCAGAATCATAGGAGGAATCACGCGATTCAACCTCTGCACAAAGTAAACGGATCAGTCACCTGCAAGGATGGCCTGTATGGTGAACAATGCACAACCACAAGAGTGATTTGAATACCTTCGTCTCATCGTCCCCAAAACACAATTGTGCTTGAGGCCATGAAAGTCAAACCCCGTCTCCTATGTGTTGCTGAACTACAACTCCCATGATTCGCTGTATAAGTATCACAGGATTTATGGGACGTCGGGGAGGGAATTTTCGGTTTTTTGATCTGGTTTGTCAATAAAGTTTTCTTTGCTGCTGTTGGGGCAGTGATGAGAGAAGAGCAAATACACGGCTCCGAGTCCTTATTAAAATTTTAACTTTCCGTTTTGACATTAGGAAAATTTACTAATTGTGTAATATCTCAGTCACTAACAAAGTTGATTTTAAGGCAGGCCTCGGAGGCTTCATATTTGCAATCTCCTTCTTTATTACACCTACAGCAGTAAAGAACAGTGATAAAAGAACATGAAAAAACAATCCCCCAACGTGGGGTACCCTCCTCATCTGTAAGCCCCGCCCCCAAGCCCATAAATGGTCTGAGCCGGAGCAGTAACACCCTCTTTCTTTATTGCTCCTGCATCAGATAAGAGGAGTATACATTTTCTCTCCTTACTGTTTTGGTATATAGTATTTTTTAAATTTGATTTCAATTTGTTTGAATCTTTGTTTGTTTGGACGGGTGCTGACTTACTCCGGCTATAACCGCGGTGGGTCAGCGCCCGCCCGGCGGGTAAATCTCTTTTGATCCAGTAGGATCTTCCTGGGGTTCCCGCCGAGTGTATCTCGCGTTTTGCACGCTTATATATATATATTATTGGGGATCTGTTTGTCCACAGCTTTACAGCGCTCGCAAGGCTTCCTCGCTCCCTATTACTTTACTGTCCTCGCGACCACCAGGGATTTTGCGGGAGTCTCGGCGGCCATTTTAAAGATCACATGACCGCATGCAGCTCCGCACTCTGAGACTCCGGACAGATCACTTCGACATAATGTCTCTTGAGAGTCAATCTGGGGGTGCCGGGTCTTCCCATGCTGGGGAATCAGACTCCGCAGGGAGTTCCCGGCAATCGGAACAATCAGATGCTTTGCCTCCCCCCCTCCGAGGAAACGCTCCAAGACGACGGCCCGTTTTGCTGCCATGGAGGCTGCACTCCAAGCGTCCATTTCGCGCTCCCTGTCATCTGCGGTCCTTTCGAAGGACTATGGGTGAAGCAGTAGCTTCTGTTAAGGCTGTTCCTGCTTCTAATGCAGATCCTGTTCCCACTCTAGAAACTGCTGTACCTTCTAGCTCGGCACAGCATGGCTCCAAAAAACGTGCTAAAACCAAGCACATTGATATTCCTCCAAGAGGAGCTGGCATCCCCGACACTCTGCCTTCTGATGATAGCGAGGTGTCCTCGCGCAAAAGAGCCCCTGACCGCGGGGCGCTGGTGGCGGTTTCTAACGATAAACCTCAACTAGACTTGTGCACAGTTTTTTTTTTCAGTTCGATTCGGTTCGTTCGGATTTTTAAAATTTTCGTCTCGGCAGATTTCTGCTTCGGTTCGGTTCGTTTTTCGTATCGACTTTTTTTCGGAATATCGGTCATTTTCGAAATTTTGGGTCTGCTTGTTTTTTGTATGGACTTTTTGTTTGTGATTTCGGAAATTTTAGTGGTTTTCGGAACGTCTGTTCTCGTTTCATCACAGTGTCTATTCGTTTTGACGTAAACTAAAAGAAAGGTACTATTACTAAATTGTTTATAAATAGGGATGCACCGATACCGATACTGCCGTTTGCACGAGTACTTGTTACTCGTGCAAACGGCCCGATACATCCCGCCGATACCGGAAGCCGGCGCTGGGCCGGCTTGCCGGTATCCGCGGGGCTGGGGAAGCTGGCCGCGTGCATGAAAAGCACGCGGCCAGCGTTCCCCTCCGGCGCGCCGCAATACTCACCCATCCTGAAGGTCTGGTCGCTGGGCAGTGATGCGTTCCCGCGGCCACTGGGCGTTCCTGTGATGCTGCCTCTCGGCTGGAGGCAGCGTCACAGATGCGCCCGGCGACCACGTGATCGCATCACTGCCCAGCGACCGGACCTTCAGGATGGGCGAGTATTGCGGCGCGCCGGAGGGGAACGCTGGCCGCGTGCTTTACATGCACATGGCCAGCTTCCCCAGCGTTCGAGCTGGGGGCAAATCAATGAGACCTGGGGCAAATCCATGAGACCTGGGGGTAAATCCATGAGACCTGGGGGCAAATCCATGAGACCTGGGGGCAAATCCATGAGACCTGGGGGCAAATCCATGAGACCTGGGGGCAAATCCATGAGACCTGGGGGACATATCCATCAGAGCTGGGGCATATCCATCAGAGATGGGGCATATCCATCAGAGCTGGGGCATATCCATCAGAGCTGGGGCATATCCATCAGAGCTGGGGCATATCCATCAGAGCTGGGGCCAAATCCATGAGTGCTGGGGGAAAATCCATCAGAGCTGGGGCAAATCCATCAGAGCTGGGGCAAATCCATCAGAGCTGGGGGCAAATCCATGTGAGCTGGGGGCAAATCCATGTGAGCTGGGGGCAAATCCATGTGAGCTGGGGGCAAATCCATGAGACCTGGGGGTAAATCCATGAGACCTGGGGGACATATCCATCAGAGCTGGGGCATATCCATCAGAGCTGGGGGCAAATCCATCAGAGCTGGGGGCAAATCCATCAGAGCTGGGGGCAAATCCATCAGAGCTGGGGGCAAATCCATCAGAGCTGGGGCAAATCCATCAGAGCTGGGGCATATCCATCAGAGCTGGGGGCAAATCCATGAGTGATGGGGGCAAATCCATGTGAGCTGGGGGAAAATCCATGAGTGCTGGGGGCAAATCCATGAGACCTGGGGGCAAATCCATGTGAGCTGGGGGCAAATCTCATATAAATTTTTATATGAGGTCTGTTCCTATTGGAAAGCGTCACATGACATTAAATAAAAGTATCGGTACTCGGTATCGGTGAGTACTTTTAAAAAGTATCGGTACTCGGTCTTAAAAAAGTGGTATCGTTGCATCCCTATTTATAAACTAATATAAAACATAATAAAATAATATTAAATTATTAATACAATAAAAATAAAATAGTACTTTATAATTAAATTATATAATATTAATTATTTGTTGGTTTGTTTTTCGGATCCGATAATTCTGTTGATACGATAATTCTGTCGATTGATTCTATCGGTTTTTTTTTTATAGATCCTTATTTTGTTATGAATAATTTGAATATGCATTTCACAAATTTATTTAATCATATTAAATAAAATGGTATGAATGGAACATAAAAAAAATGAACAAAACAATTTAAAAACGCAAAACTGACCCAACCCAAATGGTCTGACTTTAAAAATTTGAAATTTATTTATTTATTTATAAAGGATTTTACCAGGAAGGATACATTGAGATTTCTCTCGTTTTCAAGTATGTCCTGGGTTCAAGAACATTGAAGTGTTACAGTTACAGAAATACAAAGTAATACAATGCAAGATATTAAAAAAAAAAAAAACACAAATATACAGATTAACAGAAAATATATATGTAGAAAAAGTCATTATGTTACATGTATACAGGTGCATTCTGTATTGAGGTATGTTAGTAAGGAGCTCTTGAGTGACATAAGAGTGGAAGATTTGATGGTGTCTGGGAGGTTATTCCATAATTGTGGTGCTCTGTAGGAAAATGAGGACCGAGCCACTGTCTTTTTGTATTGTGGTATTGCAAGTAAGGTGCTGGTCCTGGATCGGAGGTTATAGGATGAGGGAACTGCCGGGGGAAGCAGTCTATTTCAGGTAGGGTGGTAGCTTCCCAGAAAGGGTCTTAAACACCAGGTTGGAAAGGTGAAGGGTGCGTCTAGATTCCAGCGATGGCCAGTTTAGCTCTTTTAACATGTCACAATGGTGGGTCATGTAGTTACATTGTAATGCAAAGCGGCAGAATGAGTTATATAATGTAGTAAGTTTCTGAAGATGTGTTTGTGGTGGGGACTAGTTACATTTTTTTGGGTGAAAATTACACTATTTTTAACAAACGCACCCCATACAAAAATCCTTAGTGCAGCATCATTGTTCACATTATAATTGAAATGGCAACAATATTGCTGCATTAACAAAACAAAACAAAACACCTGTTTATTTTTTTTTAAATATTTTTATTTTTTATAATTTTTAACATTGTCATGTTTGGTATCGTTGGAAAGGCCATGCTCTGGTCGATCCAACGATACCAAACATTAACCGATAGCTGCCGCGGATCGGGAGATAGGAGGTTCATTGGAACCCCCTATCTCCACCATTGGTCGCAGTTAGGGGTTAACTCCAGAACTGACGTCATTGCGCTATGCACGATGACGCCAGTCGTCAGGGGGAGATCCCGGAAGCTTGGCCGACATCCAAGATGTCAACCAGCTCCAGGAGAGGATTGTGACCGATCGCCTTTCTGCGCCAAATCAGGATCCGGCCCCCACCTGGGGGCGCAGCAATCGGCCGGAATCCCATCTGATTGCTGCCTGCCTCCTGTGCTAGGGACGCGCTCAGCGCATCCATAGCACAGGAGGCGCACTTGGCAAGTTGGCATGCAGGAGGCGCTGAGCGCGTCCTTAGCAGCCAAGTGGTTAACCCTTTCAATGCAGAGGACGCGCTCAGCGCGTCCTCCGCATTCCCGCTGCTGTGCGGAGGACGCGCTGAGCGCGTCCTCCCATTGGGGTCAGCGTTCGGCCGGATTCCGGCCGATCGCTGGCCCCCCCGGTGCGGGCTGACATCCTCGATGTCAGCCGCGCATCCGGGACCGCAGCCGCCAGAATTAGGTGTCATCGCGGCAGCGCGATGACACCTAATTCAGGCGCCCCCCCCGCATGTGCGGAGGAGGCGCCTGAAAGGGAGGGGGGAGGTCCTTCGGACCTCTCTCCCTCCCGATCGGCGGCTCTGCGGGGGTTAACCCAGGCATCATTTGGAAGGGCACAGCCTGCCCTTCCAAATGGTACCTGGCATTAACCCCTGGGGAGCTGGATCGCGAATCGGCGCTGAAAAGCGCCGGTTCGCGATCCTTTCCCGGAGCTGGCCGACATCTTGGATGTCGGCCAAGCCTCCGGGAACTCCCCCTGAGGACTGGCGTCATCGTGCGTAGCACGATGACGCCAGTCCTAGAGTTAACCCCTAACTGCCACCAACTGTGGAGATAGGGAGTTCATTGGAACTCCCTATCTCCCGATCCGTGGCAGTTAGGGGTTAATGTTTGGTATGGTTGGATCGGCCAGAGCATGGCCGTTCCAACAATACCAAACTTGAATGTGAAAAAAGTTTTTTTAAAAAAAATAAAAATAAAAATTAAAAATAAAATATATTTTAAAAAAAATTATAAAAAAAAATAAACATTTTTTTTTCTTTTTTTTGGTTTGTTAGTGTAGCAATATTGTTCCCATTGCAATTATAATGTGAACAATGATGCTGCACTAACGATTTTTGTATGCGGTGCGTTTGTTAAAAATCGCGTAATTTTCCCCCAAAAAAAATGTAACGAGACCCCATCTCTAATTTTTTTAACAAGCGCACCCCATACAAAATATAACCGCAATTGCTCGCATGTTAAAATGTGAAAAAAAACACTTTACACGTTGTAAATTATTGAAAATACATATTTTATTGCATTTTTTGTTATAATATACAGACATGACATAACGTATACATATAATAATGACATATTATGAATCTACTGAGTCTGACGGAAAGAACGATATATAATATGTCTGGGTCATATACTAAAATAAGCCTTAAAAACACGTTTAAACATGATGAGCAAAACCGGTAAAAATGACCTCAGCACAGAGGCGGGAAAAGCCTCAGCAGCGAAAGGGTTAATGCAGCATACGAATCCGCACACTGCGGGGAAGCGCCTCTCTACAGTATAATTAATGCAGCATATGAATTCGCACACTGCGGGGAAGCGCCTCTCTGCAGTATAATTAATTCAGCATATGAATCCACACACTGTGGGGAACAAGCACCTCTCTGCAGTATAATTAATGCAGCATATGAATCCACACACTGCTGGGAAGCGCCTCTCTGCAGTATAATTAATGCAGCATATGAATCCACACACTGCGGGGAAGCGTCTCTCTCTGCAGTATAATTAATGCAGCATATTATGAATCCACACACTGCGGGGAAGCGCCTCTCTCTGCAGTATAATAAATGCAGCATAAGAATAGAATCCACACACTGGCAGGCAGCACCTGTAGTCTACAGTATATTAATGCAGCATATGAATCCGCAGTTCTGCAGTAAAGAGTCTCTTAAGCATATTTGTTAATTTTTTTTCTGAGCAACAAAGTGTGGGAAATGTTTCGCCCCATAGTCTTCAATGTTAATAATATTCCTGTTTAATTCAATATCTAATAAACCGTTCCTTTATTATTATACTCTGCAGTAAAAAAGAGTCTATTTTTTGATTTTTTTAGGATTTTTTAATCATTATTTGAATTTTTTTGATTTTGAGCCACAAGGACAAGGAGTGGACTGGGAAAGTTATGCCCCATAGGCTTCAATCAACTGTTTTGGTTGTGTTTTTTGCATAGTCCAATCAGCTGCTTCATTTTCTGGAATTTCCACTGAAGGCTGGCACAGACACACACTGTCACTTCCTGTTGACTGCAGGGTATACACTTCCATTCCTCTTGGGTGTGCCATATTGCTTTTGTTCTGACTGAGTGAGAAGACAGCACTGAAGGAGTTTGGAGTGGACTCTGGAGACAGTGGAGACTGGAGAGAAACAACGTTTTGCTTTGCAGTGAGTGACTGGAGTGGAGTGCAGAGACTCTTATTATTGGACTGACTGCGAGAGTGTAAGTAAAGTACTTGTAATAATATCTTCTTATTCTTAATTTATCCTGGCAACATTTGTTTGCAAATATATTTCATACTTGTGTATTTTTTATTCATGATTTTTCATTTAGCTTTGCCTTGATTTTGAGTGCTGGTGGAGAGACGGACATCTTTATTATGCCTGTCGGTGCTCACTGCTCCGTGTGTCCAGCGTCTCATTTTTTTTTTAATCTCCCATGCAGGCCCAGGGGTGGACAACTAATGGGGCCCCCGGGCAAAAGGAGGTCATGGGGCCCCCCTTGTTTGCACCCACAGGGGGCCACACCCATAAAAAAACACTCCCTACAATGCAGCACCCACGTGTACATTATTGTGCTAAAGAATTTAATTCTGAACTCCTAAAAATAACCTTTTTGAAAATCCACTTGGACCCTGCAGTGAATTGGGGGATCCATTGTGCCCCCTCCAAACTTATTACAGATGGCCACCGCACTGTGGCCCATTAGTGGTTGTTTTTGTCTTTGGACCTATATATTATATACAAAAATTCAGTTACAAAATATTTTATTTATGGTTTCATTTTTTGTTTGTTTAGAGAACATAACATCATGGACTCGACAAGCAGTGGCACTGGTGACACACCAAGCACCATCATTCAAAGGACGGCCCCATCTACTAGTACTCGCAGGACTGTTTCAAAGGGCAGTAAAAAAAAATAAACAGCTTGTAAGTCACTGTTTCTCAAGATCTGCCAATTATTAAAACCCGAGGGAAAACGATCAGAACAGAGTCAGACAGTTGTAGTAGTAGTACTAGTACTAGTCAGAGAAAGAGAAACCCAGTCCCACCCAGCAAACAAATAAAGACATCATCATCTTCATCCTTTACTGGCAGTGGCAAGGCAGCTGGCTTAAGAGTAAGACGTATTTATCTGAGTCAAGAACGAAGTCAGCAATTCTGTGTCAGCAGTTTAAGGAGCTAGTTCCTCCAAAAACAACGTGCACAATAACCAGCGCCACTTGTAGAAGCACAACAAGTACCCTGGCTGGGGCAGCTAGTGCTACTTCTACTGCGACAAAAAAATGTGCTAGTACCAGAGATGTTTTATTCTAGTAGAGGCACGAAGGTATGTGGGAAGGTTTTTGAAAGTCATCATTCATTTAAGCAGCCCAAGACTGAGCTTCTGCAGTATCAGGAGGGAATTGCTTTAGCTCAATCACAAAGTGCCACCACCACCGCTGCTGCTAAATTTGATAGAACCCAAGAGAGAGATACTGGTGGTGTTCTATCCCATTCCCTATATCCTAGTAGCCTTCAAGGAGAAGGAATCCAGCAGCAGGACTCAACATCTCCCACTGGTGATGATGAATTTTTATCTTCACACAAAGACTATAACAGAAAATCTCATTTAAATTTGGATCTACAAGAGCAAGAAGATTTACAGCCTTATAGTCCTTTTCAAGGTTCCCTATCCCCTTACCATAGTACACATGATCGTTCCCCAATTTTGTTTTCCTGTGAAAACTTGTCGGCATCACCAGTGTCACCTGTCTCTCTGTCCCAAGTAGAAATTATTAGTACCAATATCAAAATTTGTGCTCCTGTCACCAGTGCCACTAGTACCACCACACCAGTAGTAAGAGCCCCTCACCCCACTATCCCAAAAATGTTTAAAAACAATAAACATGGGTTACAAGAAGGAGAAACTGAAAGTACTGCTACTATAACAACACAATGCACAGGCCAGGTTCAGCGTGTAGAATTGGATGAAGAATGTGGCTCTAAACAAGAACCTTCACCAGCAACAAGTGGCCGCCGCCGGTCAAAAGCGTGGCAGTATTTTACTGAAAGTGCGGATAAATGTACAGCCAAATGTCATTTGTGCGGAACATCGGTCAACCGTGGTCAACAGACAAACAAACTCACTACCACTGGCATGAACTCACACATGAAAACCCACCACAAGGCAGTGCTGCTAGGTTTAGAAAAAGGTTCTCCTCTACCGGCACTGCCACCTAGCAGTGCTAGCACTACTAGGGAATCTACTTCTACTCCCACCACCAGTGCCACACACACCTCCACTTCTGCAGCAGCTGGTAAAAGTCTGAGAAAACAGCCATCCTCCACACAGCCCACTATGGAGCAATTTGGTTGGTTTCAGCCCAAGGGAATATCGAAGCAGCAGACCCGAAAATTCACCAGACTCATAGCAGAGTTAATAACTGTTGGGGGTGCTTCTTTTAATTTGATAGGCGGTGTCACAACCTCTACGCGCTGCTGCTGCGAAAGACGCCGGGTTAAGCCACCCACTATCTGTCTCTGCACACTCCTCTCACGCAACAGGGATGCAGATCGCGATACAACGATCCCAGGATTGCAATGCAGTACAAGTCTTCTCTTGACGTGGGTAATGACTACGTCTCCCACAATCCCTGGGCTCACTTCCCTATTCTATTAGTTACGCTGCCACCAGTCCTCATGGACAGTGCGAGAGACGCAGGGCCAAGCAACCACACTGTCCCTATCCCTACCGTCCCCCGGCAACCGCAACGCACACTTTCGTATCCACCTGAGCTTAAAAAAAAAATCAGCAATTACTCCAATCTCTTAGTTAGCGTGGATCTCATCAGCCAGAAGCAGAACTTAAATAGGTTAGGTTTATTTATGATATAGAACAAAGATATATATAATCACAGTGACCTTGTTACAGGAAAAATTATAGCTAGAATAAATCAATTAATTACACACTACACAGCAAATAAAAGAAAAGGGTTAACCAAAGAGCATTACTTACGACAAACTAATCAGTAAGCTAGCATCGGTGACTCCTGGAGCCTGGAGATAGAAGCATGGACAGATCAGTCATCTTTCGAATGTACCCCAAGTGATCAGCCATAACACATGGCCAGTTTTCAGAATATATACACTTCCTGGTCCTTCCAAAACACACCCACAAATGGCCCAGCCTCCTACACTACATATCCCAGAGTTCCCCTATCTGGAGCACGCTCCGTATGCTTGTCATTACTCTTAATTTCCCTGGTGTATCAATCATCTCCCAAAGACTACCTTCTGTGATCAGAAAATGTGATTGCTTCTTTGATATGCAGTTGGGGTGCCGCTCTGTCTGCGTCTTCTCCCTGCCAGGAGTAATTGCTCTTCCTGCCTGCTGGGTAGACCCCAAAGAGGTGTTATCTTTAATTCACACCTTTGAGGACTCCAGAGAAAATTGTCACGAACCTGCTTAATTGTTTCCTAAAGCAAACTGGAAACGCAGCCATTGATTTCTTAGGCCAGCTGCACCAAATGGCCTGGTATGTAAAGATAGGCATATTTATAAATATGCCTATAAAATACATATTGCGGTAAATATACCGATAGCTAGACACAGAGAGATGGGTATGTCTACCTGTGACAGGCGGTGATTCTTTCAAGAGCCTCATGCAGGCTCTCTCCCCCCAATATAAAGTGCCTTCACGCACTACATTTAGTCGATCTGTAGTGCCCGCTATGTACCGGTCCTGCGTTGGAGTTTTGAAGGAGGAGCTGGGAAAGGATGCTGGACGATCAGTGCACTTCACCACAAATCTATGGACTGCTCCAAATAGCCAGCATGCCTTGCTGTCCTTGACTGGACATTGGTGGCAGTCGCAGCCCAATGTGCCCGAGCAAAAGCAGCCAGCAGCAACAAGTTCAGGGGCAAAAAAAAAAAAAGTGCTGGGCCTTGTGCCGATGATACAGAAAAGAAGACAGCATTACATTCCTTCCTCCTCCACGCTGAGGTGATGGATCAGCAGCACACCGTAGAGAACATCTTACATGCACTGAAGAACATGATGGCACAGTGGCTAGGGGAGCAGTCTGGTACACAAGCTCAAATGGGTTTTGTAGTAGCCGATAGTGGAACCAACATGATAAGGCTCTCCGGGATGGAAGATTTGTGGGTGTGCGGTGCGCAGCTCACATCCTGCATCTAGTGGTGAAGAAGGCACTCGATGTGAGTATTAGTGGAGGAAGGTTGGGGGCACTTGTTGAATCGTGCAGAAAAATTGCTGGTCATTTCCACCACAGCGCAAGAGCTAGCCAGCTCCTTAGGCAGGAGCAGAAAAGGGCAGGACTCCCAGAACACCGGTTAAAACAAGATGTGGCAACAAGGTGGAACTCCACATTAGACATGCTGGAAAGGATTCTCGAACAGCAAAAAGCAATCCACGCAATGGCGTACAAACATTCCATTGGCATTAGCAGCCCACTAGGCAGGGATGACTGGGCCGTGATAGAACAGGCAGTGGAAGTCCTGAAGTCTTTCTGATTAGCTACAGAACACTTGGGCCGAGTGAGTGCTAGCTTGTCTGAAATCCTACCCGTATTCTACCAACTCCGTGACTCTATGGATGACTTTCTGTCCAACAGAGAAGAGTTGCCTGGCGGTAAACCTCCACATGCCGATGTCACTGTCCTTCTGACCAGACTCTATGAACAGCTGGAGTACCGAATAAGACAGCACATTGCCCCTTGTCCTGAGTATATGCTGGCCACAATTTGTAACCCTACTTTTAAAGGAAAGTCTGCACTCCGTGACAATTCCCTTTCATTTTGGCAGCAAACACTCATAGATAAGCTATGGGACAGGGAGCGTAAAAACCGTGCACAGTGCCAGAGGGAAGAGGAGGAGACGTTGGAGGAGTCTGTTGTTGAGGATGATGACAGTGACACACCCAGATGTGAGAGAAGGACCAGCGTTCCCAGACCTGTATTTTTTACAAAAATGTACACGAGTTATGGGTCAGGATACGGAGTCGGACCTAACAAAAACCCGCCAATTGAAAATGCTAAGACATTTGTTACAGCATACCTTGCTGAGTCTCCTTTGGAACCCAATACAGACCCTTTTCAGTTTTCGGAGAACAAGAGAGGTGCGTGGCCTACGTTTGCAGAGGTAGCCATGGAGCTCCTTTCTTGTCTACCAACTACTGCACAAAGTGAGCGGATTTTCTCCATTACGGGGAATATTCTGTGCCCTTAGCGCTCCCAATTACATACTCGCCACCCAGGACATACTTGAAAAAAGAGAAATCTTAATGTATCCTTCCTGGTAAAATCCTTTCAAAAAAAAAAAAAAAGAAAAAAAAAAATTATCACCCCAGCTGTTAGAGCAAATGACATTTCTGAAGGTGAACTTGCCGAAGCTGGGATACCCGGCCCTAGGTTTTGATTCAATCTAGAAATGCAAGCACACAAGTTTAGTTAGTAGAAGTTCATAAATCCCTGTTGTTTTTTTTATTTTTTAAAGATAGATAAAGATTTTTAAAAGTTTGTATTGATGAAGAGTAGGCCCACACCAGATACACCACTCAGCTTATGAAACCTTCACCCTTAGGCACACAGGTGAGTGGCTCAATATATTTATTTATTATTTCCTTATGCCGAAACCATCATTCAAAATAATAATTTCTGCTTATTAATCTGGAAATACCTCTTCCTTTCACAGTTTTGAAAAAATAGTTACCTTGAAATGGGTGAAGAAGATGGAAGATAGTTATGAGCTTTGCAGACAGACTGCATATGGTAAGAAATTTTAGCTGAATTAACCACTTGGCTGCTATGGACGCGCTCAGCGCGTCCAGCCAAGTGGTTATTCTGTGCTATGGACGCGCTGAGCGCATCCATGCACAGAAAGCAGCAATCCGACGGATTCCGGCGATTTCTGCGCCCCCCCGGTGCGGGCTGACATCTTGGATGTCAGCCCAGCACTCCGGGACCCCGGTGGAGCAATTAGATGTCATCGCGGCGGTGCGATGACATCTAATTCAGGCGCCCGCCCCCCCACGTGTGCGGAGGAGGCGCCTGAAAGGGAGGGGGGATCCTTCGGACCTCTCTCCCTCCCAATCGCCGGGGGGCACAGGATTAATCCAGGCACCGTTTGGAAGGGCACAGCCTGCCCTTCCAAACGGTGGCTGTAATTAACCCCTGGGGAGCCGGATCACGATTCGGCGCTGAAAAGCAACAATCGTGATTCTCTCCTGGAGCTGGCCGACATCTTGGATGTCGGCCAAGCCTCCAGGAACTCCCCCTGAGGACTGGCGTCATCGTGCATAGCACGATGACGCCAGTCCTGGAGTTAACCCCTAGCTGCCAGCAATGGTGGCGATAGGGGGTTCCAATGAACCCCCTATCTCCCGATCCGTGGCAGCTAGGGGTTAATGTTTGATATCGTTGGATCGACCAGAGCATGGCCTTTCCAACGATACCAAACTTGACCATGTAAAAAGTTTTAAATAAATAAATAAAATAAAAAAAAATGAACAAGTTTTTTTTTTTTGGGGTTTTGTTAATGCAGTAATATTGTTCCCATTTCAATTATAATGTGAACAATGATGCTGCATTAACGATTTTTGTATGCGGTGCGTTTGTTAAAAATAGCTAAATTTTCCAAAAAAATATGTAACGAGACCCCATTTCTAATTTTTTTAACAAGCGCACCCCATAGAAAATATAACCGCAAACGATCGCATGTTAAAATGTGAAAAAAAAACTCTTTACACATTGTAAATTATTGAAAATTCAAATTTTATTGCATTTTTTGTTATAATATACAGACAGGACATGACGTATACATATAATAATGACATATTATGAATCTGCCGAGTCTGCCGGAAAGAACGATATATAATATGTCTGGATCATATATTAAAATAAGGCTTCAAAACGCGGTTAAACATGATGAGCGAAACCGGTAAAAATGACCTCAGCACAGAGGTGTGAAATGGCTCAGCAGCGAAAGGGTTAAATTTACAATATATTTACAATCAATAATTGAAGTTGGATTTAATATATTTACAATAAATAGACAATAATAATATATTATATTTACAATACATAAATGATTTAATCAGAATGAATTTATTTCAATATATTTTCAAAAACATTTTTAGATATTTTTTTGTATTTTACCATAAAGGATACATTAGTTTTTTTCTTGTTTTCAAGTATGTCCTGGGACTTTTACAAATATATATAATTGAACCTAAATAATTAAAATATAAACAGTGCACTAATACAAGGTACTTCTGGACGCAGACGCCAGCCAGTTCACAGCCTGGGTCTGCTTCCTGATCTCCTGCCCAAGCCGTTGTGTCTGAAAAACCAGCCTCTCCAAGGTATCCTGGTGGATTGGACATGGCTGTTCAACTGTAAATCGGAGAAAAGAAACAAGCAAAGTTTATAATTCTGTACATCTGTGCGATTGATTTAGGATTGTGTTCTTCCTGCAGTGTGACTGTGCGGCACGCATACTTACGTGCACTCGTGGAGGACTGACAGCGGGTGATGGTACTCTTCCCACAGGATGCATCATGCCACGTTACGGACTACTGTTGTTGACAAAAGTACAATACTTAGCAGATGGATAAAGGTTCGTTCTCTCCCTCTCCCGCATTCTTTATCCCTTGTGTGTTTGGAAAGGGCCCCAGACGTGCTGCCTTGGAGCGGATCCCTCTGGTGATGCATCCGTAAAATAGAAATGTGAAGCAAAAGGTAAGTCTCAAGTGTTGTGAAAAAGACCAATTTATTTTTTTTCACATACATTATGGGTTATTCAGAGTCAAACTGACCCTGAAATTGCATGCAGATCAGTTAATTTTGCTATACGGTGCAATTGTGGCCTGGCCAATCAGTGGGATTTCTGTACTCTTTGAATTGACCAACAGTGATTGCAATTTATGTAACGATCTATTTCTTTTCATTTAACTCACCAGCTCTCTGCTGTGCTCAGAGTCCGTACGTATCCTGATTCCTGACCCGTCGTGACATCCAAGAGGTGATACACCAGACGCCTCTCCCACCGGCTCAGTTCCCCATGGCGCATCTTCTCCAACTTGCGCTGTACAGTCGCCTTGCGTTTGCAGTCATAATAGCTAAAGAACGAAACAATTATTAGTTAAATTATTTTCTAAAAATTTGCATTCATTCATTGTCGGGTCAGTGAACAATTTTCTCAGTTTACAAGAAGTTAGAACTGATTGCAGCAAATTTGTGACTAGGAGACAAATTTTATGTGATTTATGACAACATATGTAAACAATTGAAGTATTTACAGTTCTGATTTATTTATATATTTTTTTATTTTACTATATTTTGTTCTACAAGAAATAAATAGTTTTGTTAACAAGTTATATCATGTGTCTCCTCTCCACTCATTAGCATTTATTGACAAAACAATTATTAGTTAAAAAACTATTTTCTAAAAAATTGCATTTATTCATTGTCGGGTCAGTGAACAATGTTCGGTCCTATACTGTGTTTGTTTAGTCAGGTGTGCTACCTATTCATGATTAGGGATGGGCTGCCAGTTTAAATCAGTTCGAACAGTTGATTTGAACATCGGCAGTTGGAAAGTTCAAACTGCAAACTTTTTGGCCCATTCGAAAAAAGTTTGACAAAAAATAAAAAAAAAAAGTACTATAAATAAAGACACCCTTACCTGCAGAATATTATAAGCAACGGTTTGGTAGATATTGCATTAACCCTTTCGCTGCTGAGGCTTTTCACACCTCTGTGCTGAGGTCATTTTTACCGGTTTTGCTCATCATGTTTAAACGTGTTTTGAAGGCTTATTTTAGTATATGACCCAGACATATTATATATCGTTCTTTCCGTCAGACTCGGTAGATTCATAATATGTCATTATTATATGTATACGTTATGTCATGTCTGTATATTATAACAAAAAATGCAATAAAATATGTATTTTCAATAATTTACAACGTGTAAAGTGTTTTTTTTCACATTTTAACATGCGAGCAATTGCGGTTATATTTTGTATGGGGTGCGCTTGTTAAAAAATTAGAGATGGGGTCTCGTTACATTTTTTTTGGGGAAAATTACACGATTTTTAACAAACGCACCGCATACAAAAATCGTTAGTGCAGCATCATTGTTCACATTATAATTGAAATGGAACAATATTGCTGCATTAACGAACCAAAAAAAAGAAAAAATTTTTTTTTTTTTTTTTTAGAATTTTTTTTAATATATTTTTATTTTTTTTATTTTTTTTTAAAAAACTTTTTTCACTGTAGTGTTTGGTATCGTTGGAACGGCCATGCTCTGGCCGATCCAACCATACAAACTTTAACCCCTAGCTGCCACGGATCGGGAGATAGGGAGTTCCAATGAACTCCCTATCTCCACCGTTGGTGGCAGTTAGGGGTTAACTCTAGGACTGGCGTCATCGTGCTATGCACAATGACGCCAGTCCTCAGGGGGAGTTCCCGGAGGCTTGGCCGACATCCAGATGTCGGCCAGCTCCGGGAAAGGATCACGAACCGGCGCTTTTCAGCGCCGATTCGCGATCCAGCTCCCCAGGGGTTAATGCCAGGCACCATTTGGAAGGGCAGGCTGTGCCCTTCCAAATGGTGCCTGGGTTAACCCCCGCAACGCCGCCGATCGGGAGGGAGAGAGGTCCGAAGGACCTCCCCCCCCCCCCTTTCAGGCGCCTCCTCCGCACATGCGGGGGGGGCGCCTGAATTAGGTGTCATCGCGCTGCCGCGATGACACCTAATTTCAGCGGCGGCGGTTCCGGATGCTGGGCTGACATCGAGGATGTCAGCCCGCACCGGAGGGGCCAGCGATCAGCCGGAACCCGGCCGAACGCTGACCCCAAAGGGAGGACGCGCTCAGCGCGTCCTCCGCACAGCGGGAGCATGGAAGTGGTTAAAGCGTGAATATTTTTAACAATGAACCCTATGGGGCTAAAACATTTTCCACACCTTGTTGATAAAACCTTTCCCACACCTTTTTTAACATTTCAAATGAACTATCAAATGGATATCCATTTGATAGTTCATTTCACATTCGGTAGTTAGTCATTAAACAAATAGGTGCACATTTTTAAAAAAATCTTTAGTTTTTCTTCATTTCCTGTTCCCCAGGGCAGTAGCCACTAGACGCCGTAGCCGGACCCCCATACACCTTATTTTTTATAGCCAATATCTTGCACATATGCCCTCTCGAAGGGGACTTTAATTTTCAAACTTTTTGAGAACCATAGACTTGCATTGTGTTCTAATCATGTTCAAATTCTAAAAGTTCGAATTCGAGGCAAACACGGGGGTGTTCTGTCCATTACTATTCATGATGTATAAAAAATTTGTAATTTACTTACCGGTGACGAATGCATTCAATGGTTCGATGGGTTTGCTGGACCGTGTAAAAAAAACGCATCCCTCACCCATCCCCATGCAGCCCTCTTCATGGCCTTGTTACTCTTAGATGAGAAGTTTTTTCTTTTCGGACACCACCGCCGCCACCAGAGCATTGTTCTGATCGGTGGTAAACCTTGGCCCCCTTTTCTGCACAGGCTGGAGTACATGTAAGGACAGGGTGGAAGAGGAACTGCCCTCCCTTATCCTCCCACCCCTCTCCCTCACATCATCCACATCACGCCACCTCTCGCTTCCCGCCTCAGCCCCCTCACACCACTCACACGCCCCAAACCCCTCACACCCCCCTCACCACTCACACGCCCCAAACCCCTCACACCCCCCTCACCACTCACACGCCCCTCACCACTCACACACCCCAAACCCCTCACACCCCCCCTCACACGATGAGGTCTTGGGACTGTCGGCAGCTGCCGTTCCCCCACACTGTTGTCTTCCTGCAAAGACGTGACCATGTTGGCGGGCAGCGTCTTAGCGGGCAGCGGTGGGAGAGAGAGAGTTCATAGCTGGGAGGAGGTGTTGCATGAAGCCGCAAACAGGGGCAAATAAACTAGACCTGAGCCGCACTGAGAATCTTTGGGTTGTGTCGGAAAAGACTTCACGCAGTGCTGCCATCAATATTTTTTGATAAATTCTTCATTATACAATGAATGTGACTATGGACAAAAATCCATGTTGTGACATCGCCTAAGCTTACCAAACCCATGCCACGGTAATGAAATCTCAAGGCAGTACAACAAGGTTGTGTTAAAGTGTGTGACATTTTTTGGCCAAGCAGGCAGTGTAGAATGTTCAGTCACATTCATGGCCACAAATATGTTGACAAATTTATGACAAAGGGTCCATAGAAATGTCAATAAATTTATGTACATATAATTTACAGTGAGGAAACCAAGCAATACATATCAAGTAAGGAAAAGCAATGCACACAAACAGGAAAATAGTGAAAAAATATTAAATTTATTAACAAATGAAATAATGGCAAATGGCAAACTGCCCGATTGGGAAAAAACTAGTAAACTAAATAAAAACATGAATGAGGACGGAGGTGGCTGCCTAGCAGAGGCGTTCCAGGACGCTGACTGCAGAATTGATTTCTTCGGCCATGGACTTAATGTTCCTGGAAACCTGCTGCAGTTTTCCAATGATCGTACGTATGGCTACTATGCTGCTGCTGGAACGCTGACGCTCCGGTCTGGCTTCTCGTACTAGTATATATCCAATAAATATGAAAGAAGGAAAATACAGTAAGTAAAACAGGTTTCTATTTTTGACTGAAAGTCATTAAAAAATATAACAGTATATACCAGAGCTGGCGGGCTCCTGAGGCTCCTCCTCCCCTACAACCACCGTCAGCACCTCTTCCGCTGCTATATCGAAGAAATTAAAGAAATTAAAGAAATAAAAAAATATAGTAAACAACAAAACTGGTTTGTTTTTGACCAAAAGTCGTTGCAAAATAAAACCGTATATACCAGAGCTGGTGGTCGCCAGTGGCTCCGTGGTGCTGCTTTGTGCCGCCGCCGCCTGCGCCGTGGCATGAGATGCCTTTCTGTTTGTGTTTTCTGCCAAACCCAAAAAATATTATAACACGTAAATAATGCAGACTGGAAAAAAATGGTATATCTATACACTATATTGCCGAACGTATTGCGACACCCCTCCACCACTACCAGCTTGACCCCACCACTACTACTCCCATGATCTCATAGTTCTAAAGTCAGTGAGGTCACAAAATATTTATTTATTATTTACCCCTGCACATAGACATATATCACGGTTCAATTATAAAAAAAAATTCAGAAGTAAACAATACGTTTATTCAATAAAAACTATTATTTGTGTTGTGTGCATACAAAACAGAATTGTGCTGACTGCTTTTAGTTATTTCAAAGATGGCCTCAGTCTAAGTTTCTGCTAATAAAACTGTGGATATAGCAGAAACAACAATAATCGGTCATTTTGTTTTGAAATTCGCATCCAAAGCGTTCAATGACACTGCTGCAGCAAACTGAATTGCTGCGCAGCATCAATTCAGCAGCTGCTGAGGTATTTATTGAACGCGGCTCTGTTTGGATGCACTTTCAGAAGAACTACATGTCCCATCCTACCACTTACTTAGCAGAGGCTCAGAGATTTTTTTTGATGCACAGGTGGGAGCCAATATTGGGCAAGCTGCGGGTCATCTCGTATGCATCAGTCAGTCACAACAACCCCCCAACACACTACAGTACTTAGCACTGGGGGAACTACCGCCATAGCGACCCACGCGGGCGCTATGAGGCCCGCAGCCGAGAGGGGCCCGGTGAAGATAAGTGACAACAACCAGGGGGCAGCCGGTGCCTTTGGGATAAATTGATATGGGGGTATGAATTGATATTGCGGGGATAAATTGATTTGATATTGGGGATGGGGGTATTAATTGATATTGGTGATAAATAAATTGATATTTCTCGGTTTTCCCAGGAAGGATACATTGTGATTTCTCTGGTTTTCATTTCAAAGAAGGATAGTGTCATGGAACTGACGAAGCGCTTCACGCTTCAAGCTTTAGTTTTAAATATATATACGCTACGTTATTTCTTTTAGGTAAAATGAGATTTTTTTTTTTAAAGATACTACAAGCAACCTGGCTGCCTGCGAGTGCATTGTCAAATGCTTTCTTTCGTATAGGATGATAAATAGGTTTGACAGTTGAGACAAGTAATTTGTGGATTATGCTAAATGGATTTTTCTTATTTTCTTTGTCTATCTCTGTTATCTCTTTGCATAAAGTTGAATTTGTGAGTCACCCATTGCCTACTAGTCTCGCAGCCACACACTATCTGATTCCCTTCAATAGATTATGTAAATGATGTTTGAGCTGAAGGCCAAAGGATGTGTTTATTGTGAATATGTGACATAATGCAATAGTACTAGTAGGAGCCAGGTACATGACATGTTCACCATTTGCTATGCAATTTCTGTTGGACCTGTCACCTCTGCATAGTGGCGTTTGAGATTTCGCATGTTTTACACAAAGGATACATTGTGATTTGTCATGTTTTACATGAAGGATAGAGATTTTGCATGTTTTACATGAAGGATACATAACATTGAGATATCTCTGGTTTTCTGTATGTCCTCCTGGGTGGTGGCGAGTAATGTACCGTTAGGTGTCTTGCACAAGGAGAGGAGACTTACTGGAGACGGAGAGGTGCTCTTGCCGGGATCGAACCCATGTCTCCAGTCCCACTCCTCCAGGCTCTCTCTCCATGCAGAGTAGGGATGTTATTACCTCTATTCCACCCAGCCAGTACTTAATTGGTATGCTGCTCATGCTGGGGGACAAATTAATTATTATAAGCTGTTGCCTGGGTACTGTGCCACATGCGTGAGTGTAGTGGTCGTGTGTTCATTTTTTTTTGGGGGGGTATACTATGCGAGTGTTAGGTTGCAGGCGGGGGAGGGGGTCCCATACAACATTTTGAAATGGGGCCCTATAATTTCTTGTTACTCCCCTGGTAAACAGTGCCAAAAACACAAATCCAGCATTGTAATTTCATATCATACATCAAGTATCAGAATTTTCACGTATACGTAATCACAAAAAAGAAGAGCTTTGGCAAAATGCATGTAGGAGTGCTGAAAACGCAAATCAATCGACGTATTTCTGGGCACATTAGCACATGCAAGCACATTATTATTATATACAGGATTTATATAGCGCCAACAGTTTGCGCAGCGCTTTACAAAATAACATAACACTTACGTTTGGCTATGACGCGCTGGATTTCCCTCAATTGCTCCTCCTCCCGCGTCTTCAGGTCAGACCAGCGCTTCCTTAGCTGGCCGTTACTTCGGTCGGTTTCGAACAGTTCAAAGAGGGTGCGGCGTACCTTTGCAAGGATACGGTCCTTTTTTATATTATTCTTCCTGCCATAAGGGCCCTTACGGCAGTCGTAGTTGTATTTTTTGAAGATGCGCACCAGCTCGACCATCTCCAAAAAAGACATATTGCTGGCACGCTTCTTCCTTCTGGACCCTGGGGTCTCTGCATTGTCTGGGTTCAGTGGGTTGGGGGGAGCATGATTCCCTCCCTTCAGCCATGATGGGATGTATGGGAATAATGAACTCTGGCCTGTGCTACAATCTGAAAATATCGGCAAAGATCCGTAAATTTTACAACAGGCCGTACGTAAAGACGGAAATCAACGCACATGCGCGACCCGCGGACTAACGATACGAATGAACCGGTCCAAAACGAAATTTACATTTTAAATGCGTTTTGAAGCCTTATTTTATTATATGACCCACACATGTTATATATCGTTCTTTCCGACAGATTCAGAATATATCATTATTATATGTATGCGTCATGTCCTGTCTGTATATTATAACAAAAAATGCAATAAAATTGTAATTTTCAATAATTTACAAGGTCTAAAGTGTTTTTTTTTTCACATTTTAACATGCGAGCGTTCGCGGTTATATTTTATATGAGTTGCGCTTGTTAAAAAAATTAACACATTCATCTACATACATCAAATATCAAAATTTTCACGAATACGTAATATCACAAAAAAGAAGAGCTATGGCAAAAATGCATGTATGAGTCCTGAAAACGCAAAGCTATACACATTGCATGAAAAAAGGACTAGATCAATCAACGTATTTCTGTGCACATTAGCACATGCAAGCACATTATTATTATATACAGGATTTATATAGCTCCAACAGTTTGCGCAGCGCTTTACAATATAACATAACACTTACGTTTGGCTATAACACGCCGGATGTGCCTCAATTGCTCCTCCTCGCGCGTCTTCAGGTCAGACCAGCGCTTCCGCAGCTGGTCGTTACTACTTCGGTCTTTATCAAACATTTCCAGGAGGGTGGTGCAAGGATACGGTCCACCACGGGGACATTGTTCTTCCTGCCGTAAGGGCCCTTACGGCAGTCATAGTCACGCTTCTCGAAGATGCGAACCAGCTCCACCATCTCCTCAAATGCCATGTTGCTGGCCCGCTTCTTCCTGGGTGTCTCTGGGGTGGAAGGGGATGATGTGTCCGAATAGGACTCTCTTAGAGTTTGAGCCAGGATGGGATGTTTTGGTTTTTTTTGGTCTGTCCAAAAAATTCTCAAACTCTACAATGGCTCCGTAAAGTTTACGACAGGCCGTAATGGAGACAGTCGGACATACGCGCATATCCCATCATGCGCGGACGTAAATGATCCGACTACGACAGAATTATCGTATCGACAGAAATATCGGGATCATTGGAAATAACATATAGGCAGTCAGATTTTCAAACGGTCAGGAACTCAGGATCAGGACGCTGGTGGACAGCAACAGTGCTATATCCAGTGTGCTGATGGTTAGAAAATTGTAATGTATAAACGTTTAACGGCCCCACGCGCACAGACTTACTCTACCCAAACAAAGTTCAGATGTGAAACATCGGGACTTTGGATTAGATTTCGAACATTTTTATTTTTTTAACTGTCGGACAGTCGAAATCTATCCAAAGTCCCGATGTTTCACATCTGAACTTTGTTTGGATAGAGTAAGTCCGTGCGCGTGCGGCCGTTAAACGTATATACATGTCGGATAGAATAAATTCTGGAGTTAACCCCCTAGGTTGCCAGCCACCAATGGTGGAGATAGGGGGTTCCAATGAACCCCCTATCTCCTGTGCCGTGCCGTGGCACCTACCTAGGGGTTAATGTTTGGAATTGTTGGATCGGCCATAGCATAGCCTTTCCAACCATACCAAAACATGACCATTGACCATGTTAAAATGTAATTAAAAATATTAAAAATATTTTTTTTTTAAAAAGTAAGCTAATGCAGAAATATTGTTCCCATTTCAATTCTAATGTGATTGTTTCTCGTTGCAAAGAAAGGGGGGGGGGGTCGCGTCCAGTTATAAATCTCAGAGACCTCAATGTATGGGTGTCTTATCGCCATTTCCAAATGGAAGGCTTTCACGCTCTCAGGGATACCCTCAACGAAAACGATTGGCTTGTCAAACTAGGTTTGAAGGACGCATACCTTTCCATCCCCATGGCGCGATCGCATGTGGCGCTTCGCGTGCCTGCCTTTCATCCGCTCAGTAGTGCTTCATGAAGCTCATGAAACCAGTTGTGGAGTCACTTTGTGTGAGGGGTGTTCGCCTAGTTATTTATTTGGACGACGTCCTGCTGATGTCGGATTCCTCGGAGTCCCTTCTCCTACACTTGTCTTAGACGCTCTCGCTCCTTCAGGAACTGGGCTTCCTGATAAAATGTGGAAAAGTCTCTGTTGGTGCCCACTCGAGGTTTGGAGTTTCTGGGTTTCCTGCTCGATTCCCACGCTATGCCGCTCAGTGTTCCACCGCACAAGATTCGTTCCATTCGCAAGGAGGTACGGTCCCTCCTAGGGGACCCCTCACCCACGCTGAGGGAACTGGCAAGGGTGATTGGTCTCCTGGCGGCGACTCGTTTGGCGGCTCCGCTGCACTACAGGGCCCTCCAGAGATTGAAGGCCCGTTTTCTCCGATCGGTGACAGATTATTCACGCAGGGTTCCCCACTCGGACGATGCGAAATTGGACCTGGAATGGTGGTTGACGGATTGGTCTCGTTGGAATGCTCGCCCAATACGGCCACCCGTACCAACGTTGACCATAGAATCCGACGCGAGTTGGTCGGGTTGGGGGGCGCATTGCGCCGAGACGGAGACAGGAGGTGGTTGGTCAATTCAGGAGTTGCATCTCCACAACAATGCTCTGGAACTGATGGCGGCGTTCTTCGCCCTGAAATGCTTCTCCAGGGGGACCGATCACCGTTGTTTTCTCCTCAAGTTAGACAGCTTGTCGGCCGTCAGGTATATCAATGCCCTGGGGGGTCCTCGCTCGGTGGCTCTGACATCGGTGGCGACAGACCTGTGGAATTTTTGCCTTCCCCGCGGTCTGTTTGTGGTGGCTCAATATCTTCCATGTCTCGCCAACACAGTGGCGGACTGGAATTCACGCCACCTGACGGATTCGGGGGATTGGCGTCTGCTACCGTCTGTGTTCGCCGCCATCGACGGTTTGTGGGGTCCTCTCCGGATGGATCTGTTTGCATCCAGGCTGAATCAGCAGTTGCCGTGATTTTACTGTTGGCGCCCGGATCCGGAAGGCACAGATGCCTTCATCCAGTTGTGGCCAGAGGGTCGTCTTTATGCCTTCCCTCCGTTTCAGATGTTGTTGCGTGTTTTGAGGCGTCTCTGCGACACCGGGTCGGAGTTGGTGTTGGTGACGCCGTTGTGGCGGTCCCAGCCGTGGTTTCCTCTACTGTTGGGGTACTCTCTAGCTCCTCCCAGACAGATTCCGGACTCGACGTCCCTGCTGATGGGGTCGGACGGCCTCCCTCACCCGCTACTGCGGGAGGGTCGATTGTCCCTTGTGGTCTGGCTGGTTTCCGGTTCTCGTGGTGGGCCACTGGCGTTTCATCGAGGACTGAGGAATTGCTGCAATACGCTTGGGCCCCGGGCACGACGGGGGCCTATCGTTCGGCATGGACAGCCTGGCACGGCTGGTGTTTGCGACGGGGTGAGGATTCCACTTCTGCCCCTCTAGATTCGTTTCTGGATTTTCTGTCTTCCTTGTTTGATTCGGGCTTGGCCTTTCGTACCATTAATGTGTATAGGTCGGCTTTGTCTGCGGGTCACCGGGGTTTTGATGGTTCTCAGCTGGGTCGACATCCTTTGGTTTGTCGTCTCCTTGAAAGGGGTACGCCTGTCTCGACCTCCAACCCCACACGCTACTCCTCTACGTGGGACGTCACTATGGTGGTGGATTTCCTTCGCTCGTGGCCGGTTAATACCTCATTGTCCTTGCGTCAATTGTCTGCTAAATTGTTGGTTTTGTTTTGCCTTATATCTTGTAAACGTATCGGGGATGTCAGGGCGTTAGATTTTGGCGTACGGTCGTTTCAACCGAGGGTGTTTGTTTTGACGTCTCGCGACGGACCAATTCGTACTGTGTTCTTCCCGGCTTTCCCTTTGATTCCCGAGTTATGTCTGGTTCTTTGTCTCAAGGAGTAGGAGAGTCGTACGCTGGCTCTTCGTCCTGTGCCCATGTCTCCGCTGTTTGTTTCGTTTAAGGTCCCACATAATCCAGTTAGTTCTCCTACACTGGCTCGGTGGGCTCGTTGGCTGTTGGCTCTGGCTGGTGTGGATGTTTCGCACTTTGGAGCTCACTCCATTCGTAGTGCGGCAGCTTCTAATGCTTTCCTGGCAGGTTGCCGCCTAGAGGACATTACGAAGTCGGCGGATTGGTCCCGTGAGTCTACGTTTCGTACGTTTTATTTTAAGCCGGTCTCTCATTGGTCACAGGCACTGATGCGTTGAACGTGCAAATATGAAGCCTCCGAGGCCTGCCTTAAAATTCCCAAATTTTCCTACTCCCGATGACAGAAAGTTTGGATTTTAATAAGGACTCGGAGGTGAGTATTTCCCTCCTCTCCCGCTCGGGGGGGGGGGGGGGGTGTTCTAGACCGGCTGATTCGCTTGTGTTTTGGCGCAGTGCATAATTCCGTTTGGGTTTTTCCTCATATTGCTCGGTGTAGGATACCGGTGGGTCGGTGTCTTCCATTCCTAATGCTTGGCTTCGTGTTCTGTTTTCTTGCAGCTGCTTGATTGTCTACGGACTGCACTTTCATGTAGGATTGACGTGCGCCCTGGACGGGGTTCCTGTTGGATGTTCCTTGGTCTGGCATTGTCAGTCGCATTAAGAAAGAGGGCGTTACTGCTCCGGCTCAGACCATTTATGGGCTTGGGGGCTGGGCTTACAGATGAGGAGGGTACCCCACGTTGGGGGATTGTTTTTCATGTTCTTTTATCACTGTTCTTTACTGCTGTAGGTGTAATAAAGAAGGAGATTGCAAATACTCGCCTCCGAGTCCATATTAAAATCCAAACTTTCCGTCATCGGGAGTAGGGAAATTTGGGAATTTGTGCAGGGCAGCTTCTCTTTTAGGTCTGGCAGCGTCTCTGGCGATCAGACACATACAGAGATACATCGATGCTTACGCTACAAATAAAAACACATTTTAAAACAAAAAAACTTTGCTTGAAATTTCCGCTTTATTGACACATGAAAAATAGCCAGAAAAGACCAAACTCAAGCCCTGGAGGCAAGCAGCGAGGAGAATGCAGCTACGGAAAGTATAGCTCATTAAAATTGCACCGCATGCAATGCTTTACTGTATTAAAAGGCAAGTCATTAAGCCACTTGATACTTGAGATATGTGACTTACCTGCAGGAGAGGTCTCCATAGGAGTCGGGGCAGGAGCAGTGGAGACTGGAGCGCTCACCGGGGTAGGGACCGCAGTTGGTGGGAAGGCGCGATCCTGTCTTTTAAACTTGAATTTTTTCAAATATGGTACTTCATGGAATTCCTGAATATCAAAGCAATATTGAAGTCAATAAAGCTATTCCTGTCAATGTCTAAAATTATTATTAAAAATAAAAAAAAAACAGCAGCGCATCCTTCCTCACCTTTGGTATCACCCAGTCCTTTCTATTGGGGGCCTGCGTTTTGGCCACACATTTGGTCCAGGCGCTGATGTCTCCGGTGCAGTAATAGGCGTCTGTTTTGAAGACAAATTGTCCATTGCATTCCTCGCATGGTTGCAGAGCCCCAAATGCCATGCCGTCTGCCACCCTGTCCAGGATCTGGGCAAAAAAAATGATATATGTGTTTATTATTGCAGAAGCCACTTGCACATCACAGCAATTCTATGAATTACATCCCAGAGCTCCTGTGCCACATTCCCCATATGCAGCAAGGAATTCTGGGTAGGATATGCAAATGACATCTGTCTCACTTTTATGCATCCTGGGTCTGTTATATATATATATATATATGTGTATAAGAGAGCGTGAAATGGACACACTCGCATTTTACAGCTCAGCATCGTAAAAGGGTATTCTTGGTACAACTGTACCCAAAATACACTTTCCCTACTACAAAATGCACCATTATTCACCCTTTAACCCTTTCACTGCTGTGGACTTGTGGGGGAACTTCCTCATTGACTTCTAAGGAAAGATGGGATGGAGATAGGGGGATCATTTGAACCCCGATATCCCCTGACTGTTGGCAGTTACTGGGGTCATCTTTGGTATCATTAGAAAGGCCAGAGCATGGCCTTTCCAATGATACCAAACATGACCATGTTTAAAATAAAGAAAATAATAATAAAAATAAGAAAAACTTGTTTTTTTAAGACGTGAAATGGCTCAGCAGTGAAGGGGTTAAATCCGCGAACTTCGTGTACAGGTGACCTATACTTTCACTCTGTAACCTGATATCAATCACCATTCGAATGAAAGAAAGGCAGAAACGCCCTCACCCTTCCATGAACAATAAAAATAAGGACCAGGGAGCAGAGCTTGCAGTACCCTAAAAATCACATTAAATGGTAGACTGTAAGATTGTTTCAGTTGCTAAAATGCTTATTTTACCAGGCTGGATTTAATAAAGCGAACCTTGAAAACCATGAGAATGACACCAAGCCAGGCCGAGCATCATGGGACAGGTAGGCCACTTACATTGGTCTCCCCTGATGGGACTTGCTGCTTGTTGGCGATGAGAAGCTCCTTGAGGTCATTGGAGTTACACACCTTCTTCAGCTCGTCCTTAATGAACCAGACCAGCTCGGTTTGCTCCTGTTATGGGGTATCGGTACGTTAAACACAAAAAAAGGGAAAAAAATATTTTGACTATTTACACAAGAGACGTTACAAAGCCACGATCCGCAGCACAAATGGAGTGAAGTCTAAAATAATAAAAAAGTATAGACAACAGGAATGCCCAAGTCATATCGCCCGACTCCTGGGACTGGAACTTCCTGGCGGATGGTTTATTTCCCCCATTTAGCCCTGCTGCGGGCAAGCAGCGGGGTTTTCGAGTGGATACCTGAGTTTTGGCTGCTCAGCACGTGCGTGCGCTGAGCACCAAGTGCTTCCAGTGTCCTGAAGGCCCCTGCACGGAGTGGAGCGTCCTGGGGATTCCCTCCCCATCACAGAGGATGCTCTGCGCCCGTCCTGTTGTGTCCCTGCTCCGTGCCGATCTGGCTCCGAGCAGGAGCTTCAGCCACAGCGGGCTGATGGCTGACATGTCAGCCCAGCTCATTCTGGGGACTGCCCCCAGGCCGCGGACATCATTGGACTTGTGAGCGGAGACGTCACAAATGGGGATTCCCACAGGAGATACAGGGGTCCTTTGGACCATTGTATCTCTGGATCCCTATGTCGTACAAGGACAATTGAGGTATAGTTGGAAAGGCCAGAGTCTGGCGTTTCCAATGATATCCAACATGACCACATAATGTGGAAATGTAACAAAATCTAAATATTATATATTATTGTTTTTTTTGTTCTAAAAGCTGTGACCCCCCTCCATTATAAAGGTAACAATGCCTCTGCACTAATTTATATATTTGATATATTTTAACATATGTAAGTTTATTTTACTACATATTTTATTTAACTAGATTAGAACTTTAATAAATTTTTAATAAGATACAGCATTTTGATAAAATAATAAATTAAATCATTTAATTTACTATAATTCAAATAAACAGCATAATTGTTTGTGAGTTTTATTGCTGTGGAGCTCTGTGATACGCTCATACACACCACACATTACTGAGTGTTATTGCTGTGGAGCTCTGTGATACGCTCATACACACCACACATTACTGAGTGTTATTGCTGTGGAGCTCTGTGATACGCTCATACACACCACACATTACTGAGTGTTATTGCTGTGGAGCTCTGTGATACGCTCATACACACCGCACATTACTGAGTGTTATTGCTGTGGAGCTCTGTGATACGCTCATACACACCACACATTACTGTGAGTTTTATTGCTGTGGAGTTCTGTGATACAGTAATGTGTGGTGTGTATGAGCGTATCACAGAGCACCACCTGGATGACGGGTTTGCGGGGGAGACGGTCGGACCCATGGGTTGATGGTGGGATATCATGGACCCCTCCCCCTGCCGGAGGTGAGGCGGCCGCTATTTCAGGCCTAGATGCCAGTCTGCGGTTACTGGTGGGGGAGGATGCTGACGGCCCGCTCACCAGAGGTGTCTGGCGCCGGGTGATGGCCGAGCTGCCAGGACGAGAGGACCCTGAAGATGGCTGTGCTTGGGGCTGTAAAGATGGCGCGGATGTGCCCACCGATGTCACGAGCGGACCTGCCCCGAGCTTCTGGCAGTGGAGTTCGCGGAGCAGCTCGGGTCTTGATGGGGCTTGAAGGTCTGCTCTGTGGCTGCGGGCTGGTGGTGACCGGATGCTTTGGCCTACTGTGCGACGTGCTGCCTGTCCCTCGCTCATTACCGTTTATTGACGCAGGCTGAAGGGACACCTGTACTGTGTTTTTGTATCATCCTCACCTTCTCCCCCCTTGTTAGTTTGCCCCCTCGGAAGTGCCATATTTTCTAGACGTTTTTGAACCCCTCCTGTTTTTTGGCTTATACTGCAGACATTCGTGACCCCCCCCCCCTTTCGACGTGCCATATCCTGAGGACATTTCTGTTTCCCCCCCCCCATTTTTAGTTTTTTTCTCTCCCCCCCCCATTGTATTGGAGGTCTTCTACTTTGTGACTTCTGTGGTGGCCCTGTGTGGCCCCTTTATTTTTGCTCGTCTTTCTCTGACTTCTTTATTCAAAATAAAAATGTTAATACATAAAAAAAGAATAAAAGACCTAATACTTTTTTGTTGAGATTATGTTTCTTATAGGACAAGTAGATGGGGCTTCCACTTTAGTCCATTGGACAAGTAGATTGTTTTTTAAATTTCCATACCGCTGAGTCAAGTCCTACATAATAAATGGCAAAGAAACCCAGCAGGGCAGTCACAGACAATGCGGAGAAGAAAATCTATGTGTGTGAAAAAATATACATTGTAAATGTAGCTATAGGTGCAGTTCCAAGACTCCGTGTGCAGTGAGAAAAGGGGTTAATTGTGCCAGAACCCCCCTACTCTGCGGATAAAACCAGGACCTGACAACGTAATCCCGAAACAGAAAGCATAAAATGACATTATTATATACACACACACACACACCTTGAGCAGTTTCTCGAGCTTCGCTTCTTTCTCCTTCTCTTTCTTTAGCTTCTTTTTCGCGGCTGCAGAGCCGTCAACTTCATCGCCTTTTCGTTTCCTAAAATGTGAAATTATTACGTTGAGTTTACTTTGTAAAGAATAAAAAAAGATTGATATATATATATATATATATTTTATACACGCAAACACATTTTACACAAGAAAAAACATTCTTAGCCAATCGGCAAACTCTGGTTGCGGTTTTACGGGGGTCTACGTTTAACTCACGGGCCTCTGCCAGGCCTAACCTGAGCCCGTCGCTGATAGCTCAGCTCAGAGTCGGACACATCTGTATTGATAGTGGGAGGCGACCATGAATTTCTTTTGGGAGTCTCACACATGGCTTAAGGTGGAAGAAACCAGGTATTTAGGAGCCGGCGGCTGACTGGTGCCAGGATTTATCACGACCAAATTTTGCTCAAAGTCTTTAAATTCTATAAATTGTACAAGAAAATAATACAATAACAAACAAAACCAGTACTTTTAACAGTAACCCAACCATAAAAGAAGTAACCTGAATAAAAACAAACAGCAACCCTAACACAAACAAAACCAGTAACCCTAACACAAACAAAACCAGTAACTCTACCATAGAAGTAACCTGAATAAAACCAAACAGCAACCCTAACACAAACAAAACCAGTAACCCTAACACAAACAAAACCAGTAACCCAACCATAGAAGTAACCTGAATAAAAACAAACAGCAACCCTAACACAAACAAAACCAGTAACTCTACCATAGAAGTAACCGGAATAAAAACAAACAGTAACCAACAAAACACAGTAACTGTAACCCTAACACAAACAAAACCAGTAACCCTAACACAAACAAAACCAGTAACCCAACCATAGAAGTAAACTGAATAAAAACAAACAGCAACCCTAACACAAACAAAACCAGTAACTCTACCATAGAAGAAGCAACCCGAATAAAAACAAACAGTAACCAACAAAAACAGTAACTGTAACCCTAACACAAACAAAACCAGTAACCCAACAGAACCCATAGAATTAACTCTAACCATAATACAAACAGTAACCCGAACAGAGACCTGAACAGTAAACCAAACCTAGAAATATCCCAATACAAACAGAACCAGTAACCCTACCCCTAGAGGTAATCCTAATAAAAAACAGTAACCCTAACACAACCAGAACCAGTAACCCTAACAGTAACACAACCCTAACAATTGAGGGTGTATAAGGGGTATTATAAAAGGGTGGAGGTGAAGAGGGGTATTAAAAGGGGGGCAGGGGTACAGGGGAAGGTATAGAGGGGTATAAGGACTGAAAATAGGTACGGCAGCAAAATGTTGGACATTACCAGAAATGTGGGCTTTGTAATAATTATGTCTTTTCTTACAATATATCAATGTTTACATGTTCTATTATGAAGCATCAGGAGCCTCATTAAAAATAAAAGGTAGAAATATTGATGGAATCGCACTTTATGTGTGATGCAGTAACCAATCCCAGGACACCCCCCGTCCTCTAATTAGGGAACCAACCGGAGGTGCTGCAATGAACATACAAACATGGGATTGGATTAGGGCCCTCTGGGAGGAGGGCGAGCGGGCGTTAATCCCTTGAAGCATCCAATTATAGAAGTAATTAATCTAATTAACTCTTAACACCCTCTCCTGGAGATGCACCCCAACAGCTGGTCTCACGCAGAGCAGATATAAGAAGGGGGAGTCTGGCGGACAGTCCAGAGCGACGGGCAGAGACCTCCATGCCAGCCGCGTGCGCGCCGGTGTGAAGAATGAGAGGACGGGGCTGCATAAAGAACGGGAACACAAAGTAAGTATGGACCCAAAGTACGGGAGCTTTATTTATTTTATAGATAATAAATTGACAATAGTGGGAAACAGAAACTGCGCTAATCATATAAAAAAAAAGTTGAGCGGCAACAAACGATTAATCTGTTGGGGGGGGGGATCTATTTTTGTTTACTTAAAAGGAACATTATGAAAAATAAAACTAAAAAAAATTAACCCCTCCCTCCTTTTTCCTTACTTTATATCCCCTCAAGCCGTTTGCATAGTGTACATAACCTTCGTACATCCATAGACAAAACGTGTAGCTCACTTAACTTGCGTGTTTTTCGCACTGAAAGTCTGCGAGTGCCCGGTCAGAGTGACGGATTGACGCCTGCGCAGCTCAAACCCATATCTTCATTCTTCCCAAATGAACCCCGGCTACGAGCACCCAGATAGAAATGATGATGTCGGCACGAAACCGGGGTGAGAAGGGGGTCACTTCACGAAACCTGACCACCTTAATAAGCTAAAGAGGTCATGATGCATGGAGTGGGGGGGGGGGGTGGACGAGAGATGGAGCAGGGCTTATATGGGGGGGGGCTGTAACAGCAACTGGGGTGTACTGGTCTCCAGCTTGTGGACCAGACCCAAAGCTGCTACAGCGTCCGTCTCTTCTCTTGAGCCAAGCTGATTCACAGTAGCTTCTCTTCTCACAACCCTCATCCAGAACTTGAGGGAGTGCAATATATTTATATGTATCTCTCCCAAAAACACCAGACACGCCGCTTAGTGCAGGGGAAAATGAATGAATGACTATCTTTAATGAAAATGAGAGCAGTTTTATGGGCAACAGAGAGGGGGGGGGGGTGTAACAGGACACAAGCAACCGAATACATTATCTACATGAGGGGGAGTTGAATTCCTATAGAAGACACTGAAACACAATTAGTTACACAATAGATGGGATTAACAAACACAGAGCAGCAGATTAAACTAAGAATTTTACAGATAGAGATACAATGTAGACAATGTTCTCCTAACACAAACTAACTCCTAAAATACAAAGAGTTTCAAGTTAAATGTATTTTTAACTCATTAACCGTTAGGTGACCCTTATGCCCATTGTCCTTGAGAACTGGCTTTGCCAAATGGGTCCACAATCTCTTGGCAGGAGGCCAGCATCCACACCTCTCCAACAGGCACAGAGGCCATGTAAAGTGTGGGCAAGGGTGCCAAGGAGGGCGAGGGCGCAAAGGTAGAGGGATCTTCGGTTACAGGGGCTGATTAAAAATATCTGCAATTGCCTTGCATTAGAATTCTGAACCCGGATAATGCAAGAGGCTTTAACTCCATTTTTAGATGATGTCTGGTACATAATGCAGTGGGGTTTAGTGAATCTCACCAGTCTGGCGAGGCGTCTCGTTCCCCAGGAGCACTTTAGGCAAGGAATCAGCCATTAGGAAATTTTGCTCAAAAACAAACCTTTGTGTGTCAAGCAACGAGTTTAAAAGGGGTACTCAAAATAAAAAAAGATACCCCATTAAATAATCTCAGGACACTTGCTATTGCAGGAATTCTGAAAGAGAATGAGGTCAGCACGCAGAGTGTACAGACATCACCAGTGACCAAACTGGTGTCTGGCAGCCGGTAAATTCAATGTCCCAGCTCCCAGATAACACGTCTCTGAGCAGAGGAAACTCCTCCACTTCACACCCATTTTCTGCCGAAGGGAGTGGGGGCACTCAATGCAGCATGATCACTTAAACCCCTTGTAGCAGTGAGGGGCACTACACCATCCTCGCAGTGGGTGGTTCCAAATGCAGGCTCCCTATGCACTCCTTTGCCCTGCCTCCCCTGCACACACGTCATTGGCTGCCGCGAGACTGCCTGTGCTCAGTCTGCCGAAGGAGGAAACCTATTCATTAACAGGACACGAGGTCACCCATTTAGACTGGACGAAAGGAAATTCAGCCTAAAGCATAGGAAGGGTTATTTTACGATGAGAACAATAAAGCTGTGGGATTCTCTGCCTGTTGAGGTGGTTGGGTCAGAGACTGTACAGACTTTTAAAAAGCGACTGGATGACTTCCTGCAGACACAGAATATTAAGGGTTATAATATTTAATATGTGGGTAAAAGCTTCTTGATCCGGGGAGAAATATGACGCCATCTGGGGTCAAGAAGGAATTTAATTTATTCCCAGTGTGTTGCATATCGGTGAGCACTGCAGACTGGGATTTTTGCTTCTTTTGGATCAACAGCAGTAGGTGATGTGTGAAAGGCTGAATCCGATTGACGCACATCTTTTTTTAAGCCTATGGGGCGTGCTATCCCCCCCCCCCGCGGAATTCAGGCAAACCTCTTCAGGCTGTGTGTATGAAACATAAATGTCAGGTTTAGATTTGGGTCCCATCCCCCCACATATCTCATTATCATATGCAACTATTCCAAAATCACACAAAAAAAATAAATCAAGCGCAAAATTCAGAACACTTCTAGCCCCAAGCAATTTGGACAAGGGATGCACAAAACGTGTAGTTTTTTTTCTCTAATTATGAACCGATTGTGTAAATTTTGTTTTGTCAGTTTCACTCAGATACCTGAAGAACTTAAAGGGAAACGATCACCTTCGAGTGACATGAACAGCAGCGGCCTGTCAGCGGCAAACGCCAGCAGCAATGATCTCGAAGACCTTTACTTCCCTTTGGACGTCCCTTACACCGCAGCCGAGATTGTGATCGCCGCCATAGCCGCCCTAGGAAACTTCCTGGTATGTATCGCAGTCTCCCAGGACAGAAAGCTCTGGACGGTGACCAACTACTTCTTGGTGTCCTTGTCGGTGGCGGACACGTTGGTTGGCACCTTCGCCATCCCCTGCGCGATCTTGACAAGCATCGGGGTTCCACAGCACAAGCTGAGACTCTGCTTGCTAATGCTGTCCATCCTAATCATGCTGACCATGACCTCGACCTTCAGCCTCCTGGCTGTTGCGGTGGACCGTTACATTGCCATTTTGCATCCCCTTCGATATAAGAGTATTATGACCCATAGCAACAGTCTGGTCATGATAGTCGTAGCTTGGATCAGCTCCTTTCTTGGTGGGTTGATGCCAGTCATGGGATGGTACAAAGCCACATCCCCGACTGGCCACTGCCTCTTCACCCAAGTGGTAGACATGACGTATATTGTCTACTTCTTCGCCTTCACCTTCTTTTTGTTGCCCCTGGTGGTCATGTTTGTCATCTACGCGAAGATCTACATGGAGGTGAGGAAACAGCTCCGGGTCATGGCGAAAGGTACTCAACCGGGCAACGCTGGAGGAAAGAACGAAGTGAGCCTCAAGAAGGAGATGAAGACTGCCACGTCGCTCTTCACCATCATCTTCTTCTTCGTCCTATGCTGGGCGCCCTTGCACATTATAAACTGTGTGATACTCTTCTGCCCAGACTGCTTCATCCCACTCCTCATCCTTCAGATCAGCATCGTGCTGACCCATGCCAACTCTGCTGTCAACCCCATCCTCTATGCGTATAAACTGAAGACCTTTCGGAATGCCTTCAAGGCCATTTTCATGTGCAGACGCGACGGCGTGACTCCGGGAAAGCACCTGGAGCCGGATCACTCTGGGTTCCATTAACAGGCTCCACTGCAAACATCGGAAAAAGAGGTAACCCGACGGGCTGCATTTTCCCCCCAAAACTCAGACTGACCTACAACAAGGACGAGGAACGCAGCAGTATGAAAGTCCAGAGAAGAGTTTTTGGAACTACATTTCCCATGAGGCTGAGGCGACCTACTGAGTGGCTGAGCATCATGGGAGATGTAGTCATAAAACATCTGGAAGGGCAAGGTTGCCGACCCCTGGATTAGAATGTATCATTCCAGTGACGGCAAACCTTGGCACATGTTTCTGACCTCCATGTTCCTTTATTCTGAGTCGGCCTTAAATCTGGTGGAGCATCATGGGACACGTAGCTCAGAATCATCTGGTGTGCCAAGGCTCACCATCACTGTATTATTCTGTTGACACGAACGCATATATAGCAGAAACGACTTCCTACTGAAGGTGCTGGAGGTAACTGGCTCCTCAATTACAGTCAGATCTTCGCTTACACGTGATGCTACCCAATTATTTCTTTGCTTGCGGCCTTGGCGAAGGGCCCTCGGCGAATTTAACAGAGGGACACACTGTGGGAAACTGCCCTACAGAGCGCACAGCGATACAAATTAGGAATCGGCGCCTTTGAGATTGAAAGTAAACGTAATTTACACGACGTTCCTTTTAACAAAGTCTAAATCGGAAGAAAATGCTACATTGTAAAAACGACACTAAAGTAATAGCGTCTATCATAAAAAAAAAGGTTCATCCTAGATATGATAAGTGTTGGACGAAAGGTCAGAATCGCCTTAAATTGTGCAGAGTTTATGATGTTTCTAAAAGAGCTTTAATAAAATAAATAAACATTTTTGTGAGCGGTTTGTGATGTATCAAAATAACAGGAAAACTAAGAAAACGTCACCAGTGGAAACACTAACCACGAAGGTGATGTTTTCACACCCTCCCACGATGGCGTCAGTTACCGAGTATACCCCTAGCTTCCCATGGATTTCCCCATTGTGGAGATAGGGGGGGTCCTTTGGACCCTCCTATCCCCAGATCGGTGGCAGCTAGAGGATCATATTTGGGATCACTGGAAAGGCCAGAAATGCTGCACTAACGACAAATGTTTTTTCAGTTTTAACTAAAATCGTGTATTTTCGCAGAAAATTACAGTAACTGGTTCCCATTTGCAAGTTTTTTTTTTCGTGTAGCCCATAGAATATATGACAGCAAAGACTTGGATAATAAAATGTGAAAAAAAAAATCATTTTGCACGTTGTAGAGGTTTGAAATTTTAATGGAAATTCACATTTTTCTTTTATACTTTTTTTTTGTTATAGCATTCTAACAGTATATATATAAGAATACATATAATAATGAAATATCGTGAATCTCCCGAGTCTGCAAAAAAAAAAAAAAAAGATATAGCATTTGTCTGGGTCGTACAATAAAACGTGACTTCAAAAATCGCATTTACAACACGATGAGCACAAAACGGTAAAAATGAGCTCAGCACACGGAGGTGAAATGGGACTTAAAAGTGAAGGGTTTAAAAAAAGTTTCATAAAACAAAATCTAAAGACTAACGCAATATAAGGGTTTTAGAACAGTAATTGCAATTAGAGTTATTTGTCAAAAGTTAGTGGCAAGTTCTTTTTAAGGAACAGAAGAATCTCTGCATGTTCCGCCATAAGTCTGTGTCTGCTGTCTGTAAGGACGCTCGACGCCGAGCCGAACAGTCTTTCACTTTCCACGCTGCTGCACGGGGCAGAGAGATACTTTTGGGCCACTTTAGCCAGCGATGGAAATCTTCGTTTATTTACTGCCCAGTACTTCAGGGGTTTGTCCGAACGAGGTACAGTGATCTCTCTCAGGTAGGCTTCCAGCTGTATGGTAGCAGCTTTTGGAGCACGGCTCTCAGACGTAGATGGACATTCACCGGCAATTTCGGCAAAGACACTGTCCAGACTGGTACCTGGCTGGTCACGGCGAGGCCTTTTGGCAGCTGGTTCTTCGTCCTCCACCTTGACTACTATGATAGAATCTTCAGAAAGGTTTTGCAGTTCCAGCAGGAACGTTTCTTTCGCCCGCCTGGAAGTGTCTGCATTAGTGAAAAAACGATCTTTATATCTAGAAAGAACAAAATAAACAACAATGAATGATATATAGCAGCATGCTATTGTTTACGTCAATTAAGAAGAAAGGGGGGGGGGGGAGTCTGAAGGGAACCGAAACGAAACCAAAGACAGACTAAAGCAGCCTTCAGTTCTCTTTGGTTCGCTTCGGCAGCTTAGTGAATAAACCGGTGTTAAACCTTTTTAATTTCATAATGAGCAAATTAAAGCATATTTTATTAATATGAATTTACTAGCAGAAATTAAACATTAGACATCAGAAAGATTTTGGAGGAGTCAGCACTTCCTTCGAGCGGTATTAGAAGAAAATCCCTTGTGTTGGTATGTTTTTTGGGCCTACTGAGCCATCTCCTTCTGGTGATATTCCACCAGTATCATCAAAAACACACACTATAGAGTAGAACATTTGGGATAAATTGGAAAAGGATTGCACTCACATTTCTTGGTGTCTCAAAATCAGACACCAGATGAACAGGCAGCTGGTGACACTATTGGGAGTACCGGATCTCCCCTCAGCAACGGTCACCTCCTCCGTTAGATGAATAACCAAGATCAGAGGTTAAAAAGGCAGCAATTTATTAATAAATTAAATGACACAATGCACCAAAACGCATTTCGCGATCAATCGCTTCCTCAGCTGGTGGTAATGTCAATTGACAATACCACCAACCGAGGAAGAAATTTATCGCGAAACGCGTTTTGGTGCATTGTATCATTTATTGTAATAATATATTGCTACCTTTAAACGTTGATCCTGGTTATTCATCCAGCGGAGGAGAATAGTGTCGCCAGCTGCCTGATCATCTGGTGTCTGATATTGAGACACTAAGAAATGTGAGTGCAATCCTTTCACCCACATTTTCTACACTATATTGAGTGTTTTATTTGAGGATACTGGTGGAATATCACCAGAAAGATATGGCTCAGAAGGCTCAAAAAACATACCAACACAAGGGATTGTCTTCCTCTTAGATTGTAAGCTCTCGAGCAGGGCCCTCCCTCCTACTGATCTGTGTGTGTAACATATTAACAAATTATATTTGTTATCTTGTCTCACTCATTGTACAGCGCTAAGGAATTTGCTGGCGCTTTATAAAAATACTTGTAACGAACACCGCTTGAAGGAAACGCTGACTTCACCACATTCTGACATCTTATTCTCCTACGGTGGGCAGGGATATGCCGCCAAGTCGGAGTGAGCAGCGGCTGGATTCATTGTGGCTGAATTATTACCTATAGACTAATATACGCTTATATTTTACCACTAGGTGGCGGCGGAAATACAGATTTGCATTGTTTTAAACATTAAAATTACCTTGGATCGAGAAACGTTGCGACACAGTAAAGTGGGTTTTGCTCTGTATCAGAGAAGCGCTTCTGCAAAGCAGCGAGTAAAATGCTCTTCATTGTTTTGATGGCATCGTCGTCCTCATCCACTTTGGATAACATTCTCTGTAGCACAGTGACTGCAGGAATTACATCAGAGGCAAACGCATCTGAACAACTCACGTGGCGAGTCATCTCTTCAAAGGGAGCCAAGACATTTAGCACTTTCTCCATCAGATTCCACTGGTATGCAGTAATGATGGCAGGGAGCTCGTGTTCAGACGCATACACTCCAATGGCCCGTTTCTGCTCGATCAGAGACTGCAGCATGTAAAACGTGCTGTTCCAACGAGTCTGCACGTCGTGTTGGAGTCGCTTAACTGGCTGACCAAGCTGCATCTGGATGTCGTGCAGCTGAGAGTATGCCAGGTTACAATGTTTGAAGTGGCCAACTAATCTGCGCCCGACTCCCACAGCCTCGGAAATGCTGCGCAGTGATAACAGGCCCTCGGAGACCGCCAGCTGCAGCGTATGAGCCACACACGAGATACTGGGAAGTCCAGCATCACACGTTCCTTTTATCATGTTTTTGGCATTTTCCCGCACCACAACATGAACAGAACTTTTCGGAATCCCCCATGTCTGAAGCATTTCTTCAAGTATGCTCGCTATTGCTTGACCGGTGAGAGAGCCTTCGAATTTCTTGGCGAGGAGCAGGACCTGATGTAGGGAGAATTCGCCATCTATCCACTGCGCCGTTAAGCTGATGAGAGACAGTGGACTCACACTGCTGCTCCAGGTGTCAGTGGTGAAGCTAACCGCCTTTATGTCCTCCTGCAACATGACGGTAATGCGCTGTTTAACCGTGTCGTGTATCTGCGGTAAGAGGACGTCTGTTATATAGCTGCTACTGGGAATGTCAAACTTCGGCTCCAACACAGTAAGAAATCGATGAAAACCTGTGTTCTCAACAATTGAAAGCGGTTGATCATCCAGAATAATAAATTGGGTGAGCGCCTCGGTTATTGTTACAGCTCTCGGGTTGTCTCTTGAAAGCTTTTCTCGGTTTGCTGAAGTTTGCTGCAGAGTTGGCTGCTGAGCGACGCTGCTGCTGCTGTTGCTGCTAGCGGCAGCGGCGGCGGTAAATTCCCAGTGCTCGCTTTTATGTTTGACTTTCAAATGCTTTATGAGATTACTGGTGTTATAAGAACTGGCTTTTGTGCCACCTCGTGATAATTTTGCAGAGCATAGCTTGCAATCTGCGATCTGTGGTTTGTCGGCGTTAATTTTAAAATACTTCCACACGGCTGACATTTTCCTGTTGTCTCTGTGCACTGAAGGCTCCGATAAATCACTTTCTCCACTTGGAGAGAAGAGAAAAAAGGCAGAAAAATGAAAAAAATATTATTAGAAGCGTGTCCACTGTTTATTTCATACCAAGGGATCAAATGGATTATAAATCCTGTATTAAAACGCCCTTCAGGCGCTGTGTGTGTGTATATAAGGTGTGTATGAAACATAGTTACAGAGGCTGAAAAATGACGTACGTCCATCGAGTTCAGCCTTTCACACATCACCTGCTGCTGTTGATCCAAAAGAAGACAAAACGCTCGCCAATATGCAACACACTGGGGAAAAATTCCTTTGTGAACGCAGATGGCGTCAGGTTTCTCCTTGGATCGAGCAGCTTTTACCCACATATAAGTTGGCCCTGTATATATTTATATAACGTTATCAGATCTCTCTAAGGCGCCGTATATATTTAAAGTTATCAGACCCCTCTAAGGCCCTGTATATATTTAAAGTTATCAGACCCCTCTAAGGCCCTGTATATATTTAAAGTTATCAGACCCCTCTAAGGCCCTGTATATATTTAAAGTTATCAGACCACTCTAAGGCCCTGTATATATTTAAAGTTATCAGACCCCTCTAAGGCCCTGTATATATTTAAAGTTATCAGACCCCTCTAAGGCCCCATATAAATTTATATAAAGTTATCAGACCCCTCTAAGGCCCTGTATATAAAGTTATCAGACCCCTCTAAGGCCCCATATAAATTAAAGTTATCAGACCCCTCTAAGGCCCTGTATATATTTAAAGTTATCAGACCCCTCTAAGGCCCTGTATATAAAGTTATCAGACCCCTCTAAGGCCCCATATAAATTAAAGTTATCAGACCCCTCTAAGGCCCTGTATATATTTAAAGTTATCAGACCCCTCTAAGGCGCTGTATATATTTAAAGTTATCAGACCCCTCTAAGGCGTTGTATATATTTAAAGTTATCAGACCCCTCTAAGGCGCGGTATATATTTAAAGTTATCAGACCCCTCTAAGGCACTGTATATATTTAAAGTTATCAGACCCCTCTAAGGCATTGTTTCTCTAAACAAAACAGGTTTAAGCTTGTTAGTCTTTCCTCATAATGTAACCCTTCCATTCCACTTATTGAGATATATATTTTTTTATAAATTTTTTATTTATAGATACAAAATTTCACTAAATGAAGTCAATAATCAGAGATATACTGTAGATACAGCTAAGTCTTCATAATATATAAAATGTAATTATTAGTGAATATTAGTATAATAAAATATTAGGATACAATAATACAAATAGCAGCAATTTGTATTGGAGGAACAGAAGTGAACAACTTTTACTTAAGTCTCCACTCCAGCTTAAAATGAAATGGGAACATGCAGTTTGAAAAAACGCCACTAGATGGCGTATGTGTAGAAAGTGGAACATGTATATGTTCCTCATAGGCAGCATAAGAAAACAAAAACAATGCAGCAATAGAAATGGCTGCACGACGGAGTTATGGCTGTTGGCACGGGCATATTATTTTATAAATTACATTTGTGTGGTTTATTTTAATTTTTTTAAAGCTTAGTTTATGAAATTAACAGCACGAGTTTTTGGATGGCTTCTTGGGCATAAAATATATATTTTTTTGTATCATTTAATACTTTATTTTAATAAAAGTGTAGCGATCCACTACGTCATGTATCCTCTTCTGGGGACTAAGACAGCAGCATAAGCAACAGCCGCCGCCAAACAAGTGTTAGCAGTAGTACATATTAATTAATTTAATAGTAAGTGGCACCTTAGCCGGCCACAAAAGTTGAACATTTATTTACTTTACAGCAGTAAGGGTAGCATCCGCTATACTTAGGTGTGCTTTCCAGCTGCTTAGCTGGAATAATATATATATATATACACACACACACACACACACACACACACTTAAAGTTGTGGTGAAGGGCAAAAGGGGAGATTAAAAGCCTCCACATAGCAAATAATAAAGTTTATAATTGTGGAAGACATTTACACATCCCAGCAATTCAGAGAACGGCTTCACAGAGCCCATGCGCTACATTCCCCATATGCCGTGTATAGATTTGCCCTTGGGGTAAAGCATCAAACAGCAGCGAGTCACGGCCTATCTCCTGCTGATGAGGACATAACAAATCTGTAGCTGTCCAGGAGTGGCTGTGACTTGTTGCATAACCTGATCTTTGATAAAAAGCCATTTAGTAAGGGACGGCACTGGCGAGGAGGGCTCTGTGTTAAAACAGACATCATTTGCATGTCTTGCCCAGAGTTCTGTGCTGCATATGGGGAATGCAGCACATGAGCTCTGTGAAGCAGTTCTCCGAATTGCTGGAATGTGTAAATGTTTCCAACAATTATAAAATGTACACTATATTGCCAAAAGTATTGGCTCACCCATCCAAATAATCAGAATCAGGTGTTCCAATCACTTCCATGGCCACAGGTATATAAAATCAAGCACCTAGGCACGCAGACTGTTTTTACAAACATTTGTGAAAGAATGGGTCGCTCTCAGGAGCTCAGTGAATTCCAGCATGGAACTGTGATAGGATGCCACCTGTGCAACAAATCCAGTCGTGAAATTTCCTCGCTCCTAAATATTCCACAGTCACCTGTATTATAAGAACGTGGAAGTGTTTGGGAACGACAGCAACTCAGCCACCAAGTGGTAGGCCACGTAAACTGACAGAACGAGGTCAGCGGATGCTAAGGCGCATAGTGCGAAAAGGTCGCCAACTTTCTGCAGAGTCAATCGCTACAGACCTCCAAACTTCATGTGCCCTTCAGATTAGCTCAAGAACAGTGCGCAGAGAGCTTCATGGAATGGGTTTCCATGGCCGAGCAGCTGCATCCAAGCCATACATCACCAAGTGCAATGCAAAGCGTCGGATGCAGTGGTGTAAAGCACGCCGCCACTGGACTCTAGAGCAGTGGAGACGCGCTCTCTGGAGTGACGAATCATGCTTCTCCATCTGGCAATCTGATGGACGAGTCTGGGTTTGGCGGGTTGCCAGGAGAACGGTACTTGTCTGACTGCATTGTGCCAAGTGTAAAGTTTGGTGGAGGCGGGATTTTGGTGTGGGGTTGTTTTTCAGGAGCTGGGCTTGGCCCCTTAGTTCCAGTGAAAGGAACTCTGAATGCTTCAGCATACCAAGACATGTTGGACAATTCCATGCTCCCAACTTTGTGGGAACAGTTTGGAGCTGACCCCTTCCTCTTCCAACATGACTGTGCACCAGTGCACAAAGCAAGGTCCATAAAGACATGGATGACAGAGTCTGGTGTGGATGAACTTGACTGGCCTGCACAGAGTCCTGACCTCAACCCGATAGAACACCTTTGGGATGAATTAGAGAGGAGACTGAGAGCCAGGCCTTCTCGTCCAACATCAGTGTGTGACCTCACAAATGAGCTTCTGGAAGAATGGTCAAAAATTCCCATAAACACCCTCCTAAACCTTGTGGACAGCCTTCCCAGAAGAGTTGAAGCTGTTATAGCTGCAAAGGGTGGAGCGACTTCATATTGAACCCTATGGATTAGGAATGGGATGTCACTTAAATTCATATGCGAGTCAAGGCAGGTGAGCCAATACTTTCGGCAATATAGTGTGTAATAACCAAGTAATCCTGCACTCCAAAGTATCAAAAGTGTCACGCTCCGGGGTCTAATCAGACTACAGCCACGATATGAAAGAAAGGTTCACATGCACACGGAGACTCATCCAGATAGGTATGAAGAGGTCGTTTATTGCATAAAATCGACGTTTCAGTCTCAGTTGGGACTTTCCTCAGGATAGCAGATACATATACTGGAACATATATTAAGTGTCTCGCCCAAGGACACTTATTGGAGAGGTGCTCTGTCCGGGATACGAACCTGAGTCTCCACGGTTATAGAGCAGTGACGTTACCTCTACTCCATCCAGCCCATACTTTACAGACCTGTGATGAAGGGATTAATGGATTACCAAACTTACCTCGGACAACTAGCGCAAGGACCTGACCCGGCTCAAGAGGGAGAAACTGTTTAAGGTTAACTCAGAATATGCAGAACATCGCGTATATCTCTGGTTCACAGGGGAGCCTTGCCGCAATCCCCCCCCCTCCCGTATGCAGATTAGGAGACCAATCCACTCCACTGTCGGTAATATATCGGGCAAGTCAGCTTCAAACAATGAAGCCAGAAATCCAACCAATTCTGAATCTGCTGATAGAATGGCTTCCTCTTCTCTAGACCGCGGCCTGGGTCTACACCGAGAACCGATTTCCAGCCAACGCGACGTTATAAGAGACGCCAGAAGTGGGTCCGGAGCGGTAATGGGGGCTCCACGTGGAGGTACATGGAGACGACCCCCCAGAAAGAGGAAGCAATCCCAATTTATAAATTTGTCATCTAGAACACTGGAGGACAGACACGCTGCATTACGCTCTAAGGGTTTCAGTTTTATACCTACCAATGGCCCTGATCGCTTTAAATGGGAGGTGGAACATTTTAAGATTGTCAGTTAATTACGCTCGCTAGACTATTTTTCGTCCTATACCTCTCCACACGCTATGGAACCATTGAGATTAAAGCTAGTGTCAGACGAGCGTTTTTGGAGAGCAAAAGGAACATCCGTGAGAGTGGACTTTCCTTCCACTCAACCGCCCATCTGGCCACCTCGCTGAGCGCACTCAGCGCTGCAAGGCTCGACCCTCCTATGGAGAATCGCACTTTGCAGCTCCGTCAACGAGCGTCCTGGCGCTTTGACGGAGAGGCTTGGATGACGTACGCTTGTTGCGCACGCATTTCGTGAGCGCGCACAAGTGTGTGACCGGCCCAGTTGCGTCGTAACAACGATGCGACGGACGCCGGTAAGCACGTCAGTACGGGCACACATAGTGCGCTCGTCTAACGCCAGCCGAAAATCTTCTTTCGACCCTCCTGCCACTAATCCAGCCATTCTAAATACTGACAAAACTGTAACGATGCTCTTTGGAGCAGCACCGAAACTACATAAATTACAAAATCTCCATCTATGTGTCAGGACAAAATCAAATGGCACGCTGACCACAGTCACTTCTCTCAAATATCTAGGTATGTGGTTAGACCCAAATCTTTCCTTTGGCCCCACATCGAAAAACTCTCATCTAAACATTACCCCAAACTAGGTGTCCTGTACAGAAACAAATCCTGCCTGAGCCCCGCGGTAAGAAAGCAGACTGTACAACAAATGCTTATGCCGGCTATTGATTACAGAGATGTAGTGTATGCAGCCGCCCCGCAAACACACCTCCAGAAACTTACTACATTGTATAACTCATTTTTTAAAAATTTTACTTACAATGCTCGGGTACATCCACGGGAGAGAAGCGGGTTCAGCCTAACCACCAGGTCACTGCTCTACAATCATAGAAAAGTGAACTAGATCCCACTCAGAAGACGCCACCAGCGAGTGTCCTTGGGCAAGACACCCAACGATATGGATACCTCACAAAATACTTGTACATCTCATAGATTGTAAGTTCCCTTGGGAACAGGGACCCCCTGAATCAGGTCGCATCATCCAGGTGTGGTATTCCAATGTATTAACCCCTTGTACACTGATCTGGTAAAGCACTGCAGAATTTGTGGCGCTATATAAATAAAGGATGTGACGTGCGTCACTGTGGACTTGGGCCTTGAAATGTATGAGAGGTGGGGGTCTGAAGTTTCATATTGTTTCCCTACCCTTTGTCAAAGTCCCCCTGTATCTATAATTGTAGATGCAGGATGTTTGTGTAGTGTGTGTGTTCTATTAATATTCCCTTATGTATTTATGGTTGAGTCTCCTGTGGTATATACTGTGCTGTTTTCCTATGAGTATTTGTGTAAAGGATTCCTTTGTTTTCGCATGCTTCCATCACCCCCCCCCCCCTAGCAACTAGCTTTAACCGGAACCCTTTGCTACTCCCTGATTCTTTGTTTCAACGCTGGGTTTGTTTCTATTGTCTTATACCTTCACCCGTGTGTTTTTCCCAATTGTAAAATCTAAACAAAAAAAAAAGTCAGTCCCAGTTTGATTTTCACCCTGCGAGGATCTCCCATATTGAGTGGGTTTGGGCCAGGACCAGTACGCCTTCGGGATACTGGCGGCGAAGGGAGCATTCTGCACATAGGCACAGGACGTCCCCACGCTACAAAGGATAATAATAATATTATATATATATATATATATATATATATATTTTTGTGTGTGTTCCAGTATTTGCCATCCTGAGTATAGTCCCAACTGAGACCAAAACGTTGATTTATGCAATAAACTACTTATTTATACCTATAAGTCTATGAATGCATTTGAACCTTTGTTTCATAAATATAAACATATACTGTAAATTATATATATTATTGCAGAGGCATTTGCACATCACAGCAATCCAAAAAACCGCATCACGGAGCTCATGTGCTACATTCCCCATATGCAGCAAAGAACTCTGGGTAAGACATGCAAATGACCCAATTTCAAAATTTTTTTGCATCCTGGGTCGGTTTGCACACAGAACCCTTCAATCAATGCCATGCCATGCTAGATGGAATTATTATTTTTTTTAGCAGAGATCAGGTTTATGCAACTGGTCAAAGCCCCCCCCCCGGTTTTGTGCTTATTGGACCCTCATCAGCAGGAGCTAGGCAAATATATATATACACACACACACACACATTTTATTTTTTTCAAACTAATATTAACTTTGAAAATCGGATGCGCCCCTGCCCCGGCCAGCTTACCTGCCTCAGTGCTGACTCTGACACTCCCTCTGTCAAGTCACGTTGCCCTCTCTCGCCGCCCACTGATAGGCACTTCCGGGAATGATTGGTAAAGCGTGACAACTATACCACCGTCGTGCGGCGATTCTTTCTATCTGGAGGATGCGGTTTCGTGCGGCTCTGCATCCCAGGAGGTATCGGTTTCAGTATCAGAGCATTTCCACAAATGCGTGGTATCGGCACCGATACTAGTATCGGTGCAACCCTAGTTTGAATACATGACATTTACCTCGAAAAAGGCTCAGAAGGAGCCAAAACTTCGGGCTTCATGTGTTTTTAACAGGATTAAATACATTTTGTTGCTTTATTTTTAATAAGACACAGATTACGTCTCCCAATGTTTATTTTTTCATGAAGTTTCTTATGCGCTGTGCAAATTATTATATTCATGAAAGGAGAATGCTGGACTAATTCTACATAGAATACACAAAGAGGGCAGCTCTCAACCTAAACTAAGCACACAGTGTGGGCGCTTCTCACAATAATGTAATACAACAAACCAGAATGAGAGCAAATCCTGTTAACTCCATTAACAAAGACTTCAACAGCAGATTATACATCAAAAGGTTTTACCAAATTTTAACCCCTCACAGCTTCCAACAACTCTTACCCCTTCCAGGATTACATCAGTTCTTAAATCAAGACATATATATACACACACACACACAAATATAAAAACACATGGGTGGGTAGCACTCAACCTAAACTAAGCATTCAGTGCGGGTGCGTCTCAATAATAAAATACAAACAAAACCAGGGAGAGAGCACTCCAATCAAACACATTCATAAACCAACAACAACAGCTCCATGCATGGGTACATTATACCAGATTTTACCACATGTTGAAAAATTCTTAGATCTGACCTTCGTTGAATAAAATGGTGGAAATTTAGTTTGCAATGAACGGCCGTGAATTGCTTTAAGCTGCCAACAGCGTCAATGTAATCCACCCTCTGGCAGGTCCTACTCTGCTGACCTAATGACTGCCCATCATGGGGTAAACTCACGGAGGAACAGGTCCTTACTGGAGCTCCCGCAGATCAAGTTAAATAGAACCTGGAGGAGGAGTACATACCCAAGAGATACATATGAAAAACACATGGGGGGGGGGCGCAGCACTCAACCTGAACTAAGCTATTTTTTGAATTTTTCAACATGTGGTAAAATCTGGTATAATGTACCCATGCAAGAAGCTGCTGTTGGTTTTTGAATGTGTTGACTGGAGTGCTCTCTCCCTGGTTACACACACACACACACACCTCTTAACAGGAAATTTCAGAGTCACTTCGGATATTAGTGAATCTGGATAAGGGGCAGTACGGAGACACGCTGCCGCTTGGGACCAAAGGATCATGATGTCTGAAATGTGTCTGGGTGCACATGTACAGTTGCAAGAAAAAGTATGTGAACCCTTTGGGATTACGTGGGGTTTTGCATGAATTGGTCATAAAATGTGCTCTGATCTTCATCTAAGTCACAACAATTTGAAAAACACCGTCTGCTTAAAATAATGCACACAAACATTATAGGTTTTTATTGAACATAACATGTAAACATTCACAGTGCAGGGTGGAAAAAGTATATGAACCTTTGGACTTAATAACTGGTTGACCCTCCTTTGGCAGCAATAACCTCAACCAAACGTTTCCTGTAGTTGCAGATCAGACCTGCACAATGATCTGGAGTAATTTTGGACCACTCCTCTTCACAAAACTGTTTCAGTGTAGCAATATTCTTGGGATGTCTGGTGTGAATCGCTCTCTTAAGGTCATGCCACAGCATTTCAATCGGGTTGAGGTCAGGACTCTGGGCCACTCCAGAAGGCGTATTTTGTTTTGTTGAAGCCATTCTTTTGTTGAATTACTTGTATGCTTTGGGTCATTGTCCTGTTGCATCACCCATCCTCTGCAGAGCTTAAGTTGGCGGACAGATGGTCTTACGTTTTCCTGCAAAATGTCTTGATAAACTCTGGAATTCATTTTTCCATCAATGACAACAATCTGTCCAGGCCCTGAGGCAGCCCCAAACCATGATGCTCCCTCCGCCATGTTTTACAGTGGGGATGAGGTGTTGATGTTGTTGTGCTGTGCCTTTTTTTCATCACACATAGTGTTGTGTGTTTTTTCCAAACAACTCAGTTTTGGTTTTATCTGTCCACAGAATATTTTGCCAGTAGTGCTGTGGAACATCCAGGTGCTCTTTTGCAAACTTCAAACGTGCTGCAATATTCTTTTTGGACAGCAATGGCTTCCTCCGTGGTGTCCTCCCATGTACTCCATTCTTGTTTAATGCTTTCCTTATTGTAGATGTGTCAACAAAAATGTTAGCATGTGCCAGAGATTTCTGTAAGTCTTTAGGATTCTTCTTTACCTCATTAAGCATTCTGTGCTGTGCTCTTGCAGTCATCTTTACAGGACGACCATGCCTAGGGAGAGTAGCAACAGTGCTGAACTTTCTCCATTTGTAGACAGTCTGTCTTACCGTGGACACATGAACATCAAGTCTTTTGGAGATACTTTTGTAACGCTTTCCAGCTTCATGCAAGTCAACAATTCTTGATCGTAGGTCTTCTGAGAGCTCTTTTCTGCGAGGCATGGTTCACATCAGGCAGTGTTTCTTGAAACCAGTAAACCCAAAACTGGTGTGTGTTTTTAAAGGGCAGAACAGCTTTCAGCAACACATCCAATAATATCACACTGATTGGACTCAAGGTTGGCTCACTCCTGGCTCCAATTAGCTCTTGGAGAAGTCATTAGGCTAGGGGCTCACATACTTTTTCCACCCTGCACTGTTTACATGTTCTGTTCAATAAACACATGAAAACATATAATGTTTGTGTTATATTATTTTAAGCAGACTGTTTTTCAAATTGTTGTGATTTAGATGAAGATCAGAGCACATTTTATGCCAATTCATGCAAAACTCCACGTAATCCCAAAGGGTTCACATTCTTTTTCTTGCAACTGTATCTGAGGTCTGGTGTCTGTGGTCAGGGTGTGTACAGGTTTGCACAGTGGGTAACTGGGGTGTCTGGCCATACAGTTTAATATTCACACCACCACTCTTCCCTATCCTTTTCTCCCCCGTCCCATTTTCTCCCGCTCACACACTCCATTTTTCTCCCCCACCCTCTCCAGCTTTGTTAGTTGGTTAGGGATTGTTTATGTGTGTACCTGTTATTGCAGCATGCACAGATGCACTGATATTGCGCACACACCTACCACAAAAACCCTCACATATACATTGTACACACACACACACACACACACACACACAGAACGCAATCACATATACGGACATAACACACACAGGGAAACCATCACACCCAATCAATAGAAAATACTTTCTCGAGACAGGGGTACTTCTCCATAAAAGGTTGAGAAACACTGCCCTACACAAGCTGCCGCCAGGTGCTCGCGGTCCAGTAAGGGGCCGCCGAGAATTATGGTGGCAAACCTGACCTCACGTAATAAAGTGAACCCTGGATGATGACACAATGTTGTCACTGGTTAAGAAGAACAAAGAATAGTCAAATTTCTCTCGCACAACAATACACCAGCTGAAACAAAGTAAGCCCCCATAGGGTCAGTAAGTGGCAGCTCTGCATGTACGTACCCCGCTTCAGTCTTTATGGCAGGCAGCTTGCTCTGCAGGGTGTCTCGGTCTTCGTCCTTTAACGTTTTGAAGCCTTTCAGCTGGCTGGCGCTGTACATTAAGAGGAAGCCCAGCTCCTCGCGGCGGCTGACAAAGCAGTCAGGATGGTACCAGCGATCAATCATCCCGAGCTGAGGCCGCTCCACGTCCACACTCTTTTTAGATAGTCTGACCTGGCCCTGAATGGGGATAAAAAAGGAGGTAAATCCAAAAAAATAAAACCCCACACTACATGGGAAGGTGCAGCAGTAATAAGGCAATACCAAGCGTAAAGGAGTAAAATGTCTGAATTACTAATACATCCCCACAATTAAATAGCAATTACAAAAAAAAATCATAAAAAAGGCAGCTGCTATAATAGAGAAAACTGCACATGAGAGGTAGAAAGAGGTAGAAAGAGGTAGAGAGGTAGAAAGAGGTAGAGAGAGGTAGAGAGGTAGAAAGGTAGAAAGAGGTAGAAAGAGGTAGAAAGAGGTAGAAAGAGGTAGAAAGAGGTAGAAAGAGGTAGAAAGAGGTAGAAAGAGGTAGAAAGAGGTAGAAAGAGGTAGAAAGAGGTAGAAAGAGGTAGAAAGAGGTAGAAAGAGGTAGAAAGAGGTAGAAAGAGGTAGAAAGAGGTAGAGAGGTAGAGAGGTAGAAAGTGGTAGAGAGGTAGAAAGTGGTAGAGAGGTAGAAAGAGGTAGAGAGGTAGAAAGAGGTAGAGGGAGAGAGGTAGAGAGGTGAGAGGTAGAGAGGTGAGAGGTAGAGAGGTAGAGAGGTAGAGAGGTAGAGAGGGTAGAGAGGTAGAGAGGTAGAGAGGGAGAGAGGGAGGGGGAGAGAGGGAGAGAGGGAGAGAGGGAGAGAGGTAGAGAGGGGAGTGAGGTAGAGAGGGAGAGAGGGAGAGAGGGAGAGAGGGAGAGAGGGGAGAGGTAGTGCAGGGGTGTGGAAATTTAAAAAATATCTACTTGTCCAACGGACTAAGTAGTAATCCAATCTACTTGTCCCTCAGGACGATCTACTTGTCCTGATAATTTCAACAAAATAGTGTTTAAATAGAGGTCTTTATTCATAACAGCCTAGGGAGGCAGCGTCAGATACATGTGATTAGGGCTGAAACAACTAATCGATTAATCGACAACTAATCAATAATTAAAATAGTTGTCAACTATTTCCATTATTGATTAATCATGTCGATTAATCGTCCTGTGTACAGCACACGATGTTTAGAGTCAGACTGAGTTAAACGTAAATAACGTCAGCTTCGGAGCTGATTGGAGAGGACGCGCCGCTGCTTTACTAGGTATGATTTAGTTCTAGGTTTATATCAGACACAACCAGTTTGTTTCCATTCCGTTTACAACAGTAGCAGAACTATAACACAAACAATAGGATACTGCCACTGGGTGAAGGAGCTATATGTGTTTTAACCTTACTTGAAACTGGAGTCCTGTGCCACCACTCCACCCTCCCTGCCACATTGGTCTTTGGTCTTGTCCCTTTCCCCAAACTCACTCCCACACTCAGATCCGGCCTTTTGTCCATACCCTCTCATACTCCGGTCAAGTCACTTGAGCAGTCACTCCCTTCCACCTCCAGTCCCTCCTCCCACTCAATTTGTTCACTAAATTATTTAAAAAAGGGACACATTACGCACCCTGACCACTTAAGCTTATTAACCCCGATTTCATGCTAACATCATCATCTATGACCAAGTGCTTGTAGCTGCGTTCATTTGAGAAAGTAAACATGGGCTGAAGCTGTGCATGCAGCATCAACCCATCCCTCTGTCGAAGCACTCGCATACCTTGTGTGAAAAGTACGGAAGATACGCAAGTTGCGTATGTACATACGAATGTTACGTACACTATGCAAAATGCTTAGGAAAAAAGGGGGAGGGGTTGTGGTTATTTTTTTCCATAAAATTCCTTTAAAGTAAACAATTTTTTTTCTATTTTTTTTATCCGATGAATCGATTAGTTGGCCGATTATTATTTCGATTAATCGAATAATCGTTAGTTGCAGCCCTACATGTGATAGAAACATAGAAAAATGTCGGCAGATAAGAACCTACCGGCCCATCTAGTCTGCCCAATTACATGGATACTTTACCTGGATTTATCTTTTGTTTAGGATAGCCTTATGCCTATCCCATGCCTGCTTAAATTCAATTACTGTTTTGGCCTCTACCACTTCTACTGGAAGACTGTTCCATGTATCCACCACCCTCTCAGTAAAATAATGCTTCCTGATGTTACTTTTAAACCTTTGCCCCTCTAATCTAAGACTATGTCCTCTTGTTTTGCTATTTTGTTTCCTTTTAAATATACTCCCTTCCTCTACCTTGTGGATTCCCTTTACGTATTTAAATGTTTCTATCATATCTCCTCTGTCTCGTCTTTTTTCCAAGCTGTACATGTTAAGATCATTAAGCCTTTCCTGGTAAGGCTAGGGTCAGAGTGGGGCAGTCGGAACGCGCGTGCAGGCGCACTAAATCACGGCGGCAGTAGCAGCACATAACGGCCAATGACGGCCAATATACGCAGTACGTGCGTACAAAAGTGCGCCGACACCACGCAACCGGCAAATGAACGCATTTTTCTCAGAACGTGAAACTGCTGCTACAGACGTACAGAGTGCGCTGCGGCCGCATGGCAGCGTGTGTGCGTGATTAGGAGACGTCAGACGCTGCTAGTGTGCGGCCTACATAACGTTCAAACAGCCGGATTTCCCTAGAATTGCGTTGGTGAGTACCTGCGACTGTGGTCGTCTGACCACTTAAGCGTATTCCGTGAAAAAATGCGTGCGCACGCATCGACGTACATTTTGACGGTGGCCGCAGAAAATGCGCTCATCTGTCCCTAGCCTTACTTTTCTCCTTCAAGCCGTACACCATTTTAGTAGCCCTTCTCTGAACTCTCTCTAAGATGTCTATATCCTTCTGGAGATACGGTCTCCAGTACTGCACACAGTACTCCAAGTGAGGTCTCACCACTGCTCTGTACAGTGGCATGAGCACTTCCCTTTTCCTACTGCTAATACCTCTCCCTACACAACCAAGCATTCTGCCAGCATTTCCTGCTGCTCTATTACATTGACTACTTACCCTTAGATCCTCTGAAATTATGACCCCTAAATCCCTTTCCTCAGATGTATCAAATATTCTATATTCAGCCCTTAGGTTTTTACGTCCCAGGTGCATTATCTTGCACTTATCCACGTTAAAACTCAATTGCCACAGCTCCCACCATTTTTTTAGTTTACCTAAATCATTTGTCATTTGGCTGATCCCTCCAGGAACGTCAACCCTGTTGCAAATCTTTGTGTCATCAGCAAAAAGACATACTTTTCCATTAATACCTTCTGCAATATCACTAATAAAAATATTAAAGAGAATGGGTCCAAGTACTGACCCCTGAGGTACCCCACTGGTAACAAGACCTTGCGCCGAATAAACTCCATTTACCACAACCCTCTGTTGTCTGTCACTCAGCCACTGCCTAATCCATTCAACAATATTGGAATCCAAGCTCAAAGATTGCAATTTATTGATAAGCCTTCTATGCGGAACAGTATCAAAAGCCTTACTGAAATCGAAATAAGCCATGTCTACTGCACCACCTGTGTCTATTATTTTTGTTACCCAATCAAAAAAATCAATAAGATTAGTTTGGCATGATCTCCCTGAGGTAAACCCATGTTGTTTCTGATCCTGTAATCTATCAGGGTTATCCAAAGAGATCCGAATTGCTTGAGAAAGGTAACCGAACGCTGAAAATCAGCGTTCGGTTACCTTTCTTGGCCATTCGGCTATTCAGAGAGCAGGCAATTCGCCAAATACTGGCGAATTGCCTGCACATACGGTGCCTGTTCGAGGGCAGTGAAATCCACATGAAAAAGCACTGCTTCGGCTATTCAGAGAACACAAACCAGCAGTGAAAGGTTCCCCTAATGCCCTGCCATTCGGTGGTTTCATGCGGCAAGTTAATTCAGGAGAATCCCATAGGCTTCAATGTTAAAAATATTCCCGTTTTAATTCAATATCTAATAAACCGTTCATTATAAAATTCTGCAGCAAAGAGTCTCTTTATTTATAGATTTTTTAGGATACTTTAAGCATTTTTCTGATTTTTTTTTTTTTTTTAAAAGTCCGATTTTTTTTTTATTTTTTTTTTCAGTTTACTTATTTTTTTTGTAACAGCCCTCTTTATTATCATTCCCTGGACCTCCTGTGAAAATTTCAGACATTTTCGCTCAGTAGTTTCTTTGCAAACAGCGTTTCATTTTCCCAGATTCATACAAATGGTTTTTCTAATTTATTCACTGCCTCCTCTACGTCACAGCTGCTTCGCTCTGTGTGATTCGGCTCCTGTTCGGCTTTTTCGAAGGTTAATCCAGATGTTTTTGCTTGTTTTCAGCATGCATTCGGTTAGTTTTTGTCAGGTTTGCGGCAGCTTTTCCCTGCAATTCGGGGGCCCTGTGGTGTTTGCTGAATACACCGCAGGGTCACCGAAATGCAATCGGCAAAAGGAACCGAATTGAAGAGAACGAAAAGTCACCGAACGTGCGGTGATTTTTCGAATCTCTTTGGATAACCCTGTATGTGTTTTTAGATGTTCAACAATCCTTTCCTTTAACATGGTTTCCATTAATTTCCCCACTACTGACGTAAGACTAACTGGCCTATAGTTCCCCGATTCCTCCCTACTACCCTTCTTGTAAATGGGCACAACATTTGCTAATTTCCAGTCTTCTGGGACGACTCCCGTTAACAAGGATTGGTTAAATAAATCCGTTAACGGTTTTGCTATTACATCACTGAGCTCTTTTAATAATTTAGGGTGGATCCCATCAGGCCCCATTGACTTATTTGTCTTTACTTTAGATAGCTGCTGTAGAACCTCCTCCTCTGTAAACTGATATGTAAATGTCTCTTTAGTGTTCTCTCCTAACTGAGGTCCCTTTCCTTCCTTTTCTTCTGCATAGACTGAACAAAAATATTCATTGAGGCAGTCAGCGAGACTTTTATCCTGTTCTACATACCTTCCTTCCTTTGTTTTTAATCTAACTAATCCTTGTTTTACTTTTCTTTTCTCATTTATGTATCTAAAAAATGTTTTGGCCCCCTTTTTTACTGACTGAGCTATTTTCTCTTCTGCGTGTGCTTTGGAAGCCCTTATAAATTGCTTTGCCTCTTTCTGCCTAATCTTATAGGTTTGCCTATCTTCTTCACTCTGAGTTGTTTTATAATTATTGAATGCTGTCTTTTTGTTCTTCACTATTTTGGCCACTTCTGCAGAGTACCACAGTGGTTTCTTCCCTTTTTTGTTTTTGCTAACAAGCTGAATGCAATTTCCTGTGGCCTTCAATAATGCTTCCTTTAAATAATCCCATTTCTCCTGGACTCCCTTTAAACTCCTCCAGTATGATAATGACTCCTTCACACAAAATCTCATTTTAGAAAAATCTGTTTTTTTAAAGTCTAAAACTTTCGTTCTTGTGTGGTGCGGCTCCATCCCTGTTGTTATATTAAACCACACTGACTGGTGATCACTAGATCCCAAATTTTCACCTACAACAACGTCTGATACCAAACCTCCATTTGTGAGTATTAAATCCAATATGGCCTCTTTACGGGTCGGCTCCTCAACTACTTGTGTTAGAGATAATCCCAGTAGGGAGTTTAGAATATTTGTACTCCTGGTGCACCCAGCTGTTTTGGTTTTCCAGTTCACATCAGGAAGATTAAAGTCCCCCATGATAATAACCTCCCTTTAACCTCCCTGTTTAAATAAAGACCTTTATTTAAACACGTGTGTGTGTGTGTGTGTGTGTGTGTGTGTGTGTGTTTACATACATATACACACACGTATGTACCGTGTGTGTATACATACACATGGCTGCAATGTGTATGTAAACACACACACGCAGGGCTGCAGTGTGTGTATACATACTGAGGTTTGAAGTGTGTGTGTGTATATATATTATTAGTGAGAGGAATGGGAGCACTCACGGACTTGAAATAAAACAACAAAAGTTTATTGGGAAAGCATTAAAATCCAACGTTTCAGCTCACACATGAGCTTTCATCAGGGACCCCTGATGAAAGCTCCTGTGTGAGCTGAAACGTTGGATTTTAATGCTTTCCCAATAAACTTTTGTTGTTTTATTTCAAGTCCGTGAGTGCTCCCATTTCTCTCACCATATTGATTCACACTGGGATTTTGCACCTCGGCATGATTTTTGGATATCTTGAGCGGTGAGCTGAACTATTTTGGATGATATGAGACACACACACACAGGTGCAATGTGTTTGTATATATACACAAGCGTTCCATTATGCTGGTCCTGATCACACACAATCTGCTTTACCTTCTCGATCCTCTCGTCGCATCCTTTGCACGTGCTTCTGTTAGACTTTGCGTATTCTGCTGCAAAATCATTCAGTGTCATGCTTCCTTGCACCTCATTGGATTCACCGCCAGTATCTGCACAAGGAAAAGGGAAGAATATGGTTAGCATAGTATATTTCCCACCCCTAGAACCTGTCCTGCCCCGCGTCGCATTGCAAAATCCCACCCCTCCACGCATCGTATTGCATTGTAAAATCCCACCCCTCCACGCATCGTATTGTAAAATCCCGCCCTGCCACGCATCGTATTGTAAAATCCCGCCCCGCCACGCATCGTATTGTAAAATCCCACCCATCCACCCATCGTATTGTAAAATCCTGCCCCGCCGCGCATTGTAAAATCCTGCCCCGCCGCGCATTGTAAAATCCCGCCCCTGTCGCATTGTAAAATCCCACCCCGCCACGCATCGTATTGTAAAATCCCCCCCTCCACGCATCGTATCGTATTGTAAAATCCCACCCCGCCACGCATCGTATCGCATTGTAAAATCCCACCCCGCCACGCATCGTATCGCATTGTAAAATCCTGCCCCGCCGCGCCTCGCATCGTAAAATCCTGCCCCGTCGCGCCTCGCATCGTAAAATCCTGCCCCGCCACGCCTCGCATTGTAAAATCCTGCCGCGCCGCGCCTCGCATTGTAAAATCCTGCCCCGCCGCGCCTCGCATTGTAAAATCCTGCCCGCCGCGCCTCGCATTGTAAAATCCTGCCCCGCCGCGCCTCGCATTGTAAAATCCTGCCCCGCCGCGCCTCGCATTGTAAAATCCTGCCCCGCCGCGCCTCGCATTGTAAAATCCTGCCCCGCCGCGCCTCGCATTGTAAAATCCTGCCCCGCCGCGCCTCGCATTGTAAAATCCTGCCCCGCCGCGCCTCGCATTGTAAAATCCTGCCCCGCCGCGCCTCGCATTGTAAAATCCTGCCCCGCCGCGCCTCGCATTGTAAAATCCTGCCCCGCTCGCATTGTAAAATCCTGCCCCGCCGCGCCTCGCATTGTAAATCCTCCCCGCCGGCGCTCGCATTGTAAAATCCTGCCCCGCCCGCGGTCCTGCCGCTGCCCCGCCGCCGCCCGCATTGTAAAATCCTGCCCCGCTGCGCCTCGCATTGTAAAATCCTGCCCCGCCGCGCCTCGTATTCTAAAACCTGCCCGCCGCGCCTCGTATTGTAAAATCCTGCCCCGCCTCGTATTCTAAAACCTGCCCCGCCTCGTATTGTAAAATCCTGCCCCGCCTCGTATTCTAAAACCTGCCCCGCCTCGTATTGTAAAATCCTGCCCCGCCTCGTATTCTAAAACCTGCCCGCCTCGTATTGTAAAATCCTGCCCCGCCTCGTATTGTAAAACCTGCCCGCCGCGCCTCGTATTGTAAAATCCTGCCCCGCCTCGTATTGTAAAACCTGCCCCGCCTCGTATTGTAAAACCTGCCCCGCCTCGTATTCTAAAACCTGCCCGCCGCGCCTCGTATTTTGTAAAATCCTGCCCCGCCTCGTATTGTAAAATCCTGCCCCGCCTCGTATTGTAAAATCCTGCCCCGCCTCGTATTCTAAAACCTGCCCGCTGCGCCTCGTATTGTAAAATCCTGCCCGCCGCGCCTCGTATTGTAAAATCCTGCCCGCCTCGTATTGTAAAATCCTGCCCCGCCGCGCCTCGTATTGTAAAATCCTGCCCGCCTCGTATTGTAAAATCCTGCCCCGCCTCGTATTGTAAAACCTGCCCGCCGCGCCTCGTATTGTAAAACCTGCCCACCGCGCCTCATATTGTAAAATCCTGCCTGCCCCGCATTGTAAAACCTGCCCGCCGCGCCTCGCATTGTAAAATCCTGCCCCGCCGCGCCTCGCATTGTAAAATCCTGCCTCGCATTGTAAAATCCTGCCCCGCCGCGCCTCGTATTCTAAAACCTGCCCGCCGCGCCTCGTATTGTAAAATCCTGCCCCGCCTCGTATTCTAAAACCTGCCCCGCCTCGTATTGTAAAATCCTGCCCCGCCTCGTATTGTAAAACCTGCCCGCCGCGCCTCGTATTGTAAAATCCTGCCCCGCCTCATATTGTAAAACCTGCCCGCCGCGTGTTGTATTGTAAAACCTGCCCCGCCGCGCCTCGTATTGTAAAATCCTGCCCCGCCTCGTATTGTAAAACCTGCCCGCCGCGTGTTGTATTGTAAAACCTGCCCGCCGCGCCTCGTATTCTAAAACCTGCCCCGCTGTGCCTCGTATTGTAAAATCCTGCCCCGCCTCGTATTGTAAAATCCTGCCCCGCCTCGTATTGTAAAACCTGCCCGCCGCGTGTTGTATTGTAAAATCCTGCCCCGCCGTGCCTCGTATTGTAAAACCTGCCCCGCCGTGCCTCGTATTGTAAAATCCTGCCCCGCCTCGTATTGTAAAACCTGCCCGCCGCGCCTCGTATTGTAAAATCCTGCCCCGCCGTGCCTCGTATTGTAAAATCCTGCCCCGCCTCGTAATGTAAAATCCTGCCCGCCGCGCCTCGTATTCTAAAACTTGCCCGCCGTGCCTCGTATTGTAAAATCCTGCCCGCCGCGCCTCGTATTGTAAAACCTGCCCGCCGCGCCTCGTATTGTAAAATCCTGCCCGCCACGCCTCGTATTGTAAAACCTGCCCGCCGCGTGTTGTATTGTAAAATCCTGCCCCGCCGTGCCTCGTATTGTAAAACCTGCCCGCCGCGCCTCGTATTCTAAAACCTGCCCCGCCGTGCCTCGTATTGTAAAACCTGCCCCGCCTCGTATTGTAAAATCCTGCCCCGCCGTGCCTCGTATTGTAAAATCCTGCCCCGCCGTGCCTCGTATTGTAAAACCTGCCCGCCGCGCCTCGTATTGTAAAACCTGCCCGCCGCGCCTCGTATTGTAAAACCTGCCCCGCCGTGCCTCGTATTGTAAAATCCTGCCCCGCCGTGCCTCGTATTGTAAAATCCTGCCCGCCTCGTATTGTAAAATCCTGCCCGCCTCGTATTGTAAAATCCTGCCCCGCCTCGTATTGTAAAATCCTGCCCGCCTCGTATTGTAAAATCCTGCCCCGCCTCGTATTGTAAAATCCTGCCCCGCCTCGTATTGTAAAATCCTGCCCCGCCTCGTATTGTAAAATCCTGCCCCGCCTCGTATTGTAAAATCCTGCCCCGCCTCGTATTGTAAAACCTGCCCCGCCTCGTATTGTAAAACCTGCCCGCCGCGTGTTGTATTGTAAAATCCTGCCCCGCCGTGCCTCGTATTGTAAAACCTGCCCCGCCTCGTATTGTAAAATCCTGCCCCGCCGCGCCTCGTATTGTAAAACCTGCCCGCCGCGCCTCGTATTGTAAAATCCTGCCCCGCCGCGCCTCGTATTGTAAAACCTGCCCGCCGCGCCTCGTATTGTAAAATCCTGCCCCGCCGCGCCTCGTATTGTAAAATCCTGCCCCGCCTCGTATTGTAAAACCTGCCCCGCCGTGCCTCGTATTCTAAAACCTGCCCCGCCGTGCCTCGTATTCTAAAACCTGCCCGCCGCGCCTCGTATTCTAAAACCTGCCCGCCGCGCCTCGTATTCTAAAACCTGCCCGCCGCGCCTCGTATTGTAAAATCCTGCCCGCCGTGCATTGTAAAATCCTGCCCCGCCTCGTATTGTAAAATCCTGCCCGCCGCGCGTTGTATTGTAAAACCTGCCAGGGCGATGGCAAATCTGAAAGTGACAAGCAGACAATGACATGGCTTTCTGTATTCCCTACAAGCAGAGTCGGCTTTATAATTAGGCAAAATAAGTAGACCCGAAAAAAGGGGCCTCACCCGAAATGGTTTGTATGCATTCATGTGACTGCAGATATACCACATAAATAGACTCCTACACCTACGTACACCAGTTCGCCAAGACAGTAGTCTCAGCTTTCGTACACTATGGTGTTTTTGGGGTTAAATACTGGCTTTTTGCACAGTTGAGGTTCACTTAACTAGGCTTCCCGAACTCTACAGCCATCTCTGCCCACAGGGTACACATCGGGGAGGAGAGAAGGGGAGCAGGAATCAAAAACAGAGACCCCGATAAGGTGGTACAGAGCAAACCTCTATACAAATGCAGGCGGTGCCATACAAATCCATTACACAGGAAAATGCCCCCCCCCCCCATAAGACATAATAAAAGGGACTGCGCTGAGGGCAAACACACAAAGCGAATTACCCCAAAAATAGAAAATACGGTTTGATTGACAGGAGTGCATATATATATATATATTTATTAAAAAGAGAATTGTGAATCTCGGGGTAAAATATCAGAGCTGATACTTTTTCGTAATAGATTTCTGCCGCTGGACCATTTGACGTTGGCAGAAGATACGCCGCCCTGGTGGTTGTGGTCTTACCTGCGATGGCTCCGCCGGATTCGATCACCTTCTTTATTTTCTCTTGGTCCTCCCATCGCAGCTCGGTGAAGCCGTCGATGTCGGTGTGGGACAGTACCCGAGCACGCTTCCAGAAGCAGGCGTAATGATGCCAGTGAGGGACTTTGCCATCAAACATGGGGGACTGCCAGGAAAGAGAAGATTGAGGTGAGTGTGACACAAGTCACTTTGGATGAATGGGAATGGAGACATATTTTGTAGGGTGCAGGACTCAATCACTATTGGGTCATTGCCCTCTCCTGTGCAGAATGTTAGTATAATTGTAATTATGCAAGAATGTCATTGTCGGTTACTATCTGCTGATCAGATTAGCCTTCCAGTAAACCTGCTCTCAGAAAGGTGTAAATATCTGATTAACAGCTCCTCAAACATAATCTTTGTTGACAGATTAAACACTGCCTGTTTTAAAATGTAAACCTGATTCAATCTAATTAGGTTACACAATTGTGATCGTCTGAAGTCGTCCGTCGGTGGTCGGATGTAGTAGAAGAGAGCCGATTCACCTGCATGTTGTAGAAATCGGTCGGACGGCTTCAGACGATATCAGTTACTCGCACCATCGCACAAATACGGACCCAGTGGACGGCCAGCCTTACTGTCTGGGTAATGGAAAGGGATTTTCCATGAAGCCCCAGGATCCCGACAGTGGTTTTATGGGGGGGGGGGGGGGGAGAGAATCACTTGGCAGTGAGGGGGTTAAACCAAGAGTCAGCAAACTTGGCCCTCCAGATGTTCTGGAATTACATCTCTTATGACGCTAAACCACTCATTAGACAGGCTGAGCCTCATGGGAATTATAGTGCCAAAACCTCTGGAGGGCCGAGGCAGTCGACCCCTGGGTTAAACTAAAACGTAACACATGTGCAACAATCTTGTAATATAAAAACAAGAACTACAATAAGAACAGTATCAGCGCACGACTTTCAAAGCGATGGGATGTGGATTTCACGGTTAAATGAATGTGTGGATGAAGTGTCTCCGTGAAGAGCATACATTGGACTTTATGCACCGGAATGTATAAACCTTATACGCAAATCTATTTATTATTCTATGCTGCTCATCAATAAATATGTTACTGAACTAAAACACCATGTGTGGGCAACCACGGCCCTCTGGATGTTACTACAATTCCCACGAGGCTCGGCCTGTCTAATGAGTGGTTGAGCATCATGGGAGATGTAGTTCCAGAACATCTGGAGGGCCGGGGTTGTCGGCCCTTGACCTAACCGATCCTACCATTTATCTGAGGTGTCATCTTATGGGAATGCATTCCAGCAACAAAAACAAACACGCTAAAATGAACTTTAGTCGTGCGGGCGAGGGGCAGGGCACGCGATTACTGTATCCTAAGCCCCAAAACATGATGTGTTTCTCCGACGAGCAGGGCTCTATGCTCCGCTTGCTTCCTTTGCCATCAGGGTTATTCAGAGAAAGGTGAAAACCAGGAGGAGAACTGGCAGGAGAAGAGAACAATCTAGACCAAACAGTCGATTTGGAAAGTGAGATAAATGGGAGAATTTTTCTGTTTTGGCTATTTTGACCTAGAATTTTCCATTCTCCAGTCATTCTCCGGAGTTTCACCTTTCTCTGAATAACCCTGTATGTTTTGTTTAATGGTGTCCTGGTCCCTTTGGTTATCGTGAAGCTCTGCAGAAACTGTTGGCGCCTATCGGTTCACTCCATGATCCCTCACTGTACATCTCTTGCTCCATCTTCCCAATCAGCCCCCCATGCGCCCCATTACTGCACATACTCCAGGTACCCTCACCTACTGTGTCACCCCTCTCCTGTTAGATTGTAAGCCCTCGAGCAGGGTACTTCCCTCCTACTGTTCCGTGTATGCACATTCGTTTTTCTGTCTCTCCACATTGTACAGCGCTAAGGAATTTGTTGGCGTTTTATAAATGCTTGTAACTGCTATGTAAATAATGCTAATAATACTGTGACAGGCCTGTATGGTGGTCCAAAGCCAAACCAATCATCCTAAAAGAACCAGTCTACTTAAAAAATACCCCCCCCCCCCATTGCTCTTAAATAATTGGGTAGATGCTGCCGACAGCCACTGCATAATTTTTTTTTTCAGTCAAATTCACTCCCTTTTTCTCACTCGGCGCATGTTGCTCTTCCGAAACACGGGAGACCCTGCCGTCATCGAACGCAATCTGTGCTCCTACACAAATTGCACAGCATAGAAGAGCAAATTGCACAGCGCTATGGGACTCACACACTTTAGGTACACAAGTTCCGCAGCGGCTACGCAGAGTGATGGGTCGGAGCTGCACGCGCATGCACAGATCTGATCCGTCGCTGCCTCGCTGAGAACGCTCGCTACGACGATTGGTCTCAGAAGGGTTTACTGCAAACAAATTTCGTTTGCTTTTGGGCTGCAGAAGGTGCCCCCAAAGTCTTAGCGCTGTGGGCATAATGCACAAAGAGCTAAAACTGTAAAATCAGCTGTTCAAAGCTGTGAAATATCGAGCATTCGGCAGCCGATGCAGCGAGAAACAGAAGAAATTAAAGCAGCCGCTCAAACCTCTGTAACTCATTTTAGCAGTAGATGGCGCCATCTACACCCTGTTCCAAATTATTATGCAAATTCTATTTCAGTGTCACAAAGATTAAATATTTTGTTTTTCAGTTTAACCCCTTAACGCCGCAGGACGTTCCATGCCGTCCTGCATTTGGCGGGCTTTAACGCCGCAGGACGGTATGGAACGTCCTCAACGTTAGGAGCCCAGCTGGAGGTTATACCCACCTCCCCGGCGGCTCCCGCGCAGATCTGGCTGCCATGAAGCCTGATCTGTGTTTTTTTATAGCCTCCCGGCGCACCCCCCCGCCGGAGCATGGGGAAGCGCCTGGAGGGGAGGGGGGATCCTTTGGATCCCTTTATCTCCCCATCCCGGGGGCTAGAAGGCTGTGGCCAGTATCGCTGGAACGGTCACAGGCTGACCTTTCCAGCGATGTATGGGGGTTAACCCCTTAGTTGCCAGGTCGCGACCGGGCACTAATTCGTGCCAGATCGCCGCCTATTTCTGGTGGGGCCCGCCATCTTGGATGGCAGCCCCACCTCTGGGTCCCCACCTCCGGGTACACTGACTCATCGCGCCATGATGTCAGTTAACCGGGGAACCCCTAGCTGCAGAGGGATTTACTAAGGAAATCCCATAGAGGAGATAAAGGGGTTCAAAGAACCCCACTATCTCCTGATCGGTGGCAGCTAGGGGGTCATGTCTGGGGGTGGCAGCTAGGGGGTCATGTCTGGGGGTGGCAGCTAGGGGGTCTATTGTTGGAAAGGCTAGAGCATGGCCTTTCCAATGATATGAAACATGACCATGTTAAATGTAAAATAAATGTGTTTAAAAATAAAAAAAAATTATTAAAAAATAAAACGTTTTTTTAATGCAGCATTATTGTTCGCATTTCAAGTAGACGGTGAACAATGATGCTTCACTAATGATTTTTTTTTGGGGGGGGAGGGTTTAGCTAAAATCACGTAAATTCTCTCAAAAAAAATAAAATAAATAAATGCGTTCCCTGTTCGAATTCTTTTAACAAGTCTACATATAAAATAACCGCAAAGGATCGGATAATAAAATGCGGGGAAAAAAAACTTCACACACTGTGGATGATTGAAATTTTAAAATTTTTTGTTATAGCATTCTGGCGGGGCATGACATATATATATATATATAATTATGATATATTATTAATCTGCCGAGTCTGCCGGAAAGAACAATATATAATTTGTCTGGGTGGTATAATAATACGTGACTTAAAACCACGTTTAAACATTATGAGCAAAAACGGTCAAAATGAGCTCAGCAAACTTCACTTCCGAAAGAGCGCCGAAGTTGTAAAATTACTCCCGTCCTTAAGGGGTTAACTCATGGATGGCATGGTGTCTCAGGGCTCTTTTGATCACTGAAAACAATCTGGGACACCTGTGATAATTAGATAATGCCAGGTGAGCCCAATTAAAGGAAAAACCACTAAAGGAGGATGTTGCACATTATTAAGCACAGCACCATTTCCAAGCAATAGGGGGAAGAAAAAGGATCTCTCTGCCGCCGAAAAGAGTGAAATCGTTCAATGCCTTGGACGAGGTGTGAAAACATTAGATATTTCACGAAAACGTAAGCCATGATAACACTTAAGAGATTTGTGGCTGATTCAGAGCACAGCCGGGTTCGTGCAGATAAAGGCACATTGAGGAAGATTTCTGCCAGATCCATGCATCGGATCAAGAGCAGCTGCTAAAATACCATTACATAGCAGCAAACAGATATCTGAAGCTGCTGGTGCCTCTCGAGTCCCACGGACATCAAGGTGTAGAGTCCTTCAGAGTCTTGCAACGGTGCATAAACCTTCCATTTGGCCACCACTAACCAATGCTCACAATCAGAAACGGCTGCATTGGGCAGAAAAATACATGAAGACTAATTTTCAAACAGTCCTGTTCACTGATGAGTGCCGTGCAACCCTGGATGGTCCAGATGGATGGAGTAGTGGATGGTTGGTGGACGGCCACCCTGTTCCAACAAGGCTGTGACGCCAGCAAGGTGGTGGTGGAGTCATGTTTTGGGCCGGAATCATGGGAAGAGAGCTGGTCGGCCCCTTTAGGGTCCCCGAAGGTGTAAAGATGACCTCTGCAAAGTATGTGGAGTTCCTGACTGACCACTTCCTTCCCTTTTACAGAAGGAAGAACCTATGCTTTCCGTAATAAAATCATCTTCATGCATGACAATGCACCGTCTCATGATGCAAAGAATACCTCTGTATCAATGGCTGCTATGGGGATAAAAGGAGAGAAAGTCATGGTGTGGCCTCCATCCTCCCCTGACCTCAATCCTATTGGGAACCTTCGGAGCATCCTCAAGCAAAAGATCTATGAGGGTGGGAGGCAGTTTCCATCCAAACAGCAGCTCTGGGAGGCTATTCTGACATCTTGCAAACAAATTCAAGCAGAAACTGTCCAAAAACTCACAAGTTCAATGCATGCAAGACGTGTGAAGCAGCTATCAAATAAGGGGTCCTATGTTACAATGTAACGGGACCTGTTAAAATGTTTAAAAAGTTAATGTTGTTCAAAGTTTGATTGAAAATCGCTTTTGATTTCAGTAAATAAGCTGCAAACACAACAAATGACGATTTTCAGTTCTTCACAACCTATAAAGTGTTTTGAAACTTACTGTGCGTAATAATTTGGAACAGTGCATTGTACGTTTTTTACTTTGGAAAAAAATACTGTTATCATTAGGAGGTTTGTTCAATAAAATTTGAAATGTATCTTAACCCTTTCGCTGCTGAGGCATTTCACGCCTGTGTGCTGAGCTCATTTTTACCGGTTTCGCTCATCATGTTTAACCGCGTTTTGAAGCCTTATTTTATTATATGACCCAGACATATTATATATCGTTCTTTCCGGCAGACTCGGAAGATTCATAATATGTCATTATTAAATGTATACGTTATGTCCTGTCTGTATATTATAACAAAATATGCAATAAAATTTGAATTTTCAAAAATTTACAACGTGTAAAGTGTTTTTTTGCACATTTTAACATGCGATTGTTTGCGGTTATATTTTGTATGGGGTGCGCTTGTTAAAAAAATTAGAAATGGGGACTCGTTACATTTTTTTTGGGGGAAAATTTTGCTATTTTTAACAAACGCACCCCATACAAAAATCGTTAGTGCAGCATCATTGTTCACATTATAAATTAAATGGGAACAATATTGCTGCATTAACAAAACAAAAAATAATTTTTTTTATTATTTAGGTTTTATATTTTTAAAAAACTTTTTTCACGGTCATGTTTGATATCGTTGGAAAGGCCATGCTCTGGCCGATACAACGATATCAAACATTAACCCCCTAGCTGCCACAGATCGGGAGATAGGGGGTTCATTGGAACCCCCTATCTCCACCATTGGTGGCAGCTAGGGGTTAACTCCAGGACTAGTGTCATCGTGCTATGCACGATGACGCCAGTCCTCAGGGGGAGTTCCCGGAGGCTTGGCCGACATCCAAGATGTCAGCCAGCTCCGGGAAAGGATCACGAACCGGTGCTTTTCGGCGCCGATTCGTGATCCGGCCCCCATGGGGTTAATGCCAGGTACCATTTGGAAGGGCAGGCTGTGCCCTTCCAAACGGTGCCTGGCATTAAGCTCAGGACCCCCGCGATCGGGAGGGAGAGGCGTCCGAAGGACCTCCCCCCTCCCTTTCAGGCGCCTCCTCCGCACACGCGGGGGGGCGCCTGAAATAGATGTCATCGCGCCGCCGCAATGACATCTATTGTGTCCGCGGCGGTGCCGGATTGACGGGCTGACATCCAAGATGTCAGCCCGTACCGGGGGGCACAGCGATCGGCCGGAATCTGGCCGATCGCAGGCTGCTTCGGGAGGACGCGCTCAGCGCGTCTTCTGCAGCCAACCCTTCCTGCGGCAGGACGCGCTGAGCGCGTCCTCCGCAGCGAAGTGGTTAATAGTGGATAACATGAGAATTATGCTGACTGTTGTGTACATCAATTATTTAGGTAAAATGAGAAAAATATCATTGGCATAATAATTTGGAACAGGGTGTAGTGGCTAAAAATAGGGCATTTACAGTAAGAAATACAATGGGTATAAGCTCAAATATTTCTTACTTTGTAATTAATTAAAAAAAAAAAACCACTGGTTTCTGACCATGTATTTTTTAAAAAAAATAAATAAATCACTTGGTAGTGTAGGGGTTAAAAGACGCGTCCAGGTAGAATTCAGCTGCTTCTAGAATATAAAAACAAATAAACTTGATTTAAAATCTACATGGAAGTTTATTCTGATAAGACGAGGTGGAGAAGGTGCATCTGTCGTTGTCACGCTCAGCACGCAGCGCTTCGATGAATATTCATCCGTATTAAAAACATTGTGTCTGCCCGGAGAAAACCGAAACATCTTGGCGCGGAGCTGAGCCCGACACAAGGCAGTGAGTGACTCATAATGCGACGATCACGTGCGCACAAAACGCACACACTGAGTAAATCATCGCAGAAAACAGAGGCTCTGATTTATAGGTTTCTGAGCAGATAGAGGAAAAGATACCCTCAGTGCACGTCCAGTGGGACACAAAACATCGAAATCAGAGGCCAAGGAGACCCCGGCTCGCCGAAGGATAAAAGGCACACTGACACCAACCTAAACTAGATTACTTCTGCATTACAAATAAAAACACATTATAAAACACTTTAAGAAAAGAAAAACAGCAGCGTGTGTTTTATAAAGTAATTGCAGGTAAAAAAAAAAGTTAGGTTCTTATCTCCTGTTTCCATTGTGCGGCTTTTTTCCCCACATGATGTAAAATCTCACTTTACAGCTGTGGTATAGGATAAAACAGCAGTGAAGATACAATGGGGTGGAGGAGGGAATGTTAAGACAAAGCTGCATGGGATCTGTTGTGTTGTCTAGGCTAACCAAGATAAGTGGTGGTAGCTGTACGAGATCTGGTAGTGGAAAAACAACACTGTAATCTACCCACTGGAAATGTCTTTTAAATACACCCCACACAATGCAATCCTTACGAGTCGGGTTTTGGAGAACTGACCCATTCACTCTATTCTATGGCCAAAGCTACACAGCGAGGAGCAAGTGATGGAAAGATACTGTGTGTGTGGGGTAGTTTATAACACAAAATGGATGCACCCAGTGACACATATACAGTGGCAAGAAAAAGTATGTGAACCTTTGGACTTAATAACTGGTTGACCCTCCTTTGGCAGCAATAACCTAAACCAAACGTTTCCTGTAGTTGCAGATCAGACCTGCACAACGATCTGGAGTAATTTTGGACCACTCCTCTTCACAAAACTGTTTCAGTGTAGCAATAATCTTGGGATGTCTGGTGTGAATCGCTCTCTGAAATGCTGTGGCATGACCTTAAATCGGGTTGAGGTCAGGACTCTGACTGGGCCACTCCAGAAGGCGTATTTTGTTTTGTTGAAGCCATTCTTTTGTTGAATTACTTGTATGCTTTGGGTCATTGTCCTGTTGCATCACCCATCCTCTGCGGAGCTTTAGTTGGCGGACAGATGGTCTTACGTTTTCCTGCAAAATGTCTTGATAAACTCTGGAATTCATTGTTCCATCAATGACAACAATCCGTCCAGGCCCTGAGGCAGCAAAGCAGCCCCAAACCATGATGCTCCCGCCGCCATGTTTTACAGTGGGGATGAGGTTTTGATGTTGGTGTGCTGTGCCTTTTTTTCTCCACACATAGTGTGTTTTTCCCAAACAACTAAATTTTGGTTTCATCTGTCCACAGAATATTTTGCCAGTAGTGCTGTGGAACATCCAGGTGCTCTTTTGCAAACTTCAAACGTGCTGCAATATTCCTTTTGGACAGCATTGGCTTCCTCCGTGGTGTCCTCCCATGTACTCCATTCTTGTTTAATGTTTTCCATATTGTAGATGTGTCAACAAAAATGTTAGCATGTGCCAGAGATTTCTGTAAGTCTTTAGCTGACACTCTAGGATTCTTCTTTACCTCATTAAGCATTCTGCGCCGTGCTCTTGCAGTCATCTTTACAGGACGACCACGCCTAGGGAGAGTAGCAACAGTGCTGAACTTTCTCCATTTGTAGACAGTCTGTCTTACCGTGGACACATGAACATCAAGTCTTTTGGAGATACTTTTGTAACCCTTTCCAGCTTCACACAAGTCAACAATTCTTGATCGTAGGTCTTCTGAGAGAGCTTTTCTGCGAGGCATGGTCCACATCAGGCAGTGCTTCTTGAAACCAGTAAACCCAAAACTGGTGTGTGTTTTTAAAGGGCAGGACAGCTTTCAGCAACACATCCAATAATATCACACTGATTGGACTCAAGGTTGGCTCACTCCTGGCTCCAATTAGCTCTTGGAGAGGTCATTAGGCTAGGGGTTCACATACTTTTTCTACCCTGCACTGTGAATGTTTACATGTTATGTTCAATAAAAACATGAAAACATATAATGTTTGTGTTGTATTATTTTAAGCAGACTGTGTTTTTCAAATTGTTGTGACTTAGATGAAGATCAGAGCACATTTTATGACCAATTCATGTAAAACTCCACGTAATCCCAAAGGGTTCACATACTTTTTCTTGCCACTGCAGAGGGAAATCTCACACAATGGATGCACCCAGTGACACATATAGAGGAAAATATTTTCTTAAGTAAACATACAAGAGAAAAACAAAACACATGTAAGATATCAGCAACATCACATAAACACAATAAGGACATTTTTTTGGTGGTACTGGCCCACTACTGGGACACTCCCCTCAAAACCATTTAGAAAAATATGCCCCTAAAGTTTTTCTATTCGGCTCTTCCGCTTGATATAAATGTAGAAGGCACTTTAGCTCATGCGAGGACGGGGGCGCTGTTTTAAGGATCCCCCCACGCCATCCCTACTGAGGCTAATATTATGATCACGTGATCCCACCTGTTGTTCTTCCTGATAGGCTTACATGGGACGGTGACCCATAAAGCCTGCAAACCCGCTAAGACGCCAGCGCGGTTACTTTCTTCCAGGGCTGAAGAGGAATCTATTTCAGACACAGCATGTGACCCCGTGTCTCAGAGCCGACGCGTCACCGAGAAATAAAAAGTAAAATGAATGGGGCTTTTTTTAGGTTTTCCTTTAGTATAAAATCACATCATTAAACAATCAGAGCACATTCTTAATACAGGACTGTTAGCATCAGAAGTCTGGCTCCTCCTGATCACCACACTTAATTTTGGCCGGCTGAGTACTATGGGAATTGTAGTTCAGAGAGACGGTTGACCTAGCACAGTTAGGCATAGCGACTGCTACAAATATAGCTCTCTAAAAAGTCTGTTTCGATGTGTAGCCGGCCAACAGTATGCCTGTGGGGTGCAGAGCCTTGCAAGGGGTGGTGTGAAGACAGTGGATCATGCCCAGACTTGCAGGAACAAAGGGGCATGACAACCAAGGATTGTTCACCACTTCCCCTGCAGCAGCAGCACTGCTGTGACAGGGGGCACCCTCGTTCCCATAATGGGGTAAGTCAGTCAGGCCTGTTGCAATCCAAAGCAATACTCCCACAGAGCTTATTTAGTGCAGTACTGTAGTGGCTGTGGTGCTCCAGATCCTAACCCGGAGGTTGTTAGATGTTGCAATGTATCCCTGCAATTCTAAACGTTTACAGTTGTATCAGTCCACGACAAGCCTCTCATTCTGAAGCTTCTCCTGCTGCCATTTGGATTTTACTTTTATGAAGCGCTGGCGTTTGTAACAGTGGAGAACACTGGTTACACACGCAAATAGATTATATTAGGGCTGCAACTACGATTAGTTGGCCGATTAATCGATTCATCGGATAAAAAAAATATAGAATAAAATTTGTTTACTTCGAAGGAATTTTATGTAAAAAAATAAATAACCACAACCCCTGCCCCTTTCTTCATAAGTAATTTACGTAGTAACTTTCGTACGTACATACGCACACTGCGTATCTTGTGTACTTTTCACACAAGATATTCGAGCGCTTGGTCAGACCGATGGGTTGATGCCGCGAGCGCTTGGTCAGACCGATGGGTTGATGCCGCGAGCGCTTGGTCAGACCGATGGGTTGATGCCGCGAGCGCTTGGTCAGACCGATGGGTTGATGCCGCGAGCGCTTGGTCAGACCGATGGGTTGATGCCGCGAGCGCTTGGTCAGACCGATGGGTTGATGCCGCGAGCGCTTGGTCAGACCGATGGGTTGATGCCGCGAGCGCTTGGTCAGACCGATGGGTTGATGCCGCGAGCGCTTGTCAGACCGATGGGTTGATGCCGCGAGCGCTTGGTCAGACCGATGGGTTGATGCCGCGAGCGCTTGGTCAGACCGATGGGTTGATGCCGCGAGCGCTTGGTCAGACCGATGGGTGATGCCGCGAGCGCTTGGTCAGACCGATGGGTTGATGCCGCGAGCGCTTGGTCAGACCGATGGGTTGATGCCGCGAGCGCTTGGTCAGACCGATGGGTTGATGCTGCGAGCGCTTGGTCAGACCGATGGGTTGATGCTGCGAGCGCTTGGTCAGACCGATGGGTTGATGCTGCGAGCGCTTGGTCAGACCGATGGTTGATGCTGCGAGCGCTTGGTCAGACCGATGGGTTGATGCTGCGAGCGCTTGGTCAGACCGATGGGTTGATGCTGCGAGCGCTTGGTCAGACCGATGGGTTGATGCTGCGAGCGCTTGGTCAGACCGATGGGTTGATGCTGCATGCGCAGCTTAAGCCCATGTTTGCTTTCTCAAATGAATGCGGCTACAAGCACTTGGTCATAGATGATGATGATGTCAGCATGAAATCTGGGTTATTGAGTTAAAGTGGTCAGGGTGCGTAGAGTGTCCCTTTTTAATAATTTCGTGAACAAACTGAGCAGGAGGAGGGACTAGAGGTGGAAGGGAGTGACTTGACCTGAGTGTGAGAGGGAGTGGGTATGGACAAAAGACCGGATCTGAGTGTGGGAGTGAGTTTGGAGGAAGGGACCAGACCAAAAGGGAGGGAATGGCAGTTCCCGACCAAAGAGGGTGTCGCAGGGAGGGTGGGGTGGTGGCACAGGACTCAAACTTCAAGTAAGGATAAAACACAGACATACAGCTCCTTCACCCAGCAGCAGTGTCCTACGGTTTGTGTTCTAGTTCGCTACTGTTGTAAACGGAATAAAAACAAACTGGTTGTGTCCGACATAACCCTAGAACTAAATCATACCTAGTAAAGCAGCGGCGCATCTTCTCCAATCAGCTCCGAAGCTGAGGTTATTTACGTTTAACTCAGTCTGACTCTAAACAGTGTGTGCTGTACACAGGACGATTAATCCATAATGGAAATAGTTGACAACAATTTTAATCATCGATTAATCAATTAGTTGTTTCAGCCCTAGAAAATAAATATATATATATATATATATATAAAACACTGCTCAAAAAAATAAAAGGGAACACTTAAACAACACAATGTAACTCCACGTCAATGAAATCAAACTGTCCACTTAAGTAGCAACACAGACAGTCAAGTCCACATGCTGTTGTGCAAATGGAATAGACAACATGTGGGAAGCATAGGCAGGTAGCAAGACATCCCCAATAAAGGAGTGGTTCTGCAGATGGTGACCACAGACCACTGCTCCGTTCCTATGCTTTCTGGCTGATGGTTTGGTCACTTTTGAATGCTGGCGGTGATGTCACTCTAGTGGTAGCATGATACGGAGTCTACAACCCACACAAGTGGCTCAGGTAGTGCAGCTCATCCAGGATGGCACAACAATGCGAGCGGTGGCAAGAAGGTTTGCTGTGTCTGTCAGCGTAGTGTCCAGAGCATGGAGGCGCTACCAGGAGACAGGCTAGTACATCAGGAGACGTGGAAGGAGAGCGTAGGAGGGCAACAACCCAGCAGCAGGACCGCTACCTCCGCCTTTGTGCAAGGAGGAATAGGAGGAGCACTGCCAGAGCCCTGCAAAATGACCTCCAGCGGGCCACAAATGTGCATGTGGCTGCTCAAACGGTCAGAAACAGACTCCATGAGGGTGGTATGAGGGCCCGACGTCCACAGGTGGGGGTTGTGCTTACAGCCCAACACCGTGCAGGACGTTTGGCATTTGCCAAAGAACACCAAGATTGGCAGCTTCGCCACTGGCGCCCTGTGCTCTTCACAGATGAAAGCAGGTTCACACTGAGCACATGTGACAGACGTGACAGGGTCTGGAGAAGCCGTGGAGAACGTTCTGCTGCCTGCAACATCCTCCAGCATGACGGGTTTGGCAGTGGGTCAGTAATGGCGTGGGGTGGCATTTCTTTAGGGGGCCGCACAGCCCTCCATGTGCTCGCCAGAGGTAGCCTGACTGCCATTGGTACCGAGATGAGATCCTCAGACCCCTTGTGAGACCAAATGCTGGTGCGGTTGGCCCTGGGTTCCTCATAATGCAAGACGATGCTAGACCTCATGTGGCTGGAGTGTGTCAGCAGTTCCTGCAAAACGAAGGCATTGATGCTATGGACTAGCCCGCCCGTTCCCCAGACCTGAATACAATTGAGCACATCTGGGACATCATGTCGCGCTCCATCCACCAATGCCACGTTGCAGCACAGACTGTCCAGGAGTTGGGGGACATCCCTCAGGAGACTATCCGCATGCCCAGGCGTTGTAGGGAGGTCGGGCACGTGGAGGTCACACACACTACTGAGCCTCATTTTGACTTGTTTGAAGGACATTACATCAAAGTTGGATCAGCCTGTTGTGTTGTTTTCCACTTTAGTTTTGAGTGTAACTCCAAATCCAGACCTCCATGGGCTGCTCAGTTTGATTTCTATTGATAATGTTTGGTCGTTATATAGTTGAATGTGCTGACAACAAAATCACACACAGTATTTAATAAGAATATTTCATTCATTCAGATCTAGGATGTCTTAGGTTTGTGTTCCCTTTATTTTTTTTGTGCAGATATATATATATATTTATAATTATACAGTAACACAAACAAAAATCAAAGAATTGGATGATACGCAGCAGAGCAGGGGGGATTAGGATGGGTTGTTGTAGGACATTATGGTAGGACATTATCACCCATCATCCACAGACACCCACATCTCAACTGATCCCCTGCATACTTTTGCTGGTAGGACATTATCACCCATCATCCACAGACACCCACATCTCAACTGATCCCCTGCATACTTTTGCTGGTAGGACATTATCACCCATCATCCACAGACACCCACATCTCAACTGATCCCCTGCATACTTTTGCTGGTAGGACATTATCACCCATCATCCACAGACACCCACATCTCAACTGATCCCCTGCATACTTTTGCTGGTAGGACATTATCACCCATCATCCACAGACACCCACATCTCAACTGATCCCCTGCATACTTTTGCTGGTAGGACATTATCACCCATCATCCACAGACACCCACATCTCAACTGATCCCCTGCATACTTTTGCTGGTAGGACCCCCATCACCCAGTATTCGCAGGCACCCACATTATAACGTTACCTTGGTCTTTTTCGTTTTTTTTATTATTTATTTTTGTTTTTCTCCACCATTTGCTTTGCTAATTAGCATGTGAATCTCCTGCCCTATTGACACAGCCCATCCAGCTTCAGGTGTTTGCATTCTGGCAGTTAGAAGGTAATCAGTCCGCCCTATATAACCACTAACACTGGCTCTAGTGAGCCTTTGCTCTTGTGACATCCCCAAGTGGCATCCCTAAGTGGACGTTCAGAGTGGATTCCTGGAGTTGAGTGGCATCCCTAAGTGGACGGTCAGAGTTGATTCCTGGAGTTGAGTGGCATCCCTAAGTGGACGTTCAGAGTTGATTCCTGGAGTTGAGTGGCATCCCTAAGTGGACGTTCAGAGTTGATTCATGGAGTTGCGGGACTGGAGGAAGGAACTGCAAGGCCCACTTTTTACTGCGGGTAAACACACGTCTATATCATGCTTTCTATCACGCTTCTACTATTTACTTCTACCTTTCTCCTTAAATGGAACTCCTGCCCCTCTACCACCGACCCCTACACTATCTGCATCTCTCCCTCCCTCCTCTCGTCCCACACGACGGCCTCGCATGAGCTCCTTTGTTTCCTCAGAACATGGTCTCCCTCTAACTCTCGTGCTGCCAATCACTCCCACTCCCACAAATCCCATTCCCACCTTCTCTTTCTCACCCTCCTGCTGTTACTCTATTCAGGTGACATATCCTCTAACCCTGGCCCCACAACACATCCAATACTTCCCTCTCATCCTATCTCCATCGCACATAAATCACCTCCCTGCAAGCCCAGAAACCTCATTCCCATAATCCCTCAGCGCCTGTCCTCTTTCTCCTGCGCCCTCTGGAACGCTCGCTCTGTGTGCAACAAACTCACAGCAATCCATGACCTCTTCCTTTCAAACTCCTTCAACCTCCTAGCTTTAACTGAAACCTGGATAACTCCCTCTGACACGGCCTCCGTTGCTGCTCTCTCACATGGCGGTCTACACTTGAGTCATACCCCCAGACCGGGTGAGAGAAATGGTGGTGGGGTCGGACTCCTGCTCTCTCCCACCTGTACCTACCAGCATCTCCCTCCACCCCCATCCCTCTCCTTCTCCTCCTTCGAGACACACTGCATCCGCCTGTTCTGTCCCCTGGCTCTCAGGGTGGCAGTCATCTACCGCCCACCGGGACCAACCTCCCAGTTCTTTGACCACTTTGTTACCTGGCTTTCTCACTTCCTGTCTTCTAATCTTCCATGCCTAATTCTCGGGGACTTCAACATTCCCATTGACGATCCTTCCGCCCCTGCTGCCTCCAAACTTCTTTCACTCACGTCCTCCCTTGGACTCACACAATCCTCCCTTGGACTCACACAATCCTCCCTCCTCCCTACCCACCGCGATGGTCACGCTATTGACCTTGTCTTTTCCAACCTCTGCTCCATTTCTGAGTTCAACTGTCGCCCTTTCCCCATCTCTCACTACCACCTTCTCTCTTTCAACCTATCTGGACTTCCTAAACACCCTGCTCCCCCACCCCGCGCACACACTCGCAGAAATCTACATGCTGTGGACCCCCATCAATTCTCCAACCTACTTCACCACCTCCCTCATACCTCATCCTTCACCTGCCCTGATGCTGCCACTAATCACTACAACACTACGCTTATCTCTGCTCTAGACACTCTTGCTCCTCTTCGACTCTGTAAGGCCCCACGCCGCCAGCTTCAGCCCTGGCACACCCTCCAGACTCGCTACCTGCAAAGATGCTCCCGCACCGCAGAGCGTGCCTGGAGGAAATCCCGCTCTGAAGCTGATTTTGTTCACTTCAAGTTTATTCTCCGGTCATACACCTCTGCCCTCCACTTGGCCAAACAATCCTTCTTCTCATCTCTTATATCTACGCTGTCCTCCAACCCTAAACGGCTCTGGTCCACCTTCAACACCCTCCTCTACCCACCTGGACCTCCACCCACAGCTGCCTTCAGCGCTCAAGACCTGGCAGACTACTTCCTCAGTAAAACTCTAACTATCAGAAGCAACATCCCAACACAAGATAGTTATCTGCCACCTCCACTCCCACAGGTCCCCTCTGCCACCCTCTGCCGCTTCCTCCCAGCCACTGAGGAGGAAGTCAATTCCTTATTGTCCTCCTCACATCTCACCACGTGCCCGCTCGACCCCATTCCCTCACATCTAATTCCTCCCCTCCTCCCTCACCCCTGCTCTCACACACATCTTCAACCTATCCTCTCTCCACTGGCTCCTTTCCATCCGCCTTCAAACACGCGCTAGTTACCCCTTTACTAAAGAAACCATCCCTAGATCCCAACTCTCCATCCAACTACCGCCCTGTATCCCTGCTTCCCTTCACATCAAAGCTCTTAGAAAAACTAGTCTTCAACCGCCTCTCCCTCTTCCTGTCCTCCAATTCCCTACTTGACCCCCTGCAATCTGGCTTCCGTCCCCTACACTCAACTGAAACTGCCCTCACCAAAGTCACCAACTAACTGCTAAAAACTAACTAACTAACTGCTAAAAAACATGGCCACTATTCTATTCTCATCCTGCTTGACCTCTCGGCTGCTTTTGACACTGTTGACCACCCCCTCCTTCTACAGACCCTCAGCTCTCTTGGTCTCGGTGACACTGCACTTGCTTGGGTTGACTCCTATTTATCCAACAGGTCCTTCTGTGTGTCCTTTGCTGGTAACTCCTCCTCCTCATTGCCTCTATCTGTTGGTGTACCTCAAGGCTCTGTCCTTGGTCCTCTGCTCTTTTCCATCTACACCTCCTCCCTGGGCAAAATCATCAACAGCTTTGGCTTTAATTACCACCTCTACGCTGATGACACTCAGATCTACCTCTCTACCCCTGATCTCTCTCCCCCTGTCCTCTCAAAAGTCAGTGACTGTTTATCTGGCATCTCCTCCTGGATGGCCTCCCACCACCTAAAGATTAACATGTCAAAGACTGAACTCCTACTTATTCCTCCCTCCAATGCCTCCCCACCTCCTGACTTCTCTATCACGGTGGAGGGTATCACCATCTCCCCATCAAACCAAGTTTGCTGCCTTGGAGTTACACTTGACTCTGCTCTTTCCTTCATTCCCCACATCAAGTCTCTTTCCTCCTCCTGCCGATACCAACTGCGTAATATTTCAGAATTCGGCCATTTCTTACCGCTGTCACCACAAAACAACTCATACACGCCCTGGTAATCTCCCGACTCGACTATTGCAATAATCTCTTATCTGGCCTCCCTCTGTCCCGCCTCTCCCCCTACAATCCATCCTGAACGCCTCCGCCAGGCTAATTCACCTCACCCGCCGCTCTGTCTCTGCCGCTCCCCTCTGCGAGTCCCTTCACTGGCTCCCCATCCACTGCAGAATTAAGTTCAAAATCCTTATCCTTACCTACAAAACCCTCACTAACTCAGCGCCCCACTACCTGTCCTCACTAATCACCAAATACACCCCAGCCCGCTCCCTAAGGTCAAACAGTGACCTGCGCCTAGCTTCTCCCCGCATCACCTCTTCCCATGATAGACTGTAGGATTTCTCACGCGCAGCCCCCACTCTCTGGAACGCTCTCCCTCGTACTGTCAGACTTTCCCCTAACTTCTCTTCCTTCAAACGCTCCCTGAAAACGTTCCTATTTAGGGAAGCCTACCACCCAACTCACTGACGCAACCATCAAATCACTCTCACCTTGCAGTCCTCTCCTCCTGTTTCCAACCCCAACCCTCCCAGATTGTGAGTTCCTACGGAAATAGGGCCCTCATCTCCTCCTGTACTGTTTGTCAAATGTTGTTCAATGTATTGTAACCCTGTCTATACTGTGCCTATTGTACAGCGCTGCGGAATATGCTGGCGCTTTATAAATAAAGAATAATAATAATAAAATACTGAATAGTGGAATAGCATCAAGAAAGGTAAACCGGAGAGATCATAGGCCCATAAGCTCCTCTGGTTTCTTCACCTTTCTTTAACATACTATTCCACTATTCAGCATTTCAACAACCCACCCTATCCCCCTCACACCACCCACCCACCCTATCCCCCTCACCACCCACCCACCCTATCCCCCTCACCACCCACCCACCCTATCCCCCTCACCACCCTATCCCCCTCACCCCACCCACCCTATCCCCCTCACCACCACCCTCCCTATCCCCCTCACCACCCACCCTCCCTATCCCTCACACCACCCACCCTATCCCCCTCACCACCCACCCTATCCCCCTCCTATCCCCTCCCACCCTATCCCCTCTCACCACCCACCCACCCTGACCCCCCACCACCCTGACCCCCTCACCACCACCACCCACCCTGACCCCCTCACCACCACCCACACTGACCCCCTCACCACAACTAACAGGGCTTATCCAATATCTAAACCGTGTTTCTGAGCTGAAACTTTTTTTATGCATACAAATAAAAAATTACATTTTATAAGACCCTGAGCTCATCCGTTTGTGGAGAGGTGGGTAGGTAGACCCTAACAAAACTTCTTATAAATCTACCATCCAAATGAAAAACTGGCTATGACAGCCCAAAAATCAATAAACCAAATGACTGGACAGAATTTGTGGTCCAAATATATGAAGTAAATTAACCAATTAATTATACAGTTTCCCACCAAAGAAAAAAAAAAAGCAGTTAGATGGAAAGTTTATGGTTTTATTTGTCGCTTTTTTTAAAGAACACACGGGACACTCACAAAGCTTCATAACATGTGGTTATAGTATTCAGGTTTTAAGAGGAAATTAGCAGAATAAAATCATAAACATAAAAAACCGAACAAACCCACCATTTAGATTTCAAAAGGCAGATTTAGGAGGGAAATAACTCAAGGAAGGCCTAGAAACAAAAGGCAGCGCTGAGTGGATTGTCAGGGCAGACGGGACACTAATTGATGCTGGAGATAAGGCTTGATGGGAGGGAGGATCACAGGATGCCTGCAGGGACCATCCAAGACCAGGGGAGGGAAAGAAGAGACAATCAATCAACCGGATCACAGTAATGTTATAAAGGGAAGACTTTAAAACTGATTAAAAGGGATGGAAACAGATTTAAACATCTACACAACTGCCACAAACAGAGCCGAACCTGCCCCGGAAGAATAAAAAAAAAAAAAAAAAAACAATATTTGGGAATTTGTTTTATAAACATTTCTCTGATCTGCCTGGAATTTATAAGGGAGAATCACACTGCGCACATTACTTGGTAACAATTCCCTGCTACATGAGGTATTCGGATACACTGCAAGGTGGTAAACTCTTATTTTAGTCCCGTTTTAAATTACAAACACTGCACTTGGATACAAAATGTTCTTAAATACAATGTTGCAAGTTGACATACAGAGACAGATTGTAAACATACAAGTGAGAGACTGTTAGGCTTTCCCTGCACAACAAGTTTAACCTTCACCCCTATAAAGTATTTTAGCGTATTTAAGTATTATCAGCAACTGAGTCTTGTGTTATGAAGCATTGAAGCACCAAAAGGGTCTCAGATACCTTACAGAGGGACATGGGGGCACTGGACTGAATTCTTCCAGGGTGGAAGCGCTCTCTCTAGCCGGCATCGGAGTTTACCCTTTATTTCTATGAAGTATTTTTGCGTATTTAATTATTATAGGTCAGTGAGACTTAGGTAAGGAAACATTGGCACGCCAGGAGCGTCCCAGACACGGCACGCCAGGAGCGTCCCAGACACGGCACGCCAGGAGCGTCCCAGACACGGCACGCCAGGAGCGTCCCAGACACGGCACGCCAGGAGCGTCCCAGACACGGCACGCCAGGAGCGTCCCAGACACGGCACGCCAGGAGCGTCCCAGACACGGCACGCCAGGAGCGTCCCAGACACGGCACGCCAGGAGCGTCACAGACACTGCACGCCAGGAGCGTCACAGACACTGCACGCCAGGAGCGTCACAGACACTGCACGCCAGGAGCGTCACAGACACTGCACGCCAGGAGCGTCACAGACACTGCACGCCAGGAGCGTCACAGACACTGCACGCCAGGGCATGGGCACTGTGCGGTGAATTCTGACTGGAAGTATTTCAGTATATTTAATTATTGTGGGTCGTTCAGTTCTCTCTGAATGATGTCCATGACAGAGAGCATGAAGTGTCAAATACCAGGATAATGAACACCATGCAGAGGCACGAAGAGCCCTCAGGTAAATGTAACACTTTCATTTTATTATTTTTCATGTTTCAATGAGACAGGTGGGTTATTCAGAGAGATATATATATATATAATAAACTTGGCATGGGAGATTTAAACTCAAAGCATTCTTGAAACATTGTATAAATAGAGTTAGCAGCAGCAGCAGCAGCAGCGAGAATAAAAGATGCTAAAATACTGAATTGTTTGATGGTCTTAATAAAATACGAGATAACCGTGCACATTCCCAAGAGGTATACGGATACAGTGCACATTCCCAAGAGGTATACGGATACAGTGCACATTCCCAAGAGGTATACGGATACAGTGCACATTCCCAAGAGGTATACGGATACAATGCACATTCCCAAGAGGTATACGGATACAGTGCACATTCCTGGGACGTAGAAGTTTATTTGACTGCGTCAACATATTCCGCAGCGCGGTACAAACATTATGTTCCGGTAAAACTGAAATGAGGTAGAGAGGACCCTGCTTCCAAAAGGAGCTTACATTCTAGAGTGCATTCTACGGTGCGCGCCTCGGGGAGGTTTACGCATACGGTGCGCGTCACGGGGAGGTTTACGCATACGGTACGCGTCACGGGGAGGTTTACGCATACGGTACGCGTCACGGGGAGGTTTACGCATACGGTACGCGTCACGGGGAGGTTTACGCATACGGTGCGCGTCACGGGGAGGTTTACGCATACGGTGCGCGTCACGGGGAGGTTTACGGATACGTGCGCGTCACGGGGAGGTTTACGGATACGTGCGCGTCACGGGGAGGTTTACGGATACGTGCGCGTCACGGGGAGGTTTACGGATACGTGCGCGTCACGGGGAGGTTTACGGATACGTGCGCGTCACGGGGAGGTTTACGGATACGTGCGCGTCACGGGGAGGTTTACGGATACGTGCGCGTCACGGGGAGGTTTACGGATACGTGCGCGTCACGGGGAGGTTTACGGATACGTGCGCGTCACGGGGAGGTTTACGGATACGTGCGCGTCACGGGGAGGTTTACGGATACGTGCGCGTCACGGGGAGGTTTACGGATACGTGCGCGTCACGGGGAGGTTTACGGATACGTGCGCGTCACGGGGAGGTTTACGGATACGTGCGCGTCACGGGGAGGTTTACGGATACGTGCGCGTCACGGGGAGGTTTACGGATACGTGCGCGTCACGGGGAGGTTTACGGATACGTGCGCGTCACGGGGAGGTTTACGGATACGTGCGCGTCACGGGGAGGTTTACGGATACGTGCGCGTCACGGGGAGGTTTACGGATACGTGCGCGTCACGGGGAGGTTTACGGATACGTGCGCGTCACGGGGAGGTTTACGGATACGTGCGCGTCACGGGGAGGTTTACGGATACGTGCGCGTCACGGGGAGGTTTACGGATACGTGCGCGTCACGGGGAGGTTTACGGATACGTGCGCGTCACGGGGAGGTTTACGGATACGTGCGCGTCACGGGGAGGTTTACGGATACGGTGCGCGCCCCAGGGAGGTTTACGGATACGGTGCGCGCCCCAGGGAGGTTTACGGATACGGTGCGCGCCACAGGGAGGTTTACGGATACGGTGCGCGCCACAGGGAGGTTTATGGATACGGTGCGCGCCACAGGGAGGTTTATGGATACGGTGCGCGCCACAGGGAGGTTTATGGATACGGTGCGCGCCACAGGGAGGTTTATGGATACGGTGCGCGCCACAGGGAGGTTTATGGATACGGTGCGCGCCACAGGGAGGTTTATGGATACGGTGCGCGCCACAGGGAGGTTTATGGATACGGTGCGCGCCACAGGGAGGTTTATGGATACGGTGCGCGCCACAGGGAGGTTTATGGATACGGTGCGCGTCACAGGGAGGTTTATGGATACGGTGCGCGTCACAGGGAGGTTTATGGATACGGTGCGCGTCACAGGGAGGTTTATGGATACGGTGCGCGTCACAGGGAGGTTTATGGATACGGTGCGCGTCACAGGGAGGTTTATGGATACGGTGCGTGTCACAGGGAGGTTTATGGATACGGTGAATGCATGTTTGCATGTTACAGGGGGGGGGGGTAATGTAAAGATTATTAAAGGGAGATACACACATATGAACACCACATGACACCCCTCCCCCTCGTCTCCCCGGCCCCTGCGCCGGGTGTCTGGCCCCAATTACCTGCACCATGATGGCGAGCCGCAGGGACTCCTTGGTGATGAGGTTTTTGCATTTCTTGCAGGAGGCCCGCCCGCTCTTGGCATACTCGCACCGATACAGTTTGTCCGCTGACTCGGCCATGGCTACCCGGGAAGGAAAGCACGCAGCCTGGAGCCCGCCACACAACAAAACAGACCTGACTAACTGAGAGCCGAGCGCGGGGTGAGGCTATACAACCAGCAGCCAGCCTCTGCTCAGCGATCGATTCCCCCAGCCTGCAGGAGGAGTGGCGCCTGGAGCTGGAGGCACTGGGGTCGGCGCGCAGTGATGACGTCAGAGCGCATGTAGCCGGTTTGTTTGTTATGGAAGGGATTTTAGAACTCTATAATCTTCCACAGGGCCCAGCCAGGGCTGAGGGGTCACAGAGCCTCCCCCTGACACACAGCTATGGGGATTATTATTAGGGATGCACTGATACCATTTTCTGTGACAGCTTTCCAATAAATAATTTTGGATTTTGCTGAAATTGCCTGTCCAATCTATGTTAGTATTGAAATGCATGGCCAGACAACCCATTTACCCACTGCACACACAGAGACCTCAACCCTGATATATATACCCACACCAGACCTCCGACTCATGTATATCCATAGCCCTGACACCGGGGCTGCTGGCAGAATGCGTTAACAGCATTCTGCCGGCACTCCTCCAGGTGGCCGTGTTACTGAGCGGCTGGCGGTGTTCTGGCACATGTGGGAACCTCTCATGTGGGGACTGGCGCACTTCGAGTGACGTTTCAGCCGCTCACATCAAGGAACCACCAGCGCCGCACGTACCGCCGATTCGTCGGAGACGCGCTCGCTCCGATTAGCAGTCATCTTTTCCTGTGCTATATTTATGATGGCTGATTTCAGTTTCCGGTGTCTTTCTAAAGAAATTGGTTACCCCAGCTCTCATGCAGCACGCGCAGGCTGCTTGCAGAGCACAGCTGTAGGAGGTCCTGCAAGGGCAATACAGTGTTTGTCCTGCCATCTGCTGATATTTTCAGAAAATAACAGGAAGCAGTCCCTGTGAAGCTCTGATTTATATATACCCTGTGTCTCCCCAGCCCTAAGTACAATTATAATTATATATAAAGCGCCAACATATTCCAAGACGGCTGCTAATCGGAGCGAGCGTGTCTCCGACGAATCAGCGGTACGCACGTGCATGCGCATTGCTGGTGGTTCCTTGATGTGAGCGGCTGAAACGTCACCGGAATTGCGCCGGTCCCCACATATGAGAGGTTCCCACATGTGCCAGAACAGGGGCTTGTGAAAGCTGTGACACGCTCTCGCGAGATCTCATCCCCTCGCGAGATTATGGCTGGAGGCCACGTCACAGCCTTCACAGGCTGGCGGCCGCTCGGTAATGCAGCCAGCTGGAGGGGGAATGCTGGCAGAATGCTGTTAATGCATTCTGCCAGCAGCTCCTCGGATACCAGCAAGCCAGCCCAGCGTTGGCTTCTGGGTATCGGTAGAGGTATCAGGGCATTTGCACGAGTACCAAGTACTCGTGAAATTGCCGATACTAGTATCGTTATCAGTGCATCCCTAATTATTATGCACGGCCATTACTTTGTTCTAACTCCTTTTTTATTGTGTGAAATTAATTTGTTCAGCACAGGGACAGTTTTATACTATTTATCAGGATTATTATTATTATTATTATTCTTTATTTATAAAGCGCCAGCATATTCCGCAGCGCTGTACAATAAGCACAGTATAGACAGGGTTACAATACATTGAACAACATTTGACAAACAGTACAGGAGGAGATGAGGGCCCTATTCCCGTAGGAACTCACAATCTGGGAGGGTTGGGGTTGGAAACAGGAGGAGAGGACTGTAAGGTGAGAGTGATTGATGGTTGTGTCAGTGAGTTGGATGGTAGGCTTCCCTAAATAGGAACGTTTTCAGGGAGCGTTTGAAGGAAGAGAAGTTAGGGGAAAGTCTGACAGTACGAGGGAGAGCGTTCCAGAGAGTGGGGGCTGCGCGTGAGAAATCCTGCAGTCTATCATGGGAAGAGGTGATGCGGGGAGAAGCTAGGCGCAGGTCACTGTTTGACCTTAGGGAGCGGGCTGGGGTGTATTTGGTGATTAGTGAGGACAGGTAGTGGGGAGCTGAGTTAGTGAGTGTTTTGTAGGTAAGGATAAGGATTTTGAACTTAATTCTGCAGTGGATGGGGAGCCAGTGAAGGGACTCGCAGAGGGGAGCGGCAGAGACAGAGCGGCGGGTGAGGTGAAATAGCCTGGCGGAGGCGTTCAGGATGGATTGTAGGGGGGAGAGGCGGGACAGAGGGAGGCCAGATAAGAGATTATTGCAATAGTCGAGTCGGGAGATTACCAGGGCGTGTATGAGTTGTTTTGTGGTGACAGCGGTAAGAAATGGCCGAATTCTGGAAATATTACGCAGTTGGTATCGGCAGGAGGAGGAAAGAGACTTGATGTGGGGGATGAAGGAAAGAGCAGAGTCAAGTGTAACTCCAAGGCAGCGAACTTGGTTTGATGGGGAGATGGTGATACCCTCCACCGTGATAGAGAAGTCAGAAGGTGGGGAGGCATTGGAGGGTGGAATAAGTAGGAGCTCAGTCTTTGACATGTTGATCTTTAGGTGGTGGGAGGCCATCCAGGAGGAGATGCCAGATAAACAGTCACTGACTTTTGAAAGGACAGGGGGAGAGAGATCAGGGGTAGAGAGGTAGATCTGAGTGTCATCAGCGTAGAGGTGGTAATTAAAGTCAAAGCTGTTGATGATTTTGCCCAGGGAGGATACGGATACGAAAAAGATTTACCTGAATCTGGACTGTTATTATTGCTTTAACTGCCTATGGAGTGAACTCAATTTTGCATTGCAATACATCGAATTGCAGTCATTAGCATATCAAAACCCTATTTGCATACATTTTTAAACCACGATTAGTGTGCCCCATGTGGTGAAAAGAAATCCTTTGTCTTATCTCTCTCATGTCTACCAGTATTACTGTGAAGTAGCTACAAGGAGCAGCCCCACCCTCACTGTAACAAAAGCTCAACAAACTTTACTGCTGCAGTGCATTCCAACAGGCGCCGGATCGTGGTCCTCTCCCAGAGGTGGCTGACAGCAGCATTGATGAGTGTCCTGAGAGAGGCAGCCAATGGATTGGTTCTGCGCGGACATAAATTAAATTTACAGGACAAAGGCTCTGTGTTATAATCCTCATTAGGATCCACATTTACAGCAAAAAAGCGACACCTCCATAATGTAAATTTAATTATAGTACATCTGTACATTACACTACAATAACAACGAGGACTGAATATGTGCTCAAAATGTTGTTTCTATAAATGGTAAAGGATTTTTTCTTTTAAAACTTATTTCATGACTTTCTCTAGAGAAAATTGGGGAAATAAAAGCATCATCGCAGCCGTGGCCGGATTTATAATTAGGCAAAGTGGGCATGTGCATACAGACGCCTACCACAGGGGGCACCTTACTCTGTAAAGATTTTTTTTGTCTGTGTAGAACCAAAAAAAAATAAAGTGCCCTCCTGGAATTGTCACCTCTCTCTCGCGAAAGTAAATAAATACATTTAAAAAAATGTAATAAAATAAACATTTTAAATTTTATCTACATTTTTTCCACAGTTTTTATATATTTATTAATTTTTTGCAAAGGCAGGTGACCCCTACGGTGGGTGACGCTTCTATCAAACTAAAATCTATATTTTTTAAAAAAAATCATCACTTTTCTTTTGTTTTGCAAAGAAAGTCGCAACTTTCTCTATAAAATTAGAAAATTTGTTTTTGTTTTTCTAAATTTTTTAAAAGTTTTGATATCCTAATTGCTGGAAAAAAAAAAGCAGCAACAAAAAATAAAGTGGTAAAAATGTTGCGCCTTGAAAAAGACCCTCGGCCACTGATGAATTTTTATGTCCAGAATTTTGGATTCTCCAGGCATCATTTTCCATAGCTAGGTTTAGAAACGAGGGCTTAAAAATCAGGGCTATGGTTAGGTTACTATTTGTGCTTGTTTTAGGGTTAGGGTTAACCCTAACATTCTGCTTCATTTTGCTTCATTTTAGGCTAGCGTCAGACGAACGCATTCTGTACGGACTGTGCGTCCGTGCACAACGGACGTAGTTTCTGACTGACGACAAGGTAGTGGCCACACTGTCTGTTTTTGTGACTGACGTTTTTTTTGACTGGTGTAGATGGTAAATAAAATTAATATGAAAATCCATTCTGTCCGTCAAAAATGTAGCCCGTCTGACTTCGTTCCATCACTCACATACAAAGCTATGCGTCCGTTCTAGCGGTTTTACGTTCTCGCCTAACCTGCGTCCGTTTGCCGCGTCCGTTATGCGTCCGTACTTCTGTGCGGACGTACTTCGTGTATGCGTCTCTATTCATCATAATTGTATGCTACCACAGACGTTAAAATGTGCAGCAACACGGACATGAACACTGCGCTCATCTGACCCGAGCCTAAGGCTAGGGTCAGACGAACGCATTTTTAACGTGCGTTTAGCCGCACGAAATCACGGCCCTGCTAGCAGCAAATGACGTCCAATGCCGGGGAACATACGACGAACGGCCGCACGAAAGTTCGTCCGTGCAACGCAAGTGGCAAACGAACGCATTTTTCGAGAACGTCAAACCGCTACTACTGACGTACAGAGTGCGCTGCGGCCGCATAGCGGCGTGTGTGCGTGATTAGGAGACGTCAGACGCTGCACACGTCCGGCCATCATAACGTCCAGACGCAAAAAGTGTTTTATTGATGATCCGTACAAAATCACGGACGAAAATGCGCATCGTCTGACCGCTATCGTGTATTCCGTGAAAAATACGTCCATTCGTTCGACCGCACTTTTTCACGGACGACGCGAAAAATGCGTTCGTCTGACCCTAGCCTTAGGCAACAGATTCTGCCCCATCTCTTAATGCTAGAGCAACGAGAAACGGTTTATCAATTTTTTTATAAGTAACATCAGGAAGCATTATTTTACTGAGAGGCTGGTGGATACATGGAACAGTCTTTCAGTCGAAGTGGTAGAGGCCAAAACAGTGATTGAATTTAAGCAGGCATGGGATAGGCATAAGGCTATCCTAAACAAAAGATAAATCCAGGTAAAGTATCCATGTAATTGGGCGACTAGATGGGCCGAAAGGTTCTTATCTGCCAACATTTTTCTATGTTTCTATGTAATAATTTTTTTGTTTTCCTCAAAATAAGCAATCATTACAGACCACTCTATCTCTGGAGCCCTAATGGCTAAAGGGACATATGAGGTATCATTGGAATGACAGATTATGGCCTTTCCCCTGGTGCCAAATATATGTAAAAATAAAATAACAAAATATTTTTTTTACCAACGCAGCACTATTACTCAGTTTACAATTATAAAGTGAACAGTGATGCTACACTAACTCAGCTTCTCATTTCCCGCACCGCCAGCAAGTGTGAAGCAGATGATGCAATGCATTGTTTCATTGACCACCTAGACGTGGCACTGCAGTGAGGAGAGACGGGGACTTTGGAACCTGCATCTCTGAATTGTACACCGCACAAGGTTAAGCGAGGTGTCATTGGAAAGGTCAGAGTCTGATCTTTATAATGATACCAAACATGACCGTGTAATGCGTAAAAATAAAAACCTAAATAAAATTAAGTCTAAAATATGTATTTTTTTTCTCTGTTCTACGCCAGAGGCAATCTATGCTTTTACATATAAAAACAAACAATGCCGCTGCACTAACTCAACTAAGGCAACAGATTCTGCTCCTTCTTTTGATTTTTTTTTGTGAAAGGATTTTTACCAGGAAGGATACATTGAGATTTCTCTCGTTTTCAAGTATGTCCTGGGTGGCGAGCAGGGCCGGCGCTGCCGCTAGGCGAGCTAGGCGGCCGCCTAGAGCGCAGTGCTCGCCTAGGGCGCAGCCGGGCCAGACCATTGAAGAAATCAGTGTCCGCGGGCGCCACAATTTACTCGCGGCACGGTCACACACCAGCCGCAGCACGCCTCTGTCGCCTGCGCTCCAATAGAAATGCTCCTCTGGTGGGGGGGCGGAGCTGAGCAGCTAGGTTAGTGGCCGCATCTCTCAGGAGTTCCGTGAGTCAACAGACCTTCTTGTTCACCCGGACGGTTGTCGGTCCGTGGAGCCCGATATCGGCGGTTTTCTACTGCTAGGTAGGACGCCTTGTTAAGCTGATACCGGGTCCGTCTCTGCTTTGAGGCCTGGAAGATGCAGCCATTTTGGGAGCCTTGGGGGGAGGTTTCGCTCATCACCTGCCGCAGAACGTGGTCCTGGAGGAGAAGACCGGTACCCTTTGAAAAGGCGCTCCTGGACTGGCCCCCCCCCTTGCCCCGGGGGCTTCTGGCCCGAGTAGCAGCTATTTCTGTGCCTGTATGCCGGGTGGGTGTGCTGCCTCCCGCGAGCTCCGACCAGAAATGCTCCTCCTCCTGACTCCTTGATGCCAGCGGCTGACGCCAGCACGTGTTGGTGCTAGCGGCAGCACGTGTGCCCTCACATCAGTCGCTGGCTGTGGGGGTCTCGCATGAAGGAGGAGCAGTCTGCAGGGCCCCTGCCGTTTCTTCTAAAACGTCCGTTTATCCCTTCAAGCGGCCGAAGCAGTACCCGGAGTCCGCTTCTTCTCTGCAGGTTCTGCGAGCGGCAAGGGAAATGATAGCGGCTACAGGGACTGGGACGACAGAACCATCCTTAAGTGGCTGGCAGAGGAGGTGTAACTGGAGGAGAGCGAGGAGAGTGCTGCTCTAGTGACCCCCCTACTCCACCTCCGTCATTAATGAGGCACAGAATGTCTTCATTGTGCACCCCAACATCAAGTGGGGCCCCAAAAAGCAGCACTGGTAATGGACCTCTCTACCTGTGATACGGGGGGGGCAGTGACTCACACCCCCTGCACTGCATGGGTACCATGTGTCAGATGTGGGACTAGGCAGAGAGCTGCATCACAATACCCAGCGCTGCAGCACGAATTGGCACTTTTAGTTTTTGTTTAACTGGTTTCCCCAGACTTTTCATTCTAGCTGGAATATCAGGTTTAATGGCCGGGTTTAATGCATGGGTTGGTAACCCTACCCCCCAAATGTTTTGGGCCTACATTTGCCATAAGGAGCAGACGAGGTGCTGTGAGAGACAAAGCTGCTCTGTCCTGGTCACTGTGGTACGCATTGTAGTCACTGCATCCGACCTGGATGAATGAGAAGGAGGGGTGAATCAGGAGAGGGGTGAATGCGAAGAAGGGGGAGTAGAATGAAAAGAGGGGAGGATGAAATGCATTGTAATGAGAAGAGGGTGAAAAGATGGGAGATTTAAATGAAAAGAGGGGGGAATGAAATGTAATGAGCACTGCACATTACCGTGGAGCTCTGTGACACCCATACAACACTGCACATTATGAGGATGTCACAGAGCTCCACAGTAATGTGCGGTGTTTATGAGGGTATCACAGAGCTCCACAGTAATGTGCGGTGTTTATGAGGGTATCACAGAGCTCCAAAGTAAATTGCAATGATTATGAGGGTGTCATAAAGCTTCACAATAATGTGCAATGTTTATGAGGGTGTCACAGAGCTCCACAGTAATGTGCAGTGTTTTTTTGGGGGGCGCAAGTAGCTGGTCTTGCCTAGGGCGCAAAATAGTCTAGCACCGGCCCTGGTGGCGAGTATGTACTGTTAGGTGTCTTGCCAAGGACACTTACTGGAGAGGTGCTCGCTGGGATCGAACCGATGACTCCACAGGCTCTCTCCATGCAGAGCGGTGACATTACCTCTACTCCACCCAGCCGGTGACGCAGACAGAAACAGTTTTTTGAGGGGGGGGGGCGCTCCACATTTCTGTGCCTACAGGCTCCTGAGATGCAAATCTGGCCCTACTTGTGTAAAGGATAACAGGATACAGTGTTTGTCGCCATCATGACGGTTCATTTCGTTACCCGGTCTAATAAAATGATTGTGGGTTTCCCCAGGTTTCCTTATTGCTGTATTAGTCAGGTGACGGCACGAAGCGAGTCTCCAAACCATACCAATAATACCAACACAAATTTTATTGAACGTGGGACAACCCCGGGGAGTTTAGCAGAATTTTCGTGTACTTTTAGCGTGTTACCTGCCTCCTCCCGTCTGATCGAAACTGAAAGCAAAATAAGTAATGGTATCAGATCGTTTCTCATTTCCTGCACTGAGAAAGCTGGTGTGATTGTCTTTTCTTTTGATCTTTTTAGAGTTTTTATGAATTCAGTGTGAAAAGAATAAGAAAATTAGATTTTTTTTTCACAGAAAATTAGAGAACACAGACTGGGATCTCTCATTGAGCAGCTGTAGGTACGCACAGGGGTGTATTAGGCGCGCCAAGCAGGGCTCGAGTCGAGCGGGAACGTGCGGGAACGGCGTTCCCGCACTTCTCCCACAGCGGGAACGCTGCGGGAACGCAGCGTTCCCGCTGTGGCCCGAGCCCGAACGCTTTAGCAGGCGGCCGCCGCACATTGCCGGTGACCGGGTGCTTCCTATTAGAACGGACGGTGACCGGAAGTGGAGCCGCTCGCCTGGCTGTTTCATAGATCCCAGGCGAGCGGCTGCACTTCCTGTCAGCGGCCGCTGAAGCAGGAAGCACGCGGCAGCCGGCAATGTGCGGCAGGAGCATCAGAGGAGCAGCAGAGGTGAGCTGGGCTGGGGGCAGTATCCATGAGACCTGGGGGCAGTATCCATGAGACCTGGGGGCAATATCCATGAGACCTGGGGGCAGTATCCATGAGACCTGGGGGCATTATCCATGAGACCTGGGGGCAATATCCATGAGACCTGGGGGCAATATCCATGAGACCTGGGGGCAGTATCCATGAGACCTGGGGCATATCCATGAGACCTGGGGGCAATATCCATGAGACCTGGGGCATATCCATGAGACCTGGGGCAGTATCCATGAGACCTGGGGGCAATATCCATGAGATGGGGGGCAGTATCCATGAGACCTGGGGGCAATATCCATGAGACCTGGGGCATATCCATGAGACCTGGGGGAAGTATCCATGAGACCTGGGGGCAATATCCATGAGATCTGGGGGCAATATCCATGAGACCTGGGGGCAGTATCCATGAGACCTGGGGCATATCCATGAGACCTGGGGGCAATATCATGAGACCTGGGGGCAATATCCATGAGACATGGGGGCAATATCCATGAGACCTGGGGGCAGTATCCATGAGACCTGGGGGCAATATCCATGAGACCTGGGGCAGTATCCATGAGACCTGGGGGCATTATCCATGAGACCTGGGGGCAATATCCATGAGACCTGGGGGCAATATCCATGAGACCTGGGGCAGTATCCATGAGACCTGGGGCATATCCATGAGACCTGCGGGCAATATCCATGAGACCTGGGGCATATCCATGAGACCTGGGGCAGTATCCATGAGACCTGGGGGCAATATCCATGAGACCTGGGGGCAGTATCCATGAGACCTGGGGGCAATATCCATGAGACCTGGGGCATATCCATGAGACCTGGGGGAAGTATCCATGAGACCTGGGGGCAGTATCCATGAGACCTGGGGGCAATATCCATGAGACCTGAGGGCAATATCCATGAGACCTGGGGGCAGTATCCATGAGACCTGGGGGCAATATCCATGAGACCTGGGGCATATCCATGAGACCTGGGGGCAGTATCCATGAGACCTGGGGGCAATATCCATGAGATCTGGGGGCAATATCCATGAGACCTGGGGGCAGTATCCATGAGACCTGGGGCATATCCATGAGACCTGGGGGCAATATCCATGAGACCTGGGGCATATCCATGAGAGCTGGGGGCATTATCCATGAGAGCTGGGGGCATTATCCATGAGAGCTGGGGGCAGTATCCATGAGACCTGGGGGCATTATCCATGAGACCTGGGGGCATTATCCATGAGACCTGGGGGCATATCCATGAGACTGGGGCAATATATACCCATATGAGCTGGGGCAATTATATCCAAGTGAACTGGGGGCAATTATATCCATGTGAACTGGGGAAAATATATCCATATAACCAGTGCTGTGTATGTTATTCTGGGGGTCCAGTGCTGCGTATATTATTCTGGGGGCACAGTGTTGTGTATATTATTCTGGGGTCTGTGCCTGGATATATATATATATATATATATATATATTATATATATATATAATATATAAAATGCGTTAGTCCAGTTGCCACAATAACGAGTATACCTGTACGTAGTGATACCTTTCACTGATCAGTATAGTTTCCAGTTTACACTCTTGAAAGCTTGTCTTTTAAATGTAAAGTTAACCCAATAAAAATGGTATCACCGGCACGCACTGCTATACTCGTGATATATATATATATTTTCTTCAGGTAATGGGGGATTGTGAAATTCGTGGGTGAGTTCCCTCACTTTTTTTCCCAGGACTTGACCCCTGGCGCCAAGCACCCCAAACTGTGCTGTCCCCGTCTTGATGTCAAATAAATATGAACATGAACTGAAAATAAATATATATGAGCTTTCGGGGCTATAAACATCAATAAAAAAGAGATTTAGGATAAAAGCAAAGAATCTTATTTACAGCGAGCGTTTTCTAACAGCATTTATTACAGGTTACAGACTCATTACTGGGAGTTTTATACTGTGCAGCTCTGTTATACATCCGCACACCCTGGATATATGGATGAGCCCCTAAAAAGATAACCACACACCCTGTATATATGGAGGAACCTCTAAAAAGGCACCCACACACCCCGTACCAGCTTAGAGATTCACTGTGGTCAAATTTCAAGAGTACTGGTTCCATGAACGATCACTACGAATACCGAAAATGCCGGAATGAATGCACAAAACAAACAAAAATGGCTAAAGCCCATTACTTCAATGAAAATCTAAACAATAACACATCAAACCCTAGAAACTTTTAGAGAACCATAAGTAACATACAAGCACCCCCAGTCCACTCCCAGCTGGCTGCTGTCAAAGTAAACAACCAAACCCTGCAACACCCCCTAGATGTAGCAAATGCCTTTAATGATTATTTTGTTGGATGCGCCACCACTTTGATTGCCAAGCTAGGAAATGACATGCAATCAGAAAGGCCTCATGCAGGTCAGGCCCCTCCAACTGTGCAAAGTCCCTGTATCAGACAGGAATTCAGTTTTAGACCAGTGCCTGTCAGTGTCGTTACTAAACTTCTCCGTAAGCAAAAAATGAAATACCAGTCTGGACCTGATCAAATACCAGCAATGCTGCTGAAAATCAGTGCACCGGCAATTGCAAATCCTGTTGCAAACCCTAATCAATGAATCACTGGCGACTGGATACATACCCAAACTCTGGAAGACTGCGAGAGTGGTACCTATCCATAAAAGTGGTGACAGTACTTTGGTATCCAACTACCGTCCGATATCGTTGCTCCCTGTAATGTCAAAAATTTGGGGAAAATGCGTCTACACACAATTACGTGATTATTATCAATATTGGAACTACTTAACCCAGGATCAATCCGGCTTTCGTCCTAATCACTAAACTACAACCGCCCTTTTAAAAGTTTCCAATGATATCCAAGCTGGCATGGAACAAGGAAACCTAACTGGAGCATCTTCCTTGATTTTGCCAAAGCCTTTGACACAGTAGACCATGGCATCTTCCTTGATTTTGCCAAAGCCTTTGACACAGTAGACCATGGCATCTTACTGCAAAAACTTAAAATCTCTGGTATTGGTGATCTCACGCTAACCTGGTTTCAATCATATGTATCCAACCGATCACAATATGTGTCAATTTCTGGCAGCTCCTCCCTCCCCCTCCCTGTCACTTGCGGTTTACCCCAAGGCTCAATACTAGGCCCCCTGCTATTCACAATATACATAATTGATCTGCCCAACGTCTGCAAAGCCTCAACTGTACACATGTACGCAGGCGACACCGTAATCTATACCAGCAAACCAGATCTCCCGCAGCTGGAGGCCGTGCTGCAAAAACAATTCACAGAGGTAGAAATGTGGATCAAAGAGAACAAACTTTTTTTAAATACTGACAAAACAGTAACGATGCTCTTTGGAACAAAACCTAAACTACGGCGTGGCTAGCTCTGCAAGGGGGAAGACGTGTCTCAGGGAAGCTCTGCTGGATTCCACAGATACCGGGATTTTTTGGCTGGAACCTCTCATTTTATTACCCTTTACTGGAACCCCTGAATGAATGGCCATACCAGGGATTGCTCCGGGGCCTGTTTCTGTCCCCCCATCCGGAGCACAGCTGAGTTTTAGCCCGACGGGCCTGTTGCTTGTCGGCCATCTTGAGGCCTACTCATCTGCCTCTGGATATTCGTTGTTTCCCCCCCCCCTGCTTCCCCTGCGGAGAGTTGGATCCAGTGCTTGGCGGCTGAGGACTATGAGGATGGAGAGCCCCTGTCCTCGGGTCGCATCTGTGGTACCCCTGGAGATGTTATCATGGGAGCAGGAGGAATGGCGTGGTCTGGAGCGGACTCCCCTCACCAGTGGCATGGAGGCTGCGTTTACAGCCCTTGAGGCCTGCTTGGCGCAGCTGCGAGAGGAGGATGAGAGCCCGATGTCTCGGGGCTCATGGAGACGCCTGATGGCTGCGATCAGGACCGGCCGGGCGCCCGCAGACTTGAACAAGGAGGAGATCGAGATTAGTGTCCCTGCGGATTGTGGAGAGGGGGACGGTAAACCGCATGTGAGTGGCGACCCAGTGTATGGGGCACCAGGAAATGTGATGGTGATCGCAGTACTGCCTGATGCTGGCCCTCGGGAGTGTCCAGTGCCGGATGGTGAGCGGCCCCCTGAGGATGTTGTGTGCTGTAAACCTGGCGCAGCAGGCCTGGATGGGGAGTCATTTTTGGATCCCTTACCTGGGAGAGAGACTTGGGCTCTGTGCAGCGGAGATGTCCCTGATGCCCATGGAGTCGGTACGGATGCGGGAGGTGTCACCCTGGAGAAGAAGAGCCTGCCTGGGTTGTCGCTGGTGGCGGCTACAGGCCTACCGCTTGGGGAGCTGACCGGTGTATTCATGCAGGAATGGCTGGATTTCCGGGGGGACGGAACGGTGGATGTCTGTCGCGCTGGGTCCTGGCTTGACACGGGCTGAGACGGATTGCCCTATTTTGGTTTTCTCCCCGGTCGCTTCGGGATGCGGTGACCACCACCAAGATGTTTTTCTCCCCATTAGTATTTACTGAGTCGCCTCTTTATGTGGACATTTTTTATTTTTGGGTTTATTCTGAGAATTTGCCTTTTTTCGCTGTTTTTGTGCCCTTTTTTTTTTTTTTTTTTTTGTGTGTCTCTCCCTTCCCCCCCCCCATTAAGCTGAGATTTTCTATTTTTGATGGGGTTACACCCCCCCCCTTTATGCTATCTTTGTTTCATCTGTCCGGCTCTGCGAGGTCGACTATTTGATGACCCCATTTCACGTCCTTTTCTCCTCCCTTTCCCATGCTTTTTATTTTTCATCACACCACCTCGTGCTGCAGACCCTCTTCCTTCCCCCCCCCTTTTTTTTTTTTTGGCGTTGGGGCAACTTGGGGCGTGCCACTGTGGCGGCCACCATGGCTCTGTCTGCCGCATTTGGCCCTCACGTACCCCGGCCTTAGTGACCTACACATGTCCATGGCCTCCTACGGTACCTCGGACCTTCGGGAGTGTGCCAGGACAGTCACACATTTGGCCTTTGCCACCTTTTCCATCCCCCCCTTTTTTTTTTTTTTTGGGTCCTGGAGCACTTCTTGGTGTGTGTGTCCACCTCTCCCCTCTAACTTACTCTTCAGTGATGTTTACTGTTTGTCCCTGCGAGAACATTTATTGTTTACTATTATGATTCACTGCTGACTCTCTTCAAAATTATTCTGTTTTTCTTTATTTTCTTTATGCTGAGCTATTGCAGACGACCATAAGCGGCCCTGCGAGGCCCTCACTTTACGTTTATTTGTATGATGACATATAAAACAATAAAAAACTTTGAATACAAAAAACCTAAACTACACAAATTGCAAACACCCCATCTATGTGTTGGGACAAAATCAAATGACACGCTGACCACAGTCACTTCTCTCAAATACCTAGGTATGTGGTTAGACCCAAATCTATCCTTTGGCCCCCACATCGAAAAACTCTCATCTAAACTTTACCCCAAACTAGGTGCCCTGTACAGAAACAAATCCTGCCTGAGCCCGCAGTAAGAAAGCAGATTGTTCAACAAATGCTTATGCCGGCTATTGATTACGGAGATGTAGTGTATGCAGCCGCCCCGCAAACACACCTCCAGAAACTTACCACATTGTATAACTCATTCTGCCGCTTTGTGCTACAATGTAACTACATGACCCACCATTGTGACATGTTAAAAGAGCTAAACTGGCAATCACTGGAGTCTAAACGCACCCTTCACCTTTCCAACCTGGTGTTTAAGAGCTTTTCTGGGAAGCTACCACCCTACCTGAATAGACTGCTTCCCCCAGCAGTTCCTCATTCTATAACCTCAGATCCAGGACCAGCACCTTACTTGCAATACCACAATACAAAAAGAAAGTGGCTCGATCCTCATTTTCCTACATTGCACCGCAAATATGGAATAACCTCCCAGACACCATCAAATCTTCCCCAGTCTTAAGTCACTCAAGAGCTCCTTACTAACATACCTCAATACAGAATGCACCTGTAAACATGTAACCTAGTGACTATATACAGAATGCACCTGTAAACATGTAACATAATGACTATTTCCTACATATTTATTTTCTGTTAATCTGTATATTTGTGTTTTTTTTTTTTTAATATCTTGCATTGTATTACTTTGTATTTCTGTAACTGTAACACTTCAATGTTCTTGAACCCAGGACATACTTGAAAACGAGAGAAATCTCAATGTATCCTTCCTGGTAAAATCCTTTATAAATAAATAAATATGGCGGAGCCCGTAAAAAGACACTCACACACCCTGAATAAATGGAGGAGCCCCTAAAAAGACACCCGCACACCCTGAAAATATGGAGGTGCCCCTAAAAAGATACCCACGCACCCTGAATATATGGAGGAACCCCTAAAAAAACAGCCACACACCCTGAATAAATGGAGGAAACCCTAAAAAGACACCCACACACCCTGAATATATGGAGGAACCCCTAAAAAGACTCCCGCACACCCTGAATATATGGAGGAACCCCTAAAAAGACTCCCGCACACCCTGAATATATGGAGGAACCCCTAAAAAGACTCCCGCACACCCTGAATATATGGAGGAAACCCTAAAAAGACACCCGCACACCCTGAATATATGGAGGAGCCCCTAAAAAGACACCCACACACCCTGAATATATGGAGGAAACCCTAAAAAGATACCCACACACCCTGAATATATGGAGGAGCCCCTAAAATGACACCCACACACCCTGAATATATGGAGGAAACCCTAAAAAGACACCCGCACACCCTGAATATGTGGAGGAAACCCTAAAAAGACACCCGCACACCCTGAATATATGGAGGAGCCCCTAAAAAGACCCCTACGTGTGCCCTGCAGGATGCCAGACACATCAGCTTTAACACAACTCCAAAGCAGGATGAGATGGTTAAATCAAGGTACGTATCGCTTACAGGTCTATTCAAAGAAAGGTGAAACTTGGGAGAACTTTTGGAGAAGTGAAAATTCTAGGTCAAAATAGCCAAACCAGAAAAATTCTCCCATTTATCTCACTTCCCAAATCGGCTATTTGGTCTAGATTGTTCTCGTTTCCTGCCAATTCTCCTGGTTTTCACCTTTTTATTGAATAGACCTGTATGTTTGAAGTCGCTGTCAGTTTCTCTCCAGGCGCCCTGAATCAAGCAGCTCACATTGCAGAGCTACACATTTCCTGCAGGTGGCAGCACAATATCATTTAAAAAGCGCATTCATGGCGCATGTTGAGGTGCTGTAATGTGCCGTGGCATGTAGCCGATAGAGAAAGTGCCAGGCATGGAAGATGTTACACCACGGTCACTGAAGTGCTATTTCTCATTTATTTCTTATTTTGCGGGAGGGAAGGTGTTGGTTATAATATTTTTTTGGCATATTGTATGCTGACAGGTCCAGCCTTTGCATATGTTCCCCTGGTAATAGCGTCGCCAATCCCTCCTGTATCTGTTAATGAAATAATGGCTTGCCTTTACCCATATTACCATTGTTCTTAGATTGTAAACTCTGGCGCAGGGTCCCCTCTCCTCTTAGATTGTAAGCTTTGGAGCAGGGTCCCCTCTCCTCTTAGATTGTAAACTCTGGGGCAGGGTCCCCTCTCCTCTTAGATTGTAAGCTCTGGAGCAGGGTCCCCTCTCCTCTTAGATTGTAAACTCTGGAGCAGAGTCCTCTCCTCTTAGATTGTAAGCTCTGGAGCAGGGTCCCCTCTCCTCTTAGATTGTAAGCTCTGGAGCAGGGTCCCCTCTCCTCTTAGATTGTAAACTCTGGGGCAGGGTCCCCTCTCCTCTTAGATTGTAAGCTCTGGAGCTGAGTCCTCTCCTCTTAGATTGTAAGCTCTGGAGCAGGGTCCCCTCTCCTCTTAGATTGTAAACTCTGGGGCAGGGTCCCCTCTCCTCTTAGATTGTAAACTCTGGAGCAGGGTCCCCTCTCCTCTTAGATTGTAAACTCTGGGGCAGGGTCCCCTCTCCTCTTAGATTGTAAACTCTGGAGCAGGGTCCCCTCTCCTCTTAGATTGTAAGCTCTGGAGCTGGGTCCCCTCTCCTCTCAGATTGTAAGCTCTGGAGCAGGGTCCCCTCTCCTGTTAGATTGTAAGCTCTGGAGCAGGGTCCCCTCTCCTGTTAGATTGTAAACCCTGGAGCAGGGTCCCTTCTCCTCTTAGATTGTAAGCTCTGGAGCAGGGTCCCCTCTGCTCTTAGATTGTAAACTCTGGGGCAGGGTCCCCTCTCCTCTTAGATTGTAAGCTCTGGCGCAGGGTCCCCTCTCCTCTTAGATTGTAAGCTCTGGTGCAGGGTCCCCTCTCCTCTTAGATTGTAAACTCTGGCGCAGGGTCCCCTCTCCTCTTAGATTGTAAGCTCTGGTGCAGGGTCCCCTCTCCTCTTAGATTGTAAACTCTGGCGCAGGGTCCCCTCTCCTCTTAGATTGTAAGCTCTGGCGCAGGGTCCCCTCTCCTCTTAGATTGTAAGCTCTGGTGCAGGGTCCCCTCTCCTCTTAGATTGTAAACTCTGGCGCAGGGTCCCCTCTCCTCTTAGATTGTAAGCTCTGGCGCAGGGTCCCCTCTCCTCTTATATTGTAAGCTCTGGAGCAGGGTCCCCTCTCCTCTTAGATTGTAAGCTCTGGAGCAGGGTCCCCTCTCCTCTTAGATTGTAAGCTCTGGAGCAGGGTCCCCTCTCCTCTTAGATTGTAAGCTCTGGCGCAGGGTCCCCTCTCCTCTTAGATTGTAAGCTCTGGAGCAGGGTCCCCTCTCCTCTTAGATTGTAAGCTCTGGCGCAGGGTCCCCTCTCGTCTAAGGCTAGGGTCAGACGAACGCATTTTTCACGTCGTCCGTGAAAAAGTTCGGTCGAACGAACGTACGTATTTTCCCCCGGAATACGCGATAGCGGTCATACGATGCGCCTTTTCGTCCGTGATTTTGTACGGATCATCAATAAAACACTTTTTGAGTCTGGACGTTATGTTGGCCGGACATTAGCAGCGTCTGACGTCTCCTAATCACGCACACACGCCGCTATGCGGCCGCAGCGCACTCTGTACGTCAGTAGTAGCGGTTTGACGTTCTCGAAAAAATGCGTTCGTTGGCCACTTGCGTTGCGCGGACGAACTTTCGTGCGGCCGTTCGTCGTATGTTCCCCGGCATTGGACGTCATTTGCTGCTAGTACGGCCGTGATTTCGTGCGGCTAAACGCACGTTAAAACTGCGCTAGTCTGACCCTAGCCTTAGATTGTAAGCTCTGGTGCAGGGTCCCCTCTCCTCTTAGATTGTAAACTCTGGCGCAGGGTCCCCTCTCCTCTTAGATTGTAAGCTCTGGCGCAGGGTCCCCTCTCCTCTTAGATTGTAAGCTCTGGAGCAGGGTCCCCTCTCCTCTTAGATTGTAAGCTCTGGAGCAGGGTCCCCTCTCCTCTTAGATTGTAAGCTCTGGCGCAGGGTCCCCTCTCCTCTTAGATTGTAAGCTCTGGAGCAGGGTCCCCTCTCCTCTTAGATTGTAAGCTCTGGAGCAGGGTCCCCTCTCCTCTTAGATTGTGAAAGGTATTTTAATATGATAGGTAGGTTTTTAATTTTTGCATTAGTGTGAAATTCCCCCCCCCTTCCTTCTTGTTTCAGTACGGTGTCTGTTCAGTTTTGTTTCCTCTCGAGGCTAGTCAGCGGGGTGATCCTGTGTTAACTTAGAAATGCCCGCAAAATCTTTGTTACATGATGTAGAAATGTATCTGCTCCGATTGGCTGTTATATCACATTCCTATGTATGTTGGGCGTGGACAGGAAGCTCTTTTCCATAACGAACATTTCTATTGGATGTTGAAATAATAAACTGATCTGACAGACCAGGAGCTGATCAGATGATGATCTGCCATATCTCGGTGTGGTTGTTTCCATCGTCTCCTCTGATCAGAGTCGCGCAGCGTCTTACTTTAGTTTTGATATGTGAGAAGAAACTTGATAAAGGTTTATGGTAATTATATTAGAAATAGAATTTAACAGTTGGTGTCCGATTTGGGATTTGCCATTCAAATGTACCCTTACATTTAAATGTACCCTTACATTTGCTTGTTAAGATTTTGCGAACTTGCCTCCAGGCTTGGTTTTTGTTTATTTTCCTTGAAGTTAAAGCTATGGTTCAGAGTTTGTTGATTTTTTTTCTTCAATGTTGGACACTCTTTGTCTTGGTTTGTTTTTGTCATATTATGTATTGTAGTAAAGAAAAAATCGTTTGAGGACCTCACGTGTGTTGTTTGAACTCGCCCGCTGTGCTGAGTATATTGTATTGTATAATGCTGGAAATTGAACTCCTAAAAAAAGAGATGTTTCTAGTTGTATTGTCTCCATTCTGTGTCTATCTTGCACTTCAATTCTGGTGTTTCTGGTAGTCCATATCTACTTGTAATTGTGAGCATTTTATTTTAATTGATTAGGTCAGGTTTCTTCTCATATAGCAAGATAGAAGACAAAATAGCGTTGCTTCCATTAAGAGCAATTTTTCTTTTGCATTCTTGCCATTTTTTTTTGTTATTTATTTTTTGCGTTGCTGTATGTTCGCGCTGTCTTATTTTATAATTTGCAGGTTACAGAGCTCGTGTCCGGCGCTAGCACTCACAATCTTCAGTTTCAATAAAAGATATTCAGCCAGGGATCGAGTCCTCAATGAAACAGTTGATGGAGGTGGATGGAAAAAAGGGAAAAAAATGCAAGGGAGGAATTAAGTACAGACTGTATCGTCCCAGATAGGAGTGAAAAATAAGAGATATACTCACATATTCTGGTGCCGATTTAAATAAATGGGCACCAAACAGAAGGCACATCGGTGGATTTAAATCAAGGGGCACCGATTCCCCAACCTCAGGTCCACAAGGCAGGAAACCAGATCCTTAGAAATATCTATTCAGGATGCCGAAGGAGATAAATCACCCAGGATCATACAGGGTGGAAATTCACAATCGGTTTTATTAAAACAATAAATAAAATACACCGCAAACGCGTTTCGCTAGAAGTAGCTTCATCAGAGGAGCGAAACGCGTTTGCGGTGTATTTTATTTATTGTTTTAATAAAACCGATTGTGAATTTCCACCCTTTATGATCCTGGGTGATTTATTCCTTCGGCATCCTGAATAGATATTTCTAAGGATCTGGTTTCCTGCCTTGTGGACCTGAGTTGGGGAATCGGTGCCCCTTGATTTAAATCCACCGATCTGCCTTCTGTTTGGTGCCCATTTATTTAAATCGGCACCAGAATATGTGAGTATATCTCTTATTTTTCACTCCTATCTGGGACGATACAGTCTGCACTTAATTCCTCCCTTGCATTTTTTTCCCTTTTTTCCTTCCACCTCCATCAACTGTTTCATTGAGGACTCGATCCCTGGCTGAATATCTTTTATTGAAACTGAAGATTGTGAGTGCTAGCGCCGGACACCAGCTCTGTAACCTGCATCTTTATACCTAAACGGTTTTGGGGATTTGCCGTTTGTTTGGACAGCCCGGCTGCTGCATCTCGAATCTGGCCAGTATAAACAGCTTTTTTTCTTTTTATGTATGGACTATTTTTATACACACTATCTTTTATTCCATTTTTTCTGTTCACTTCATTTTTTCACCTTTAATTGTTTTATTCGTTTTTAAAGATTTTTTTTTATGTTTCACTTATTTATTGTATTTTGCTTAGTATTTTAACTGCAGCACAAGGATCAAGCACTGAGCCTTATTTCCAGCATCTGGACAAATTACCACACCCTTTATAGAGCACCTTGCTCACTGATTGTGTTCAGCCCATATCTATGGTGTTTTAGCCTTAGAGCTACCTACAAATCATCTATTTTTGCAGAGTTCATTACATTTAACACTGTTTGATCTTATTGTTTGTGTTTTTTTTTTCTTCTTGCAGTACACATTTTACTATTAAGTCACGCCCTTTGTAAGTTCACGGATGTCACATTTTTTTGTGGTTCCATATGTATTTTTTTGCTTAATAATAATTTTTATCCTTTTTTATTCTATTTCTGGTTAATACAGTCTTCTCACGCAGTGAGTCTCCTACTTATTTTTAGTTTTTTATATACAGTCCATTTCCTTTTATTTTCCTGCCTATGCCAATAGAGCCATCTAGTGGCGCCATACAGACACTACACCCATTTTATTTTATAATTTAACTGATTCTAAAGGATTTGCAAACTGTTTTTTCTTTCAGATTTCACGTTTGTTTTTGTTTTATTTACTTATTTATTTTTTCTTGCCATTGATTACGTTTGTTTATTTAAATATTTGTCTTTACTAATTATTAATGTATGTGTTTATCTTTGATGTTTTGTATTTCCCAGTTCTGATATTGTGTTTTTTCATATGCAATTTATGTATGGGGACTGCCTTTTCTTTACCACAGGTTGCTTCGTATGTGTTTTTACTGCTTTGCCTTGAGTGAAAAAAAAAAACCAGACAGGAAATGGAGACAATAGCACCTTTCAATCGTGCTTGGTAATTTTTTTTTCTTCTCATAACATTTTGTATAAAATGATGTACAGAGGAAAGATTTATTTGGCTGTGAGTTCTGGAATGTGTATAATTGTCATGCTTTAATGGGAGAGTTGTGATTGTAGCTGTTTGTGCTGGGTATTTTCGTGTGATTTAAATGTGTATTTTATTTGGTATATAGCGTATTGGATGGCTGGGATGATTCCAAGATTTTATGGAGACAGATGTGGAATAAAAACGTAATTATGGGAGCTGGATTTACTGTAAATGGATGATATAAGTTTATGTATGATATATATAAAAAAACTATTGTATCAAGGTGATGGGCATCGTCAATCTGCCTTTAATATAAGTTATAAATTTTCCCAAAAGAGGCATTGTCGCTTATTTTCCTCTGGTCTTTGTTTGAGTCCAGCACAAAGGGATTGACCACACCTTAATATAGGTTATATGTTTTGCTAAAATGGCTGACTGAGGTCATTTACAGGTTTTGTAACTTGTATAATGGAATATATATATATGTTCATCATAATACAGTAAGCAAAGAGGTCATGTTTAATTGTTTGCACTCTAAGAGGAGATGAAGTGATATAAAGCTGAAGAATTTGAGTGAAAGTTTAATGGAAAGCGCCTACAGGTTTTGTAGCGCTGTACAAAGGAAATTAGGCAGATTTCAGGTGAGAGAAGGTGTTTTTTTTTTGTAAAATAGCTGCACAAACACCTCACATTTGAATGTTTGTTTTCAACCAATATCCTTAATAAAGATTGTAGTTTTAGATGTTTTTAAGAATCTTTTTCTCTGAGTTTCCTCTGAGAACTTTGTGCTAGTTAACGCGTCAAGTTTTAACATGCCCTTCTATACTTTCTTTCCCAGTTTATGATATTTTTGTTATGTGTTTTTTTATTTGAATTGAAGAGCATTTTGAGAAAATTGGTTTAAGTTTTTGACAGGTTAATAATACTTTTTTTTCCCAAGTTTTTTACTTTAGGTGAAAATTAGCCATGCATGCCAACTTTGCTCAAGCTAGATGGAAGATTATTGAATACCAATATCGATACAGCTGTTGGAATTGAAGGAAATGTACTCAAACACATTATCATTTTACATTGCAATGTTACATCAACCGGATAATAAGGAATTATCAGACACCAGGCAATAAACATTCTAATTTATCAACAACTCATCAATAAATCATGCGATTAAAGAAGATCATTGATTTGGAAATAAAATTTAAGATATGTCAGTTTTACAAATCCGTTATTGTCAACCAATAAGACAGAAGACAAAGAAAGAAGAAGATAATGTATTTTTTATATGCTGATGTATTATCATTGTGTTGTCTAAGTGATAATTATTTTGTGTCTTTTATTATTTTATATTTTATTATTTTTGTTGTTCGGTTACAATCAATATTGTTCAAATTCCCTGACACAATTAGGATTATTGAAGATCACATCCAATTAAAATTAGAGTTAATTAATGTATTTAGGAACATATAATTTAATGCATTTGCATAAATACTTTTCATGCCATATATAGTGGTAAATGGAAAGTTTTAATTCGGTAAAATTAATGTTGTTTTTATTTTTTGTATTATATTTGAGGATTGGTGTGTTTTATAAACACCAGGTTTGTTTCAAAACAGTGAACAAGACTGAATAGGATAGTAATTAAATATTTTTTGATATTTAAATGGGTGGAATATGCATTTCGGCTATTTCCATTTTGAGCCAAAGATGTGTATATATATTTTTCTCTAAATGCATTCAGTCAGATGTAGAATGATCTTTCTTTTTTTGTTCAGTGAGGCCCATAGGCTTTGCGGGGAAATTTTAAAATGTATTTTTTTTTTTTTTTTTATTTTCAAAGTTTTTATTATTAAAGTAGAATATGTCACAAACTGACCAACAAAGAAGGCCTCGCAGGGCCTGATTCATTATACTTTGCGAAAATAATCAAAGGGTGATCGGGAAAAAAGCGTCGCTAGTTGGTTCATGTTACTAGGATGGTGACCCAAATGAAAAGTGGTGAAACATGGGGCGAGAGAGAGAAAGAAAAAAGGGGGGAGGAGGGAGATATATAGTGACCATTGCCGTGACGCTCCTGGCGCGCTCCCTGAGGAGGCCATGGAGGGATTATGTCACGGAGTCCAGGTGTTCGAGGGCCAATCATGGCGAGAACTGCCATGGTGGCACGCCCCGAGACATCCCAGAAAAAAAAAAAAAAAAAAGGGGGGGGGGGGGAAGGAGTGGGGTCACCATGAGCAGCGGGTCAAGCACCAAGCAAATAAAAGACGCAACTGGGGGGTATAAACTACAGCAATCGCGAAAACGACATATATGACAATCGCTGGTACGAACAAGAAGCATGTAACACCAATAACTCCATAAAGGGGAACATTGCAGGGGGAGGCATAAGCCCTACTCAGGGGTTAAGTCAGGAACAGCGTATCCTCTCGGGGCCATTTGAATAGCCTAACTCAGACCGGTCCACCCGGGGATAGGAGAGAGTCAGCGGGCTGGGTCACTACAGGCAGCCCCGTAGGTACAGACAGCAGTCCCAGGGTGCGAAGATGTCCCTCAGCCTCCTCCAGTGTATTAGCCGTTAATACGTGTCCATCATGTGGGGAAATTATAAGGGAGCCAGAGGTGCCCCATGTATATTTTATGTCATGAGTGCGGAGAGTGACCGTGACCGGCCTAAACCGTCTCCGGGCGGCTAACATCAAAAAGGGGACATCTCGGTATATTGCGATATTGGCTCCGTCGAAAGGGACCGTAGATATGTTTCTCACAGCCCGGAACAAAGAAGAATGCTGGGTGATGTCTCGCATGGTGATGAGAACGTCGCGCGACGCCCCGCGGGCGCCATGGCAGCCTTTCGTATACGTAGAGCCACGTGGACAGGGTCTCTAAGAGGTTCCGAGGAACCAAGCACCGCTTCCAGGAAACGTGTGGCATACTGCAGCAGTCCCGAGTCCGGGACTGTTTCTGGTATTCCGCGTAGTTTCACGTTCCGTCGTCTGTGTCTCGTCTCCAGCGCCACCACAGCCGAGTGTAGGCCGCTAACTTGTGCCTGTAGTGCGCGTACGTATATGGAAGCCGTGGCCTGCGTGTCTTCCACCGCTTGCGTGCGTTCCCGGAGGTCTTCCACCTGAGTCCGCGTCTCCTCCACCGCCGCCTCGAGTGACCTAAAGTCCGCCTGCCATACCTTCCTGGCATCTTCCAATAGGGTGCGTATATCCCCTTTTGTGGCGGGAAGCGCATCTTCCTCTTCGTTTGATGGTGTCGCATGGGAGAGAGAAGGGACAGCCTCCGCCATCTGTTGAGCCCCCGAGTCAAGCGCCGAGCGTGGCGGCAACCTCCGCCCCAGGCCCCCGCTGAGTGAAACTCGGATGTCGGGGGTACCGGGATCTTCCCTCGATCCACCCGCTTTAGGTTTCTTCCCCATCCAGAAAGACGCAGCTCAGTGCAGGTCAGGGAAAGCGCGCCAACACCAGGCCCCAAGATGGCCACCAGCCGTCCGATCAGAGAACAGCACAGCGTCCCTCTCACCTATCGCAGGTCCGGAGGGGGGTCCCAGCAGGCTCCGGAGTATCTCCACCTTATGGCCGACGGTTGAGGATCGTTTTTAAGCAGGGAGCTCGATCGAAAAGCGCCTGAAAGTCCGTGTATATAGGAAGGGGGATCAGAGCTCCGCTCACACACGTCCGTCCTGATCCGTCGCCGGCCACGCCCCCCATTTTAAAATGTATTATCTGTGTCTCTTCTTGTGTAAATTAACATTTTTATTGTTTTCGTGCATTTGAGAGTGACAATGAATGAATGGATGTATATGATTAGCGGGGTATACCATATTTTCTTTTTTTATTTTCTTTATTGTTGCTAAAACCATATCACATCATCAAGAAACCTGAATCACAATGACTGCATATGGAACGAATCATGGACATTTTGTGTCAAGGTCAAAGGTCACAGGTAATAAGCAACCAGCGTAAAGAGACAGCTTGTTCAGGAGTCCCTATGGTGGGAGCTCTGATGACATTCAATGATTATGCGTCTCAAGCTGGGATGTTGAAAAAGACCAAACCTTGATCTCGCACTTTGGACTACGGTATTAGATTATTGAATATTATTTTTTTTATTTAATCCCCTAGATAAGTGTGAGAAAGGATTGGATTTGTGAAAATGAGAATGTATTTCTTGAGTCTGTGTGTGAATGCAGGTGTGTATGCGTTTTTTGGAGTGAAGCTGAACATAGGAAAACACACAGATATAGATCTGACTCATGTTGATTATTAGATAAATGAACTTTTACATTCAAGTTATTATATTTTTCTTGTTCGGTGAAATATATTTTGGGAAATGGGAATAAATAGTTATTTAACCACTTGAATGCTAAGGACGCGCTCAGCGCGTCCTCAGCATTCCCGCTGGTATGCGGAGGACGCGCTGAGCGCGTCCTCGCATTGGGGTCAGCGTTCGGCCGGGTTCCGGCCGATCGCTGGCCCCTCCGGTGCGGGCTGACATCCTGGATGTCAGCCGGCATCCGGAGCAGTGGCCGCCATTATTATGTGTCATCGCGCCCCCGCGATGACACATAATTCAGGCGCCCCCCCCGCATGTGCGGAGGAGGCGCCTGAAAGGGAGGGGGGGGAGGTCCTTCGGACCTCTCTCCCTCCCGATCGGCGGCTCACAGGGGCTTAACCCAGGCATCATTTGGAAGGGCACAGCCTGCCCTTCCAAATGATGCCTGGCATTAACCCCTGGGGAGCTGGATCGCAAATCGGCGCTGAAAAGCGCCGATTTGCGATCCTTCCCGGGAGCTGGCCGACATCTTGGATGTCGGCCAAGCTTCCGGGAACTCCCCCAGAGGACTGGCGTCATCGTGCGCAGCACGATGACGCCAGTCCTAGCATTAACCCCTAACTGCCACGAAGTGTGGAGATAGGGAGTTCCAATGAACTCCCTATCTCCCGATCCGTGGCAGTTAGGGGTTAAATTTTGATATCGTTGGATCGGCCAGAGCATGGCCGTTCCAACGATACCAAACATGAAAGTAAAAAAAATTGTAAAAAAAAAAAAAAAAAAAAATTAAAAAAAAAGAAATAAAAAAAAAAAAAATAAACACTTTTTTTTTTTTTTTGTTTTGTTAATGCAGCAATATTGTTCCCATTTCAATTATAATGTGAACAATGATGCTGCATTAACGATTTTTGTATGCGGTGCGTTTGTTAAAAATGGTGTCATTTTCCCCAAAAAAAAATGTAACGAGACCCCATCTCTAATTTTTTTAACAAGCGCACCCCATACAAAATATAACCGCAATTGCTCGCATGTTAAAATGTGGAAAAAAACACTTTACACGCTGTAAATTATTGAAAATACATATTTTATTGCATTTTTTGTTATAATATACAAACATGACATAACGTATACATATAATAATGACATATTATGAATCTACCGAGTCTGACGGAAAGAACGATATATAATATGTCGATGTCATATACTAAAATAAGCCTTCAAAACACGTTTAAACATGATGCGCAAAACAGGTAAAAAATGACCTCAGCACAGGGGCGGGAAAAGCCTCAGCAGCGAAAGGGTTAATGTCTAGATTAGGTATTTTTGGCCTATGCTCCAAGTGTGGTTCACTGGAAGAGTGAATCTAGATAGATAAGTGTATCTTATGCTTATAAAGGGCCTCCGTGTGAAATCTTTTTCGTATATCCTAAAGGTAGAGAGGTATTTTAAGAGTAATTACCAGATTTTTTTCTTCCCCTATGAGCATCTAGAATGATCTAGAGGTATTCAGGCGAGGATACTACGGCCCCAGGTATAATTAGTTTAATTGCCTAGTTTATTTTATCCATTCAAGTGATCACGGTTGTATATGTGATCAATAAGACGATTGAAAGGTATTTTAATATGACAGGTAGGTTTTTAATTTTTGCATTAGTGTGAAATTCCCCCCCTCCTTCCTTCTTGTTTCAGTATGGTGTCTGTTCAGTTTTGTTTCCTCTCGAAGCTAGTCAACAGGGTGATTGAAATAGATATCCTGTGTTAACTTAGAAATGCCCGCAAAATCTTTGTTACATGATGTAGAAATGTATCTGCTCTGATTGGCTGTTATATCACATTCCTTTGTATGTTGGGCATGGACAGGAAGCTCTTTTCTATAACGAACATTTTATTGGATGTTGAAATAATAAACGGATCTGACAGACCAGGAGCTGATTAGATGATGATTAGGGATGAGCTGTTCGGGTTTGGTCGGTTCGGAGTTCGGCCCGAACTTTGGCAGTTCGAAAGTTCGCGAACTTCGAAGTTTTTGGGCGTGTTCGGTTCGAGTTCGGAAAAAAAAAAGAAATTTTGAAAAAAGTATAAACAATGCTTAAAAAATACTAAAAAATCTAGAAATAGACTCTTTACTGCAGAATATTATAAGCAACGGTTTATTAGATATTGAATTAAAAACTAATGTGTACGTGCAAAGATTCTTCTCACCTCTAAATGACCTTTTTTTTTTCAAACAGCATAACAACAACAGATGTTTTAGTCTGGTCTAATCAATTTGATACATTTTATGTAGAATGAAGGTGTGGGGTGTCTGCTTCTGTTCTGAGTGAGTGTTAATTTCCCTCCTAAAACTTCCTAATATGCTGCATTTAACTGCCGTGTGAAAAAATACAAAATTTCCTCATTGCCCGCTTTTAACATCTAAAGCAATGTTATTTTTCACCTCGGGATTAAACATTCACAGGGTTATTCAGAGAGCGGTGAAAAGCAGGAGAATAACTGGAGAAATGAAAAATTCTAGGTCAAAATAGCCAAACCAGAAAAATTCTCCCATTTATCTCACTTTCCAAATCGGCTATTTGGTCTAGATTGTTCTCTTCTCCTGCCAGTTCTCCTGGCTTTCACCTGTCTCTCAGGGTTGTTCAGAGAAAGGTGAAAACCAGGAGAATGGCAGAAAAAGAGAACAATCTGGACCAAATAGCCGATTTGGAAAGTGAGATAAGGCTAGGGTCAGACTAACGCATTTTTCACAGCGACCGTCATAAAGTGTGTCCGAACGCATTGCCGTATTTTTTCACGGAATGCGCGAAAGCGGTCATACAATGCACATTTTTGTGCGTGATTTTTTACGGATCCAAACCAGGAAACTTTGGGTGTCTGGACGTTATGTTGGCCGGACATGAGCAGGGTCTGGCGTCTCCAAATCACGCACACACGCCGCTAGTGGACGCAGCGTACTCTGTACGTCCATACTAGCGGTTCTGCGTTCTCGAAAAAATGCATTCATTTTCCACTTGCGTTGTGCAGCCGGACTTTCGTGCGACCGTACTTCGTATATTGACCATCATTGCACGTCATTTGCTGCTAGTGCGGCCGTGATGAAGTGTGCCTAAACGCACGTTAAAAGTTCGCTAGTCTGACCCTAGCCTAAATGGGAGAATTTTGCTGGTTTGGCTATTTTGATCTAGAATTTTCCATTATCCAGTCATTCTCCTGCTCTTCACCGCTCTCTGAATAACGCTGACAGGGTTATTCAGAGAAAGGTGAAACTCAGGAGAATGACTGAAGAGAAAATTCTAGGTCAAAATAGCCAAACCAGAAAAATTCTCCCATTTATCTCACTTTCCAAATCGACTATTTGGTCTCGAATTCTCCATTCTCCTGGTTTTCACCGCCAAAAAATCAGTAAACTTTTTCTGCGTGTCCGAAAATGTCTCCTCTTTTCATACAGGCTGCCGCCCCAGGCAGTTGTTTATGGATAGATTAAAGGAAAAGCATTTACCGTCATTTGAAATGTCATTTTTTTGTTTTTAAGTGTTTCTATACATCCTACAAATCCGCCACTTCACGGGCAGGTTATGGGGACCTCCTAGGCACGATATTTGAAGGAATTTTTCGTTTTTATTTTTAACTCTTATTTCATGGAAAACTCACTGTCCCTTTAAAAACGTTTTTTTTTTACTTTTTGTCCTTGTTTCCTGTCCCCCAGGGCACTACCCGGACCCCCATACACCTTTTATGGCAAATATCTAGCATATATGCCCTCTTGGAGGGCACACTAAAAACCGAATTTTCAGCCCCATTGACTTGCATTGAGTTCGAGTTCGGGTTCGGGTGGGTGCTCGGCTCATCCCTAATGATGATCTGCCATATCTCAGTGTGGTTGTTTCCATCGTCTGCTCTGATCAGAGTCGCGCAGCGTCTTACTTCAGTTTTGATATATGAGAAGAAACTTGAAAAAGGTTTATGGTAATCAGGGCCGTCTTTAAGGAGGGGCAAAAGGGGCAGGTGCCCCAGGCCCAGTCATAGTTGAGGGGCCCAAAGCATGCTGCTTTGTTTGTGGGCTGCTGGGGCCATTTTACAGTGGTGGCTCTGTGTGTTTTGGAGGCCCCAGGCTTCTGTGGAAGCCCTGCAGCCTTCCTAGGCCCGGTGGGCCCCCTCTGATGATGTCAGAGAGGGCGTGCCACAGGGGGCGGGGCCAAACGGGAGGAAGCCAGTTGAGGTTTCCTGACTGCCTAGGCCTGGACACACCCTAATCAAAATACCTCACATGGAGACTGCAGCTCCTTGTGCTGACTCCACCCCCTGCTTCCACAGACAGAGCCATGAGCCTCCACGTGCTGCTGGAGTACAAGAAGGTATTTGAGGGGGGGCCTGGTATTTGGGGGGGGCCCTAGGAGAAACACAGGACAGGTCCTGCTAAAAAACTGGCTGCACATCACATAGAAACATAGAAAAATGTCGGCAGATAAGAACCTTTCGGCCCATCTAGTCGCCCAATTACATGGATCACAATCTCCCTCCAGCTCTCAGCTCAGAGGCTCCTCTCCTTAATGCAGCAAGAGCTGTGCAGAGACTGACTATCACAAACTGTGTAGCAAGGTTTGTGTGCACAGTCTAATACAGGGAGAAATTAAACCTCTGAGCTTGCAATCTGACTCTGGGGGCTGCAGAGGTTTGGGAGAAGCAGAAGTTATCTGTCAGTGATCTGAGGCACGTTCAGTTCCTCAGCAGCTGCTGAATTGTTCCATTGCAGCAGATCAGTTTGCTGCAGCAGTCTCATTGAACGCGTTGGCTGTGAATATGGAAGCGAAAGGGCAGAGGATTGCTTAATGAAAGGTGCTGTGTCTGCAATATCCGCTTTTGTCCATTTTATTACATCTTTAGTGTTACTGTTTTGCTCCACCAAACCTACAAACTGAACATTTCCTTATTGGATTATTTGCTCCGTAGAGGAGGTCATCTTTCGTACGTCACACTCAGCTAACCCCGCAGCACCTCTCGACTTGGATACAAGTGCTAAGTTAGCAGTGCCGAGTGCTGAGCTGCAGAACACCATTCAGTGGCGAATTGCTAACTTGCAGCGGCTGAGCAACTGAACGCGCCTCAGGCTGTATTCCGGGAGCAGCATGTGGGGAGTGAGCTTAAACTTCTTTGGTTAAGGGAAGTTAACCCTCTCCACTCACTATCCCAGATAATGCACTTTTATTTTATAGCTTACTACTGTGGTATAAATAAATGCAGGTTCTTACCTAAGCGCTCACAGTTTGCATGGAATGGGCCAACATGGATTCACATGCATTATTTTTTTCAACATTTTATAATTATTTAACCCTTTCGCTGCTGAGGCTTTTCCCGCCCCTATGCTGAGGTCATTTTTACCTGTTTTGCGCATCATGTTTAAACGTGTTTTGAAGGCTTATTTTAGTATATGACCCAGACATATTATATATCGTTCTTTCCGTCAGACTCGGTAGATTCATAATATGTCATTATTATATGTATACGTTATGTCATGTCTGTATATTATAACAATAATGCAATAAAATATGTATTTTCAATAATTTACAATGTGTAAAGTGTTTTTTTCCACATTTTAACATGCGAGCAATTGCGGTTATATTTTGTATGGGGTGCGCTTGTTAAAAAAATTAGAGATGGGGTCTCGTTACATTTTTTTTTGGGGAAAATGACACTATTTTTAACAAACGCACCGCATACAAAAATCGTTAGTGCAGCATCATTGTTCACATTATAATTGAAATGGGAACAATATTGCTGCATTAACAAACCCAAAAAAAAAAAAAAGTGTTTAATTTTTTTTTTTTTAATTTTTTTTATTTTTATTTTTCTTTTATTTTTTTTTTTTTACAAAATTTTTCACTGTAGTGTATGGTATCGTTGGAACGGCCATGCTCTGGCCGATCCAACGATACCAAAATTTAACCCCTAACTGCCACGGATCGGGAGATAGGGAGTTCATTGGAACTCCCTATCTCCACAGTTGGTGGCAGTTAGGGGTTAAGTCTAGGACTGGCGTCATCGTGCTACGCACGATGACGCCAGTCCTCTGGGGGAGTTCCCGGAGGCTTGGCCGACATCCAAGATGTCGGCCAGCTCCGGGAAAGGATCGCGAACCGGCGCTTTTCAGTGCCGATTCGCGATCCAGCTCCCCAGGGGTTAATGCCAGGCATCATTTGGAAGGGCAGGCTGTGCCCTTCCAAATGATGCCTGGGTTAACCCCCTGTGCGCCGCCGATCGGGAGGGAGAGAGGTCCGAAGGACCTCCCCCCCCTCCCTTTCAGGCGCCTCCTCCGCACATGCGGGGGGGGGCGCCTGAATTAGGTGTCATCGCGCCCCCGCGATGACACCTAATGCTGGCGGCTGCTGGTCCGGATGCGCGGCTGACATCCAGGATGTCAGCCCGCACCGGAGGGGCCAGCGATCGGCCGGAACCCGGCCGAACGCTGACCCCAATGTGAGGACGCGCTCAGCGCGTCCTCAGCACACCAGCGGGAATGCTGAGGACGCGCTGAGCGCGTCCTTAGCATTCAAGTGGTTAAATATAAATATATCATTATTTTAAAAACGTTTAATAATCATTTTAATATAGTTAAAATAAAATATATTTTCATACTTAAAATTTTAATAATATAATGAAGACTAAAAAGCAATGAACCTGAAAAAAGTCTAGAAATGTGAAATGCTAATCTATAGTTAATGGCACCACGATATTATGTGTAATCCAAGGAATACAGACTCAATTTGAGAACTATTTGATCTCTAGAATATGCCATTCATACCTATATTATGACAAAAGTATATAAAATTGCATAATCATTATTAAATGTAGAATGAAAAGGACACCAGGCATAAGGACCAGTGTGATGTCCTTTGTATTCTACAATTTAATGAAGATTAAACTGGTTTACAGATACTTCTGTTTAATGAGATCTATTAATTCTCAAAGTTAGTAATGATATAATTATTAGAATATATAATTTCAGTTTTATTGCTGTGGAGCTCTGATGTTATGCTCACACACTGCACATTACTGTCATTGTTTGAAAGTCTGTAGAGACTTTGATCCAACCACCTCAACAGGCAGAGAATTCCACAGCTTTATTGCTCTTCCTGTAAAAAGAAAGCTATGCGTTATGCTAAATTTCCTTTTTGTCCAGACAAAAACATTATGTGTTTATGTATATAGAATGTGTGTAAATATATATGTCTTCTAATATATAAGCCCATGATGTATTTGTGTATTTGTTTTGGGGTTTTTTGGATGTTGGGGTGGAGAGAAAAATCATGCAGTGTGCGGGCTATCGGGTAGGGGGGGGGCCCAAGAAAATGTTTGCCCAGGGTCCAATCAATATTAAAGACGGGCCTGATGGTAATTATATTAGAAATAGAATTTAACAGATTGTAAGCTCTGGCGCAGGGTCCCCTCTCCTCTTCGATTGTAAACTCTGGAGCAGGGTCCTCTCTCCTCTTCGATTGTAAGCTTTGGATCAGGGTCCCCTCTCCTCTTAGATTGTAACCTCTGGAGCAGGGTCCTCTCTCCTCTTAGATTGTAAACTCTGGAGCAGGGTCCCCTCTCCTCTTAGATTATAAACTCTGGAGCAGGGTCCCCTCTCCTCTTAGATTGTAAGCTCTGGAGCAGGGTCCTCTCTCCTCTTAGATTATAAACTCTGGAGCAGGGTCCCCTCTCCTCTTAGATTGTAAACTCTGGAGCAGGGTCCTCTCTCCTCTTCGATTATAAATTCTGGAGCAGGGTCCCCTCTCCTCTTAGATTGTAAGCTCTGGGGCAGGGTCCCCTCTCCTCTTAGATTGTAAACTCTGGCGCAGGGTCCCCTCTCCTCTTAGATTGTAAACTCTGGCGCAGGGTCCCCTCTCCTCTTAGATTGTAAGCTCTGGGGCAGGGTCCCCTCTCCTCTTAGATTGTAACCTCTGGAGCAGGGTCCTCTCTCCTCTTAGATTATAAGCTCTGGAGCAGGGTCCCCTCTCCTCTTAGATTATAAGCTCTGGAGCAGGGTCCCTTCTCCTCTTAGATTGTAAACTCTGGAGCAGGGTCCCCTCTCCTCTTAGATTATAAACTCTGGAGCAGGGTCCCCTCTCCTCTTAGATTGTAAGCTCTGGAGCAGGGTCCTCTCTCCTCTTAGATTGTAAGCTCTGGAGCAGGGCCCCCTCTCCTCTTAGATTGTAAGCTCTGGAGCAGGGCCCCCTCTCCTCTCAGATTGTAAGCTCTGGAGCAGGGTCCTCTCTCTTAGATTGTAAATTCTTAGTGGTCGCAGTGCCTGGAGTGTCCCTTTAGGCTAGGATCAGATGAGAGCATTTTGTACGGACTGTGCGTCCGTTTAGTACGGACGTACTTACTGACTGACAACGAGGTAGTGGCCACACAGTCCGTTTTTTTCACTGACGTATTTTTTGACTGATGTAGCAGGGAAAATAAATTAAAATGAAAAAACATTCTGTCCGTCAAAAATGCTGGACGTATAAATGCAGTCCATCTGACCTCGTCTCATCACTCACACACAAAGCTACACGGACGTTGCAGACGTGGCGCACTCCGCACGTCCGTTCTAGCAGTATTACATTCTTGTCTAACCTGCGTCCGTTTGCCGCGTCCGCCATGCATCCACACTTCCGTGCGGACGTACTTCATGTGTGGGGCTCCATTGGTCAGAATGCTATGCTGCCACGGACGTACAAATGTGCGGCAACACGGACGTGAACACTGCGCTCGTCTGACCCCAACCTTAATTTCACCTTCATTTACTTCAGTATGACTATTTTCCTCTAAAACGTGCAATTATTTTGCAATTCTCCCCTTTACGTCTAGAACCCACAAACTCTGGTCTTATAGCAGAACCTCGAGGGCTTTCATTTTTCATGCCTGGCTTCTTATGATCTGGAAGTGAGACGCGCGCCGGCGGCTGGTGGTGATTGTGTGAAATGCAAATTGATTTTCCAGTTTGTAAAAAATATATATTTCTAGTTCTACTCTGTCTTAACTTCTTTTTTTCTGTGCTTAACCCTTTCACTCCCAAAGTTGAGTTAACTCGATTTCGCATTGTAATACATTGAAAATCAGTCACGCCACATCCAGAAGATATTATTTTTATACTCTATTGGGATTTTCTGGAAGCTGCATTGCTAATAATCTCATTCTGAGCACTGCAAACCCCCAAAAGCAGGAGATCTCACCATTTTATTATCTGTCTGCAGTAGGGATGGGCTGCCGGCTCGAATCTATTCGAAGTTCGATTTGAACATCGGCTGTTAGAAAGTTCGCAAACTTCGAATTTTTCGGGCCGTTCGAGGATAGTTCGAAAAAAATAATAATAATTAAAAATGCTTAAAAGATCCTACAAAATCTAAAAATAAAGAGACTTTTTACTGCTGAATATTATAATCAATGGTTTATTAGATATTGAATTAAAACGGGAATATTTTTTAACATTGAAGCCTATGGGATTAAACATTTGCCACACCTTGTTGCTAAAACATTTCCCACACCTTTTTTAACATTGAAGCCTATGGGATTAAATATTTCACACACCTTGTTGCTAAAACATTTCCCACACCTTGTTGCTAAAACATTTCCCACACCTTTTTTAACATTGAAGCCTATGGGATTAAACATTTCCCGCACCTTGTTGCTAAAACATTTCCCACACCTTGGACTAAATTACGTTCTCAGCGTTAAAACGCGGGCGCAAGGGAGGAAAAACCGCACCCACAGTTTTCCCCCTTGCGCCTGCGGTTTAACACTAGATTACAATGCAGGTGCATAAATGCTGCCTGCATTGTTACCGCGCATAAAAATCCTGGATGGGTCCATAGGACTCCATTGAGTTCCCCCTGCCGGTCACATGACCAGCCGGATCTCGCCTCGTGAGATCCGGCCGGTCCGCGTAGTGATACACAGGGAGAGACTTTTCCCCCCGTCTTTCCCTGCTCCCGCCGCGGGACAGGAGGTAAGTATCTGACCTTTTTTTTTTTCGGCTGGTGCTAACGGATTCTGCCAGCGGAATCCGTTAGCACCAAATCCTGGCTCTGGTTAACTTTTTGTTAACCAGAGCCGGACATTAATCAGCGTTAGGACTTTGTAATCCAGCGCTGATTAGTTCGAATGAGAGACTAATTAGGAACGAAGGAGGTTTAAGAATTATCACTGTATATTACACAAGAGGAAAGGGGAGTGAGTTCCTTTGTTCTATGGGATCAGGTGGGGGTGTCTTTGTTTTTATGGGCGGAAACATGGCTCTTTGTGATTGGGTACAATGGGGAGATAAACAATGGAAAGGAGGGGGAAGGGAGGTTATAAAAGGCTGTGCGTGAGACAAGTTTGGTATTGCAACTAATTTTCTTTTATTATGAACTTCAGAGGCATAGCGGCGGCGAACTCCATTTTACCATCACCATCATCGTATGAAAACCAATGACTGGATAAGTATTACTTGCAGTATCATTCTGTTATGCATACTCTATTATCATAAGTATGCTATATATATATATTCCTAGTTCCATTATTTATTGGAAGGATAGGTGTGGGTTTCCCATTGTATGGATTTGTAGGTTCATTTAGTGGATATTTGTTTCAATTTGCAATACTGTATTCCTTGTTCATTTGGTGTCCAGCTGCGTGATAGTAATTTCTAATGGGTTAGTGGTCTGCGATAACTCTTTCAGAATTCAGTGATTTGTTGTTTTGTATATTATTAGGGGTATTGGGAGTCCCAGTAATTTTGCTTTGGCTGTCTGTGGACTGCTGTGCCTTATTAGTTTATGTGCTCAGTATAGCGCATGACTGACTGTTCAATTTTAGTATCATCCATGGCTGCAGCCAAAATTATAATAAGCAACCCATATAAACACCATAAACAGAGCACAGGGATCACTATACACGCATGTACCCTCAACCATGGACACAGAAGGAACTCACGATGCATAGTGAAATCACACGTAGAACCTCGGTATAACACACAAAGTCACGCTAATGATGTAGCTATCACACACCCTGAAATCACAAAATTTCTCTCTATAGCACACTGAAATCACTAATATAAAAATAAATAAATAAAATATATATATATATATATCATAAAAATAACATAAAAACTTACTATAACACGCCGTAATCACACAATAGAAACACACAGAAACCTAGCCATAGCACACGGAGACCCCACAAGCACCTAGCCATAGCACACGGAGACAACACAAAGGGAATGTAATCACACAGAGGAACTTGATATAACACACTGAATCACTGGACATTAGTCACTATAACTCTATAGTGTGCCTTACAGGGTTATTCAAAGAGCTGTGTGTTTTAAATAATGTTGGCGTAACCCCAAGGGCTAAGCAATAAGTTGATGAACAAATTCATTTTGTATACTGTATTTAAGGACACTATTTTAATTGTTGCAATTTTTAAAGTGCCACAGCAGCAATGTACAATCTTTTGTTTTGAGCACTTGCTCCAGTTGAGTAAATAATTATTTAGAACGGTAACTTTGTCTTTATTGAGGGAGAGGAGAGACTTATTTCAGGAATAGAGGAAACATGAGCAGTAACTCACTCATATTTCACACTTGTACCATCATCATAATAAAGCCTGCGAGTGGATAAGTATTAAGTGTATTTATTCGGGGAATTTGAAGCTATGTTGATAATATACTATATGCGTGTGTGTGTGTAATCTATTGGGTTAAATACGCGCTAATTTATCCGTTCTAGTGATTTGCATTGTTAGCTAGAATATTCTCGTTGATATTTGCTTCACTTTGTAATACTTGATCAAACCTTAGTTGTATAATCTGTATGATCTTATAAACATAGGTAGTCAGTGACCGCATGGCTGGCAGCCATCTTAAACCTCAAAAAGTCACATGTGCTTCTACCAATGAGGAAGTGCTGCAGCAGTAACTGTACAATCTGTTTAAGCTTACATTTGCGCAACTAAATTAATCCAGATTGTTTCTGCCAGATTTATGAATATATAACAATTACTAACCAAATACACATCTAAATGTGTCTGTTATAATTTCTGAAGAGGCTTATCAACTAAACAGTGATTCTGTATGTTAGCAAGGGCTGTGTCATTAGGTTAGTTCGGTTGGTTTAACTTCGGGTCTATAGATTAATATACTAAGCAAGAATCAGTTTCATTGTGGATGGAGGTTAAAGACTTTCACATGTGCAGCTTGGTAATATTGATAGGGAATTCCAGCCCTGAGGACTCATAAAATGGAGGACAATGCAGCCACTTATGTACAGAACATCTATGCTCTTTCTCAACTCGAGATGGAGACCGTGTTATTTACATTTCGTAAGGGGAAAGAACAATGGCTCAGATAACAGTGAGCTGGTGACCTTAGTTGCGGGGGGGGGGGGAAAGGGCTGATGGAAGCATGTGAAAACAAAAGGAATTCATTACTTACAGGGGGGTGTACACTATACAAAGACTGGATCGTAATACAGAGGTTACTCTATACAGAGAGAAGACAATACTCTACATCAGGGGTCTCAAAGTACCAGCCCGCGGGCCATTTGTGGCCCGCAGACCTATTACAAATGGCCCGCAGTCACAGAATACATTGATCAGCTGCTCTCACTCAGGAAAAACATGCCCTGCGTGCTGGCTCCGCCCCTTTCCAACCAGCTCTCTGCACACAGAGGCGTCTGCACTCGGCAGGCAGGAAGCACAGCATGGGAAACCTGGGGCGAGTATAGCGTTGGGGGGGGAAGCAGGAGGAGAGAGAAGAAAGGCTGATTGGGGTATAGGAGTTAGCAGAGCACGAGGGGAAAAAAAAGAAAATCGAAAGTGAAAAACAGTGGAAATGATGGATGGAGACAGAGTGACAGGGACTGAAGGGAGGACACACAGTGACAGGGACTGAAGGGAGGACACACACAGTGACAGGGACTGAAGGGAGGACACACACACACACACACACAGTGACAGGGACTGTAGGGAGGACACACACACAGTGACAGGGACTGAAGGGAGGGCACACACACAGTGACAGGGACTGAAGGGAGGACACACACAGTGACAGGGACTGAAGGGAGGACACACACACAGTGACAGGGACTGAAGGATGGAGACACACACAGAGTGATGGGGACTGAAGGATGGAGACACACATACACAGGGACTGAAGGTTGGAGACACACACACAGGGACTGAAGGATGGAGACACACACAGAGTGATGGGGACTGAAGGATGGAGACACACACACACAGTGACAGGGGCTGAAGGATGAGACACACACAGAGTGACAGGGACTGAAGGATGGAGACACACACACACAGAGTGACAGGGACTGAAGGATGGAGACACACAGAGTGATGGGGAATGAAGGATGGAGACACACACACACAGTGACAGGGGCTGAAGGATGGAGACACACACAGAGTGACAGGGACTGAAGGATGGAGACACACACAGAGTGGCAGGGACTGAAGGATGGAGACACATACACAGAGTGACAGGGACTGAAGGATGGAGAGACACACACAGTGACAGGGACTGAAGGATGAGACACACACAGTGACAGGGGCTGAAGGATGGAGAGACACAAACACAGTGACAGGGGCTGAAGGATGGAGACACACACAGAGTGACAGAGGGACGGATGGAGACACAGAATGAAGGACTGATAGATGGAGACACACACAGAGGGACAGATGATGGAGACAGAGGGACGGAGAGACAGAGGGACGGAGAGACAGAGAGAGAGGGAGACAAGACGGAGGGCAGAAGGACTGAGGGACAGGCGAATGGAGGGACAGAGAAAAGTTCTGTTACAGAATAAAATAAAAACACCTTATAAAAAGAAGGAATAAAAAGTTTTGCCAGAAAAATACCAAAAAAAAAATGTTCGGAAATAAAAACACTTTCCTGTAAAAGAAAACAGTTTAATAAATAAAAACGAGTTTCAAATTTTGCATGCGGCCCCCATGGGATATGAAAATTTGTCCAGTGGCCCTCAGGTAATTTGAGTTTGAGACCCCTGCTCTACATGATACACAGAGCAAGAGAATGTAAGGAAAATACATACAAATAAACATTGGGACGGACGTTTCTTTGCAGAGGCAATAAGTAGGGAAGATGTTTCTGTTAGCTACCATTCAATCAGGTGGTGATTTTGGTAAGGGTAGCTGGCGAGGGGACAGAGTTACCTATGCTTGATCTAGAGGCAGCCTTCAGGCCGTACCGCTGTGTCCGGGGGGTTTTCTTTTAATGGGGTGTAAATTTGATGGGTAATTTTACATCGATATCTGTTTACCCATTGGGGTGCGCAATATCCCGTGCTCCCTTTTTAAAGGCTTCCACCTTTTTTGCATTGCTTAGTGGAGAAGAGAGCGGGGAGGAGACGTATAGTACATTACTTGGACGATTTCATGGTAACGGGTTCCAAAGGGACTGGAGAATGAGGTAGGATCGGGGGGGGGGACAAATAAATTTAGTTGATCGGGGAGAATTGTAGGTGGTTTGGGGGGAATGGCCAGACATTAAGATCAAATGGTCTAGTGTAATTTCAAATGGTGAGCAGGCAAATGGCCCAGGAGTGGATTCAATGGATGGGTGCAAAGCTTGGCGTTTCTGGAATTTTTTATTTTCCAATCGTCGGGGCAATACCACTGTGGGGGATAGAATTAAAAAATAAATAAATAAATAAATAAACCCCCCCCTTTTACATTTTGCATCTGATATTCAAGGTGTGGTGCAAGTGCTGAATAACACGTCTGCATCATCACCGCAGGTTGTAGCATATGTCAGGTATTTGGTGTTGTCGATATGTTTGAAAAGCAATATTAATTTCACGGCAAATCACATACCGGGGGTAAGGAAGGTGGTGGTGGATACATTGTCCAGTTACAGGTGGGATGTGTCCCGACAGTTGGCACCGCGAGGAGGAAAGAATAAAAAAAATAAAATAAAAAAAAAAATTAAAAAAAATTAAAAATAAATAAATAAATTTAAAAAAAAATAATAAAAAAAAAATTATAATAAATAAATAAATAAATACATAAAAAAAAAGACTGCCCTCCATTTCTTTGCCAGATGGGGAGCAGTTAGAGGGCATCAATGATTAGGAGAGGAGATTGTTGTTGCAGAAGACATGGGCACCGTAGAGCAAGCAGTGAAAGGGTTGGATCGAGTTTTAAAGGGACAGAGGAGGTAGAGCAGAATGTTGTGTTGAAATAGCTACTGAAGTTCGGTGGTAAGTCAATAAAGGACAGCTTGGAAATATTTAGTGGTATTTCATACTTTGCTCGGTTAAAGGAAGAGGAGGACTGGGCTAAACAATTCGTGGTGAGGAAGATCTTGACAGCAGAGTACAAGTAGGAGATAAGATGGAGCTGATAACAATCTTTGTAGGGCAGCATTTGTTTTAGTTTTACAGCTGCCCTAAGGATTGAGGAAACAATTACTCTAGGTGCCCATGGTGGGGAAGTGTGCCCAGTGGTATGTATGAAGGGATATTTGGAGGCGACGCCTTCAAACGGTCGCATGTCCTGGGGGCACAAGGGTGGTACTAACTTGTCCGGGTATCAATTCAAAATGGTTCCACAGCAGGCCACGGAGGGGCTTGGTGGAAAGGGGAGTTACATTTGCCCCCATTCTTTCAGGATAGGAGCTGCTGGTACTGAGGCAGAATTGGGTTACCCAAAGGACCGAATTAAAAAGATGGGGAGATGGAAATGGGAAGTATATAGGAGATATGTGAGGTCATTAAAGAAATGAAGGGAAAACTTATGGGGAACAATTGTTTTGTTTAATAATAATAATTTGTTTCCTAGTTTCTTTTGGTTTCTTTTCAGTTCGGGTACACTGTGTTTGTGTGTGTGTGTGTGTGCATTACAGTTAATAGTTTACATTTTGGTTATTTGCAGGACACGCAATGAGAGTGCGGATCCTGGGACACTCCTATGTGCACTGGATGGAGAGTCGTGCTGCTGGCACCAAGAGAGGAGCAACCCCGGGGTGCAGCGTAATTGAAGTAGGGATTAGATGGATAGGGAAGCAAGGTAGGGGGTGGGGCAGTTATTGGGAATAGTAAAGACATCCAGGAGAAAGAGGGATAAGCCAGATATTATGGTACTACATTTAGGGGACAGCTAGAGAAGAGATAGGTATTGTGAGTGGTGAAATAGCGGCCTGGCACGTGGGGATGCAATGGTAGGGGGAGGGTGTGCAGGGTACGGGGTGAGTGTGGTTTCGTACGGCCAAGCTCAGGTGCCTTCCTGGTTTGCAGATCCTCTCGGCCTGCTATTTGCGATATAAAGAGACCCCTGAGCAGATGTGTGGTCATCAGGGGCTGACTGGCAACTTTTGGCCCGGGTGGCAAGCACCACACAGAGGCCCAGAGTTCCGCAACTCGGGCCCATGTTTAAGTAAAAACAAACACGGGAAGCAAATTAAGTAATAAATAACAGTTTATTACTGTTTAAAATAATTATAGAACATATATATATATATATTTAAATATACACATCATAAATTAGCCACAATACAGAAATAAATATTTTTACTTTTGAGAATCAAATAAGCAAACACATCTATTACACGAACCAAATATTAACTTTAGAATTATTTGTAGTTAAATAAAAACCAAGGACACATAACACCCTCAAATGGTAAACTTGCTATAACTGGCTTCTGAAGAACATATTAGGATGTATTGTGGACTGGATATGATACTACTCCCATTTGGACAGATCATTTTTTACTCCGTTAACAAAGACCTCATCAAAGGAGAGGTGCTACGGATTCTTTCCAGAACATCAGGGAAATTAACAAGTTCCAAAAGATCCCTTTCAACTGACATGATCATAAGTGCATCAAGAAGTTCTTGTCCCATTGTGGCTCTCAAGCGAGTCTTTATAAGTTTTAACTTACTAAATGCCCGTTCACATGCCACTTGAGTGAAAGAGAGCGTTAGCAGGTATTCATACACAACAGAGAGATTTTCAAAAGCAGCAGAGAAAAGACAATACTTTCTAAGAAATCTGTGGCAACAAAGAAAACATTTTTTACATGATTTGCATTTAGTTTCTGGATCCACACAATCTGTAAAAGAACCCCACTCATCATCAGCAGCAGCAGCACCACCAGTATTAACAGGATTATCATCCTGTTCATCGTCACTTTCCTCAGAACTAACAAGAACAAGGTCTTGCTTCCTACTCTCATCTTCTGCAAGTTGTGGAAACAAGTTGGCAAAACTCAATAATTCACTTTTCAGAGAGGACTCATCCACTTCTGCCAACTGAGAAATTTTCTGTAGCGCTCCTGCCTCTAACACATTTGGATCTTTTCGAATTTTCTCAAAGGAACGAGGATCCAAATGACGGGCAATGACGGCCAATATACGAAGTACGGTCGCACAAAAGTCCGGCTGCACAACGCAAGTGGAAAATGAACGCATTTTTTCGAGAACGTTAAACCACTACTACTGACGTACAGAGTGCGCTGCGTCCGCTAGCGGTGTGTGTGCGTGATTAGGAGATGTCAGACGCTGCTAATGTCCGGCCAACATAACGTCCAGATGCAACAAGTGTTTTATTGATGATCCGTACAAAATCACGGATGAAACTGCGCATCGTATGACCGCTATTGCATATTCCGTGAAAAAATACATCCATTCTTCGAACGCACATTTTCACGGACAACGTGAAAAATGCGTTAGTCTGACCCTAGCCTTAATACTTTAATGAAATTCAACTCACCGCTGGCGCTGCAAATGATAATTTCATTTGCTTAGGATCCTTTCCTGCTATTTCAAGTTGTTTAGTCCTTTTCTCGCGAACTTTTTGAGCACCGCCTTTCTCCTTACTTGTTGATGTTTTGCTCTCCATAGTTATGAAAGATGAATATGGAACAAGCTAAACGGCTTCATGAACAGAAAACAAATAGGGAGTAATAATTAGTATTGCATATAAGGAATGAGAAACCAAGGCTTGTTATATCCAGGTGAAGTATACACAATATATACAAAGAACAGTATACTTGGCAGTGGCACATTTAGAACATAAATTTGCACTATTTTATATTAAAACAGGCTATAAATTAATCGGATCATACAGATAAACTACACCCTGAAGCAAACTCTCTACTTTGTGTGCTGCTAATAGACCAACTGTAACTAAATTGCATTTCAGCAGCTAAGGCTGCGCTGCGCCGTTGCACAGAAGGTCCCAGCGGCATAGGTGAGAAGCTGTAAATCACTTTTCAGTTTTAAGATACTGTACATTACTGTAGGGATGTGTGGTGTGGCACTGGTTAGTATCAGAGCCAGATATACACAGACATTAACTTTTTGTGATTTGTGTTTAGCTGTAAATTATCTTGTACTCATTTACTGTACACTGTTGTACCCACATAATTTTTCTCACCATTAAATGGAATGGACTATCATATACTTGCTATTAAAAAAATAAAACATGCTAAAAACTTTTTCTGTACTGGTGCCTGCCTGTCATACTCTGCATCCTCCACTAGCAGGAGAGGGAGCTGCTTGTCTGGCCATACTTTGTATCCGCCACTAGAGGGAGCTGCCTGGGCCCCTTCCTTTTATTAACTCCCACAGAGGGCTCAGCCTCAGGCAGGGCCTTCACATCACTCATTCTCCGAATCTCCCCCAAAGCAGGCCGGGGCGCCCCCCCCTCAATTTATTAACCCCCAGAGGGCTCTCAGCCTCAGGCCAGGCCCTCACTTATTCTCTTTCCCCCAAAGCAGGCCTGTCCCCCCCTCAATTTATTAACCCTGTCCCTGGGGCCCTTAGAGCTCAGACTCAGGCCCTCAATTATTCACCAAGCAGGCCGCCCCCCCTCAATTCATTAACCTGCTGAGCTCCAGGTCCACCGCTCCAGACTAGGGCTCTCTCTCACAGGCTCAGCCTCCCTCAAGCCAGGCACGGCACCCCAAGCCCCCCCCCCCTCATTCAATTTATTAACTCCCCGGCCACTGCCAGGCACCCCAAGCCCCCCCCCTCATTCAATTTATTAACTCCCCGGCCAGGCACCCCAAGCCCCCCCCCTCATTCAATTTATTAACTCCCCGGGTCTCCACTCTTCCCCCCCCCCCAATTTATTGACGTGTGTCCCTCCACTCCTCCAGTGACTGAGTGAACGTCTCCAGACTTTTCACTCAGCCAGCCAGGGCAGGCCCAGCCAAGACAGTTCATATATCACCAGCCAGCCAGCACTGCCAGGCCCAGCACCCACAGGTGCGTGAGGCCGTGAGCTGCTACTACTGAGTCTGCACTTGAGCCGGCTTGAGAGGTCAGAGAGTGTGGGATGCGGGCCATGCGGCCGGCCCGCCATGCACATCAGGGCACCGCACCCCCCCCCCCCCCCCCCCCCCCCCACCCCCACCCCCCACTCACTCACTCACACTCACCAATATAAGTTTTGCAATGCTGAGTCTGACTGACTCTCTTCAAGACAGCTATGGATTGTGCGCTGCTGATCCCTCCGCTCCTCCACGGCCAGGCAATGAATATATACACCTCCGTGCTCCGTCCTCCAAGGAGTCCAAGCAGCCTCTGCGTAGCGATGCCTGGCAGCTGCGCACTGAGTCCACCCACTCACGCAGGGGGTCTGATGATGCTCCCCCGCCGACGTCACTGACGGCTGTCGGCCGCGCCCGCCGGCCTGCACGCTCCAGTCCCATCACGTGGATGAGGTGGCGCGGAGGCATCACGTGGGGGGGCGGGGCCGGCGCCAGTGCTTCTGCGCGGCCGGCCAGGACCTGAGTGGCGCTGCGCCGGCTGCGGCTGAATTAAAAGAAAAAATATTACACCACGACGAACATATTATTTAACCACACAATATCGGCCTTATGGGTTCGGATTCGGCCGGGGGGACGCTTGCCACCCTGCCCCCCGGCCCAGTCCGCCCCTGGTGGTCATCCTGCTTAGCCACGTGGGGCCGCTATTTCTGGGCAATATATGTGGTGCATTGCATTTGCTGATGTTATCTGGCAATGGTTTTGGAGCACCCCGAAATAGGAGCAAGAAGTGAGGAGTTCATTGGAAGGAGTGATAAGGCTGGGAACACACTCTTCATTGAAGGCGCGATAAGGCGCCTTTTGTGGGGTAAGGAAAGGTCACGGGTTTTTTATTTGGTGGCAGTAAAAAGAGGGTCCTCGTTTTTGGTGGCGGCAAAATAGGCGGCCTGGCACGTGGAGGGCGATAGTGGGGGGATGGTCTGCAGGGTACGGGGTGAGTGTGGTTCATACGGCCAAGCTCAAGTGCCTTCCTGGTTTGCAGATCCTCTCGGCCTGCTATCTGCCATAAAAATAAACTGAGCAGATGTGTGGTCAGCCTGCTTAGCCACGTGGGGCGCTATTTCTGGGCAATGCTTGTGATGCATTGCAGTTGCCAGTGTTATCTGGCTGCCAGTGTTATCTGGTGTAGGAATTTGGCATACGAGGATCGATAATAATAATTCTGCCTTAGAGGCAAAGAATTTGGCCTTAAGTAATAAAAGACGTGACCTTTTCTAAATGCCAATACTTTGTTGTGTTTTTATTTACGGGAAGGCGGGTGGGAGGGCCTTGGGGGGGAGGGGGGGTTTGTAGGTTTAAGAAGGTAACTTACATGGGAGAAGATGTAAGAAGAGAATAGGGGTATAATTCTTAACACTTTGTGCTCCCCATGTTAAGTATAGGGAGCACAAAGTACAGTAACCTCGCGCTGAAAAGCACAAGATTCCAAACGCTAACAGGTTGCTTAACCCGTTAGCGTTTGAATTTAAATATGCGGTAGCCACCGGGGCTAACGTTAATGCTCACTCAGGTGAGCGCTAACGTTAGCACCAGGATTGTAATGTGGCCTGGAATGTATACACTGTGAAGCATGTAGCTGCCACGTTTCCAAATCGCAGCCAGGCCCACTGGTGGTGAGAGCAAGTCTTGTCAGCCCTTGTGGGTTTTTGGGCTAAGCCACTGCAGACCATCTTCCCTGTGGCTGATAGTCTGTGGCCGGCCCTGCCCTGTATATATGGCCAGTACCCAGTAGTAGATCAGATCCTTGCTGCAGGATAAGTCTTCTTACCGAGTGCCTCCCTTTGTGATCTGCCATTATATATTTCTGTGTATGTCCTTCGGTGTGTTTTCTGGACCTCTCTATTGTCTGCTCCCTGGAACCTGTATTCTGATTTCCCGTGTATTGACCTCGGCATGTATGAACTGCTTTTCTGGCTCCTGATCCCTGCTTTATACTGACTATTCTCTCTGGCGTCTAGACCTGGCTTTCCATGACCATTCTTGTTTATGTCCTGTATCTTTTATTTCCTTGTCTGTGTTTATCCAGCAGCACAGTGTAGGTTGTGATAGAGGCCAACTATAAGGACCTCATTCATAGTTTAGGGGTCTGTGTTGCTGCTGGGCTTTGGTTGTGACTTCTTGCGATCTCCTGTTGATTAGTGTGGTGTTTTCCCTCAACCCTGTAATCTGTATAGATAGAAGGCCAGTACAAGGACCTTACCCAGTGCAGGGCTCCCTCTTGTGTCTGTATTCTGTCCTGTCATCTCTTGTTCTGTTTCTGTGTATTCTGAGTACTGGGTTCTGCATCACGCAAGCAACAAACCCGCCTAAAGGGCTTAACATCACTCAGTACAAAGGGCCCTCCTTGGCATCTGCCTGGGACGCTCGTGACAGTAGCCTACCCATTAACCCCTAAAATGCCAGTAATCAAGGGAATACATAAAATGTATACACCGTGAGACATGCAAGGAAACAGATAATTGGAACCTAATAAAAGCTTCACAGTGTGTGGGCCAAAAGGGAACTCCTTTCCCCCTGAGAAAATAGTGGAGGACCTGCATTCCCAAACGTTCCTTCTCGAGTTGAGCCCCTGGTTTTATATATTTTTCGTCTCAGAGCAGCAGTTTATACACTTTGCTTTTATTACTGTTATTAAAATGTTATTTTTTTCTGCATGAAATTAATGTTTGGTTAATACTTTTCTTTAACCGTGTTTGGTAGTGAAGAGGTTAAGGCTGGGGTCAGACGAGCGTAGTGTTCACGTCCGTGATTGCGCCTAAAAGTACGTCCGTGATAGCATGACAGAAAGCCCATTGGAGCCCGACACATGAAGTACGTCCGCACTGAACTGCGGACGCACAACGGCCGCGGCCCACGGACGCAAGGCAGGCAAGAACGTACAACCCCTAGAACGGCCGCACAAAGTGCGCTGCGTCCGCAACGTCCGCATAGCTTTGTGTGTGAGTGATGGAACGTGGTCAGACGGACTGCATTTATACGTCCAGCATTTTTCACGGACAAAATGGTTTTGCTTTTTATTTTATTTTCCCTCCTACATCCGTCAAAATATACGTCAGTGAAAAAACGGACTGTGTGGCCACTACTGCGTCTTCCGTACTGACGTACGTCCGTGTGCACAGACGTACAGTCCGTAGAAATCACGCTCGTCTGACCCTAGCCTAAAGGGAAAGCCTCCTAATCAATGGGTAGCGAGGCAAGGTCAGAGAGGGGGCAGCGAGGATGGAAGCGCATTACCGGATTGTGAAACCCATATGAAATGATACTTTGTCTAAAGAAATCAGCGCGCGGCTCCCATGAATTTTAACGTGTTTGCAATCTCTGGTTAAAGCAGATGGGCCCCTATGAGTCACGCGGAATTTGGCAACGCTGCAGCCGCATTAAATAAGGAGTAGGCAGCTGGGAATGTGCGAAGCTGTCAGGTTACAGCAGCGACAGAAGCGACAGCAGCGCAAGGGATCTTCATCCATTAAACATATTACTCGGAAGCCACAGTGACGCTTTAAACCACAGCATCAAAATGAGGACAGATACATTATACAAAATGCTCGATACAGGCTGAGTGTCATTATACAAAATGCTCGGTACAGGCTGAGTGTCATTATACAAAATGCTCGATGCAGGCTGAGTGTCATTATACAAAATGCTCGGTACAGGCTGAGTGTCATTATACAAAATGCTCGATGCAGGCTGAGTGTCATTATACAAAATGCTCGATACAGGCTGAGTGTCTTTATACACAATGCTCGATGCAGACCGAGTGTCTTTATACACAATGCTCGATGCAGGCTGAGTGTCATTATACAAAATGCTCGATACAGGCTGAGTGTCATTATACAAAATGCTCGGTACAGGCTGAGTGTCATTATACAAAATGCTCGATGCAGGCTGAGTGTCATTATACACAATGCTCGATGCAGACCGAGTGTCTTTATACACAATGCTCGATGCAGGCTGAGTGTCATTATACAAAATGCTCGATACAGGCTGAGTGTCATTATACAAAATGCTCGATACAGGCTGAGTGTCATTATACAAAATGCTCGATGCAGGCTGAGTGTCATTATACAAAATGCTCGATACAGGCTGAGTGTCATTATACAAAATGCTCGATACAGACTGAGTGTCATTATACAAAATGCTCAATGCAGGCTGAGTGTCATTATACAAAATGCTCGATGCAGACTGAGTGTCGTCATTATACACAATGCTCGGTACAGGATGAGTGTCATTATACAAAATGCTCGGTACAGGCTGAGTGTCATTATATAAAATGCTTGATACAGGATGAGTGTCATTATACAAAATGCTCGGTACAGGCTGAGTGTCATTATACACAATGCTCGATGCAGACCGAGTGTCTTTATACACAATGCTCGATGCATGCTGAGTGTCATTATACAAAATGCTCGATACAGGCTGAGTGTCATTATACAAAATGCTCGGTACAGGCTGAGTGTCATTATACAAAATGCTCGATACAGGCTGAGTGTCATTATACAAAATGCTCGATACAGACTGAGTGTCATTATACAAAATGCTCAATGCAGGCTGAGTGTCATTATACAAAATGCTCGATGCAGGCTGAGTGTCGTCATTATACACAATGCTCGGTACAGGATGAGTGTCATTATACAAAATGCTCGATGCAGGCTGAGTGTCATTATACAAAATGCTCGATGCAGGCTGAGTGTCATTATACAAAATGCTCGATACAGACTGAGTGTCATTATACAAAATGCTCGATGCAGGCTGAGTGTCATTATACAAAATGCTCGATGCAGGCTGAGTGTCATTATACAAAATGCTCGGTACAGGCTGAGTGTCATTATACAAAATGCTCGATACAGGCTGAGTGTCATTATACACAATGCTCGGTACAGGCTGAGTGTCATTATACACAATGCTCGGTACAGGCTGAGTGTCATTATACAAAATGCTCGATACAGGCTGAGTGTCATTATACAAAATGCTCGATGCAGGCTGAGTGTCATTATACAAAATGCTCGATGCAGGCTGAGTGTCATTATACAAAATGCTCGGTACAGGCTGAGTGTCATTATACAAAATGCTCGATACAGGCTGAGTGTCATTATACAAAATGCTCGATACAGACTGAGTGTTATTATACAAAATGCTCGATGCAGGCTGAGTGTCATTATACAAAATGCTCGATGCAGGCTGAGTGTCATTATACAAAATGCTCGGTACAGGCTGAGTGTCATTATACAAAATGCTCGATACAGGCTGAGTGTCATTATACAAAATGCTCGATACAGACTGAGTGTTATTATACAAAATGCTCGATGCAGGCTGAGTGTCATTATACAAAATGCTCGATGCAGGCTGAGTGTCGTCATTATACACAATGCTCGGTACAGGATGAGTGTCATTATACAAAATGCTCGATGCAGGCTGAGTGTCATTATACAAAATGCTCGATACAGGCTGAGTGTCATTATACAAAATGCTCGATACAGACTGAGTGTCATTATACAAAATGCTCGATGCAGGCTGAGTGTCATTATACAAAATGCTCGATGCAGGCTGAGTGTCGTCATTATACACAATGCTCGGTACAGGATGAGTGTCATTATACAAAATGCTCGATGCAGGCTGAGTGTCATTATACAAAATGCTCGATGCAGGCTGAGTGTCATTATACAAAATGCTCGATACAGACTGAGTGTCATTATACAAAATGCTCGATGCAGGCTGAGTGTCATTATACAAAATGCTCGATGCAGGCTGAGTGTCATTATACAAAATGCTCGATACAGGCTGAGTGTCATTATACAAAATGCTCGGTACAGGCTGAGTGTCATTATACAAAATGCTCGATACAGGCTGAGTGTCATTATACACAATGCTCGGTACAGGCTGAGTGTCATTATACACAATGCTCGGTACAGGCTGAGTGTCATTATACAAAATGCTCGATACAGGCTGAGTGTCATTATACAAAATGCTCGATGCAGGCTGAGTGTCATTATACAAAATGCTCGATGCAGGCTGAGTGTCGTCATTATACACAATGCTCGATACAGGCTGAGTGTCATTATACAAAATGCTCGGTACAGGCTGAGTGTCATTATACAAAATGCTCGATACAGGCTGAGTGTCATTATACAAAATGCTCGATACAGACTGAGTGTCATTATACAAAATGCTCGATGCAGGCTGAGTGTCATTATACAAAATGCTCGATGCAGGCTGAGTGTCGTCATTATACACAATGCTCGGTACAGGATGAGTGTCATTATACAAAATGCTCGATGCAGGCTGAGTGTCATTATACAAAATGCTCGATGCAGGCTGAGTGTCATTATACAAAATGCTCGATACAGACTGAGTGTCATTATACAAAATGCTCGATGCAGGCTGAGTGTCATTATACAAAATGCTCGATGCAGGCTGAGTGTCATTATACAAAATGCTCGATACAGGCTGAGTGTCATTATACAAAATGCTCGGTACAGGCTGAGTGTCATTATACAAAATGCTCGATACAGGCTGAGTGTCATTATACAAAATGCTCGATGCAGGCTGAGTGTCATTATACAAAATGCTCGATGCAGGCTGAGTGTCGTCATTATACACAATGCTCGTACAGGATGAGTGTCATTATACAAAATGCTCGATGCAGGCTGAGTGTCATTATACAAAATGCTCGATGCAGGCTGAGTGTCATTATACAAAATGCTCGATACAGACTGAGTGTCATTATACAAAATGCTCGATGCAGGCTGAGTGTCATTATACAAAATGCTCGATGCAGGCTGAGTGTCATTATACAAAATGCTCGATACAGGCTGAGTGTCATTATACAAAATGCTCGGTACAGGCTGAGTGTCATTATACAAAATGCTCGATACAGGCTGAGTGTCATTATACAAAATGCTCGATGCAGGCTGAGTGTCATTATACAAAATGCTCGATGCAGGCTGAGTGTCGTCATTATACACAATGCTCGATACAGGCTGAGTGTCATTATACAAAATGCTCGGTACAGGCTGAGTGTCATTATACAAAATGCTCGATACAGGCTGAGTGTCATTATACAAAATGCTCGATACAGACTGAGTGTCATTATACAAAATGCTCGATGCAGGCTGAGTGTCATTATACAAAATGCTCGATGCAGGCTGAGTGTCGTCATTATACACAATGCTCGGTACAGGATGAGTGTCATTATACAAAATGCTCGATGCAGGCTGAGTGTCGTCATTATACACAATGCTCGGTACAGGATGAGTGTCATTATACAAAATGCTCGATGCAGGCTGAGTGTCATTATACAAAATGCTCGATACAGGCTGAGTGTCATTATACAAAATGCTCGATACAGACTGAGTGTCATTATACAAAATGCTCGATGCAGGCTGAGTGTCATTATACAAAATGCTCGATGCAGGCTGAGTGTCGTCATTATACACAATGCTCGGTACAGGCTGAGTGTCATTATACAAAATGCTCGATACAGGCTGAGTGTCATTATACAAAATGCTCGGTACAGGATGAGTGTCATTATACAAAATGCTCGGTACAGGCTGAGTGTCATTATACAAAATGCTCGATGCAGGCTGAGTGTCATTATACAGTGGAAAGGATAAAAGAATGTATGAAAAATTAAGAATGAGCAAATTAACATTATTTACATTTTTTTTAACTCAGAATAGCAATGTCTGCGCAAAATGTCTATTTTACCTTAAATTTAAGTGTTAATTTCACCTCCATGTGATAACGTGTGATTTTTGTGATTTTTTTTTTCCCCCAACAAAAATGCTTGGTAGTGAGAGGGTTAAGGACATTCCTTGGGCTGGGGTCAGACTAGCGCATTTTTAACGTGCATTTAGGCACACTTAATCACGTGTGTGCGTGATTAGGAGACGTCAGACGCTGCTCATGTCCGGCCAACATAACGTCCAGACGCAAAAAGTGTTTTATTGACGATCCGTAAAAAATCACGCACGAAAATGCGCGTCGTCTGACCGTTTTCGCGCATTCCGTGAAAAAATACGTCAATGCGTTCGGACGCACTTTTTGACGGTCGCTGCGAATAATGCGTTCGTTTGACCCTAGCCTTAGCTTTCTTAAAGCAGTTTTAGCACATTGAGCATTATGCCCACAGGGCTAAACCCTTGGAGGCACATTCTGCAGCCAATTTGCAACAAACAAATTTAATTTTCCATCTTACAACACAGGACCCTCCATGGAGTCCTATGGACTCTAGGAGGTGATAGTCGCGGCGGCGCAGAAGAACTACTGCGACTATCCCAGCAGTTAGCGCTGCTTTTCAGAGCTTTTCAAGTGCTGAGGTAGCATCTGCCCTGAAATGTCACGCTAAAATGGGAACGTTGCGAGGAAACCTGCAGTCACAGAGTTTCCCCTTTAGCACCCCCATGTTTGCGCGTACAAGGCAATAGGGCCCAAAAGTGGGCAGGATGTTTAGAGTGTCCCACTAATATATAATAATAAAAAGGAGTCACCTGCAGTTTATATCGCAACTACCAATGCATAATATTTAACCCCTTCACTGCCAAGACTGATATCTCGAGCTTCAAAAGCACCATCCGTTGCTCAGATATCTCGATCTGCTGATCTGCAGCCCAAAAGCAAATGAAGTTAGTCTGCTGCAAATTAAATTTATTCGCTTTCGGGCTGCAGGAGGTGCCCCAAAGTTTTAGCCCCGTGGGCACAATGTCCAAAGAGCTAAAACTGTAAAATCAGCTGCTGAATGCTCTGAAATACCGAGCTTTCAGCAGCCGATGCAGGGAGAAAATTAGACCTGCAGCTCAAACCTCTGTAACTCAGTTTGGCAGTAGTTTGGCACCATCTACTGGCCAAATAGATTATTTACAGTAATAGCTATTTCTTAACCCCTTAAGGGCCGCTGACGTACCCTGTACGTCTTGTCCTCGGGTCTCCCTTAGACCCGCGGACGTACAGGGTACGTCAGCGGCGCCTAATCCCCCTCCCGCCCGATACTCACCTCCCTCGCCGGATCCCACGGCGATCTGGCAGGGAGGAAGCCTGCCCATGTGATTTACATGGGCAGGCGAGGCTGATGACGTTGCCACGCTGCGTGGTGACGTCATCAGCAGGCGTCCCCATGCATTTCACTGGAGGGGAGGGGGGGGGCTCGTTTGGAACACTCTATGTCCCCAACCATTGAAGCTAGGGAGATGCCGTTTACACCGCTGGAGAGGGGAGAGCCTCCCCTTTCCAGCGGTGTATGGCATTAACCGTTTCGCCGCCGGATCACATTGCGGCGCCAATTGGCGCCAAAACGCGATTCAAACCTGGAGGGGGGCTGACATCTTGGATGTCAGCCAAGCCTCCAGGTCCCCCCCCACCCACTGACAACCTCACCATATGTGTGAGGATGTCAGTGGGCCAGTTAACCATCTAGCTGCCATGTAGAGATAAGGGGATCCTAAGGATCCCTTTATCTCCCGATCCATGGCAGCTAGATGGTCATATTTGCCATCATTTGAAATGCCTGAGTATGGCCTTTCAAATGATACCAAATATGACCAGGTTTGGTTTTAAAAAAAAAAAAAAAATTAAATAAAAAAAAAAAAAAAATTAAATAAAATAAAAAAAAGGTGTTTTTTTAAAAAGTTTTTTGTCTGGGGGGGGGTTTAATTAAATAGGACCTAGGCTGTCATCTAAAAATAATTAGCACAAAATGGTCAGAATGAGCGCAGCGCACATAGGTGAACTGTCTCAGCAGTGAAGGGGTTAAAAAGCAAACGCATGTAAAAATTGGGTATTTCTAGTCTCGGGACAAAATTTTGAACCTATTTAGCTGGGGTCGTTTTGGGTGGTTGTAGATTTTGGGGATTAAATTACAAAAAAGTGTGTTTTTACCATTTTTTTCATCATAAATCATATTTTTTTTATAGTAAATTATTCGATATGATGGAAATATGGTATTTCTAGAAAGTCCATTTAATGGCGGGAAAAAGGGTCAAAGTGTGTGGGTTGAATAAACGAGTAAGAGGAAAATTTGACCTAAACACTAACAGCGCAGAAACGTAAAAACAGCAGCGGTCACTAAAAGACGGATTTGTGTAAAACCGCCCGGTCACTAAGGGGTTAATGTATAACTAATTAAAAATGAGTTTACAAAAAAAACCATTGGTTTCTGCCAATGGGTTTTTGGAAAATCACTTGGTAGTGAAGAGGTTAAGTACGATTTTTTTAAATTTGTTTTTTTTGCAAGTGGAAGTGTGACCCGGTAATTTCATTTTATTATAATTGAATTTTGATGAATATTTGATGCCCAATGAAGGGAATATAGACGCGTGATGTGTCCTGTGCGCGCCTCGCGTTTGCCGCACCTTATTACTATTGTTATTAAGCCTTTTTCGCTGCCGGATCTTAATGTCGTTTGAGCTCGATACGCGGAGTACAACACGCACTTGAAATCACACGCTTAATTAAAGAAAATCACGTTAAAGCAATTATTCTGAAAGTTAATCACTTTTAAATAGGATGCTCGCGCGCGTAATGTCCTCATTCTGCTGATCGCACAGTTCTTTGCACGCACCCTGTGCTTAAGTACGGCGATATTATACGGATATATAGGCTGTCTGTCATTTTATATTAAAGTCGCTGACATTTCTAGGGGACGCAGCGGCCGATTCCTTCATAGCTTTACCCATAAAGAGACACAGTTGGTGCTGAGGTTGGTGAATTGGTTTGACCGCGTTGCTTACACTGAAAAATATAAGTACTTTCTCTCCCGGGCGGGTATGTTGTGGAGCATTTATAGTTCTTATGTAGGGTCTATCCATGATTATATGAAGAGTCACCTGGAGTCTGTATGAATATTTAACCCCATAGTGACCGGGCGGTTTTACGAAAAATTCATCCTTTAGTGCCCGCTGCTGTTTTTTACGTTTCTGCGCTGTTTGTGTTTAGGTCAAATTTTCCTCTTGTTTATTCAACCCACACATATTATACACCGTTTTCCCCGCCATTAAAGAGACTTTCTAAAGATAACATTATTTCCATCATATCCTATAATTTACTATAAAAAAAATATGAAATATGATGAAAAAATGAAAAAAAAAAACACCGTTTTTTTAAAATTAAATCCCCAAAATCTAAGGCTAAATAGTTTCAAAATTTTGTCCCAAGAATAGAAATACCCAATTTTTACATGTTTTTGCCTTTTAATCCCTTCACTGTTGAGCCATTTCACCTCTGTGCGCTGAGCTCATTCTGACCGTTTTATGCTAATCATTTTTAATGCCAGCCTAGGTCCTATTTTAGTAAACCCCCCAGACAAATTTGTTTTTTTTTTTAAAAAAATGTTTTTTTTAAAAAAAATGTTTTTTTTTCAAAAAATATTTATTTATTTTATTTTTACACCAAACCTGGTCACGGTTGGTATCATTGGAGAGGCCATGATCAGGCCTCTCCAATGATATAAAACATGACCATCTAGCTGCCACGGATCGGGAGATAGGGGGATCCTTTGAATCCCCCTATCTCCACTAGGCAGCTAGGGGGTTATCTGGTCCACTGACGTCCTCACACATATGGTGCGGATGTCAGTGGGTGGAGGGTGACTCGGGGGCTTGGCTGACATCCAAGATGTCAGCCACCTCCGGGTTCGAATTGCGATTCAGTGCCGATTGCTCCCCTGGAACTGGCTGGCTGCTGTCAGTGCTCCCCTGGATCTGGCTGCTCCCAGTGCTCCCCTGGATCTGGCTGCTCCCAGTGCTCCTCAGGAACTGGCTGCTCTCAGTGCTCCCCAGGATCTGGCTGCTCTCAGTGCTCCCCAGGTTTTGGCTGCTCAGTGCTCCCCAGTATATGGCTGCTCAGTGCTCCCCAGAATCTGGCTGCATTCTGGCTGCAATCTGGCTGTATTTCGTATTACCCCCCCCCCAGTATATCATCAATTGTACTTCATATTATTAGTATATCAATTAATTTTATATTACCCCCATTATAGACATCAATTCATTTTATATTACCCCAGTATCAATTCATTTTATATTACCCCCCGTATATCATCAATTACAGCTACGTCATCTCATTAACACCCCCGCTCTCTCACCCCCCCCCCGCGCTTGCTCGCTCACCGGAATTCACTGCTAGTGAAAAAAATCTCCAGACGCAGTCTTGGCCTGGTTGGGGCGCAACTTTGTATTTCTCCTCCTGGGTCTGCCACTGCGTGCCCTGCGCGGCTGCGCACATCACATGAGGGGCGGCGCTAATGCAACGTGCCTGCTTTGAGTTTAAAATGTGTGATGCAGGCACGCTGCATTGCCGGGCCAGCCCCGCAGCATTTCAGAGTGCGCCGGGCCGTGGCTGCCTCCGGTCAGCTCATCATCCGGTTCCCAGAGCTGAGGGAAACCGACGGAGCCCAGTCCACTGTGCCTGCCCAACCGGGCCCCTACTGATTTTTTTGTAAAATCATTTCTAATTAATTATACATTAAGAAATATTTGAGCATTTATCCACTGTATTTCTTACTGTAAATAACCTATTTTGGGCCAGTAGATGGCGCCATCTTCTTCCAAATTGAGTTACATAGGTTTGAGAGGCTGGTCTATTTTTTTTTATTTCAGTGCGGACGAATGGTACGCGTTAACATAGTGGCAGATGGAGCAGCAGCTCCAGGCCCATGCCTCAGAATAGGCCCAGAGAAAGGATAACTATGTCTGCATTTGGACCACTGTATCCCCAACTCCATAGCAGCTACAGGGTCAATTGAGGTATCACTGGAAAGGCCAGAGCATGGCCTTTCCAATGATTCCAAACATGACCAGGTTTTAAATAAATCAAATAAAATAATAAATATTTACTTTTTCTTTCCAACAGTAATATTTTTTACTTTTCAATTATAAAGTAAACAATGATGCTGCACTAACTAACCATCACATTTCTCAGGTCACCAACAAGTGTGGAGATGGTGGGTGATGGTACAATCCATTGTTACGAATTGTTACATCAAAAACCTAAACCGCCGCCCTGCAGCGAAGAGCACTGCGGGGAACTTTGGACTCCTGCGTCACTAATCTTTACACCTCACAAGGTCAAGTGAGGTGTCATTGGACAGGGCAGAGTCTGACCTTTGCATTAATACCAACCTGTCCATGTAAAAACTAAAAGCAAAGAAAAGAAAACAATGTTTTTATATTTATTTATTCTTAGTTCCAAAGCGATGGCATTGTCCATTTGTCACGTATTATAAAATGAGCAATACCACTGCCATTACGCCCCTTTTCATTTCCCAAGCTGGGAGCGAGGTCAGTGGTTTATATATAGTCTTATTATTCGTAAAAAAAAACATGTTCCGAAACACAAGGGAAATATTTCATTTTTAGTTTTTTGGTTAAAGTTGTATATTTTCTCAGAAAAATGCAGTAACGGGTTCCCATTTCACATTTTTTTTAAACGAATGCCCTATAGAATATATAACCAAAGGTTTGGATGATAAAATGGGGAAAAAAATGTTTACACTCTTTAAATGATTGAAATCTGAATGAAAAATGAATCACACAGTGTCTGCCTGGTTAAATATACCCGTATCTGCGCTATTAAATAACCAAAAATATGTTTTCATTTCACTAAATTACAAAAAAAGCCACCAAAATATTCAGCTCCAGGCTAGATTTGTGCACCATGTTTTATAAGAAGGATACATTGAGATTTCTCATGTTTTACAAGAAGGATACATTGAGATTTCTCTGGTTTTACAAGAAGGATACATTGAGATTTCTCTGGTTTTACAAGAACCATTGAGATTTCTCTGGTTTTCCAGGAAGGATACATTGAGATTTCTCATGTTTTCCAAGAAGGATACATTGAGATTTCTCTGGTTTTACAAGAAGGATACATTGAGATTTCTCTGGTTTTCCAGGAAGGATACATTGAGATTTCTCATGTTTTACAAGAAGGATACATTGAGATTTCTCTGGTTTTACAAGAAGGATACATTGAGATTTCTCTGGTTTTACAAGAACCATTGAGATTTCTCTGGTTTTCCAGGAAGGATACATTGAGATTTCTCATGTTTTACAAGAAGGATACATTGAGATTTCTCATGTTTTACAAGAAGGATACATTGAGATTTCTCATGTTTTACAAGAAGGATACATTGAGATTTCTCTGGTTTTACAAGAAGGATACATTGAGATTTCTCATGTTTTACAAGAAGGATACATTGAGATTTCTCATGTTTTACAAGAAGGATACATTGAGATTTCTCTGGTTTTACAAGAAGGATACATTGAGATTTCTCTGGTTTTACAAGAACCATTGAGATTTCTCTGGTTTTCCAGGAAGTATACATTGAGATTTCTCATGTTTTCGAAGAAGGATACATTGAGATTTCTCTGGTTTTACAAGAAGGATACATTGAGATTTCTCTGGTTTTCCAGGAAGGATACATTGAGATTTCTCATGTTTTACAAGAAGGATACATTGAGATTTCTCTGGTTTTACAAGAAGGATACATTGAGATTTCTCTGGTTTTACAAGAACCATTGAGATTTCTCTGGTTTTCCAGGAAGGATACATTGAGATTTCTCATGTTTTACAAGAAGGATACATTGAGATTTCTCATGTTTTACAAGAAGGATACATTGAGATTTCTCTGGTTTTCCAGGAAGGATACATTGAGATTTCTCTGGTTTTCCAGGAAGGATACATTGAGATGGGAATGATACAAAATTACAGAATCAGCGATAGAACCGAAAAATACGATGTCCGAAATTACTGAAATGGAGCCGAAATCACGAATGGAACGAAAATGAATTTTGATTTTACACATTTCTAGTCCATTCGAAAATTCCGAAAAGTTTTCGTTTCGGCTCGGAAATTTGTTCGGATCTGCCGTTTTCGGATCCGAAACTTTTCGGAAAATCGGCCGAATCCGAATGCACGAAATTCCGAAATTCCAAAACCCGAAATGCACATCCCTACTCCAGGCCCATAGAGATCTTAATCCGGGCCTGATGGTACGTGGGCCTATTGCGTCTAGCGGCAGTGAGCAGGGAGTGCCATGCCGACCCGCGGTGTTTAGACTTACCTGTCGCGGAGATGGCATAGCATACCCCGTGGCGTTAAAGGGTTAAGATTTGACCCAGCAGAATTCATGGTGATTTTATTTGAGATGTATATTTGTCCTTTCCGCGTCTCCTCTGGAATATCTCCCAGATCCCACCATTCGTAGTCTGCAGCAGTTGGCAGTGAGGGCCCTCACAGTGTCCCCGCTCGTAAACTGACATTTTGGAGCAGACTGGCCCGTGGCTTGTCAGATATTCAATTTGCCGCGTTAATTGGATTATTTCTGTCTTGAACTTTCGTCGCGGCTCCGGCGACAGGGATTTCTGACAAGAATTATGTTGACCTGTCATATTAATTAATTTATTTAATGTGCGCCGTGACGCGCGCTCAGCCGGAAGTGAATTCATTCCTCCGCTCCGGCGACCTCGAACCCCCCAAAAAATGTGTTTAACCCATCTTTGTGCTAATTACTTCGCAAAAGCATTTTCAAATCAAGCACAGATTCCTAAAGGGACGCTCTACTAACCCTGAATATTTACCACATCCTGACCAATTAATAAAAGTAAAACTCCCCCCCTGCTCCCCCGATTTGGCAAAAGCGATGGGTGAAGTGGAGGAGTTTCTTCCCCCTCACCCAGCATCACCAGCAGCCAGAATTTTTTAATTTCCCGGCTGCCGGTCACCAGATCGGTCACTAGTGATGTCACACACAGAGAGCGGCCGACGTCACCCACTGAGACCAATCACTGTAGCGAGTGTTCTCAGAGAGGCAGCGATAGATCAGATCTGTGCATGCGCATGCAGCTCCAATCCATTGCTCCGTGCATGCACGTGCAGCTCCGATCCATCGCTCTGTGCATGCGCGTGCAGTTCCGCTCCATCGCTCTGTTCATGTGCGTGCAGCTCCGATCCATCGCTCCGTGCATGCGCGTGCAGCTCCGATCCATTGCTCTGTGCATTCGCGTGCAGCTCAGATCCATCGCTCTGTGCATGTGCGTGCAGCTCCAATCCATTGCTCTGTGCATGCTCGTGCAGCTCCGATCCATTGCTCTGTGCATTCGCATGCAGCTCAGATCCATCGCTCTGTGCATGCGCGTGCAGCTCCAATCCATTGCTCTGTGCATGCTCGTGCAGCTCCGATCCATTGCTCTGTGCATGCTCGTGCAGCTCCGATCCATAGCTCTGTGCATGCGCGTGCAGCTCCGATCCATTGCTCTGTGCATGCGCGTGCAGCTCCGATCCATTGCTCTGTGCATGCGCGTGCAGCTCCGATCCATCACTCTGTGCAGGCGTTACGGGACTTGTGTATGGGGTGCGTAGGAGTGTAAAATGCCAGAAAAAGCTTCAGGGACTTCTGGAACCTCTGAGCCTAAGAGGAGGAGCAGCGCAGCGAGGGAGAAAAGGGGAGTAAAATCACCTAAAAAAAAAAAAGAATTGGGTAGAAGCTGTCAGCAGGATCTGCCCAATTATTTAACTCTTTCTCGCTGCGGGACGTACTATGCTGTCCACGCGGCGGGTGGGCCTTGAAGCCACGAGGCGGCATAGTCCGCCCTGCTGATTTCAATGGGCCTCCTTCTCCCCACATAGCAGCATTATGCCCACAGGGCTAAATCTTTGGGGGGCACCTTCTGCAGCAAACGAATTTCATTAGCTTTTGGGCTGCACATCAAAGTTTCGAGATATCTCGATATCGGGGCCCTTTGAATCCTGAGATATCTCGATCTTGGTAGTGAAAGGGTTAATAACATGAAATAATTACTGTTTTTCTCTCAAAAAGGCTTCAGTCACGAATCCACGCCCAGGTACAAACAATGTTATATATTTTTTAATGTAAGAACGTTTATTTGATCCTGATGAAGCTCACTGAAGAACATCCCAGAGGTTCGGGATTAACTGGATGTATTTGCCTTGAAGAAAACAATTATAAATTCAGGACGCTGCGGTCGAAGTTGATGAATGAGTTTAATGTGCTGCGGAAATACTGCTGACAATAAACACAATTGTATTATGGCTTTTTCTATTAGCGACGGGAGCGAGAAAAGAACATTAGTCAAGATTATTTTCCCAGCAACAAGTTTTCCTCCCAGGTTATCTCAGTTCAACTGACACACGCGTAACAATCATCAAGATTTTTTTTTTTTGTATTTAAGATTTTTATTTTGAGAGAATAAAGGGTCACAAACGACCAGCAAGGTTGGCCACGCAGGGCCAAAAATTAGACTCGCATATAAACAAACAAAGTAAGAAAAGGGGGGGGGGTCTCAATAGGAAGCTGAAAATCGAAAATCGAAAAGAGAGGGGGGTGGGAATATGTCGTCAGAAATCAAAGTCCTCGAAAAAGCTGTAGAATGTCGAAAAAGGAGGGGTTAGGGTGACATGAAAAGTCATCAAAAATCAACACTTGGGGGGGGGAACATCCCTAGACAGGGGGGTCTCATCAAAAAGAAAAATAGGTAAGGAATAATCATCGCAGATCAACAGTTAGGGAGAAAGAGTCCTCGGAGATGTCTCAAAATGCAAAGCTAAAAGGGGATGGGGGGGTAGAAAAATGTCCTCAGAAAAACAGACGAATAAATAATAAAAAAAAAAAAAAAAAAAAAGGAAGAAAAAAGGAAGTCTCAATGGGCAACTGTAAACTTGTAGCATAAAATCAAAAAAAAAAATAAAAATAAAGGACTAGAGGATACTACTTGGCAAGTCGGCAAGAGTTCTTTCAGCCCGCATCCCTGAATGGAGCCTCTCGTAGTACAGGCAAAGCGAGGTCGCCATCATTCGCGTAGTTGGCACATCGGGAAAGATACTGATCACGTCGCGTGCCCTGCTCCCAGGACCGTCCCAGAGCCGCACAGGCCAGCAACTGGGACCAAGGCTCGTACTTCGACCATGCGACTCCTAGGCCTCCACGGTCCGTTGCCGCCAGCACAGACCTTACAGACGCGGCTACCACTGCCCTCTCAGCGATCGCCACCCCATCAGGGCCCGTGCAGGTAATTCTTGCATTATCTCCTCGCTTCTCAGGATTCCCCTCGGTCATCTGGCAGCAAGAGCCTGGCGCAGGAGCTGGCCGTTCCAGGGTAGCTCGTCTTGGTACATCCTCCACAGTAAGTACCGCGTCCTCTGATCGCCCGGACGGCACCCCGGTCCCCTCATCCTCGACCTCCGGGTCCGCAGCCAACTGACCAGTCCTCAGTACAGCCATCAGTCGACGCCAAGAGCCACATGTAAGCGGTTCTCCTCTTCCTCCGGCAACTCCTGCAGACAAGTCTCCATGGCCGCAAACATCGCCTCCATTCCGCTTACCAGGGTGGAGGGGCGCTCCCGTCCACACCACACTGCACACTTCTTCGTCCCCACCATCAAGGAGACCCCAGGCGCCGCCGGAAGACAGGGGCCCTCCATCCTCACTGCTAACGACAAGCGATCACCTGACAGGGGGAAACTGGAGACCCAGCGTGCGAGGCAGGGTAGGCCGCAAAATGGCCGACAGCCGTCTAGATCCCTCAGAAAAGCACAAAATAATCTCAGCTGTGCTCCGTGGGGGGGACAGGAACGGGCCCCGGAGCAATCCACGTAGTAGCCAGCCCCGCAGGAACTTCAGTAAAGGGTTTTCTAGGTAGAGACTCTGGGGAAATATCGCTGAATTTCAAGAAAGGCTTGTGGAGCTCCACCAGAGCACGTCTGCTTCCATGCGGTGCTGGCCACGCCCCCCCATCATCAAGATTTTTTATTGCCGGATAGGCTTGTGTTGTGTCATTCAGACGGATTATAAATTTGGCCAAATATCGGCGATTCGCAAAACCACCGAATCACATTCCATCCAAAATGAATTTATCGGATTCATGCAAAAATAAACTGAATATAATCAAACCGATTTGGATTAAGTTGAATGACTAGAAAACCGAGCAGAAATAGTCACTTTATCCCTAAAAGTAGGGATGCACCGATACCACTTTTTTAAGACCGAGTACCGATACTTTTTAAAGGTACTCACTGATACTTTTCTTTAATGTCATGTGACGCTTTCCAATAAGAACAGACCATATAAAAATGCCCCCAACTTACATGTATATCCCCCCCGATATATATATATTCATACTGTCCCAGCTCATGGATATTGCCCCAGCTCACACATGGATATGCCCCAGCTCACACATGGATTTGCCCCCACAGCTCACACACGGGTATTGCCCCCAGCTCACACATGGATATGCCCCCACAGCTCTCACATGGGTATGCCCCCCCAGCTCATGGACCCCCCCCGCAACGATACTTACCTTCCTGGGCGACGCCGGGAATGTCTCCGAGCGTGCGCTCGTTGGAAGGACCCCAGCCGCGACCACATGGGTCCATGTGATCGCGGCTTGGGTCCTTCCAACGAGCGCACGCGGAGAAACTTTCCCGGCGTCGCTCAGGAAGGTAAGTATCATTGCGGAGAGCAGCTGCAGGGCCTGTCCGAATGGTCTATCGGCATTCGGACAGGCCCTGCAGCTGCTCACTGTGTTCATACTTACCTTCCTGGGCGACGCCGGGAAAGTTTCTGCAGGGGAAACGTGAAAAGTGGCATTGTATAGTAAAACCACCGCCCGCAGGGGAAACGTGAAAAGTGGCATTGTATAGTAAAACCGCTGTGTGCAGGGGGAACGTGAAAAGTGGCATTGCATAGTAAAACCGCCGTCTGCAGGGGAAACGTGAAAAGATGCATTGTATAGTAAAACCGCCTGGCTTGAGCAGGGGAAAGGTGAAAAGATGCATTGTATAGTAAAACTGCTATGAGCGTAGCCCATAGGAGTCAATGTAAAAAATATTTTAGTTTTTATTCTGTTTTTATTCAACTGTTTATTTTTTTTATTCCGCAGCAAAAAGCCTTTTTATTTATTGATTGTTTTAGAATTTTGTTAGGTATTTTTATGGATTTGTATGGAGAGTATGTCCTTTCCAGTGATACCAAATATAACCAGGTTAGATTAATGTAACCCACCACTATTATTCTGTTTACAATTATAAAGTGACCAGTGATGTTGCGCTAACTCACCTTCTCATTTCCCACACTGCCAGCAAGTGTGGAGCTGATGATGCAACGCATTGTGTCATCGACAACCTAGACTGTGGCGCTGCAGTGAAGAGAGACAGGGGGACTTTGGAACCTGCATCTCTGAATTGTTAAAGCGCACAAGGTTAAGTGAGGTGTCATTGGAAAGGTCACAGTCTGGTCTAATGATACCAAAAATGTA